>FR997827.1:12500000-13750000 GCA_905475405.1 Schrankia costaestrigalis
TTTATAACATTTTGACGTAATTATGTTTTCAAAAACACATATTATTATGTAGATCTATCTAATAAACATTCGGAAAATTTCAGTCGTAGTATGAGAGAAGAGAGTAAAAATGAGGGTGTCGAATGCGGTCCCTGTGGCAAGGTCTCTTGGGAACGAGCCCGCGCGCCCAACTTCGGGCGCGCCGTACCGCCCTTCCCTCGTCCCACGTCTCACCCCCGCAGAGAATACATTTGCGCAACACGAGTGTTGGCCTAACAACGATTGCGACAGCGGTAACCACTCACTGGGAAAAATTACTCATTTTCCGATAGGCAGCCGGAGATAGTTGAACACTTGAGTCGAAACAAAGCATCCTTGCGATAACGTAGCGCTGTTTACTCCCGTCCTGCCTCGTAACATTTGCACAGTTCCGCAATGTTAATAAAGAATTTGCTTTAAACAATGAGTCATTTATTTATTATACTGAGGGTGCCGAGGAAGAAGGGTCCATTGTCTTCAAGACATAACTATTCTTATTATCCGATTGTTTTCTTAAATGTGGACATGTCTACCCACTGTGCAAAGTTTAATATAAAAATTTATCGTTTACTTAATAAAACTTTTTAAATAGAAACCTTTTAAACGTTAACCGAAGCCGAAATATATTTTTATCACGTCTTATACAGATAAGTGTGAACAGAAAACACAAGTTTTATAACTCCCTGTAACTCTTACAAAGGTTTTGTTACGACTAGGTAACATAAAATCTAAATTATCTGGGTGGCATAAAATTAAAATGTCAACGTCTCAGCATGGCCTACTGTTTTAAAAAGTTGTTAAACCATGAAAGATAAAGTTAAGGTAGCGTCGGTCGATGATGTTGGCGCGTCGGACAATTTATTTATAATCTCTGTTGGAGAATTGGCTACGAATTAGCATGTAAATATTTGAGGTCCAAGGAGACCGGTGGAGATTTATCGCAAATGGCGCGAGATAAGCGAGGACAGAGTCGTAAAGCAGCGACGGGTGAATTCACCGACTGCTCTGCTCAGCACCACTACACCCTTTGACGAAGTTGTAAAAAGAGCATTAAACCGCAGTAAAAACGCATCGGCCGCGTGGGCGTCGCTCTCGACACGACCTACTCGTTATTTTACTAGCCTCCTTATGAATTTCAATGAGACTTAGACATAATGAGCGCCGCTGAGAGGCCCTTGCGATATTAAATAGTGTGCTCTTATCTTAACTCTAAAAAGTTTTATATAATTTATTCAACATTCGCTTTCATTAATATTTTACGTATCACAAACTTTTAAAGGGAAATAGTAATTAACTCTTACCAGCCATATCCTCTGCCTCGAGCAGTTCAGCTTCGGAAGTTCTGGTATGATTATTTTGTGTATCTTCTCCATCTGTAACAAGGTCGTTAACCCGTTATTGACAGTTTCGGACGCGTGCTCGACGAAGCCCTTATTCAATATGCGAAACCTGATGCACAAAACAAAGAGTACAACCACTTCTAGGATCTTGCTCTACTAGATTAATTAAACAAAAAAAAACAAAAAAAAAACAAAGAGTACTGTTAGATAGGTAAAAAAAATTATAATAAGTATGTACTGTTTATTCCCACGAGCGCGAGTCGCAGAATGTCGAGTCCCCACTACGTCTACTTTGAAAAATTTTCGTTTTTTATGTCGATTTTATAAATTTCAATTTGTACAATCACTCCCAGCAATGCTTCGATTATTTTATTATAATTTTTTTTAAAATGAATGAATGATTTTGATTCAGACTAAGAGTTGAATCATAATTAGCGCGTTATCCCAGTAGGTACGAAAGAAAATAAAGAAAAAGCTAATAGAGAGATAATAATGAGATAGTAGTTTTACGATAAAAATATAGAAATTTTAAAAAATTAAATGTTTTACATTGATAGACATTATTTCTCTTTTGCGTCACGATGACCTCTAACCGTGATAAAATTAATCATTGTTACTATTAGAAACCTGGGAAATAACTACTGTACCTACCTATGTACTATGTAAAGTATAGATAACATCAGAATATTTACTATTATACTACTGTGATTATTAATTTTAGAATAGATATAGGTACCTGTTAATTTGTGAGACCTAGACGTGTTACCTTAAATAACTAAAGGTAATTATGTCGTAGGTTATGTATATTTATAATACGTACATTAAAAATGATGTGTGATTTACTATGATTTTAAATTATCTTAAGTCAGGTTATTTTTTTAAACTGTTGTCTTAAATAGGAATATTATGATTTATTTTTAAATATAATAAATAAAAATATTTTGACTTGACTCACTTGTTTAATTCACTGTACTTTTCTTTAACGTTCGACATAGTGGCACTAGATGAAAGAGATTTTCAACCACTCGACTAGGTGGGAATTAAAGCGAGAATTTTCAAAGTCGACGTAGTGGGGACTCGACATTCTGCGACTCGCGCTCGTGGGAATAAACCATATATATTGGTTATATTGGTTATATTGGTTATATATTATGGTTTATGACAGTTCTCTTAATATTTTTAAACTTAACTTTAAAAAAATACTTTATGCTTGGTGTTTGGTTTTTACCTGTGGTTGGTTGGTTCCCTTCATCAGTAGAGGCAGTTTATTACTTTATGTAAGTTAATGTATTTGTCGGCGCCTTGACGTATTATCGGAAATAGTCAATTGCAATTTAAGAGGGACAGGAGCTGTCACTGTCCCTCTAGCGGAGCGTCGTGTCGACGTTAGCGAGGCGGCCATCTCGTTCCGACATTGTTCGTGCGGGAGTCGCCGGCGCAACGCGTGTTCGACGAATCGCTTTATATTCGGCAGATCAGTGCGCGATAAGTTATAGTTAGCTATTATAAGGAATCTTGTGACTGCGTGCTATATGCTAGAACATTTATTTCATTGCCAGTGTATTATCGCGAATAACTAAAATGGTGGTATAAGACGACGCTATCTTTAAGTTACATTCGATTCTGTATCGGGCCACGCCGTCCGTGATGAGTGACCGAGCAAAATGCCTACATCAGAAGTGGGATATCGTACTCCTAGTAACTTTGACAGTCTGCCGCTGGGCTTACTCGTTTCCTCCGCGAAGGTGATTAAGGAGGCTGTGGGGAAGTGAACGGGGGACCAGCAGAAAAGATCCGATCCGAGTCGAGGTGCATCCTGGAGGGTCCCCGAAAAGGAGGAGCGAAGATAAGAAGATCGTCGGAACTAGATCCTATACGGACTGGTTAAAATATGCACCTGTGCATTTGAATGTCGTAATATGATTGACCGTGTATTTGAAGCTATCACCGAATATTCATGTAAAGTCCTATATGTAACAGGATGAACGAGCGGTTGTCTTAGTGATCGAACAGTGTGTGTTCGAGGAATACAATAACGCCCGAGGACGGTCGAATGTCAGTCCGGCCGTGTCGGCGCCTTGACGTATTATCGGAAATAGTCAATTGCAATTTAAGAGGGACAGGAGCTGTCACTGTCCCTCTAGCGGAGCGTCGTGTCGACGTTAGCGAGGCGGCCATCTCGTTCCGACATTGTTCGTGCGGGAGTCGCCGGCGCAACGCGTGTTCGACGAATCGCTTTATATTCGGCAGATCAGTGCGCGATAAGTTATAGTTAGCTATTATAAGGAATCTTGTGACTGCGTGCTATATGCTAGAACATTTATTTCATTGCCAGTGTATTATCGCGAATAACTAAAATGGTGGTATAAGACGACGCTATCTTTAAGTTACATTCGATTCTGTATCGGGCCACGCCGTCCGTGATGAGTGACCGAGCAAAATGCCTACATATTCATTTTTGCATGATCTTATTCTTGTATTGTGTACAAATACATTTACTTTCTATCATTCATCATAAATTCTAATAAACCAAAATAAACAGGTCACAGTACGATCGATCTCTCTAAATTCTGAAGTAAACCATTCATTATACATGTAGTCAACAATCATAAAACCCTTCGCATCGAGTGACGAGCGATCCCTCACCTGGGGCCACATTATACGAGCACAAGACAAATGTAAAGACTATAAATGTAAATGCATCGTATTCTGTTATACTTACTTCATTACGTACAAATCTAATGTTTCAGAAGGCCTGTGTATTTGGAATGATATAAACCCCCTTACTCATAAACGCCTCTTAAATTGTAGTCAATTGATTAGCTTAAATTCTTACGATTTTGTTTGGTATAAGGTTGGTTTTCGTAATAAAAATCTCGCTAAACATTGATTAAATTTAAGAGGCGTTTATGAGTAAGGAGGTAAATTGATAAACTTTTTGTATTGTCACACGGGTGTTTTTATCGACGTACCACATCGTTGAAAGGTTTTTAAAATCTATTACGATTAATAGGAAAACAATAATTAAAAAAAAATACAACCGAATGGAGAACCTCCTCCTTTTGAAGTCGGTTGAAAAGTTTTAATAAAAATAGGTAGCTTTAGGTATTCAGCCTGAATATAAGTAAATAAGGTAGTTTAAAAAATCACAATTTCCTATTTTAATTTTGAGTCAGTCATTCTTCCATGAAAATCTCTTTCATTTTTGCGCCAATTTGCAATTTACAATTTTTCAAAGGCAAGTAATAACTAATGTTCTTTAAATTCCAATATCCTAAACCAGTCTGTATTGAAGAGAGGAGCTAATCTGACAATAGATGGCATCCGATAACCGGGAGCACTGAATAGTGCGCGGCGTCAAATGCGTCTGACATGTGACTAAGTGCAGGGTGCGGATCTGTGGGATATCACAGTTTTCATTAACTTGTCACTGACTACATCGACACTAAAAATGTATTGGAAGTTTCATTGTGAACTTTAGTGCTTGTTAAAATTAGAATAACTGGCAGAAAACTTTTACATTATTCAGTCTTTACTAAATATGATACGTATCTATATGTTTTGAAACATAAGGTTTATATGTATGTTTAACCTTACTTCTAAAACTAGTCTTAGTTACGCGCCATAAAATCAGCCATCAACCTGTGAAAATCCCTTTAAAGTCGGTCTAGCAGTTTCGGAGATGGCCGAGAAATTAATTTTAAATGAGAGGATGTTACTCCTCTGATCTGCTTTAAAAGTATGTGCCCTTTCAATCAATAAAACTGAACAGAATATACTTCTTTTTGGTGCTGTTAATCTTATCAAAAATATTTCAAGAATGCAAAATTTGTAATTTAGGAAAAAAGACTGCACAATTTATTAATAATTAATCATTTGCCTTCGCAAATTTTAAGGTAATTATTGATATTTTATTAGATTGTCTGTAGAGTCCAGGGAATACGATATAACATCTAATTCTATGTTATATAATATTTCTCTGGAGACATGGATGATCAACATTATAAATGATACAATTACGATAAAATATATAGCTGACTTATTTTATATTTTAAACTTATCCCTTTAGGACCGATCTACTTAAATAATTGTATAATATCCTTATACATTAATTTATCGTTTTCTATGCACGTCGTGTGCTTGCTGTGTATTTGTCATGTGGTTGTGCTACAGTAGCTGCAAAACTCTAACATTTTTTGTGGATGAACATGGATGTTTCATTTGTTCAGACTGAGTCAATTTGTCCCAGACTATGGGTCTTTACATACCTTTAAACTATTTGCGATTGAAACTAAGCATTGTAACGCCCCTCTAAGTCTTGTAAACCGATTACGGCATAAAAAAACAAGCATGATAAAAATTTACAATGTCTTAGAGAAACAGAAAAAATATTTCCTCTTGGCGGAAAACAGAAGTAAGTACAAATAGGACAAATCAATTCAGAATGAGAAAACACCACGTAGCCTACACTAGTAGAGCTAATGCTAACGACTCATCTGAACGTACATTCGTCGGCTTAATAGACGCGTGTCGCAGTCGTGCGTCACTCGCAGACGTACATCGCAATGCATAGACAGAGTGCACCCTGTGCAGGCTGTGCAGAGTGTGCTCGGCACTCATATGTCATGCGTTATCGGCGACAACTCTATGTCAGTGTCAGCCTATTCGTTTTACGCACTAATCGTAGAGGCACAATAATACTCCTGTTCTTGAGTTGGATTGGTATTAGTCAAATATATCTAGTTTATGTTGGGACAAAAGAAGCCTTCTTATACAAACTGTGTTATTTAAACTTGAATGATTTTGACATCCATAATTATTTATATTATACTTATTATGTATTCTTTTTGTTGTTCGGAATTTTATTGGTTTACAAAATTTTACCATTATATTACATGTCATTCTGGGAAACCAACAGCTCTTGAAATTCTAATTCTAAAGCTACAAACCTTCAGCTTTATAATTGTATCGAGTAGCATGTAATAGTTACCTGCAATTGTTTCTTCCGCATGAACATCATCAGGGCCATCTTCTTCATCCCTCTTGTCACCAGTGTCGTCTTGATCGTCTTTAGAATCTCTTGTATCCTCATCTCCACCATCTTCTTGGTCACTGCGTGTTTTAGTCGCGTCTGTAGGGTTTTCAGACCATTCTTCTTCTTCTGCTGCAACAAAAACATAAAAATAATAATATACAGGGTGGCTCATTCAAAGGGGTCAGTATGGGAAAGTCTTAAACTATAAGTCATACGATGTTTTGTTCTTAGGAACCATGACACCGATTTTGATAAAAAGAAAAACTGCATTCATACATTTGAAAAAGATACTGTACCCAGCTGGGAATCGAACCCGGTTGTTTTCCAAAAATAAACTTTTACTTTTTCTATTTAAATACCGATTCTGTAGGTCATAAGCAGTAAATAACTCTATAAAACATTATGTCTAAAAAGAATAAAATGCATTGTTTTTACATACTTACATTTATAATAGTAGGTGTTCGATGTGGCCACCGTGCGTCGTTCGAGGTCGCCCGATTTAACGCCTCTAGACTATTTCTTGTGGGATTATGTTAAGGATGAAGTGTAAGTACAAAACGAGCTATGATAACTTTGAAGACCATTTAGGTCAGCCATAAAATCAATTTTAACGCAAATTCACCACATAAAGATACAAAATGCAATGACATGATCGTTACCTAAACGTGTTGAATATTGTATTGAAAAAAAAACGGTGTCCACTTTGAACACCTACTATGATAAATTAAAGTATGTGAAAACAATGCATTTTATTCATTTTACACATAATGTTTCTTAGAGACATTTACTGCTTATGACCTACAGAATCGGTATTTAAATAGAAAAAGTAAAAGTTTATTTTTGGAAAACAACCGGGTTCGATTCCCGGCTGGGTACAGTATCTTTTTCAAATGTATGAATGCAGTTTTTCTTTTTATCAAAATCGGTGTCATGGTTCCTAAGAACAAAACATCGTATGACTTATAGTTTAAGACTTTCCCATACTGACCCCTTTGAATGAGTCACCCTGTATAGAGATTTATATACTATACATATAGAGACAATATTCCTTATTTTTGAATAATCATATCAGCTAAAAGACATCCACTTCCGGCCATAGGCCTCCTACAAATATTTCCTCTACAGCTATACAGTATGTGTCAGCTACAGCTAACTTTATCAGATCGTCAATTTTGATAGCTGAGATAAAAAAAAAGTCTCAGAGTACGCTAACTCGTTTTTAGAATCAGCTATAAACTGTGAATTTGTTAGATAAGTTTTATCTTTCAGTTGTATGATGATATGATCAGCAGATAAAAATTAGTTCAGCAATGTAATTACTTATTTTTTTAGTTTTTAAAAGAAAACGATTTCCATCAAAAGTTTACATCATTAAACTGCAATGATGGTTAGTCCAGAAAAGTTATGCTATAAAACCTATTTCCCTTAGCTTTTGTGTTACTATTCAGCCATTCCACAATAAAATCCAAACAGTATTGCACGTATAGTTGTGAACTAAACTTGGTAATACTTTCTCCTTTGTTCTAAATACCAATTCAAAATGCAATAGTTGTTTTGACCATTTCGAGGGATTTGTGAAAATTTGTGACGGTATAACCGGGCGCAATCAGGTTGGAACATGGGTGGTATAGAAACTCCTTACGCTAAACTACATACAATTATGGTAATCTTATACCTATTGTATCTTCAATTTCGCTAAACGAATTATGTGAATTTGTAATATTAGAGATGTACCTAGAAGTGTTATTGTGAAGTTTAGGATAATCATCTCTATTACAGAAACTAATATTGTGAATGCTAGAAAGGTTAGCAACACAATGAAGTCGAAACTTGATCAGAGAAGTCATATTAGCTGACTTATCGTCAACCTATTAATATTCATGTAAGGTCCTCTTTCAGTAATATAAAAGGGACGTAAAGAAAATATTAGCAAAACATTTCTTCGTTTTAGTTTTTTTTGCAGCATAATATATTTACTCGTTAATTATTTATTATCATTATAAGAAATAATAGATCACAAATACATCACTAAATTTGGACAAAAATTAAATAAGTATTTTTTTAACTAATACATTAATTACTTACATAACTAACCACTCTTACTTTCCAAATTCGTCTAAACATTAGAACAAGATAGTCGTATAACACTACATCAGTTAGCTTGGTGACATAATTAGCGGTGTGCCGGGTGGGGCGCTAGCACAGTGGCGTGATTGCGCCCCATCCTAAATGCCGCACCCAACCTTACTCGACAACACTCCTGATTATACAATTAAACACGAAACTCGCTATTAACAACAAAATACTGGCCATTGTGAACTAGCCACGTGCTATCTTGTAGATTTGTGTATTAACATCGGACGGCCTTTTTAACGGCATTGGTTTTCTATCAGTGATATTACGATGTATGATGTTGCTTTTTTTATTCCTAAACAATAATATTATTTGTGTGAACGGTAAATAGACCGGTAAAGTTGAATTTCGATGTGTCTAAAAGTTCCCGCGAAAATTTGTAAAGAGTCTTGTGCTTTCGAATGTAGAAAGTTTTTGGCTCTGTTATATGTTATAATAGCTTCGTATGAACTTTAAAAATAATTTAAAGATGGCGAATGATTCAAGTTTTGATGTTCATTTTAAACTGCTACAAGTCAATGTAACCCATTAAAAAACTCATCACAATCAGCAATCTGATTTTTGACGATGCATAAAGTTTAAACCACGTTTAAACATTTTTGAAAAATATTTTGTCAAATACAATCTGTAAATGTCAAATTTCGCAAACTAAACAAAATATGAGAGCATCATTTCACAATACCAGAATATAGAAGTGAGTCCTATATGTTGATATTTAGATGTAGTGAGGCTACCGGAGCGTAATATCGTATTCCCTTGGGACCGAGCCCGGCCTAGTCGCTCAAGGGAACGTCCATCTATTCATACATAGCAAGCCGAAAGCAAAATCCTAGCAATACAACGAAACTCATTCAATGTTACACGGAATTATATTAGATTTTGGAGACTTATACCATATGCTTATAGGAGGACTAGCTGTAAAACGCGACTTTGTCCGCGATTAAATTTGAAATGAAATAAAAAAAACTTGTATAATTCATACAAAGTTTATTCATCATCATCATATCTGCCAATCGACGTCAACTGCTGTACCTTCTAAGTATTGTCACCTTGTGCGGTCCTGTGCCTCCCTCATCCATTGGCTTCCAGCCGTCTACACCAGCGCTTTTCGGTACGCGGTCGCCTTTCCTGAATCTTTCTGCCCAAACAGCTGTCGGTTCTCCGCGCTATGTGCCCTTCTTGTCGCTACTTTAACCGGTTATGTCAGTTACTTTGGTGCTCTTGCGAATCTCCTCATTTTTGATTTTTTGATTCGATCACGCAGGGAAACTCCCAACATAGCTCTCTTCAATGCCCCTGAATGACTATGAGCCTTCTGAGTAGGCCCATAGGTCAGGCTACAACATAGCTCTCTCCATTGCCCTCTTGAGTGACCATGAGCCTTCTGAGTAGGTCCACAGGTCAGGCTACAACAGAGCTCTCTCCAATGCCCCTGAATGACCATGAGCCTTCTGAGTAGGCCCATAGGTCAAACTACAACATAGCTCTCTCCATTGCCCTCTGGAGTGACCATGAGCCTTTTGAGTAGGTCCATAGGTCAGGCTACAACATAGCTCTCTCCATTGCCCTCTGAGTGAACATGAGCCATCTGAGTAGGCCCATATAAGTCAGGCTCCCACATAGCTCTCTCCAATGCCCTTTGAGTGACCATGATTCTTCTGAGTAGGCCCATAGGTCAGGCTACAACATAGCTCTCTCCATTGCCCTTTAAGTGACCATGAGCCTTCTGAGTAGGCCCATAGGTCAAGCTACAACATAGCTCTCTCCATTGCCCTCTGAGACACCATGAGCCTTCTGAGTAGGTCCATAGGTCAGGGTACAACATAGGTCTCTCCATTGCCCTCTGAGTGACCATGAGCCTTTTGAGTAGGCCCTTGGGCCCCCTAAATGTGTTTTTTTTTTGTCATAGCTTGATGTTATTTAGCCTATAGCCTTCCTCGATCAATGGTCTATCCAAAACTGAAAACTAAATTCAATTCGAAGAAGTAGTTCCTGAGATTAGCGAGTTCAAACAAACAAACAAACTCTTCAGCTTTATATAATAGTATATAGATTAAGAATTCAAAATGCCACTGCCCACCAGCACTGTGTAGGTACATCTAATTCAACACAAGTGACTTTGCAATAGATCAGCTAAAGGCTGATAAGATTTAGTATCTTATCGATCTAAGAGAAAATTTAACACACATAGTGCCTTCGAAGAAAGCTGAATTCATTTTGTAACGCAGGAGAAGTTGCAGAATTTACTTAGTATTTTTATAAAATTAGTATTCACAATGGACACTAAAAACAGAGTACAGACAGTATAGCGATATTGCAAAATTATATCATCTCATCAAATGAATGAATGATAATTCTGAATAAACAAATCAAAATATAATAACCTCCGGGAACACTAAAGTGCGGGTAGTAAGACCAATTTCATAGAGAAGAGTAGAGGCATGTTGGCCGCAAGGAGGCACCGCGGCACCATCGTAGCGATAGCCCATCATAACTCCTCGGAATGTGTCGCGCGGGACGCATTCGACACCAAAGAGCCGCCCGACTGCCGCGCCGCACCGATACAGCCGGCAATTCAATTTTCTTGCTAACCGTATTGCTATTGCTTATTATACCAACACAACACTCACAATACTTAAATACTTTGTATTCTTTTTTTACTTAGTTGAGGAAGACTAAGTGAAAACTTTGCTGAATTCTTTCTTTTTGATGACCAGTTACTTCCTAGTGGTGTGTATCAGCTTGTTATGTCGGAAGTTGCAGGTACAATTCCCCCCGTAAAAATCATACATTTGTATGTATAATATAGTAGTATTTTAAAATCGAATACTTAAATTCAGACTAGACAACACAATAAGAAAGGGTGTGAATATTAATTAATACACTATGTATATTCTACAGCTGTCTTTTTTTATTCCTTAGTCCCCATTAGTGCATATTCTTATTCAGACTACACGCATAGAACGCAAAACATTCCTGCATTATAAAAAGTAGAATTAATAATGATTAGCGAAATAATATGTCCATGTGAAACACTAACATTTCAACTAAAAACCTACAAAAAATTACTTCAACCTGAAATAAACTCAGATATATATCAACTTATGACCTACTAAGAACGGCACTAGCAAATGTTGTAGGCACCTAATAATTTTGATTAAGTACCCTGGGAACACAAAGGAATAATAACAATCCCATCTCTATGTAAGTCATTGTAGTTTCTCTCAGTTGTATATCCTTGGAAACTGTAATTTTAATGTGCTCGGAGGCGTTGGGTATGATGTCGAGTGGGAATAACTGAGTAGTACTTGGTCCCAGTGGTGGGCATCGCCGGGCGCTCCTGTCCTACCTCTCTGTAGAGATATTGCGTACCGTTTCTACATCGTTAACTAATGTGCTTTGAGAACGTTGGACGGTAGGTAGGTTTGAATAGGATAATAATGTTCTAGCTTTTCACACAACTGTTTTTTTGTGCTCAGGAAAATGGAAGACTACATTTTTCAAACAAATTTAAGTATTAATCAAGTATTTATTTGTCGCGTGGCAAACATCCTATCATCAAAATTTTCTTGTTGTTACAAAATCTTGACGATCGCCTAAAGATAACGTTTCTGTCTATTTGTCACTCTGGAAAAATATTATTTGTGTTTGTACGTATTTGGTACTTGTGTTTGTTCTGTGCACATAGGTAGGACTCTAGGTACATGGACTATGCGATGACTACGACTATTACTATTATATGTATGTATAGATGGTATTATGTAGAGGTCATAAATGATAAGTATTTTATAAATATAGGACTCTCCCCGGCGCTCTCGCCCTATAACATTCGTCAGCTTCATCTTAAGCCCGATTTACACATCGACAAGTACAGTAGCGAGTTAAGTAGTAAGTTGTTGATTAAGTTGATTTATATAGTAATCTCCATCCTATTTTTTGGCGAGTTAAGTTGGCGAGACGAGAGAGAGGGGGCTACTTCGTACTTAACTCGCCAAAAAATAGGATGGAGATCTATTCAAATCAACTTAATCAGCAACTTACTACTTAACTCGCTACTGTACTTGTTAAATCGGGCTTTACAGCGCACCAGAATTGTATCTTATACACGCCGCGTGGTCTTATCCTCCACTTGATAGAGCACATTGGCAAGGTGTTTAAAAGTAGAAAACACAATCCAAAGTAATAAAATAATTATCAATTCCTAAAAAAATAAATACATCACGTATTAAAATACTATTATCAAACTATTACCTCAAGACACATGAATGTGAATAGCAATTAGCCTAAATATGATTTGATTTGAAATTTGACTATCGTTTTGTAGTGTACTTAAGACAAGAGGGACTATAAAGTTACGGAGATTAGACGTAATTATTAACCGACTTCAAAAAACCAAACATCGAGGAGACATCCTAAAACATTATCTACGTATTCATAATCTGGGAAAAGAAGAGAAATTATACTACTTGGAAACCGGGTTATGCAATACTAGCTGGAGCACGTGTTTTCTCCCGCGTTTATTTGAGTTTCCAGCCAGACTGTTTTTACAACTTACATAATATTCATTGGTGCACTATTATCCGTAAAATAATAATTCAAAGCCCATTTCGACAAATGGATTATCCACCAAAAATAAAACTACGTAATGAAATAGGTACATACCTACGTACTAAATAATTTTATTTAATAATAGTTTAGATAAATTACTGACTGATGATAATACTACTTTACAATTAACATAGACACTCCTTTGAAATGAACCAAACCAAAATAACTCTAAACATGTACTTACAACATATTTAAAGATAACGTAAGGTAGGTTAGCTATCAATTAAAAGTCGAACGTCTCAGCTGCTATTTTCCTTAGAGAGCTCGGTATGGCGGGGAGAGAGCGGTGCGGGCCGGGAGCGGCGGGGACGAAGGTTCCCTCGGGAGCAGGCGGCACGCGGCTGCTTGGGCCAGGTCCCACGGGAGCCGGCGTGGGCGGCGGGCGAGAACTTCGCTTCCATTGGGACTCTGCCCCCACTACCCACCACCTAGTCCCCAACGCTCCACAAGGACGTACCGTGATATTTTTAACAGATACTGTTATACACGACTCTGAGAAAATTGCTACTGTATTACCACGTGACTACTACGGTACATAAATAATCTCTTAATTGATACAATTAAATCTGTAAACTACCGAAGTTACATCCCTATTAACATTATAACGATGTAGAGTCGAGTAATTTAAAAGTAATCGATTACATAAAGCAATTGTTAGTTAAATAATATCTTGATGATATAACACATTGCCAATATTAAAATGTAAACAAAGCCTCTTATTATAATTCACATAATCCACATTATATTATTGTTACTTTTATGGATTTTTTCCGTGAAAACAGCTGAGTGATTTATGACAGTCAGATGGGAATTGAAAAAAGAAATTCCTCGTCATGTTAACAGATTGCATTAATGTTTTACATTTTTTATTTCACGTGTCTGAATTTAAATATAGAAAACATATAATAACAGTCATTTCATTTGTGATACAAACTCCTTGTGGAATGTAAATGATAGAGCATAATGTAATACGTCATCAATTTAATTATGATGATAATAAGCGATAATAGACACGCTAACTAGAACTTTTTTTCTAGTTTCGTTTACTAATACTAACGATGATAGAATCGCTAAAATTTGCACAACATAGGTATAGTAATAATATAGTTCTACAAGAATTGATCGTAAGTATGTACTTAGTATGTATATTACAGAATGCTCTACAGGTAAATTTACATCCAGACTAATTGACAACTGTCTAATAAAATCTACTGAGTCTATTATTCTCTTTTATAAATGGGATGCTTAAATTCTTCTTTCACAGCTGATAACCAGTTTATGGTCATTACAGTTTATGACAAACTTTGACTTGCATTAAAATGACTGCCTTCGTTGCGCATCGCTCGCTTATGCGGCTGCAAGTCTCGGATTCAATCATTCGTAAGACCATTATTTGAGTATAGATAAATTATTGTCTGAGCCTAGATGGCGTTTGTGTCTCATACCGCAAAAAAGTGTTGGCCTAAAGACTTAGATATTCAGACAAGCCCATATAGCCGTATTTTTAGTACTTCAGTTTCTGTCCAGATTCCATATGTATCTCGTTTGAAAATCAAAATGACCACCTTGTAACATAATAAATATAACATCAGATCGGCACATCGAAACCTAAACTTTAATGTAAATGACTACGATTAAGCAAACCTCCGATAGGTGGCGTTAGATGAGAGGTCAACATCAACATAAAACTGTTATGATATGGCTTTAGCGTATTTCCCAGAGGCGCGCAGGGGAGGTGCGCGCCACCCAGGGGAAATTTCCCGCCGACTCTCTGCGGGGCCTCTACAAGTTTTATGGACGCGCAACACCTAGGGCTGCTACATTTAACGCAACTGTTTTAGCTTCAATTAACTGAAGACAATACTATTTTGTAGTATAATTAGCATTATAAAACGACAATCTGAAGCTATATACCTAATTTCGTAACGTATAGTTAGTACCTTTTTCATACGTTTCTACGAACATTCAATTAATGTGTAAGTTATTTATATGTATTACAATATTAGTTATTTACATGTTAAGAAAACGTCTATGTAAATGTATCTTTGTGTTTTAACTAGGTACAGTGTTCATATATCTTTTATTTAGTGTTTCTGTAACCACTTACTTTACTTATTCATTGCCATTTTTACAGCGGAACGTCAATGTGATTGAAACGCATCTGATAATAAGTATTGTCGATGAAGAATAGAGAGTACGCAGGAATAATGCAATTTTACGACATTCATTAGATGGAAATGCGTTCAACATAGTATAGTAACTGACCATCTGTAGGTATAACATCCATGTATGCGATTATGAATAGACGAAAATATAACGTACAAATTAGTTCCAGAACTATATAAATAGAAATAAACTTTTCGAGGCATCCCTTTTATATAGAAAAGAACTTGGATACCCGGAGGATCTAGAAATATGCAGTGGCAAGCAAAGATATTGTTAGTAGAGAATCTAATCTATTGTTGCAACCCTACTGCCAGCATAATATTTAGCTTAGTCAGTGAAGTTAACAGTGGATAATATTGCTAATGTATACCACAAGCAGTTGTATTTTGAAAATCTGGCTTTAGGTATGTATACATATTGACACATTTAGAAGGTCATAATAGACGCATATAAAGCGACATGCAGATTTGGTTTTGGACCAATAGGATTGCGCAAAATATATAGTTTTGTGAATTGGTTAATATCTCTTTATTCCTCTGCCACCTTCTGCTCCGGTGGACATGCAGCATTTCCAGGTGAATTCTTTAGCAAGGGACGGGTAACGGCCAATCACCACTGTACCCCTCGAAATCCACCTCCAATCAATAAGCAGTAGCAGTGTGTTTAAGTGGCATTAGTAACGTCTGGGACCTGTGAGCATAGAGATAGGTCAAATAAGCCCTAAAATTCGTACCTATAGATATATTTTTTTTAATTTGCATTTGTTAATTAACTTTTAAAATGCAATTATTCAGATCGTTACGTCGCGTCGATGCAAAAAAAAATTATCTGCAAGGAATTGAATAAATTGAAACATAAATAAATTGAGTAAAAAACTTGAAATGATACCCTAATTCATTCCATCTGATCAGTATCATACTTGCGTTCCCACTAAGGGGCTGTTATAATGAATAACTTTTTTGATCAGACCTACGTAGCACAGCTAAATTAAATAGAGGAAAACATATTTGTATGTTTTTAAGTTATCCACAACTGCATTAGGCTAGTCTTTACATCGGAGTACATAAGCCCAGCAAAAAAGTTGACGTACAAAGCCAAATTGACTTAACCCTCTTCAAAAGGCTTACAAATACGTCCATCCAAAGCTTTTACCTCGAATAAAACATTCATACGTTTTATTGTGATCTTTACACCTACCCTCGCTTCGATCAATCCCTTGTTACATCCAAGCGCATTATATAATTACAAATTATGCATAGTGTAGTTTCTTTTATCTTTAAAAAACATTTTCATTTTTATGATAATGTGTTTTGTACTCAGAATTGACTAGCAAATATGATATTTGTTGTATAGAAGCAGATAGATGGTTCATAAGCTGTGCCTTATTTATTAGTACCTACCTACATTCCATCCTTCATATTCCAACCTACAACTAACTATGACAGGAATAAACCTCGATTGAAGCGGCTTTTTTACCCAGCTAAAATATATATTAAGTACATTATATTTAAATAATTGAAGCTGCAATATTTATTACTATTCATAGACTCTACTGATTTCTTACAATAAGGGATTACAGTTATTCTGAATTGATAATTTAAAGGGGAAAAGGCACAGTCTAAATTCAGACTTTTGCTACGTAGTGACCTAAGCCGCAATGGCGCGTCAACCTCTAACAGAGTTCAGAATTAGCAAGCACGATTTTTTAACAATGACAATGCTTTTGTGAAGGCTCACCAGCAAAATAGAAAAGCTATTGTAGTGACCGCGCTGACGGGCTTTGCACTAGTTTTTTGTAACCGCGCTAACATTTTTGTTTGATTTTGGACTCCACATTCTGCACTTTTAGGTCAATATTTTGAAATTGTGATTTTTCTAGCTACTTATATCAATATTATAAGGACTGATAGTCATAGCTCTTTATAGAAAATGCTCAAACCTTAGTCTAAGGGTAGAATCAAGATATCATGCCTTTTGTCATCATTCTAAACCAGACGCGTATGCTGTAACCTGGCAAAACGGTCGCTTATGCGGCATCCACATACCTACTAGGTTTGGGTTAATGTTACATTCTTGAGCCTGTTATGTTCATGTATCTCATAATTTTATGCTTGTAAAAGGCCTCGCGACATAGGTATTAAACCCTAGAGCACTAGTTGTGTTAAAAAAAATATTATACTATTAGGCCCCATTCGCACGAGCGCTTTTTTAACGCGCGAAAAAAAAAGCGTCGAAATAGAACAAAAGCTGCAAACTATGTTCCTCGGCGTTGGAAATAGGTAGAACACAATTTCCAACGCCGAGCGATAAAAAAGCGCTGGGGCGTGTGAACAGGAACACAGGAATAGATTTGTTCGATTCCGACGCTTTTTTAACGCTCGTTAAAAAAGCGCTCGTACGGATGGGGCCTTACACGTTACTTTTAAAATATATTGAAAATTCCCTAATAAGCTATAACAAAGAAAGTACATTACGACCGTTCAATACTATAACAGGTAGAAAGCGATGCTGAGTAAACAATTCAAGATACGCCAATTCGTTTTTATCGTATGCCTGGGACAGCAAAGGATTAACATTTTCACTGGATGTAAAATTTTAATTCCTTCGCATGAGGGACGGCCAAGCTGAAATTGACGTGTTATTGGACCCCAGCGAGGTTGGCAAGCCCACAGCCTACCAAACGCCCTGGGCATGGTTCAAATCAAATTCAACGAAAATATTGTTATAACTTATATTAAGTGTTAAGTAGATGCTTATTCTTTGTCATTGTCTCGTTTTGCTAAGCGATGTGTTTAAGATAAAGTATAAGCATAGTGTCGAAAGATTTAAGTAGGTAGTTATTACATTTTTATATCACATGTCTAACACTATAGGCCGACCGTTTATCTCAGTCCCCGCCTGCGGTATGAAAGGGACGAGGGAGCGGGGTAGCGGGTGTCCGTTATGGTAGCGTACACAAGAGCTATATCGAGTTGTTTACTATGCCAAATAAAATAAGGTTTTACAATAAAAAAAACCGACTTCAAAGACAAAAATTGCACTAAAAAGTAAAAAATAATTAGTTGTATTTTGATTTTACAACATTAAATCAGACATTCTTTTTACTTAATTATAATCTAAAGAATAGGTTCTTTTAATTATTGTAAAAAGTATTGTTAAGGATATTTATTGAAGAGTCTACAAATATATTTATTTGAAGATTCTTTAAAATATAATCAAATTATTACAAATTAATAATGTAATATTATTGTTATTTTTGGAGTAATGTGACAGCCACGATAGTTATATTCTATATTTTATTCCTGACTATAAATTTAAAGAAATATGATGTCGTGTTATACACTGACTAAAGACTAAGATGAGAAATAAGTACTACGAATCAAAGACAATTACTTAAAATTCTCATGCGAAAATGAAACGGCCATGTTTGTTTTAAATAAAATATTTATCAAATTAAAAACTATTTAAAGTGATCAGAATGTGTTAGACAAAACTCTATTGCCTTTTCTAACGACTTTGTAGACAACATTTTGCATTATTGATCCTATTCACGAATTACGATTTTTTTAATTGACGGTGCTGGTTAGCCCCATAAACGCCCATAAGTTATGGAAAGCTTTAATCAGTTACTAAATAGGTATATTAAAACGTTTGAACGTGACACAGGTATTTTAAAATATATTTATTTAAATATGATAAAAATAGTTATTTAATATTTGTTTAATTTTTAAACCAATCCATAAACAATCAACAACTTTATGTCAAACCCCGGACTCATAAACGCAACTTAAATTTTAGTCAATTGATTAGCTTAAATTTTTACGGTTTTGTTTGGCTTAATGTTGGTTTTGCTAACAAAAAACTCGCTAAACAGTGATTAAATTTTAGAGATTTTTATAAGTAAGGGGGTTAATGTCGAAGTCATATAATAATATAATCTGTAATTCATAGCCGCCATTCCATTAGCTTATGTATTATCGTATTTCGTTGGCTGACACCGACTCCAAAAATAACAATAATA
Source organism: Schrankia costaestrigalis (assembly GCA_905475405.1). Lineage (NCBI taxonomy): Eukaryota > Metazoa > Arthropoda > Insecta > Lepidoptera > Erebidae > Schrankia > Schrankia costaestrigalis. The sequence goes on from FR997827.1 coordinate 12,519,322, forward strand.
TTACATAATTTGTAATAATTTGATTATTTTTTAAAGAATCTACAAATATTTTGAATAAGAATGTTTTGAAAAAAAATAACATTTCATTTAGTTACTTAAATAAGTTTTTGTTTAATTTGTGTAGTTTTAAGATATTATATTGCTATAATTTGCATATACGATGTGGATAGACTGTTGAGAATAATGTATTCATACACTAACACCTGATATACACAGTTTTGCAATAAATCTTTGTCTATAATAAATATATTTGTTATTATACGAATGGCTGATTTAAACTATAAATATAATTATTAACTAAAGTCTTAGAAAATATTTACAAATAATAACAATTGTACAATCATTAATTATATATATTAAATCACAGTATAATCACATTACAATAATCACAGTTTACATTAAAACAGGTATGATTTAAACATATTAATTTGTAAGAATCAATCTTAGAAAATATTTACAGATAATAAGAACAATAATAAGAGCTTTTTTTATTTTTACACGCTACCATAACGGACACTTATTCAGTATGTCAGTATGACACTAGTGCAGTATGCTAGTCCGTCTTCTATACAATTTACAAATGTCAATGATGGTGGCGTCATCTTGGCTCTAAAACTAGTACTTTCTTAGAAAAAATTATGCAATCTAAATTATTACACAATTTAAAGCTTGACCAGAAAAATAAAACAACCTCTTCAGGTATTTCGATTGCTTTAGGGTATAATTTTAATTTTTCCTTCTTTTTATTTCATAAAAATAAGCTAGCTATAAATTAGAGGTGTGTTGTGTGATGTAATGTAGTTCGGGTCACAGTATCTGAGATGGCGCCGTTTTGGCAAAAAATCAAGAGATAGCTCTCCCCTTTGTCCTCGCCCCCCGCGCACCTCTATTACCGCAGGCGGGGTCTGAGTTAAACGGTCGGCCTATAGATATTTCTAACACTAACCCTCGGTTTCCGAATGACTTATCAAGTAAAAATCAACTAATCAAGTGTCAAAACTGTCATTTTAGTTCCTGAGAATGATTTTTACTTGATAAGTCATTCGGAAACCGGGGTTAGTATGAATTAAAATTTAAATTTTATTACCCTACTTTGTATATAAAATCACAAAATAAAATAACAATAAGATTGAAGTATAACCATTCGTTATACGTAATTGTATATAAGAAAGAACAGTGGAGCTAGTATTGCATTAGGTATCCCTGGAGCCAGCGAGAGAGTCGCAGTAGCTCGCGCTCCCCACGGGACGCATTACCGAAGTACTAGACACCACTAGATCGATACATATAAACTTACTACATTACATAGCTGTTAGTTCTACAACAAATAACATTATACATTGTTACTCTTATTGAACTAGAGAACTTTACTCATTACTCACAAATGGCCAAATACTATGCAGGTATTTTAAGTGATGATTTTAATATTAACCTTTGCATAAGCCTCTACTGTCTACGGTACATAAGATTGTGGATTTGACTTCTTGTATGACTGATTAGTTGGGCAAATTTCCTTTCGCTGCCTAAAGAAACCCAAGCAGTCAGTCCTTTATGGTATACCTAATACGATGTTAACATTGACAAAGTTTTCCTAAAATGGCTACCTGTACAGTACATTGTACTGCTGTTAGAGCAATAGCTCTACATGCCTTTAAATTCACAGGTAGAAATATATAAGGTGATCATATCAACAAGCCGTTTCACCAAAAAGATATTACCTAAACCTACTAATTTAAGATAATTTATTGCAATATTATTTTAACTTCACCTACTGTACCATCTAAAAAAAAGCTTGAAAACTTTACACCTAAAAGTGTAAAAGCACATCCTAATTCTGTCATAAATAACTGACAAAGCACCAACGGCTATAAAACCACGGCAACAGAATTGATGATGACGGATCAATATAAGCCAAAGTCTGTAGCAGAAGATGTATTAGTTCGCGCTGACGATAGTGCGACCGCGGTGAGTCACTGATAAAACGCTGATATTAGGGCGCCGCGACCGCAACCATGCGCCACCGCGTAGCGTCCATCACGTGGACAGTTACCCTCTCATTGAGCACTGCCATTAATTGTTTACTTAGACTACGGTAATTTCGTTTTGAAACAGATTGTTAGGGTCTTTTTTATGTTCACAGGAAGGTGGAACTGTTTTTTTTTATACAAAGGTTCGGACGGGTTACTCCTTTTATGTATGATGTTTTCATACTCATAATTAATATTTCATTATTATATGTGTTATAGGCAATGTGTATAATGCAGGTATTCTATACTAGGCAGTGGATAGGTTATAGGCAATATCATTTCATACATTTCCTGAATGAACCTGGTATTCTATACACAGCCTAGTATAGAATACCAGGTTCATTCAGGTAATGTATGAAATGATATTGCCTAGGTACTGTATAGAATACCCAGGCATTGTATAGAATACTGGTCGAAGCATAGGTAATGTATGTAATTTATTTTTCTTCTCTATGATTTAGTTAGATAGATACTAATCTTTTGAGAGATAATCCACAGCTTCCACCAGCAGACAGTGCTAGTATGTATGCCTAATTACCTACGTGTCATTGCGTAGAATGTTTCTAATATAGCTGTTCTTTCCGCACTACACCTCATACTTTGTACATTTATTGTTATTTTCTAAATTAATTAACCAAATAGATAAGCAAAATACAATAAGTACTATAAAATTAACTAGTCAAGTTTGCTATATTCACATATTCAGCAAAACTAACCCAATCGTTGACAGACTACTGAAAGCATCAATATATTGACCACAATGTGGTCAATTACTGTCTGTTAATGTTTATGCCAAGTCTGTTTCAATCCTGAAACCTTGCGCATCTTCCATCGAAACGTTTATGTTTTTTAGAGAGATAATATAGATATAATGTTTTTATAAGAATTTAATAATACAATATATAAGTAATAAATATACAGGGTGTCCCGAAACCCGACGTTGTCCCGAAACCAGGTGATAAGGCAAGTCATGCTGGTTATCAGAAAAATATAATAAGTTATCTACGCATACGTTTACCGGTAATTAGGTAATCAGTCCGGTTAGGTAAACAAACTTAAGACAGATCTGGCTCACCAAATTTAACTTCTTGGACATAATATGCCTGCATCCGCATAAATGAATGGTCTCAAGACAAAGATCTCGGAGTAAGTAATGTGAACAATCAGTGATGATATTAGGTATGTAGTAAGCTTGCTGTCGTATTAGAAGCTGAGTTGCCTGTTGTTAGGGAGAAAGATTCTAGACAAGCGTGCACGTACTCGACGGCGACGATGCAAAGTGATTTTTTTGCGAGATGAACCGACGACATAATACGTATAAGTAGTAAAATAATAAGCTTCGGATAAATGACGCACTCTCCGTGTGGTGACGGAGTAAGAATACAGTGTGTCACCACCCCATCTCATCCAATGGGTGTCGTAAAAACCGTCAAAGTGTCTAAAAGAAGGAAAACTTGAAATTAAACCCTATACCAATCCGTCTGGCCAGCGTGGTAATAGTAGGCCGAGTATCCCTCCGTCACTGGAGAAGGCCCGTTCCTGCAGTGGGACATTAATTGGCTGTTATGATGAAATGACGCACTGGAACTGTATGGAACTGCTGATACCGGTCCAGGTGTGAACATCCTTTAACTAACAATGATAAGTTTTTGTGCATTAAATTTATAAATAATGTGGATATTATGTTTTATTCTTCACTTCACCCTTTTACACAAATACTAATTTTAGTCAAGGCCTTCAATTGAGCTTAAAACCAAAACCAATGGTACGGAATTGTGTATAGGTACAGTAATTATCAAACTTAAAATTTTTATCTAAGTACCTACAAAAAGTAAATAAAAGTTGATATATAAAATAGAAAAAACAGCAAATAAACAATATAAGTAACAAACGTGCAAATTTTTATAATTGCATATGTAGGTACTTCTTGCGCGCCAAAACCACAGGAAATTAAATAGAAGTGTAGCACAAACTTCAGCTAGCTTTATGATTGTTACCTATATTCTTAATACAGTCAGTTTATGTAGGTACATTATTAATCTTTAATTTTTTAACCGTTTTTTAATATTCTATTTTAAACACAGGTAGAGTAGAGATGCTAACACAAACTTGTGAAGGATGGGATAGGTTAGGATTAGGCCAATTTAAACAAATTGTAGGAAATGCAGCATATTAAAAAACACCTTATTTAACAATTTTGTTAATTTAGACTTACCTACTTTTAGTTAGTCTAAATTAACATTGAACTACAATGAAATAGAATGTGTTACGAGTATAGGTACTCTTCTTTATAGTAAAATAATTATACGCTACATTGTATAACAATATCGTTCTACCCTAAAAAATCAAACAAACATCGAAATACTTAAAATTTTAACTAACCTTTCAAAGATCTCGGTTTAGCTTGTTTTCTTCGAGACATGATCCCAAATCACTTACAAAGCCCTTCAAAAAGTAAACAATGAAATCACTTCACGATACATATTTATCACTTAGTACTGTTATACACAATAAAGTCAGTTTCTATGTCAAAGCGAAAAAGTTTCTCGTAAAAGTATCGCGATTCTCTGACACAGATGCTGACGACACAAGCTCGGTGGCCGACCGCGCGGCTCACCCCGCGCTAACTGAGCTTAGTGGCGCCCAACAAGTGGCAATAACAATATTGTACCCTTGCGCGCAAACTCATAAGACAAGTACCATATCAGCAACTCTATGTTTTTTCTTATACTAGGATAATAACAATCTTAGTTAATTGAATTACCTATTTGAAGACTTTTCATAACATCGCATTACTTTTTAGTCGTACGTAGTACCTACTGTGTGTGTGTGTGTAGATAAATAAAAATAAGATGATATGCCATGATGATAACTTTTATTTACATCTTTTTCTGGCTCAGATTTTATTTATTTAGTTGACTCGCTCATTACCTACCTTTATATAATTTCAAATTATTCTTACTAGCCCCATACCTAATGAACTTATCCTGTAATGTTATCTGGTTTCTAATACCACGGTTTTCATTGGTCAGACGGATTAATTGAGATATAGTTTGAGTTTACCTTCGGTTAAAATTACTTTATGCTTGTCAATCTTCCTTGAATTTTACTACTCCCACGGGATTAGGAGAGGGGGTAACCACGCTTTATTCTTAGTCCATTACCACATGGATATTTCTACTAGTTATGCGGCTATTCATGATAATTAATTATTAACGGGGAAAAAAACACGGCAAATAACTTTTACACGAGAATTAGACAAATGACTAATCTCTAAATTATATTAAAGAGCTGAATCAGTGTAATTGGCGATTTTTATGTTGTTTTGTCCACTTTTTAAATTGTTAAAGAGGATTATTTTTCGATTACGAACAAAGCGTCAATGAAAAATGTAACTTACGCGGATAAAAATATTTGTTTATGATCGCAACATTTTTTTTCTAACTTCTTAAATGGTAAGAGAATAAAAGTAAATAAGTAATCTAAATGCGACATAAACGTTCGACATCGATTTCTGTCGCTTTTCAACGATGATTGAAATTCTGATTGGTACCACGTATATCACGGTTTAACAAGCTAATTTAACACAACATACACAGTCACACTCATACATACAAAAAAAACATCTGCCTCTAAACATTCATTTATGGATTGCTTATTAACTATTGTCCTGCGTGGAATTCGAACCCGTATGTTTTCGCGCACTGCAATGCGAACGCCACACAACTAAGTCAGTAAGAATTAAAATATAACTCACAGAAGATCCCTTGGGTATTACCTATTATTAAGAGGGTACCTGAGGAGAGAAATGGTTTGGAATAATTTTTGTATTATCAATGCACGGGCCATAATTGTTATCAAAAAAACATTTTTGCATTCTGCATATGGATTCAATCTCACCAACTTCTGCACGGCAGCCGCATTATAGATCGCTGTTCCACCAAGGAAGATAGGATGTAAATAGTTACCCAAAATTTTTGCTTTTGAAGTAGGTACATCGTTAGAATAACCCCAGGGTTTCGTACTAGGTAGCGTCTTGTGAATGCTTGATAACTACTATTGTTATGCATTAATACCTATAATTAACCTGCGTCAAAAATTGTACACTCAAATAACAGTAGGTATACATACCTATACTCGTAGCATCGATCAACATGTCTATGTTATGTATATAGTCAACTATACCCTTTCCACTATATTTAACAACATTTGACAGCTTGACGTTAGTGACGTTCAGCACTTTTTCGAATGTAATGCCATTCGATTGTAAGCGATTTTTCGATTTTTCAAATTACTTTATTTTACACATTTGGATCCTTACATCAACTTACATTATCATTTTATTATTGTTCCTTTCTTTATCAATGTTAGGAGAATAAGGCTATAGCTTAAAATGATAAAATTATAGTTAGCTTATGTATTATTGAAAATACATAATTTATCGTGACACATTCGCGGGTTAAAAAATAATATTACATTTTATAAACGTATTATGAAGAGTTCAGGTTTATTCATAGCATTTATTTCTACCGATTATTTCTAATTTGTTTGATAATGGAGGAAATCGTTATGAGTGTCCATCACTAAGTAACCATGGGAACTAAAAAAAACATGGGTACGTCCATGAAATACAATATTGTTTGTTCGAAAAATAAGCGGAAGTATTACGAAACTTCATGGACGTGAACTGTCAAAAAGCTAAACTTACGCTGGAAGGGGTTTAGATGTAGGTAATGTTAATGACATAAGTAGCAATATAACAAATGAAATGCTCAGTTTCTTATTTATTTTATTACAGAATACGGAAAATTTAACTTAATTGATACCTAGAACATGCGAAAAAATGCCTATCAATGTCGAGCTTAGTTGCCCCCTTCTTACTGAAATTCCTCGATCTATCAATATTTCTTCAATATCGTATGATATTGGGTCTTTTAAATATAGTGTAAAGAAGCAATTTTGGCCAAACCGGGAAAAATTTGACGACGGCGAACGGAGTAAAGTTAGCTTTTACTCAGTTATCATCATCGTCTGAGATTTTACTGGTTTTTTTATTTATTTACATTATTTATTTTTATTTTCACTGTTATTATAAAACTTCTGGTCTACTGCGTGTCTTTTTTTTAAAAGACAAAATGTTAACTCATTATTTTTCTCTCAACATGAAATTGGCAGAATCGTTGGCAAAACACTGATGGAATCAGATTCAGACAGCTGATGATTGTTATTTCATTCGCCATTCCATTCTTTCCAATCCACATTCATTCATCAAATGTCAAGGTCGGTTTGATTGACGGGTTTGGCCAAGAAAGAAGTCAACACGGAAAAATATGAATTTCGCATAAAAAAAGTATTTTTATTTTATAAAATTACTGCACAGTATATAAAAAAATACATTATCATTTACAAGTAAATAACAGATGGAGCTTCCTTATGAGGTATGTATTTATATAAACAGATGTGGTTTAAATTGTAAATAACCAAGGTTTTCGTGAGATCAATTTTGTATACTAATTTCTTTGTTTGCTCTTTGTTTTTTCACGTGATTATCGATTGTGATGGATATGTTTGTTTGTCAATGGCAGATAAGATCTAGAAATATCTTTGTATTTTTCATGGATATACTGCATTTTCTCTGATTTATATAAATTTTCGAATAAATTGCCTTTTTTTGCAGGTATTAGTTTATCTATTCAAATACTTACCAAAATCCGATAGAAAAGCTGCAAGTGAGACTTGTCGTTCATGGTACTTAGCTGCAAATGATCAATGCTTTTTAAAGACAAAGGTGGCAGTGTTTTACAAATCTGTACTAAATGATGATTATTCTTCACCACTCCACATATTTGAAGACTCGGCCATCACATACTGTAATTATTTATTCAATGAAGTAGAAATATCAAGCAAACAAAATGAATTTTGGAATAAATTGGGTGAACATATCAAATGCTTGACCTTAAGGAACTGTGATATTTGTGAAAAAGTATTTGTATACATAATTCAAAAATGTACCAATTTGGAAGCATTAAATATACAAAGTTGCAAGGAGCTATTCATGTCAGGGAGATTACTAGAAGGTAAAACAGAAGGGCTGCTTACTCAAAACTTGGAAAATTTAAAATCTTTAAGTTTGTCAGGAAACCAATATTTAACAGATGCATTATTCAGTAGATTTATAGCTGCAGCACCAGCACTGGTAGATTTGAACTTGTCAGCATGCTCATTGCAGTTCCATGCTGGTTTAGTTAAAAGGTTTTATCCTCCTGATTCTGACATTTTCCAAAACCCATCAGAAAGTGTGCTGACATTCTTTTTCATACTTAAATTTATTCAAGCTAATGCAGATCATATAAAGAATTTAAACTTTTCATACACGCTAATTGATGGTGCAGCTCTCAAATGTTTAGCTGAAGTGGAAAATTTAAAATTGGAATCACTACAAGTATTTTCTTGTGATCAACTGACTAACATTGGGCTCCTGGCGCTTACCAATCATCAGGTTTTTCTGAAAGAGCTAGATATAGGGTTATGCACCCGTGTTACTGATCAATCTCTTGTACATATTTGTCAAAATCTAGTCAATTTAGAATACCTCAATATACAACGATGTAGGGCTGTGACTGATTTGGGAATAGCTGAGTTAAACAAGCTAAAAAAACTGAAATCACTAAATATATCACAGTGTGAATTAATAACAAAAGATGGACTTGAACAAGGCATTTGTTCAGTTGAAAATAACAGTCTTGAAGAATTAGACCTGAACTCTCTTAACCTAGATCAGACAGGGCTTATAATGATAGCGGAGCGTGTTCCTAAATTACGGGTATTAGACTTGAGCTACTGTTTTAATGCAGTCACTGATACTTCTATACAAGTAATATTTAAGAATCAACTTTTACTTGAGACCTTAAAAATAAGTCATTGTGACAAAGTGTCAGATGCTGGTTTGACTGGTATGGGCAAAGTTGAATCAGGAGACGATGATGATGGACCAATAGTAAGTAGTTATGATGAGGCCCAAGGACATCCTAAAATCCACCTAGGTTCTAGAGCAGAAGAAGAAATAGTCCGTGATGCTAAAAGAAAGAGAAATGTTATGCTTATGTGTGAGAAGCTAACAATGGACTCCTATTCTGGTTACTCCTTGGCCCGCTTGAAGAATATCAAGGAATTAGATATAAGTGGATGCAATAGAATTACAGATGTCAGTTTAACCTATGCCTTCACATTTAAGAGTTTGGTTAATTTGAATTTAAGTAGATGCCAGCAGATTACTCATAATGGCATTGAACATTTAGTCATTAACTGTCCCAGCATAGAGTATTTTAAACTAATTGATTGCTACAACTTGAAAGATGATGCAATCAATAAAATAGTTTCAAATTTGGGAAGATTAAAACAACTGGAGCTCAGGGTAATTATATTTTTTTATTTCTAAGCTAGTGCATTAAGTACAGGGAATAATCAATAATACCACCCTTTTTGCAATAACTGTTATTTGTAAGACAGAATCACTTGTTAGTGAAACAACATAGTTTTTAATTCGTTATTTTAATATTAGTAATAGTATCCTAGTCAAACTAATTGATATCATTACATTTTACTTTCAGGGTTGCAACCAAGTAACAAATAAGACATTAGAATCAATAAAGTCATGTTGTAAGAAACTACAATACCTGGATGTGCAAGGCTGCCGCAATATTTCTCCAGAGCTTGCCTGTAGTGTTGGATCCTTACCTTCAATGCACACTGTTCTAATGTCGAAGCCAGGACCCTACGTTTCAGATGGAAAGAAGAACAGGGAACCAGCCCCAGCTTTTCTCCCTGCATTGATGAGAAAATTAGGCTTAAACTAATGTGATACTTACTAATAATATATTTTAGGCAGCATTTTTATGGATGTATTTAAGTTCTAAAAGGATCAGGTTGAGCACGAGTATTATAAAAACAGCTTTGCGAAAGAACAAATGGCGCTTTGATAAGTTACGTTTCTTTTTGTGTCTGATAATAATTGTAGGAAAAAAGATATTTTAACGGTTGTAACTAACAATTAGGTACATTAAAGTGAGATGCAAGGCAACTAGCAAAAAAACTAATTAATCGCTTTATATTAAAAAATATAATATTTTATCTATGGCAAAAAATGTAAAAAGTGAAAAAGTACACATAATATATTTTATTTGTTACCTTTTAAAAATTGAGTTATTTATTATGTTAAATTTTACGAAATATTATGTAAATAGCTTTTAACCAATAACTAATTATTTATATTTGTTTTATATTTTAAGACATGACTACCGAGTGGGATTTATAGCAGCTGTGATAGCAAATTCTAATATAAGTACTTTCATATAATTAAGTACAAATGAGTAACTATGCAAATAAAATGTTTTATTTACACTGATGTTTTAATATTCATCATCTCGGCTAAAAGACGTCCACTGCAGATAACCCGTAGTAACATCTCGGGCTACCTTGAGAGTGGTCTGCCCTCCGCCTTCCGATACGTGGTTTCCCTTTCAGAACCTTTACTCCTCAATGGCTGTGCTTCTCTCGTCGCTTTGAAAATAAACATATCTATGAATGATGATCAGCATACAAAGTTGGCTTGTTGTTAAAAATAGAATTCTACGCATTGGCATTACAATCGGACAGGCTCGTTCCAAATTAGTTTTTAATTGAACCAACATCAACATTACAGCCCAAGTCCTTTGTCTTTAATTATCACTAGCTGACCCTTGCCCACTTCGTTGCGCGGCGAAAAAAACGCGTCCGTTTTTTAAACATATTTCATTACTGCTCCACTCCTTTTAGTCATAGCGTGATACTATATAGCCTATGACACTCCCCGATAAATGGACTTTTCAACACAGAAAGAATTTTAAAATCGGTTCATTAGATCCAGAGTTTACCCTCTACAACGTCACAAACACACAAACTTTACCTCTTTATACTATTAGCATAACATTTTCAGGGTCACAAGTAGGTAGGCAGATGGGTATAGGTACGGTCTTGTCGTTTTCTTTCTATTTCGTAACCATATCTACGACTTTATTTTTAAGTTGATTTTTACGACAACCATAAATATGAGAACAACCCTACAATAACTGTAGGTATGTATTCATACTGTCAACACAGTCTCAGTGGGGTATTTTAATTTTTCGTACTTATGTAGATAATAGTAGGCAAGTAAATCTAAGTAACAAACTTACCTACAATAATTTCATCTACTCATAAGTTCTAGTAATAGCGGAAATGAGAAAATCTCTTAAAAGGCCTCCAATTACGGTAACATCATCCAACGTGCCACTTAAATAATTGCATGTATAATTTGATTGATGTACAAAAAGTCGGGTTCAATGCCCCTTGTGTGCCTATACAAATTTTTGTTTGCCTTGAGACATAAAAAAGTATGTTTACGCACTATCTAATACTTTATTGCCTTTTCTCAAGACTTATGGCTAACGCAGAGTAGGACGGCATGGCAAAGTATTTTAATTTTTACTAATGGAAATTCAACCGTACTGTTACAGAAATACGACATAAATTGCTATGCTTTAAAATGATGCCGCGGCATTGAAAAATCCCTTTCGATGCCGCGGCATCATTTTAAAGCATAGCAATTTATGTCGTATTTCTGTAACAGTACGGTTGAATTTCCATTAGTAAAAATTAAAATACTTTGCCATGCCGTCCTACTCTGCGTTAGCCATTAGTAGACGACATTTTGCATTATTGATCCTATTCGCGAAAAAAATTTTAATTGGCTCTTATAACCACCTACCCCCTTACTCTTAAAAAAATTCTCAAATTTTAGTCAATTGATTAATTAGCCTAAGCTCTTACGTTGTTTGGTATAAGGTTGGTTTTCGTAATAACAAATCTCGCTAAACAGTGATTAAATTTAAGAGGCGTTTATAAGTAAGGGGGTTAATGATTGCTAGTTTGAACTAACAATGAGCAGAGAACATTGCAAGCAAAACCGATAGCCAATGTGGCAGAAAAATTCTAGAATAGCGGTCGACAATTTGATAAAGTCGTCGAGTTGTTGCATAACGTGCGTGTGAACTGAGGGACCAAACCGGGAATTCGGAAAATAAATTACCAAGCATTTAGTAGTAGATAAAAAACAATTGTAGAACGAATCTTGGAATTTGTACAAAAATGTATCAAAAACTACAGCCCTTTATATGTGGTCCCTCAGTTCTCACAGACCATTTAGCCAGCTCTCGGAAATTATCTTTAAAATGAAGATAATGTGATTACACACATCTATATATATAAAACTCAAAGGTGACTGACATAGTGATCTATCAACGCACAGCCCAAGCCACTAGTGGGATCAGGCTAAAATTTGGCATGCAGGTAGATGTTATGACGTAGGCATCCGCTAAGAAAGGATTATGATGAATTCTACCCCCAAGGGGATAAAATAGGGTATGAAAGTTTGTATGAAACTTTGTCAATTTCAAACCGATAGGCTTGAGACTTTATACTAAAAGGTACATCCACTTGAGTTTCTGATATTACTTTGGTTAAACAGTTAGCACACGCAATATGATAATGGACGTGTGGATTGAGGGACCAGTTTTAATACTCATTATCTTGAAATTGCGCCAATATTTTGCTCCATTTCGTTTTTAGAAAATGTATAAAGACTTTTTCTATAACCATAGCTAGAAAATTTACGGATTTAGAGATATGATTCAGTAATTTTTACTGAAATATAAATAATATTAGTGTGGACTGAGGGACCACAGTTTGGACGTTGTTTTAGTTTTTTCTTTAACCTTTTGAACGCCAAAGTCATAAAAACGTGACAAGTGAAATCTGACCCTGTACGCCAACGTCACAAAAATATGACCTAAAACTGTGTTGCAATTTGACGCGAAATAAAGAATTAAAGCATTACGTTTGTCTTTTTTTTTATATATCCTACAAGTTTAAACTGCTGTCCGTATTTATGTGCATGAAACGAATCTAATTATACCATGGGTACTGAGAAATTAAGGTACAAAAAAATATTTTAAAACAGAAAATAAAGGAGTCCCTCACACGCCAAAGTCACTTATACCAGACAGATAGTGATGTAACGCATGATGAATATCCTTAGGAAGTAACAAAGCTTAAAGTTAAACTTTAATGTTTAATATGTTATTATTATATTATGTTAAAGCAGTATCTTTAAAAATTAAACTATTTTTTTAAAAGAAACTTTACTAAACAATACTACCAACTACACATTTTAAAATAAAGATGGTAAGGTCTAATTTTCGATATTTGCAAATTTTAACTCGCGCGCATCCCTAGCGCATCAACAATTATCAGTCCCTTGTGCGCCATAGTCACGAATGGACGACGAACGAGTGACGTCAGAGGCGCGGGCTTTAAATTTTAGTGCAGTGCAGTACATAAGAAGAAATACTCGTTTTTTATGCACGGAGTGTAATGTTTATTTATGTGCTGCGCCATGTTTTAAAAATTACCACAGCACAGTTTGATTTTTTTTATTAATATGATTAGTGCAAACATGAAACATATTTGTGATATTATTGTGATTTTTTAAAATTGTGAACCATTTGTGATATTATTGTGATTTTTGAAATTGTTACTAAATACAAAATAAGTAGGTATATTATTTTTCTCGTTCGTCGCCCGCTAGAGGGACATTAACAAATTTTCTTTTTATTAATATAAGTAGATACCTAAGATTAAAGCAAAAATGAAACATATTTGTGATATTATTGTGATTTTTTAAATTGTAACCAAATACTAGATACTATTATAACCTACATTGTATGTAAGTGTTTTTTTGTACCACCGTACTACGTATTAACTGATTTTGGGGCTGATGGTAGAGGCGCAAGGTCAGTTTATACTGGTTTTCTATAGCTTGATATGTCGCCGTATGAAAATAATTTATCTGCAAAGCTGATTTGTTTCTAGTTAAAATGATGATTTGTGATATTATGAGTAGGTATGATTCGTGTACCTACCTCTAATTATTATTGTAATTATAATTAAATTTGATGATGAAAATAACAATAAGTAAATAAAGGACCGATCAAAAATTCTTTTTTATTATAAAATGAACTACTAAACCTATAAGTAGTCTAAAGAAAGCTTAGGTAACCCACTATAACACCGGCTATTTAACAACAAAAGTTCTGTCAATCGATCCAGAGATAAACAGTTACAGACAGACACAAAAACAATTTAAATTGCTTATAGGCAATCCACAATGATACCTGGTTCATATAAATTTAATAAATAAAGTCGATAAGTACACACTGTACAGCTACATCCTTAATCAGAAGCGAGAGATTATAAAAAAAAGGATAGTTGGCGACGCCATTGTCATATATACTAGACAACTCTGCGGCTGCAGACATCGAATCTATTTTTATTCTTCAGAAGCGTGCAGTTCGAGCTATTTACAATCTTGAATCGAATGTTTCATTGAGAGATCGTTTTAAGGAAATAGGTATTTTAACAGTTGCTTCACAATATATATATGCTAATATAATATATATTAAGCAAAATATTGAACAGTATGATAGAAATGGCGACATTCATAGCATTGGTACGAGGAATAGGCATAAGTTGATAGGTCCACAACATCGCCTACATAAGGTACATAACACTTTTGCGGGACTCGGTATACGTTTATTCAATAAACTGCCTAAGCATGTAATGGATCTACCTTTACTAAACTTTAAAGCATTTGTAAAAAATCAGCTATTATCGAAAGGCTATTATACAATAAACGATTATATTAATGACAAAAACTCATGGGCTTAGATTTCAATTATCGTGATTTCATGTTGCTTGTTCCATGGTGTAGATTGTGGCTTAACCTAGGTAGTTGTGCGGATGTTATGTTACTACCTTATTACTTTCTTTTACAGTTTTATTTGTTATTGTAACGATAGAAATAAGTACTTCACTTGCATTTGTAAATGTATTTAATTATATTATCTAAATGGTATTCTATTCCATTCTCAACTACTTAAAGATTAACAAAATCAACTTGACGACACAAATGATTGTGTGTTAATTTCTGTCGGATATCGCAGTGACGAGATGACTGATGAACGTGCCATGCAATTAAAGCTTTTTTAAATCAATTTATTAACAATGAAATTTTTTTTTATCAATTAAACTTTAAATTGCTATGCATGTAAGATTTGCTTGCACACATCATTCTTCACGCTGCTGTTGGTAATTGTAACAAAGTCAAATTATTATTTTTGAAAAGAGTGGCCTGAGTTTCTTGGCCACATTCTTCTCAGAGCTCTACTATAGTCGTCTGCGAAAGTGGTAGTAGTTTGGCAGACATTTTTCTCTATACTATTCTACTACATGTATAACGATTTGCATGTGTTACTTTGTAACCTAAGTGAATAAAGCTATTTGACTTTTGACTTTGACTCATAAAGAATAGTGCTGTAACTTGCTGCAATTTTAAATGTATTTTTGTGTCTCAAAAAGTTGATTTTTTTATTGGTAGTTGGTATAAATGTGGTGTTAAGTTTATTACAGTAGGAGATGAGGTTAAATAAATATTCTTTTTGTGTTATAAAGCTGTTTATTCAACAAATTTCAGACGAAAATTTTTACTCATTTATGTTTATCGATACAGTTTTGGACTCCCTACTATTTTCAAGGTTATTTTATTGAATTTGCGGCTTGGCGTGGAGGGCACGGCGAAGCGTTTATGCTCTGGCGCTCAAAAGGTTAATGCTTGGGTGCCTGTTATTTAGTAAATGAACCTTACAAATTCTATACTAAATGTGTGTAATCACATTATCTTCATTTTAAAGATAATTTCCGAGAGCTGGCTAAATGGTCTGTGAGAACTGAGGGACCACATATAAAGGGCTGTAGTTTTTGATACATTTTTGTACAAATTCCAAGATTCGTTCTACAATTGTTTCTAATCTACTACTAAATCCTTGGTTATTTATTTTCCGAATTCCCCGTTTGGTCCCTCAGTTCACACGCACGTGTTGAATAGGGGGTCACAATGAGTTGTACTGAGATACACCACGGAACCCAAAAATAGTAATAAAAAGGCAAGAGAATCAAACACAGTTATCATTTCAATATTTTATATTACATTGAAAATTAAAAATAACTAAGAATACAATATTATGTTTACTTATTTTAATAAGTAAACATAATATTGTATTCTTACATATTTGATTTACTATTTAATCTTACCAAACTTTGTTCATAGAGATAATTATTATACTACAGTTAAAAATGTAACAGTTGTTTACAGAATGTTCCATAGCAAGGCATGAGCGGAAGATAAATATGTAATACAATTCAAACTTGAAATTACGCAGAACGATGTGCAGGTCAGATAAATAAGAGATAATCAAATTGCTCCTTTCTATAGATAGGTGACCGCTGAAGCGGCATGACATGGTGAGTTTTGCATTTATAAAATGATTGACATTAAGAGTAGAAAACAAAACAATGCTGAGAGTTAAAGAAAAATAAGTGCATATAGAAGTATTGCTTTTACATAAAAAGTAAATTAAAGCCATGGCGGATAAAATTTGTTACGGACTCTATGCAATGCTTTGGACACGAGAAGTAATAACATAATATTATTTAACATAAAATAAACTATTAATACATGTCTTGTGAAGTTTTAATATTGGTCGTGGTTTATGTAATTTTTTTTGTTGATTCACTTAATTAATTAGGAATAATCGGAATTTATTGTGTAATTCAGTAAAATGTAATAATGAAAAATACATTGAAACAAAACAATTTTCGCAAAATTAAAATAATTTATTGGAAGGTAATATTTTAGAAAAAGTAGTGAAATCCTGGTTTTCCAAAAAGACTAAAAAACGTGTAAAAATATTTATCATAAATTTCACAACCAATTCCGATTAAAAATAATTAATTTTAACTATTTACTGTAACTAAAAAGACTTGTGATAAAAATGCATGTATAAAAAGCTGCTTTTAAATCAAGATAGCCTTCGGGCTTGTTTCGATAAATTTTCTTAACTAAAATTAAAACTTACACAAAATATTATAAGTTAAATGTATGCTAATATACACTTACAACTTATATATACAAAGTATATACCTTGCCTACAGACAAATTAATATTTCGTGAGAATCATATTATATTTTTATAAACAAATAATTTAGTCCCTGTTTATTATTTAGAATTCTTTGTAAACAGTCGAACTGCCAAAAAATAAATATTGAAAACAATTTAGCTTCAATTCTAATGCAATAACTAAGGTAAAAACAAAAAAAAAGCATTTTGTTAAGTAAGACCTAAAGATCCAAACCTATTTGGATTGGTTTGTCCTTTTTTTTGTTTTATAAAAACAAGTTTCCATAACATTAGTATTGCATTATCTTTTATCTATTCTTATTTTAAGGCACCAAAGCAACACTTAATATATTTTTAATAATCTTGTTGATGTTTTATCGTAGTTATATGGCTTGTATTTACGTACTAAATGTCATAGAGTAAATACTCAAAATAATTACTTTTACAGGATTTAGAAATAATATTTTTAAAGAATTATAATGTAAGTAGTTGTGTATAAGCAAAATATTATTTATATTGCATTATTCTATCTTAAAGGAACAATAAATTTCATAACTGTACATACCAAAATTAATTCTACTATCAACAACAAATAAACATGTACAAAGATCAAAAAATTATGCTTCTTCTAAAGGCCTGGCCATGACCTTGCCGCTGTTAGCCGGCCAGCTAAACATTTTATTTATACATTGGCAATGTTTAAATCATAAGACACACTTTAAATTCATTGCAAGAATGTATAAGTAACACACACCAATGCCAGGCCATAAGGGACCTTGGTAACATCAAACAATAAGCTGTATATTAAACTTAAACAAGAATTTTACACCAATAACAATTTACACAAAACCTGTTATTTTTTATTGCTTTATAAATGAAATTTAACGGGTCCCTTAATTAAATAAAAGCATAATTTGCACTTATTTCTTATATTTTTGGTTATTTTTTTTTTCGCAATATATTAATTTTTTAAACAAACAAGAAGCCCCAAGAAATTTTACAAATGCAAAATAATAATTTTAACCACTTCCTTTGTCTTTATATACACCTTGTACATGTACATATAATATAAATAAATATATCTTTTTAACATAATTATTTATGTAATATTATATTTGTTTTAACTAAATTTACAAATAAAATACAAACAGAAATTGTCGCATATAAATCTACTATCATAAGATATGGTTCTAAATTTGTCAAATCTATACTAATCAGTTATATTTATCAGTCCACAAAAGAAAGTATAACTACAGGTCATACATTATCACTAATAACATGAGCGGCTTCTCTTATGGAGTAGTTTTGATACTTTCTCATGGTTTCATAGTAAAGGGAGGGTATCTAATTTGCACCTGAGGTGTATTAAGTGCCGAGCTGCTTGGTTCCGGTTCCACGCACGCGTCCTGAGAATTCTCGCACTCCAGATCTGGCATGTTAATATCCTCAAAGTCTGGAATATTCCCTGTATAGGAAATTAGCTGATTCCCTTCAGCTGAAAGTTGCCCAAAAATATTGGATTAATTTAATGGAAAATAATAAAAAAATAGTATTACATTTACTAATACTATTAAATACTTTTAAGGATTTCATATCTAGAATTTAATAAGATATAAAATGAATACTTTTCAATCAAAAAAACCCTTAATTTTTATAACGTACTTATAAAATCTTCAAATATGAAATTATCAGATTCTGGCCAGATCAATTTGTAACAAAAGTACTGAGCTCTTATTATAATTTGGACCTTACTTATTCTCCAATCATGAGTCAAACACACAAAATTTCTAAATAGTATCAATATCTTTTACATATTTATAATAAGGACAAAAAACTTTGTTTATACAAATAATTCAAAACTTATAACTAGAGAAGAATAATGAATTTGTACGTAACGACGCACTCCAAGAATAATTCGACACCCAACGGGGAGACTATTCCTATAAAACCGCTGCCTAATACTGCGCTGAACCTTGTATGATCAATAAATGGCTCATACAGATTCTGTAGCTTGAATATGCGAGACATAAGAGTGTGAATATGTCCCGAGGACTTTTCGTAATTATAGGTCTTAAAATATCATTTAGGTACACTCTCAGCGACAAATCTTATCTTTGATTAGATTTTGGCATCGTTTTATTAGTTACTAAAATATCAATTATGTAATTTTTGACTTTTGTGATGTAATGTTTTTGACGTTTGTGATAAATTTCTTTAAAATGCATTATCAATCTTGTGTAAATTGATATTGCATTTTAAAGAAATATTATAATAAAAATTAAATCCTATATAATCGCATATAATAGCAACAATATACTACATAATCTACAACATAAACACAATAATACTAGAAAGGTCTAGTAAAGCTTATCGTTACAAATATAAAGCTAGGGCTGCATTTAACATTACTCAAACAATTCTCAAATTATACAAGCATTAGAAGTACATATATCGATAATAAATACAATATTTTTAAAAACATAATTATATAAAAGAATCACAAATAATAAACTGAAGTCAGCCAATATATTTTCGAGCATTAACACAACAAGTTCTAATCAGGGCAATACACAACGCATGTGGAAAAAGTAATCATCTGTTTCTATACCTAATACTATAAGAATTAGTTCATAACCCCTAGTTCATTTTTGCAAAATGATTACTGTCAAGATAATTTTTAGTGAGTAGGTTAATTCCACCACTTACGAAAAATTTGCTAGATAACAATCTCTTTGCAAAATGTACTAGGGATCCTGGACTAACTAGACTACTTCTGTAAAAGAATAATGAAAAAAATTAAAAAATATACACGAGTAAATAAATTACTACCATTTTCCTCAGTGAATAGTTGCTGAACACGTTTATCCTCACTGCTCGATATCTCACCTTTCTGCTTCTTTGCTTTAATGGTCATTATTTAACTATTAGTCTATTATATATTCTATAACTATTAGTGTATAATGATAAATATAATAATCACTCGAGACATTAAAACTCCAACAACTTCACTAATAAGGTAAGGTAACAATAACCCCCTTACTCATAAACGCAACTTAAATTTTAGTCAATTGATTAGCTGACATTTTTACGGTTTTGTTTGGCATAAGGTTGGTTTTGCTAACAAAAAACTCGCTAAACAGTGATTAAATTTTAGAGACTTTTATAAGTAAGGGGGTAAATCATTCAAATGCTTCTGTATAGTTTAGGGCCACCTCACACTAGCGTCTTTAGAGTCGTCGTCACGCCAGCGTCGGCGCAACGTTCACCCAAACGACCTCCAAAAGCAAAATTAATTATTAATACTCGCAGGACATGACCAAGTGAAGCAAGAATACTGTACGCAGCGCCCAGCAACATTCAATTTTGTCAAAAGGTGTTTAAGCAGTGCCAGGCCTGTAAGCCCTTTTGTCAATGTTTTTTGCGCATGGTGTTATGTGGAAGTTCGTGGTCGACCACAAAACTCGACTTACCGCAAAGAATACATTTTAGAATCCTTATATTAGGGTTATTCGTCATAGAGAAATGGCAGAGGCTGTCACTATTAAAAAGCTACTTGAATATCTGACAGCCGCAGTGGCGACAGGCGTCGCCTGTGAGTGTTATTTCAAACAGTGTTGGGTATTTTACACAAAACGATGTTCGTGCAATCCCCTAATAATTGTTTTCAGTAAATCGTACAAACATCGTGTACAGCCCCAACTTTATAATAGTGTGTAACGTAATAAAACTTCTAACCTCCTTTGGTTACCTATTTCCACTTAAAATTAGCCTGTAAAACTAATCTATAGTATGCCCGAAACACTAAATTTTATGACAGTATAATATAAACATAATATAATATATACTTCATTTTTTATGTATACTGTTAATTCATATTTAATTCATTCTGTTAAAATAATATATTTATTTTACTTTTAAAAAATATCAACTTTCAAGTCTGCCTAACAAAAATACTGGCTAAAGTTTACACTAAATATTTTTTCTAAAGTAAATAAAACAATGTTTCATAATTTCCCGTTTCTGATCTTATTTTCTTTGTTCAACTAAGAGTCAAATTTAATATTCTGTCAGTTTTAGGTCACAGATAATGTAGTCACACATTAGCATCACTGACCGGACTACATTATTGACCGGTTACCGCAAGTTCCAACACATCATGAGGCAGATGTTGTCAGCATTGAAAATATCTTGAAAAATGAAGTAGGTAGGGTGGTAGGCTACTACTTTGCTGTTGAGGGCTCGTTGTTATTGATCAGCCAATCAAAATCAATCATCGGATACTGTTTGGTTGTATCTACAATTAACATAAATTTGAAATATAGCTCTAAAAACAATATGGATGCATTGGCCTTTGTTATACTTGTCAGTTGAGCTTGCATACTGCTATGACATTAATATTTAGTTTTTTCCTTATTTCGTTTAGACATTAATTGTGAGAATTTTGGCTTGGTAAATGTTTTACTATGAGCAATACAAGCCTCATTGTTAAGTACTTCTTGATAAAGCACCAGTTGTTTAAGTATTACAATGGATTCTGTATGTTATGTGTAATCGCAGATGAAAATTAAAGAGCAATTTTCTTGATGCTTTCAGCTAATACAGCAGAAGATTTTGACAGTTATTAGTAAACTAAGGGAATTAATAAAACATAAAGAGAAATAAGTTTATATAAAGAGTGACTTACCATTATTGGGTGTTTTTGATCTGTCGTCCATCGTATTATAAGGAAGACCGTAAAACGGATCGTCGGAACCGAAAAGCTGAAAGAATATAAAATTATTTTAGTAAGCTACCTATAAACCAGTCGTTAGCAGCTGTCTGGCTGTCCTACAATCGAAGTATGTGTATCACGTTTAGCACTGATGTAGTATTTTAGTTTAAGTGCATGTGCAGTGTACTTTTAGCCATCATCATTTCCCTATCATGGGCTATTAGATTTCATGCATTGCTTATAAATCAAGAAGTAGACTGGCATCAAGCAATGCTTTTTAAATCAAGCAATGTAACACAAAACCAGTGTTTATGTTATTTGTAATGATGTCCATTACAAGTAAAGATAATTTCCCTAATTAAAAGCTAGTTCTAGTTAATCTGGCAACACTGGTTGATTAAATTAGTCTATTACATTTGCTGTAGGTTGACAAGAAGAAATATTGAAGGACATCGCCGGTAATAATCTTCCATCAGCATTCTACGGACAATACAGAAATCACTTTATATTATTTTCTTTATTCAATACATGTTTGATAATAATTATTGTAAACTCTTTATCTTGGGACGAATAATAACTTATTATTACTAAGGATTCCATTTTAGCTTTCGGTATGTATGTGGTGTTGTTTTATCAAGAAAACATTAAACAAGTTAAAACATAAGTACCTGTTTACCACGTCATACTTGTTTTTTGCCGAGTTGCCACAGTAAAAAACACTGGTTTGAACCAATATGTTAAAAACAAATCCTGTATAGGGATTATTTTCGGGCCCTTTCTTGCAGGGATTTTATAAAAAAATACGCGCCACCGATGCAAAAGCAGGCTCCTATAGGTCGTATTATTCGTACTTAAGAATGCAACTCAATATACCTAAGCATTTACCTGCGTCATAATTACATAACTAATTACCCCACAGAAAATAACCCACAGTCATAAAGTTATTATATTATACGGCAGTTTCATAAAAACGAAACATAACCAAGTCAATGTCGGTAAATATTATGTAAGCTTAATAACGTGAATAACTCTAGTTAAAATTCTTAATTTTCTTAGTGTGAGTGTGAATACGCAATGTACGGCGCACACAAGGCTCTACACGCGGTCCGAACACATTGCATGCAACGTGACTTCAGAGCTACCAACCTAACAGACAAAATGTTTACATTGCGTTGCACGGCAAAAAGTTTCTATGTGATTGTTGTGTATTATGGGTGCGTTGCTATGAAAACAGAAATATGCTTGTTAAATTTTAGAGAGCTTGTTCATATAATGCCTTGGTATAATTACGTGTTATCTATTGAAAAATTTAGCCCAATATTCAAATATTTTTTCTAATTAAAATGTCATTGTCTCTCCTCTTGTTGAAGGGCTGCTGACTTTAGAGAGAACAAAATAAATTTAGTTATCCGCCTACTATGAATAAAAAATAATTACTGTATTAAAAATTCTCAAATTTGAATAAAATGTTTGTATTTAGGCAGTTTTATGTCTTGTTTTTAATTTTGTTCTGGAGAGTTTTGGGTCACCTATTTATAAAATTTAGGCTAAAATAGCTATTAATTCAAACAAACATCACTTAAATATTTTAAAACCATTCAATGTTGTACCCTAATAAAGTCGACCATTTCCTGTAAGAGATCATTTTAATACCAGTCACAATCGTTAGTATAATAATAAAAACAAGTTATTTACCCCGAGTAATGTGTTGGTATCCAGCGCATAAGCATCACTTCTAAGAAGCTCCTTTAGTGACTCCAGATCTGTTTGCATGGCATCCAAATGATCATCAATTGAGTTTCTGAAATATTCAGAATTCAAACTGTAAAGACTATTATAATTTGGTTTTTATAATTGAAAATTGTAAACTAAGAAAAGCATTATTTCATCCTATAAAGGGTTTTTAGTAACAATAAGTTTTAATTCTATTACAAGTTGTAATTTACAACTGTGTTTCGAATATTTCATTTTTATAAAAATTGAAGTTATCCTGCTGCAGTAAACGAAGTTAATTTGGCGTATTAATACCATTTAACCGAGTAGGGTTGGCATAGGTTTTATTTAAAGTTTTCCGCCTCTAGGAATAACGTTACATCAAATCTCTCTTAGTCGCCTTTTATGCCACTCAGAATGAGTGAAGACATTTTATATTTCAGTCCATCACCACACAGAAACTGAGGCATTTTGATAAAATTATCCTAAAGCAATGTGAGTTTTAAAAGCATACTATTCTAATGTTCAGGTCTATTATAGATACTTATTATGGAGATATATTTATTTATTTCTGATTATATCAACGATAAATATTTATATTAGGCCATCCCTGCAATATTGTTATTCAGAATAATTGCAATATCTTTACGATATCTTAACACATACTTGTTTGAATTTGTTCCAAATATAGAAGCAAAATTGTCTCCATTTAAGGCGATGTTATCTCTCCTATTCCTGAATATTGAAATATTTAACATAAAAAAACATATATTCAAAATAATACATAATATCATAATTCACAAAATTATACATTTATAATAGGAGTAAGATAAACCACTCTACCAGACTTGTTCAAGTGATTGAGGGTAGTTTAAACCAATAATTTAGAAAGGCATTACTTTTCTCAAATTTATTAGTAACTGACAATGTAATTCAAGTGTTAGTTCCAAAAACTAAAGAGTTTTTACACATTTTAGTACCTAATACTGTATTTAAATTATTGATATCTACCGCAAAATTGGCATGATATTATGCCATATACACAATTGCTTGAAGGTGGATTAAACGAACATAGCAGTGATACAGACCTAGACTGCTTACTGATAAGACTTACTATCTGGTAGATTATTTTACTCCAATTTAATGTCTTTAGAAGTTAAAAGAATTGTGGAGAATAAAGATGTGACTACATACCTTGTTTGAAACCTGTTTACATTAGTGTTATTGTTTACTGTAGCCAAAGTCATATTGTTCCAATCGAAATCATCTTGAAGTTCCGTTTTAATATCAGCTAAATTCACATTATTATCTGTACTCTTGTTTCCTTTCTTTGACTTTTTACTAGCTTTTCCAACAGGTTTTTCCAATTTGATATTAATTCCACCAAGCATTTTATCTTTAGTCGTTAATAAAGGTTCTTGAACTAAATCTTGTAATACATCTTGGACAGTAACATCTTCAGCTGTATTTGTAATACCAATATCGCTAATTGAATCATCATCAGCAAATATTTCGGCTGGTAGTCTCAAATCTGCTGTTGGATTCAATGTGTTGTAATTTTCACTGAGGAGACTTCTGCCTGGTGATGTCACTGTTTTGTTGATATTACTATGGCCTTTTTGTTTTGCAATTTGACTTTCATTTGTAATAATCTTTGTTTGGGCGCCAATGATATTGTTGACAACTTCTCCAATATTTGGTTGCTCTAATATATGTGTGGGAGGTATTGGTGTAGGAGATGCCGATGTGATAATTGGTAAGTCATTCGCATTCTGGTTGTTATTGCTTTGAAGTACGGGATATAAAATTCTTTGTGCTCCTGAAAATATATTTTTAGTTAGATTTAGTAATTATATGCAGATATGTAAATTTAAAAATAATAATGTTAATATCATAGTTATAGGTACCTGTTTCGTTATCTTCACCATCTTCCATTGTTACATGGTAAGTTGAAGTAGAAGGTTCACCAGGGGCTGGGCTGATGGCAGTATTCACAAGAGGAATATCAATAACAAACTCCTCTGCTGGTACGGAATCTTGGGTGTTCTCATTGTGTAGGATGTCATCATGAGCCAACTCATGAATAGTAGGACCATCTTCCTGTAATACAAATATTTAACATAATGAAGTGACAAACAGTTTTGTTATACAGAGTAAAACAATAAATCAAAATATAAAAGTAAACATACCATATTATCTTCAGTCAGCTCTTCTAACAAAGTTTCTTTGCTCAATTTCAAATTCTTTAAATGTCCTGGATAAGCACCCTCTTCACCAGAATTATGTGCTGCACTATTTATCATTAATTGATATGGTCTCTTTACTCCAACATTTTTTCCTCCAGCACCAGCTGATCTTGCTGGTTGTACTAATGACATGAGGAATTGAATAAGCTGTAAAATAAAAGCATAACATTTTTGTATTAATGCAAATGTGCTAATACCTTCCTTTATTCAAATAAGAATACAGTTGATGAATACATTATTAAAAGATATTTAAGGGTAACTTACGTTATTGACAATCTGCTGCTGCTTTATATGCTTTTGTCTTAGCATAGCCACCTCCCTCCAAAGAGCTTCATTCTCTTGCTTCATAGCACTAAACTTAGCGTCTAAGCTCTCTTGTTTACCTTTCATCAGTTTCACATCAGCTAACACTTTGGTCATCATTTCGGGTTTTAAAACTTTTTCACCACTTTCATTACTAGTTACAAATGACTTTGGATTGGCTATCTTTCTTTTAATGAGTTCTAATAAATATGGATGACTTTTCATAAAACAAGGGTGGCAAAATTCAATTTCGTCTTTCTCATATCGAAGACCTCCATTTTCTACAGAAGTGATCTTATGAAAGCCATACATATTTAACTGCCTGATAAAACTAGCCATGTTATTGTGTTTGTAATACAAAGGCAGAAGTTCTCTAGCAAACTCTGCTTGATTCTTTATTACAAAAGTTTTTCCTCCCTGAAAAAAAAAACAACAGTTTTTTGTAATGTAAACAAAAATCTTGACTGCTTAAAAAAAAACTAAATAATATACAAGACCAAATATTTTAAAAACTATGGTTGCTGACTAACACAAAATCGTTGTGGATTCTAAGTGATTATTTGCAATTAGCACAAGAGGTAATTTGGTTCAAATATTTATTCAATATGACGGATATCATAGCATGACATAGTTAGTGAACTTTCATATATTTTGTATATTTTACAATTTGGCAGTTGGTACTTGCCACATGCAAGACTTTTACAAATTAATAGATACAGGAATCATCAAAATACACCCCACATAATTAGTGTAAAAAACTGATTTAAACCGGAAAACTGATTGTACAAATATAATGAAGAATAATTAAACAGTTTTCTTTCTAAAGTATATTATTTAAGAATAAAACATGGAAAACATGACCAGATAAAATTTATGACAGCCCCTCAGAATTTTAGACTACAGGTAATTTAATTTGCACTTAATTTTAAGTTGCTGATGAGAACACAACAACTTCTATTAAATTCATCAGAAAGACAAAGTTTCTTAATCAGAGGAATAAAAATATAATATCTTTGTTTGGGACAGAAATTTATTACTAATTTTGTTTATCAATTATAATAAGAATTAATTTTAAAAAATAATAGGTTGACTTTCTGTCAGCTTTAACCATCTTTAGTAACTACATATTTTTAAAAACAATTGTATATTTCCCCCAAATGTATGTTTAATTTACCCCAAAATTATCAAGAAAACCTGAGACACTTATTTTAGCCAATAAAATTAAGTGAAGTATTTGAAAACACAATCAGATCATTCATAATACTTAATTAGGCAGTATACTGCATCTCAGTAGTTATTGCTAGATCAATGCTACTACAATACTATTAGAAGATAGCTACAAAAGGCAGGAATTGTATTTGTTTTCTACTCGACATATGTAGAAACAAACAATTTTTTACATGGACCCAAATCAAATCAATGTTAAACTTGATCAAAGATCAAAATGGTGACTCCAAAGTAGCAGGTAACTATGTCATCTGCTCATTATCATAATTATATAAGAACTCTTATGAAGTAGGTAAAATAATATTACATTTATATGAAAAAATAAATTAATAATATAGATGACTCTTTTAGAAAACAATTACTGTTTACTTATACATGTATAACAATAGTCATACATAGATGTTAGAAGTCTTCTAATTCAAATGTATTTCTTAAATTGTAACCCAAAAATGAATAATATGTGCATTATAATTACTTTTTGTAGTAAATAGAGTGATGGCCACAGATTTTGATAAACAAGAAGTTGAAATATCTTATAAACAACATACTATTTATCACACCTGCCTACCACTTTTTTATTAACAGCTGTCATTCCTTTTACCAGAATTAAGACGTATGTTACTCATACCAGCTATTGTATCTTCAACTTTAATCAAATTGAACGTTTATCATCCATGAACCCTAGAAGCAAGTACCAACAAAATGTAAGCATGGTGTAAAACGTGACCAGTCAACTATTTATTTATTTTATTTATCAAAGTCTGTCAAATTGCAACATTTTTAGGTTGTTTTCGTAATGACTTTTTTAATAAAAAGATATTACGACAGCATAAATAAACTGATTGATAAGGAGATATTGAGACCTGTACGAGCTTAGTAAGTACATATAAAACAAATAAAACTTACTGGGCTCCAGGAAATCAGATGATTTGTTTCTGTATCGTTCACTAGTTTCCATAATTTTCCAAGGAAAGCGGGCACACTGGCCCCAATCTCTACGACTGAACGCATGTTTTGTAATTGTTTATATCTGACACTTTAAATGATTATCAAGAGTCTTTATAACACACTTTGGAAATAATCTTTAAAATACACGGAATATGATATTCTCAAATCGCCATTTTAATTAATAACTCACACATGTAAACATCTTATACCGGTTGTTATTCACACATGCATCAATACACACACACTTACATACATTCAGTGCCAACCTTCAGGAAAATAAACGCGTTCAGAATAATTTCGATAAAAATAATTTGAATGATGACCAAAAAAAATGTATATGTCGCAAGACTCATCACCAAAACTTAAAAAAATACTGAATTAACTACCCTAGTTAATCATTAGCCTAGGCTTAATAATAATAATATTAAAGAGCCATAAGAACAATGGTATGCATTAAGCAAACTGAATCATGTAGAAACCACTTTAAAACATTGAACATACTAACAGTACCATCTCTTTACATCTTAGTTATTTTAACCAACCTTGTAAAAAACCTAGGGAAATATGAAACGGAATCTGAGAGGGAAATAAGACTAGGAACAGGGAGAAAAGATCTACCGGTTAGGATACAAACACATCTGAATGTAGTACAGCATGGTGTAGGTATTCGGGCTGTCACATTGTTTAATAAATTACCTCCAGAGTTCAAACTGATTTCAAACCACAAAATTTTTAACAATAAATTAAAATTATTCCTGCTGGAGAAATGAACGACAAAATCAATTTCTTCCTCTAATCGGTTTCATCAATTAATCTCAATTATTCGGAACGTTATATTATAATACAAAGAGTCATGTACCTACTATAAGCATAGTTTACAACTCTGTAATTCAACTTTAAGGTCAGCAATGCAAACTCTAAATTACACAATTTAAGAACTCCTATTGCCTTCCAAGCCAATCTTACAAATTTACACCTCATCTGGTAAATGTCCCCTTTGCATCTTACGTAAACAAAAGTACTATAAGTTCATCATTCATGTGGATGATGATGACGATGACTCAGACGAAGAATTTTAATTTTCTATTTTTATTTTATATATACGTTCTTTTGTTTATATATTTAAAATGCTTTGTAGTAAATATGATAATAAAAAAAAAAAATGTGTATTTATTTCTATCACCCATGTATAAATATATAAAACTATCGATATCACTCATCGACTGCAGTAATGCACAGGACTACGTGTGGGCGTGGCCTGCCCATAAGGCCCGTGAGTGGGAAAGAGAGCGAAACACTCGAATGATTTATGACCGACTCTGCAGCGAGATTTTAACTTTACTATAAGCTCACGTAGACTTCCTGATATCAATCTTACTCTATATCGATTACTGCACATTAACGACATCTTTATCTTCCACTTTTAGCCACTCGCGCGCCCAAACTCGCGGGCCGCTAGAGCGTCAAACGTCCGCGCCGCTATAGCGACCGTTAAAAAAAGTATTTAAAACCTATTGAAAAAAATTCATAATTTTAACACTTTAAATAAAGTCCCGTTTTAAGCTAGTTCTCGTCAGAATCGTTATAGTTAGTCTCAGTTGATTTTTGTATCGTAAAATTTAACTAATCTTACGTCCTTAGAACGACATGGATGATTTGTTATACCTATTTCAATATACCATTATACCTACGCATTTAAAATCTAACCATGTAAAGAGAGGGTCGTATTACTTTAAAAGAATAAAAAGTCTTCGTACTATTGAATTAAATTTAATCATGGCCACTTGCCCATATTCAAATTTCGTTTTTGCTATTCTTATTCACCTAACAGGCAATTTTGTCAACTCAGTAGTGTGAAACTGATTTCCTCCTAATTGAGGGCTTTATTTGTACCTCACCTCCGACACACGCAACGTAGAGCACGTTATGAAATTACAAAAACCCTTACAATGAGAAATAAGTTGTCAAATCAAATCACACCAAAAGAGCAACGCTACACAGGACTCGACACGACGAAATTATTTCCAATCTGTTTACTGCAAAACATTCTTTTTTTTTTCGCTAATGGGTATAATGTATCCTGCTGTAACGCGTAGTGTCAGAGGGGGCCTAAATTTTCATAATTTTTGCGATAGGACGCACCGTTTCTTAGTCAGGACCTAATTTAATCTCTTAGCATTTTCTGTTTTGGTAACCAATGTTTTTTGATTTCTTAAGCAAAATTTTTAAGTTTCATAGTGCCCCGAAGGGAACATATTGACCCTTAGGTATAATTGCTACATAGCCCTCAACTCTATTTCCTATTGTGTATTCTTTTTAACAAAATTATTTTTCGGTAATCATAGTAAAAATTAAAATTTTATTACAACCACTGCTTTAAAGTTTGGTAGTCCTAGTTGAAACGCGACGAGCTCACGCGACGCACTAAATAATGCCGTACCCACCATGGTGAATTATTACTCAACAAAGTAATATTCCCTTTACAACCATTATCTTCATCGAAAGCTTATAGGTAACCTCTTTCTTTTTTGCACCATTATTAGATTCAAGGATAAAAAGGTAACGTCATGATATTCTATTCTGTTCACTACTTATACTCGTAGTCCAATGAAATAGGTTAAAAGTAACTTTTTAATAACAATTAAAATCTAAAACTAGACGGTTTAAACCATCATCATAAATTCACTACACAGTAGGCTCTACATTATTGTCCTGCTAAAATAATCAGCAATATCCCTCAACACTCAACAGTGAGCATTCTGCTCAAAATAAAATGGCTCAATCTTACTTGATCGGTACAAAACATCGGTACAGACCTATCGATACTATCGATTCTATCGATATTGTGACTATCGCCATTACAATGGATACTATCGATGGTACTATCGATAGTTCGTTAAATTGTTGCAACATACTAGTGTTGCAACAATTTAACGACAACAATATCGATAGAATCGATAGTATCGATAGGTCTGTCTATCGATATTGTTAGTATTTGATATACAGTAGTATTGATAGGCATCAATACTATCGATAGTATCGATAGTATTGGTTTTCGATACTATCGATAGTCTCGATAGTATTGATATTTTATTATTAATACTATCGATAGTATCGACACTATTGTTGCTCTTATTTCAACAAACAATCGATACTATCTATAGTTTTTAAAACTATCGATAGTATTGCACTATCGATAGTATGTAAAAATTCAATAGTATTACTTTTGCATTATAGTTAACGTGGTGGTAACTGCATTAGCAGAACGAAATTAATTTTTTACATTATTTTTCCTGAAGTTCCTCAAGTTCCTCCTCCTCCTCGTCTACAACAGTAATTATCGGCCAAGTAAACAATAATGCAAAAGTTTTGCAATATTGTTTACTTGGCCGATAATTACTGTGTAAAGTAAAAATTGAATGTTTGCAAACTATCGATAGTGCAATACTATCGATAGTTTTAAAAACTATAGATAGTATCGATCGTTTGTTGAAATGAGACAATCAATATTATCGATAGTATTGATTATAAAACATCAATACTATCGATTCTATCGATACTATCAAAAAGTAATGCTATAGAATAGTAAGTATAGTATCGATAGTATTGACGCCCATCAATACTATCGGATCTCAATTACGAACGATACTGTCGATAGTATCGACACTATCGATACTATCGATATGCCTATCGATACTGTAACTATTTTACAAGGTCAACTATCGATAGTCAAACTATCGATAGTTCTGCAACACTACAAAATACCAGAAGTCTTGTTCACAACGCTAGCTGTGGGCTGGCTGGCATTCATCTGACTTCTGATGTCGCATCAAGGGCGGCCAAAGTGCAAAGCATTACGTCTTCTTCACATTTCGACACTATTTTAACTAAACGAAACACGACACGCACTCTAACGAAATATGATTTCAATTTAAACTGACTTTAGTTAAAGTACTTTAAGGTTACATACAATCACTTGAATAGAAACAAACACGCGCGTTGGCACTGGGCGTCTGCCACGGCTCTTCGAACTCGACTGAGCCAGCGCTCGGTTTCCCCGTCCGTCCTCGCGGCATAGGCGTAGTGGGGACTACCGACGATCGTGTCCAAGCGGAAGGGCGCTTGCGTTTCCGTTCACATGATACTTAATTGTGTATTGAATCGATAGACGGCGCTGTGAGTTGAACGAAAGTAACATCAATCCACGACATATATTTTATAAAGATTAAAATAAGAAGTTTTTACAGGAAACTTACCTTAATCTTAGGATCATACTTAAGCTCTAAGCTTAATACTTACTTTGTTTACTTGAGTATTATTTTTAAGACGTGGATGTTGAGAAATGCTAAAGAGCTACGTTTTGTCATACGCAGTTTCATCAGAATCTGATGGGTTCTGCCAAGAGTGCCAAGAAAGCTAGAAGAAATTTATATTAGGAAACAAAAAGTTCATAAGTGTTTTCATCACGGTCACGGCTGGGTTTATTAATCAACATCATCATCATATTATAAGCCAATTGACGTCTACTGCTGGAACTAGGCCTTCTCCAAATATAAATGTCTTGTGCGGTTCTGTGCCTTGTTCCTTTTTATTAATTTTAAATATGTTTTGTATAATAAACACTGTTGAATCTTGTGATTCATTTGTAATGTAATCGTAAATTGGTAACATTTATTTCGTAAAAGGTATTATGGATGGCTGTACTTATTTTACATGTTTAGTTTAGTAGTTGGCAATGCTGTAACTTGACGGGTGACGTCGTCGGTACTTACGTTGGTTTGGTTCGTTTCGGACGATTCTCTGTTGGTTTTGGTTCGGATATGTAGACATTTGACTCAAAATACAATAAGAATTGTAATTTTGTTGTTTTGTTAACAGCGTTTTTATCCAGTAATCCAATAATTCCTGTGTTTATATCTGAGACAAATATAAACACAATGGAGGTAAGAGAACAAATTGTATCTTCTAACTTTGCACTAAATTAATTTTTATTATAGCTTTTAGTAATCTATTGTACTTGTTATAGATTGAGATTCTAAATACTTTTGGATCCAAACCTTTGGGAAAGATTCAATTATCGCCGGATGCTACCATTAAAGACGTAAAAGAAAAAATACATCAGAATGTTAAGAAATCTTTGTACCCCGACCGGCAAGCTATTAAATTAGAAGTTAAAGGTAAAACGCTGAAGGATGAGGAAACTCTTCGATCTCTAAATATTCAGGATTCATTTAAACTATACGTCAAAGATCTTGGTCCTCAAATATCATGGAAAAACGTATTTCTGGCTGAATATGCAGGCCCACTGTTCATTTATTTGTGGGTTTACCAAAGACCATGGATCTTATACGGAAGCCAAGTATCACAACCAGGACAAGTAGCTACGTAAGTATAATAATTTAAATAGTTATTAGAAGATTCAAGATTAGTTTGCCTTACAAACTTGTAAGGTACAATAAGGAAAATGGATCCACTTCCAATAAGAATGACTTGTATATTATGTGCTCTCATATTATACATAATTTACTCTATGGCTGAATTAAGTTATTCTTTATAATCGTATACATATTAAATAGAGCATTGATGAATGTAAAATAGTAATGTAAATTATAAAAAGTTTATTAATAACTGTGCCATTACCTTATAGTTTCATATTATTATACATTGGAATCTTTCTGAAACTACTCATAGTTTCATATACATTGGAATCTTTCTTAAACTAGGAAATTAATTTAATCATACAAATGATATTAGACATTTTAGATAATAAGTAACAATAGATAAAAATTGTGTTGTTACTTAGTGGTTTGTGTGAAAACCTAATTAAACTATTGTATACCAAATTACACACATAAACTCACACCTCATTCCCATGAGGGTAGGCATTATTGTTTTATAACATATGATATACTTTGTTCAGTAAAAAAATAGAACACATCTAATTTTTATCTCATTTTCAGTGTTGCCGCAGCATGCTACTCTATTCATTATGGAAAGCGTCTTTTAGAAACTCTATTTGTGCATCGTTTCTCTCATGGTACTATGCCATTGAAGAATTTGTTTAGGAACTGTGCATACTATTGGTTGTTCACATTATATGTGGCGTACCACATCAACCATCCTCTATACACAGCACCATGCACCACTTGCTATTATGTAGGACTTGCAGGATTTATTGTGAGTAAAAATTTTCAGTTATGGTATATTAATGATATAAGAACCCATCCATTGACCATCTTACATGAGAACTGTCTAGCGCAGATTGATGCTTTTAATTTTATGATTTTAGTAATACTATACTGTGTCCAATCCAAAGCCACCTAGAGTTGGTGGCTTTAGTGTATGGTTATGTTGCAGTAGCTCCTAGATATTTTACACCTATCAATTAATTTTCATTATAAGGATTATTAAAAAACCAAAATTATTAACTTAAACTTTGATTCAGTCTATCTGTCTACTTTATAACTAATATTATCGCCCTATTTTATTCTGAGAGAGTTATTGTATAGGTCAAGAAAGGCCTATTAGAGATAACACTGAACTATGTTAGTCTCTGATGTCCTTTGTTATAATATGTATTACAATGCTATTGCATATAGCATTATTACTAAAAATACATACTATTGTTAGTAATTGAATATCATTTAGTATTACACAACAGTTAAGTTACCATAATATATGAAGTTCTTATAGTCGTCTTGTTTGACAGAAAATGCTACATAGCTTTTCATTCCCTCAAATGAGTGATGTAATAAGTAAAAGTAAGACAATTCATTAAAAGTATGCATCAATGAACATGGCATTTCACATTTGTAACACACCTTTGCATTGCAATGTATTATGTTATGAGGGCTGGCTTACAATATAATGTGCAATGAGGTTTTACAACTGATACCTTAAAAAAATATTATACTGTATATATTTTTATTTTATACTGTGGCTAGTATACAGTTTATAGTTTACAAGAAGTAAACTTGAACTTTAGTATACAATTTATTCAATTATAAAATATAGCTCACACCAATTATATTATAAAAATATAATTTATTGACATAATAAATTAACATATTAACTATTGACCTTCAAACATAAGATTGGTAAACATTAATTTGGTCATTATTAGTGGCTAGTCCTATGAAGTAATTGTTACCAATTTAAAATAAAAACACATTTTTAACTATAAAAAATAAATCCTTGAGCAGATCAAAGATCTTGGTTAAAAATTAGCTGCTTTTATGAATAAGTAATTATTCAACTCTCATTAAGCAAGTTAAAATGGTATTTGTTTTGTATTTATTACATTACACAACAATTGTTCATAAAAACTTACGTATTTTTGTGCATTGGGCATAATTTGTATCTTTAGTTAATTATAAATACCACAGCAGATAATTACCTAGTGTCTTTGGGTTACGATTTATTATATCTCTAATACCTGTCTATGAAGTTCAGTTTTAAGACAAACAAGGATTTAGGATAAAACATTATTTTGTCTTAAGTAACTATTCACGATTCTCAGGTAGGAAGATCATTTAAAAAAATAAAAAAAACTAAATAATACATGGTAATCTATTCATGGTATGTGAAAATGAAAGTTTTTAACTGTACATTACATTTAAGAAGCGGCCAGCATAATCTATAATGTTTTTTAAATCTGTAAATCAAACTTCGTTTTGTTCACACACAGGTTCAATAATTAATAAAACGATGTAAATTAGTCAAACCTTTAATTGTAAAGTCATTGTCAATACCTCAACCTATGACCTTGTGAATGGAACGAAGTCCGACCATTAAACAACCAACGCGTTATCACATTTTCGTATTTAATTACATCGATATAATGCTGATACGAAGATTTAAGATCGATATTGCACTGAAACTGAATTGTGAGCAAATAAAACTATGAGTAACAAATCTGTAGATAAAAAAAAGACGACTATAATCTCGCTAATAATAATAAAACATAAATAACTAACCAATTACGTATTCTTTAACTAAGGACAGATTGACCTTTGTATTTTTGATATCCAAACATTAACACAGAATCTCAAGCGCATACGATAGCTGTATAAAGCTTGTTTTATGAATAAATTGCGTCATTCACTAGACCCTAATCCGCGATTATCTCTACCGATATACATTTGAATTAATATTTTTCTTTTTCATTCTAGCTATGTGAAGTGGGCAATCTCAGCATACATTTGCTGCTGAAGAACTTGCGTCCCCCTGGCACTAAAGTAAGGCGTGTGCCGGTACCGGATTCGAACCCCTTCTCTCTACTCTTCAACTTCGTGTCGTGTCCGAATTACACATACGAATTCGGTTCTTGGTTCTTCTTCACTGTTATGACTAAATGCGCTCCAGGTTAGTATTATTTATACGTTTTGGATGCTAAGGATGAAGAGAGAGTAAAAAGAAGTATCTATGCTAATAAAAGTACCTACTTACTTTTTAACATGACCGAATCAGATAGTAAATGTATATAATTTTAATGAGCTTTCAATTCTTAAGAGGTAATGGTAGAAGATACCTACACAAAATGGAAATGGTTAGAGGAGGCCTGTTTTTAGCAGTGTGTATCAGCATTTAAGACTTTTAGGATACTTGTTCCAAAATTTTGAACTAATGATTGTTATATGTAGGATTGGAACCTACGATCTTGTGCACGTCGTGTACTAGGCACGACAGTTATCTATGTACAAAAGGAATATAACACACTCTAAATAAATAACCTCATGAGCAAGGTTTTAATAAGTCTGTAGTATATTTCATTCCGTCTGCTGTAGAATGTATACCATTATAGTAGCATATATTGTATTCCGTAACATTGGTTTTAGTCGTAACACATTGTATTTTAATTTTAAAATTAAATGAACTCTCACGACTCTTTGAACTTTACGTAATTTATATTCATACCGTAAAAGTACGTAACTACATAAATTGTACACTAATGTGTTTAATATTAGTATTGAGTTTTGTTAGAGAACTATTGGCGGCTGAAATGAATTGGTAATCATTATCCCCAAATGTCAATGTGTATCCTTGTTCCACAAAATCGTGGAATATAGTCCATACATTAATCCGAACGAAAACGACGAATAACCTTTGCTCTGTATGCAAGTGTACCAACAAAGATATCTATTTAGAATCTATTAAAATTATTAAGTTTGAAAACACACCATGATAAAATACACTTTGGATACATAACAGAAAGCATATTAAATATCACGTTGATATTACTATATCGAACCGGCTACTGGATGGTAGCCGTGTAATGACTACTTCCATCTTTTATCACTTAGGCAGTCTTGACCAAATGCCTCGTCACTAGTCAGAACCAGTTATTTAATGATCATCATCATATCAGCCTATCGACGTCTATTGCTGGACATAGGCCTCCTCAAAGTATTGCCACCTTGTGTGTGCGGTCCTGTGCCTCCCTCATCCATCGGCTTCCCGCCGTCCTAGCTAGATCGTCGGTCCACCGTGTGAGGGGTCTCCCCACCCTGCGCTTTCCGGTACGCGGTCGCCATTCCAGAACCTTAATGAACTAAATGTACCTAATTAAAAGTAGGAGACTTTTCTTTCGTGTGCTGTCGTTTGCTTGTAAAATCTGTATTACATTAAATTTTCTTTTTTAATTCCAGCTGGACTGTTTGCCGCAGCAGGCTTCTACCAAATGGCTGTATGGGCGATTGGCAAACACCGCAACTACAAGAAGGAGTTTGCTAACTACCCTAAAGGACGCAAAGCTATCTTGCCTTTTATTTTATAAGTTCATTTAAAAAAAGAATTTAGCTCAATGCAATATACATTTTGAGCAATAAATACTCTTTAGTGATGTTTAACCTTCTTGGCCGGGTTTTCGAGATCAAATGGTGATGGTTTGTATTTATTGTATGACATGTATGTGCGCGGAAATACTGACTTTTAAGTTATAAATATGCTTTATTTTTAATTAAATAATTTCATTAATGTTATATGAATAGGGTTTATTTAGTTTTGGTATGCTCGTTTTTTACTACTGATTAATTTTATTACCCAACGAAACAGTAATTTTTGTTTAATAAAAAATGTTTAAATACTTTTCTTCTTTATCTTCCATATTTTACTTTAGTAGGGAAACTTTACTTAGCTCACAATTATCACGTTTGTTCAGACTGATTGGGTTTGATAAGTTTCCTTCTCTATTATCATAGCTATTCTCAAACAGCTTTTACTACAATATACGGGGATAACCTTTTTTGGCGGAGTACTTCGAATTCGTAAGAAGTCATTTTCTCAATAGACAGATAATGGAGAGGTGAAAATATGTATTCTTTCGCTAATACCACATTGATAGTAATTGGTAATTTACAAACTGAAATACTGTTAAGATATTTTTTGATGTAGTTTATTATTCTGAGCTAATAATCTTGTTTTTACTGGTGCTCATAGGCTCGCTGTGTCACTAGATGGGCTCTGACATTTCTATTAGCAAAGGTAAGCCGCTAAAACACAATGTAAATCGATTTTAATAGACAATTTTGAATAGAAAATAAAATATCATGCATTATATTTCCAA
Organism: Schrankia costaestrigalis; assembly: GCA_905475405.1. NCBI lineage: Eukaryota > Metazoa > Arthropoda > Insecta > Lepidoptera > Erebidae > Schrankia > Schrankia costaestrigalis. The sequence continues at coordinate 12,558,149 of FR997827.1, forward strand.
CGATTTATTAAGTTTTTTTAAAATTTCAGACATAACAAGTAACAAATTATAATTAAACATCTTTCGTAGGTAAAGCCGCAGCGCCCTCCTCCGCTCTCTTAATATCATCTTCGACGCATCTAACTTTACCCAGTAAACGATCATTTTCTTCTTTCAATGATAAAATTAAGTCATCCTTTTCCTGAAAGTAAAAATTTACAAATAACTATACTTAATATCAAATAATCTAATATGATATATGTTACATATTTACACATTCACGCGATCTAGTGCCAAACCAAACATAGCTTGTTCTATTGCTGAATAGGTTAGGTAGAGATATTCAACCCACACTAAAGGACACATTTGCATTGAGTGGGAATGGAGCATAATAGTAAGAACAATAACATCGAATTTAAATTGTCAGAATCCTGTGTCAAAGTCCTTGGTCGATAGCTTAGCGTCTACTTTGTTTAGGTAAATGTATGTTTATAGAAGTGGTGTCTACAGAACCTTGTATTAAACTGCTAGTTACTTGTTAAACATGAGTTAAGTTAGCTAAAAAGGTTTCATTTTCCCGATAAATTATTGTCCTAAATTTGATTATTCTCTATGCCCGTTAAATTGACGTTTGTAAAGTCCCGGCGACACCGGGCTTGATCCCATAAAGGTTTTCGGTCTTCAAATATAAAACAGGTAACTTACTCCTATTTTCTGCTTGAACTGGTCATCAAGCTTCTCCCTATCTTCCGTGACATGTTTGAGCTTAGCACGTGCGGTCGCCGGCGGTATGTAACGTGCAGAAAGTCCGAGGATCGATTCCATTTGGAAGCACCTAGTTCTTGTAGTCTTCAACTCAGTACGAAGATTATTGATTTCCGTCAGCAGAGTACAGTTTTCCTGTATTATGATAAATATGAGTTTTATGTTATTAAGGAGTAGTTAAATAATGTGTAGGTACTGTAAACGGTTATATATCGACCTATAGTAGAATAAATATATTATTTTTTTAAGATCATACGTATGAAACTGCTAAGTTTGTAGCTATTCATTATACACGACCTCACTAGACCATTCCAAGTTTGTAGAAATAAATTGGGCAGAAAGTAATAATAATACCACAAAAGTATGCATCCAAGTTGTTTAGATATTTATCAAATATTATTATTTATTTATATCATCAGAAGTTATTGAGTTGGAAATCCGTCATGTATAGACATGGTCAGAAGAGTGACTGAACTGTGCCCTATAAATTTTAACCATAGAAACGAAAAATATACTCACATCCATAATTTTGCCGATATCGCTCTTAGATCCACCCAATGCCTTATTTAACTGCTGTTTGTAAGTAGCCACCTGCTTTTCAAGATGGTCTCGCTGACGATTAAATTCACGAACAGCCTCATCGTCTGCAATGCGACTGCGTACGAAGTCTATATCTTCCACGTACTTATGAAACAGGCTCTGTAAAATGTTTTAGGTAAATATTTAATGTAGGAATTCTTTTGTATAGTTGTAAAATTATTTTTTGTCGTGGACTAAAACATACAACGGCGGTTTTGATTATCATTAGTAATATCAAATACATAACATGTTTCTAATATTTAACACAAATTACCTACGTGTCAATACCTGCAAGAATAGGATGCCTTTCTCCGTGAACGTTCGTGGATAGGTCTTCAATACCTTCCTACTTAATTTACTGATTATAAAACTAATTTTAGATTATAAATAAAATTATTAAGGTTTTCGTAGAACTTACTTTCACAGCCAGTTTCAATTTAGTCGGATCTTGGAATTCTGCCGTCATATTGTGCAAGTCAATCTTTATTTTTTTCAACGTGCTTTTTAGAGTCATATTTCTCTGAGCCTCGATCACGAAATCTTTTTTGGCTGAGATCATCTTTTCGTTAAGTTGTTGTATCTTAAGTTCTGCAATTAATTTAAATATTATTAATAGCAAATAGATATGGGGTAGTCAGAGGTGTTATTAAAGCACATAATTGATATTTAATCTCTACATCAGCGATCTACTATTATGTATAAAACAATTATTCGTGCAAACAACATCATTACCTAAACGACTAATAATAAATTAAATACACGTGTAAAACAATATAACTACGATTTACTACAGTGTGCATTTAATAGAAAAAAATTACAACTGCTATGGTAAAATATTGACATGCGTATTTTTACCGCGAAAATCTTTTTTCTTTAAAAGGGTTTCCAGTGATACCTCCAATTCAAGTATACGTGTTTTTTTATCTTTAATTTCTCGTTCTAATGGGTCTATCTGTTTAAGAGAAAAAAAAGAGAATTACAATATTTTTACAGCTGTAACTTTTTTCTTATAAAATATACTATAGACCGACCAACGTACGTTTTGTTGCAATACTATTGTAGAGTTTTTGAAAGGAGCTTAGTTATTTTAACCTCCTGGGGCCCAGAACATTTTTTTTAAATAACTATTTAATCAATAAAAATAAAAAAAAATTAAATTATTAATATTTAAATTATTAAACGTCATTATTTAATTATTTAATGTAAACACGAATTTCATTAAATGGCACTGTAATTTTCATTTTCTGGTACGTATTATATATATGACGCCAGGCCCCAGGAGGTTAAACAGGTCTAGTAAATTGACACTTTAAATCCGCGCGTGCGTTGGTCGATGAGAGTGTGCAAAATCATAGACATATCAAAGCCTACAATAGTTTTGATATTCGTACCAAGATCATGTTTCACATTAAGCAGTTTGAGTTCTTCATTTTCCATATCATCAATCTGAGCTGACAACTCTCGTATTTGACGTTGTTTTGGCTCTATCTATTGTTATATTACACAAATGCTATAAAATCATTTTTTTTAAATATGAATAAAGGAAAGGTTAGTATAAGAGAATTAAATATACATTAATTAGTAGTACGATTTTGTAAACTAGGTAGAAAGCTACTTTTTAGGAAGGCTCTTGTCCTACATGGCGGAAGTGTTCGCCGGAATCCGTTGCCGCTGTACAAAAGTAGATGGACCAAGATAGTGTATATCTACTGATGTTTTCCCCAGGTAGTGAGCTTGAGACATTTTTTCTCGGCTAAAATAATGTACGTATATATAGGGATAAACTGAAATGAGTAACTTACTTGGTTTTTAAGTTCAGTTATTTTGAAATTCAACACAAATTTATATTTCTCTAGTTCCTGCTTCTTTCTTTTCAGATCGTATATTCTCTTTTCTTTATCTTTTATACTGTTATCTCTTTCGCCGATTTCTTTCTTCAAATCGCATACATCTCGTTCCAGAGTTGAGATCACTTTTTGAAATTGTATGTGTTCCACTAAAAGATAAAAAAATGATTGGATTAATACTGTAATCATTACAGTTTACTATTCGTATTATTCTTTAACTTCTTTATGTAGGTACGTGATTGTGAATGTGTATTTGTCCGCACATTTCTTTACAGTAACAGTTGCAAGGCTGATTGATATTAGGCACTTGGCATGATGATAAGTATCAGCCCAGGGATGATTCTTAGGCCTGACCCGGTACCGGAATTTAAATTAAATGTTAAGAGGACGCATTGATAAAATGCACTATCTTTTATCAATTACTACAGGAATATGAGAAGACCTATTAATTAAGAATTTTGATATAGGTAAATAGGTCGCAAAAAGAATTTACAGAACACCTAGGTAATGTATAGAATCTCTGTATAACGTTTCTTAATCAACCTTTCAGGTGGCAACTTAACTAGTGGCCAAGGGCTTGGTTTGGATAAAGTAATGGTAAATATTATTTTTATAACTCTACATACATTTTAGTTGTGCAATTTGGTGTTTAAACTCATCAATATCTTTGTGTGCACTTATGAGTTTCTTCTTCATAAGTCCGGTTTCTCCCTTCAGTCTTACATTAGCGTCTTTCTCTTCTTTCAGCTGAACTTCGTATGAGGTACGAATTTCTATAATCTCTCTGTCTGCATCTTCTTCTATGGCGGCTTTAATGGATTCATGCTCGCGTTTTTCCATATCTGATTGTTCTTGAAGCTAGCAAATAAATATTAGGTAAGTTTAAGTAAGAATAACGAACACATAGGGTACAAGTTTTTTTTTTGTAATTGTCCTACCAAAATGACTCTATGTTGCTTGATGTTAAGCATCCAATAGAGTCCAAGAATGGCGAGCACCACAAGTCATGGTCAAAGGCGTAACGTAACACACGGCGTCTTCGCTTTAGGAAGTCAGATTTCAGCACGTCAGTTGCTTAAATTTTTTTGATGAGTCATTCTCATAGCGTAACATTTTAAAGGATTGGCGCGTTTATATTAAAATAATTTTATTAAGTAAGAAAAAGTAGAGATTAAAATTATTTTGACATTGAATCGCTATTCATTATTGTAGCGAATACAGTTAATAAGAAAGTAATAATGTTCTTACCTCTTGTAAATTAAGATCTTTCTCTTCTAGCATTGAATGAAACTTAAGATTCATTTCTCTCAACGCTTGTCTTTTGCTCTCTCCAAGAAATTCAATGCGCTCCTCATATTCCTTTCTCATTCTAGCAGTTTTATCTTCAAGACTCTGTCAAATTTTGCGAAGATAAATAGCATTTTAAATAACAGTTAAACTCTTACTTAATAAATATTTTAAGTTTTAGGCTGCTGTAGCCAATAATTAATGTTCAATTTGTAGAGCACCATCCTCGACGATAGACTACCCAGTCTAAGTAGTCGTAGTAGTAAGTCTCTAGTTAGATATGATTCTTTTCATTGGTTTTTGTTGATGTTCTTACCTGTACTCAATTATCACCGACCTCTTTGAAATACCTATGTCAGTGGCATGGCTTTTGCAGTAAAAAGGGCCAGTTGATTTACCTACTTACCTACCACTGGACAGGTAAGTTGTAAATAGTTTATTTCTAGTGTTCCTTTTTAGGAAATGATTTACTTACGTGACATTGCATTTGAATTCTAAGAATTATATGTGTCGTACAAATATTATGAAATTAATAAAATGTCTTACCTGATATCTGTCATACTCGCCAATAAGTTTGATATTGAAATCCGCTTCTAAGGCCTGCAACGTTCTCTCATGACCCGATCTTAGTTTCGAAATATCTTGTTGTATCATACCTATTTCGTGAGTGTGTTCGTTTTCCATTTGCTATGTAGAAAAGGAAGGATTTATTATTACACTTAATTACTTGAGACTAAGAAAGTATATAAAAAGCTAAGTTTATACTTAGATACATACTTCGTTTTTCTCTTTGAGTTCTTCAATAGCAGCGCAGTAACCTTCGTGGACCTCTTTCAACTTTTCCGCCTGTGTAGCCTCCGCTTGACGCAATTGATAAGTATGTTCAGTTTCCAATTCACTCATACGCGTACTCAACAACTGAATTTTAAATAAGAAAATAACATAATTAATTAATTATTTAATAATTTGTAAAGTTAAAACCATAAATATAAATTATACTAACATTAATATTGTTAATTTTCTCTTGCAAATCTTTTTTGCTTATCAATATCTCTTTGGAATAAGAGAAATCTTTATCCAAAGCTATTGCTCTACCGTCCGCATTAGTCAACCTCCATAGACAGATAGATGAATCTTCAGCCACGGAAATCAAAGTTTGATCGTCGTATGCCAAACATACTCCCGTAACTCTTTTGTTATGCATATGAAACTCATTGCAAACAGCTTTGTCGACTAATGGTAACTGTACTGTTGTTACTCCTCCTTCTCCACCGGTTATGAAAAGCATTAGATCAGAGCGAGACAATATTATAGTATCAAGCTCGCATCCGATTAATGGTAAACTTTTTCTAATTGTACTTGAACCAATCTCTTTTATTTCCGTGTCTGAACCAACTGCGTATGTAGTTTTGCCGTTGCTGAAATAAATTCATTGTAACATTAAAATAAATCTCACCTAAATGTGGTGACTGGTGACGGGATAAAAATACATGTTATCGGGTGGAATACTGAACCTAGAATGACGCTACCACCAAAATATGCAACCGGGAATTAATTAGTCTCCGAAATAATTTTATCTCGATTTTCTATTCATTTACACAATGACAAAAGGGCCTGTTTCAACGGCGACAATGGTTAGCCAAAAAATCTTTAAATCTTCGGGAGTGTAAACAATACGTAGGTAACTATCTCCCGTAACTATAAAAAAAACAAACCTGTTCACAGCACATGCATTAAATTGATTAGTTTTCAATATAACTTCCCCAACTCTCTGTCCGGTCGACATGCTCCATTCGTATACAGCCCCTTCAGAACCGCACGACACAAGTGTCAAGTCATTTGCGGACCATGCAAGAGATGTTACCTGAAACAGAGTATTTACTATGTACAGGATTTGTTTTTTTGCTATATCGTGACAGAAAAGCAATTGGTCCATCTGACAGGAAGTGGTAACTACCGTTCATAGGCGTCTGCAATGCCAAACTACACCTGAACCGCTTGCTATCTTAGTACCCAAGAGCTGTTATATGCCACAACCCCGTAATTCCACTAGCACTAGCAACTGTAACTTCCACCAAAACACATTTTCACACTAATGGATTGTGTTAATAGGTCACAGCGCTGGCTTTCAGCTAGACGGCCGATTGTTGAAGAGATCTACCACCTAGTTATTGCTTTTGGTAGGTTGCATCATTTATACATTGTCTTTCTATGTCCGACTTGTTCAAGCGCAGATTGTACGTAGATTAACATTGGTAGTTGTCTCTGTTTTATAATTGGATAAATGTTGTTCTATCGCACTAAACTGTCCGCACAGCTAATGCACTAAAAGCTACCCAACATAAATCGATTATGCATTGCTTAGAATAAATTACGCCTAAGCACTGTCTACTTATTATACAACTTTGCATGAAATATATCTATTTATTTATTGAGCTATGATAATATCAATCTTTTACGGATATTTATGTAGTAGGTACTAAATAGTCGATGAAAAGTAAAATGTCCTTACGTTTCCATTGTGACCTTTTAAATTGAATACATTTTGAAATGACACCGATGAAAATACTTGTATAACTTGACCGTTAACCGCAGCAAATATATGTCCATTTGTACTAAATTTAGCCCTTTTACAATTCCGTATGGGGAATTCTCTCATAACTTCAAAATCATCTATCAACACAACCATATAACGTAGTTTATCGGAGAAACCCACAATAGCAAATAAACCTGTAAGAAATAGGCTCCTTTAATTTTTACATTATTTTTATAACAAACGCTTATAAAAAATATAGAGACACCTGTCATACATTTTGCGAATGTGTTATTTAGCGTCAATAATTTGCGAATGTGAAACTCCACCTGTGCCTTATCCCTATAAACGTTCCACTCCATAAGCGGAGATCTATAAGTATTGGTTGAGGGAAACTTGGTCTACCTATACCACGTTGACCAGAATGATGAAATCAGGTTTTCTGCCAAGTTTTTCCCTTTATGTTAGAGTTACTGACTGTCAACCAACTTTTCCTTTAATGATACAGTTACTGACTGTCAAGTAAGCCTTGGTATTAAATGCAGTGATAACATCGCGTGTTCTAATTCCCCTATAGAACCAACACAATTAAGTCTCTTTTTTACAAAACTAATATCGTTGGTCTAGAAAAGTTAATATTTTATTACTTTAGCTTTAATTATTTTAAAGTAGTTGTTTTGTTGGGTGATAATCATTCGCTTCTATACGTAATTATCATCTAAGTACATATAAATATAGATACAAAATATATATCAGCATTCAGATGATTAAAGCGTGATCTTCCATTTAATTGATAACCTTATCTACGAAATAATCGCTTATGTTATATATATTATATATTATACAACTATTACAAACATAATATCATAAACCAGTACCTAGTTAATATAAAATAATGTTAAGTATATGTATTTATATTTTATTTTGTACTTTTGCGACTTGGTTTTTTCAATCTCATAACGGCAGCCAAACCCTGCAGGGCTACATGGCACAATTAAAGCAAAAAAAATAGGAAAAGTTTACATAACCAAATACCATCCATCTGGCCGAAGTGTTTAATAGTATGTGCAGTTCTTATCCGTTACTATAAGAACCCCATCCTCCCAATGGGACATTAAATAGGTTGCAATAATGACTTTTATTATTCAACTAGCTGACCCGTGCCCACTTCGTTGCGCAGCGAAAAAAACGCGTCCGTTTTTTAAACATATTTCATTACTGCTCCACTGTTATTAGTCTTAGCGTGATACTATATAGCATATGACACTCCCCGATAAATGGACTATTCAACACAGAAAGATTTTTTTAAATCGCTTATTAAATCCAGAGATTACCCCCTACAACGTCACAAACACACAAACTTTACCTCTCTATAATATGAAGTATAGATGATTAACCTGTAGGATGCAAAGAAACACAATGTATCTCCTCTTGATACAATCTTATCATTTCCACATCGTCTGTCATATAATTCCAGACTCTGATGCTTTTGTCGTATTCTCCTGCTGTCATAAATATTGGTTTCCACGCACAGAGGGATAGTGCATTTATTTTACCGTAGTGCATTGCTGGTCCCAGTTCTGTGAAAGCAATTTCTGGGTTCTGTAACAAATATAAAAGATTTACCCCCTTACTCATAAACGCCTCTTAAAGTTAATCAATGTTTAGCGAGATTTTTATTACGAAAACCAACCTTATACCAAACAATGTAAGAGTCTATGGTAATTAATCAATTGACTAAAATTTAAGAGGCGTTTATGAGTAAGGGGGTTATAATATAAATTTATTAATACAAGTATCTACAATACATGCTTAAGATCGTTAGACATTGCATGAAAGTACTATTAAGCGCCAAAGGTGCATTGTCCCATCCATCCTGTTTACAGTAATTAAAAGGCTATGTTCCGTAATATTTCATTCAAGAAAGGTGGGGCCAACTAAAAATCCAGAAGTAATAAACTTTCAATGTTGCAATTAAAATAGAGATTTGAGTGATAGTTTTTATGTGACATTTCTTAGAAGCTGAGTGTCCGTCCATACCAATTATCTACGTTAAGGTTATTTAAAAAAGTTATACCTGCAGCATATGCTGTCCAAATAATTTGACAGTATACAATTGTTTTCTCAGGGTCGTTATGAGCAGAGTTTCTTGATTAGGATCTATAGCTATATGTTGTATGTCGTCGAGAGGTGACCAAATCGGATGTTCTCGAGTGTGCCTACAAATATGAAATTAATAAAAGAGTGAATGACAACTTTAAGTATCCCAAAAAATCTAAGTTATTAAATAATTTCTAATTTTGTATACTTATAAAAATTACGTGTATCGTTGGGTTCATGCTTGAAGCATTAATAAAAAAAGGTATATTGCTAGACTCGCAAGGCTAAGGCAAAGGAGTAAAGTAATTTTTTACTGCAATAACTCTTTCAACCATAATATATGTACGTTTTCCATTAGGTTCGATCTAGTCACATTTCCGTGTAGTTATTTGTTAGTGTGTAGTGCTTAGTTATTTGTGAATACTCTAATGGATTGATGAACAGTATTTAACGATAATAATCCCATTGTGAAGGTACCTACTATTAAAATATGACAAAAACACACTTACTTGTAAGATTTTTTAGAAATTCTGAATAAATTACGTTTTCTCCAGTGATGAAGAGTTTCTTTTTCAAACATGTGAACATATCCTTGGCCACAAGCGAAAGCAAAACCTGTAAGAATAAAGGGAGGGTCAAACAGAGTTATTTAATCGATAATTTAATTGACTGTTTACGAGAGTTTCTAGATTACGAGACTTTTCAGACTGATGAGTACCGAATGTATGAACTTAAAAAAATCTTTATGATATGTATTTATAAAGTTACATCCGGAGGGGATTCTCGAAGGAATATCGAGAAGGTTTTCTAGTGAAAAGTGTTTACATTCCATCGGGAGTAGGTTAAAAAATCTATTATGTATAAAAGGTGGTATGGTATGGTGTAAGGCCACATGCAAGTTGGCCCATAGAAAATTTAATCTCACCTTTAGGAAAATTCACGAAGGATGTGACGGGATAATTATCAACTGATGCAGAACTCTCGCTACCACTGTCTTGTTTACTAGTCACGCTACCCTTTTCACCTTGCTCTTGTTCAGCTGTCCTGATAAACAAGTTATTATTTTTATTACGACGTACCTACATATCACTCACATGATGTTTTCTTGTCTATGTATCTGATATAGAAAAACTTTGTGCTTTACAAATATAAAATTCAGTTCTTGAAGGTGTTAATAAGTGCCATGGGCCTGTAATGTAATACTTAGTGAAACTTTCCACACAGAGTAAGACATGTTCAAGAGACCTACCAGTTAAAAGATTTTGCCTATCTTGTTCCTATCCTATCTCTCTACCTTCCCCAAGAAAAAAGAGGTGAGGATGTAAGGGTAGGTATACTTGAGCCTCGGGTACTTTACGCTCACAAACGAAACACAGCAGTAAAATAAACTGTTGCTTTAGGTCTGTGTTGGAATGGTACTGCCTATAACGAGTGGACCCATTCATACAGTAAACAGCGTAACTGTTTATCGTTACCCTGGTATATCAGCATTTCAGTCGCATAGTCCTTCCATCTAAATGAAATGCAAAATAGTAGTTCCTAAAATAAGCGCGGACATAAAACTCGTCTGTTTTTTATATATTAAGAGTTGTTCCTTTTTAACCGACTCTTAAAAGGGTACAATACCCTTAGAAACTACTCCTATTTATTTAGTAAACTTTTATTAAAAGAAAAACTAATGATACAAATATACTTACTCTTGCTCTACCTTTTTTAACGACATTTCCGTGACATCAGCAGCTTGAAAAATGCAGTTCTGCCGAAGTTCGCCATTTTCCACCATCATGATTAGACCTTTACTTGTTCCGAACATTATGCGGTCCGGAGTTAACCACATACAACTTGTTATGGCAATCTGTTAAAACGTGGAACATATAAAATAGTCATAATATATCATACATCATAATAATATGTCAGATATAATTATAATTATAGTTAACTCTAGGATCAAGGAAATATAACTCTAGAGCTATCTGGCTTAGATAAGTTATACGGCTTGTGAACTGTCTAATTATGCGATATGTAGCGCTTAATTAGATTGCAGGCTATGTAGTAAGCATAATGCAAGAAAATTATAGTGTTAAAATATAAAATAAAATGTTTAAAAAAATAATTGGTTTATCATAAAGTTATATAATTATGATTGATATCTCTGTGGTAACTGACTACAAATTAAAAAAACGCTAACTTCTGCGAATACTTCTGTGATTTCTGAAGGCTTGTTCCTGTAATTGCCCATACAAGGATTGCTGAGGAGGTATGGTTAGAGATTTAAAATCACCAAGGTGAAAAGCGTTGGAAAATATTAGTGTCATGTAGTAAGAAAAGCTAACATTGAGGTTTTAGTCGGTAATGACGAGCGATATAAATATCATGGCTCCCGTAAGCGTAGTACAATACCTTGGAAAAATCTATTTCGCCAAAAAAAGAACTTCTCTCTTAAACAGGTTCGAAACACTCATTAAACGAAAATGTTAAGAATTCTACTTAATTATTATTCTGTGTCTTACGAATATTTATATAAGACTTAAATTTCCTTACATTTTCAGCTTTACACCAACCCCACTGGCGCCAAACTGTTTCAGAAACATTCATTATTCTAAATGTGAATGCACCCGTTATTACAACCAATGTAGCGTCAGACGGATTACATTGCACCTAGAAAACATTGAAAAGTACAAAATACATTTACAATCTTATCTTTTTATTTGAATTCAAAACTAGCACTGTGTCGCCGGGACTTCTAAAAACAAACAAATAACATCCGGGAAATAATTTGTGGATCGCACAAATAAAGTTGTGCGTGGGATTCAAACACCTCGTGAACGTTTTAGTGCAGGCCGGCCACATAAGCGACCAAGGCAGGCAATCAGGACTCGATGCATACCTATAGCGAATACATCCTTTATTTAATATCTTTATTTAATTAATAATATTACTTATATGAAACATTATATACTTACACTTTCTACAATCCCTTGACCGCTCGGGTTCTGCGCTTTTGCATGACTTTCAACCTTGCCTTTATCCCAATTATAGTAATATAAGTACCAGTCTGGCTCACCAGTGATCGCAACAAGATATTTAGAATCATATGTAAACTGTACGCAGGCAAACTCCTTAGCTAAACAATGTTCGAACGGTACTGTCAGAATTTTACGCCTTTTGTATGTAGTCAAATCGTATATTGTTATAATAGGCTTTTGTCCTGGATCTTCAGCTATTTCGTTTAAAGCTAACCAACGCCTGAAACGGAAAATATGAAACAATTTATAACAATCAAATTATCAAAATCGATACCAAATGTTCCATTTATGCCAGTGAAAGTAGCCACTTCATAGAGCCTACTCAAGTATATGTCGTATCATCGGCTTTCTTTCACACTGATTGTGATGACAGATATTATTAGTCTCTATTGGACGTCCATGGGCTGATATGATGATAATATATAAATATATAATACTACTTAATACCTAATATTAGACCCAAAACCTACCCCAACTTTGTGTGTACCCATATCCACCCTCTCTAGGCGAAGCAATCTCAGCAATCTGTTACATACTACGCTACCTGATAATTAAATGTATGTATGTATAATGCATAATTAAAAAATTACCTTTTATTCATAGAATAGTGTACTATCCCTATACTACTTGCTTAACTGAAGTAAAAGTGGTATAAATAAAGAATATAAATAAGTATATCTACGCTAACGTTATTGATATGCAACGATAATCTGAAACTAATAAAATATTTAGTAACTTACCGATTAGGTGCAAGAACTAAAGACTTTATTGGCTTGTGTTTATCTTGGAGCCTTATAAACTTTTGTTTTTTCTGTAGATGGTTGTGAATCACGATCACACCTCCAGCTGGATAAATTATTTCAGACTCCGACAAATAATGGGCATTATATCTGTAAAAATGAAAAGATATATTTAACTTTGAACCTAATAAACCTATAGGAAAAACCTATAAGAAATATATTTAAGTAAGTACGTAAAAAGGAGATAAACGCGGTAAGGCTATTTACCTTTATTTTGCTTGACGTTACGGCACAGGTTACACTGGCTGTGGTCTCATAAATGGTTCAAGCACATTAAAAGTAAATACATACTTAGCATGCTGTGTTAATCTTCCGTTTAAGTTTAACATTCCAAGCGGTGTTAAATATTTATTTACAACACTGCGCTATAGCCCATCTAGACAGTGCAGTGGTTGCTTATGAAACTACTATGCACGAGGTCGCAGGTTTAAATATAACACAACATTGATTGTGTACGTACATCAAGAATGAAATGGGGTGCTGAGAATATTCTCAGCACCCCATTTCATTCTTGATGTCTCGTAATACTTAGTCGAGATATAAAGATGTTATTCAAACCCTATCGAAAGATGCGCAAGAACAGAAACTAGATAGGAAACCTGCTTAATGTAATGACTGGATTAAAGGGGTACAGTTAGCAACAAAATACCACATCAAAGAAATTATAACCATAAACTACGGACCATACTCAGAATCGCATGAATTAATAGAGAATAGCAAGGAAATTACACCAGAAATTGCTAAACAACATAGATAGCAAACGGTCTTAGTAGCTTACATTATTGTATACCTAACTATCTGATTTAGGTTAAACTGGTAGAAATGGATATTTGGCGAATCGTGGCATCAAATAGACGGCCGGCTCTCTAGATGCATCCCCTGAAACTGTTGTGGACGCCCCCTCAGACGCCTCTCCAGACACCTCTACAAACGACCGCGTCTGAGAGACGCTGAATTAAAAGCCTCTCAAGACGCCGTTCCTGAGACCTCTTTAGACGCTTTTCCAGGCATTTCTCCAGACGCCTTTTCAGGTATCTTTAGATGCGACATTTGTGTTGACTAAGAAGGTACCTTCCTACTGAATGCAGGAACTAATTTATTAATGTTACAGGATGGTTATGTAAACCAATCTAACACGACTATCTTCATATATCTTCGTTAAAACGTCATGATAACTAGTATTACACACCTCAACAAAGTCTAGGGATATTTTGTATAAAGTTGTGAAACTCAAAAAATTTGGTTTGTAATTTTGTTTTTTTTTTTAATTCTTTTTATGAAAACTTACTTTGTTAACCTTTTTCAACCATTCTAAATTTGAATTTAAAAAATAAAATTAAAAATAAGAGATTTACGCGGCTTTAACGCAGTCAAGTTCGAACAGTAAGTTTACCAACAGTAAGTTTTGACTGCTTTTTTGTGTAAAATTTAAATTTTATAACAATTTAAGCGTTTATTTCGAATAATTGATATTGTGTGCATTAAGCAGCGGCGCCATTTCATCATAGAGGAAATGTTAAGAGCAGTAGGCATGCTCCCAACTGCGCGTACTAAGCGGAGTATTGCTGAAGAGATTGGAACGATACAAAACATGAAATCAAGGTTATGGTCACGTTATCGTGCTACTAGTGAAGTCGCTGAAAGATACCACAGCAAAAAATCTGTCATGACATGATCGATTTTTCCAAGTTCCCGCGAAAAGACAGCGAAATGTTACTACCATACAGCTGGTTTAGAGGCTCCAGCTCTTAGTGGAGACTCTTGCGGGTGACCAAACTGTCAGAAGAAGTCGGCATGAAGCTCACCTTTATGCTCGCATACCGCTGTGTACTCCAGTACTACGCCGAGCGAATCGCGCACGACGACTAGAGTGGGCTCGTGAACATTTGCACTGCAAAGATATCCTGTTATCTGTAGTGGTGTTTACGCATGAGTCCCGGTTCGGTTTCCACTCGGATTCACGTAGAGAACGTGCTTGGCGAGTTCCTGGTTGTGATAGCCGTCTACAACATCCTCAGAAAATCTATTCATACCACGATGCAACAATTATGGTTTGGATGGGAATTCGTGCCCGTCGAAGAACAGAGCGCGTTTAAATTAGAAACACCATGACGGCTGAAAAATAACTTAATGAGGTGCTAGTACTAATAATCTACCCCCGTAGACTACAATTGGGCCAAATGTTCAAGTTCATGGACGATACGACATACGACGATACGGACACCCGTCCGCATAAAGCGAGAGTGATGACGAGCTGGTTGCAGGAGCACGACGTATCGATTTTATGCTGAACCACTCAATCGCCTAACCTCAAAACCATAAAATACGCGTAGGACATGTTCAAAAGAAGGGTTTTGATCATTTTTCCTGCATAAAATTGCGATGGAAGGGCTACTTTTTTTGCATCCTAGTCGGACCTGGAACAATATACCGCACCAAGACCTAGATAACATAATAAAAGCATGAAAAACCATTGCAGGACCGTTATTTACGGTTTTTTTAATGTGCTGACTACTGATTACTCACATAACAGTTAAAAACAAATAAATTTTAACTTATTTTCACTTTTGCTTAAGAAACACATTCATTATTAGTTTTACTAATTTTCCAAATTTTTTATTTATTTGAATAAAAAATTATTTATGCAAAAAAATATACTTTTATTTAATTCTGGATTGTAGCCTGATAAATTGTCTTTATAAAAATATAAACATGTTGTATGCTATCTTCAATAATTTTGAAGTTAATTGAGTAAATACCAAATATCCTTAGACTTTGTTGAGGTGTGTATATTAACATCTTCATTTCAGCCTTCAAAATATACCTAAGTTAAATAGTAAAGTTTATAAATGACTCCAAAAAGAGAAGTTAGAGCATTATTGGAGCTTGCTCTACTTAGTGATGAAAGATTAACTTGGGCAACTAATGTATCTGGTGGGTACAGATAGATGGAAAATAGATGGTGACTTTTTCCAAAATTAAGCTGTTTCCACAAATACCTTTACTTTTCAACACGACATTAAAAACTGAAATAATGACGATGACTCCAGCATCATTACAATTATTTTACGTGAAAAGCTTAGTAGACAATAAAATTTTGAAATAAAGTGAAAAAGTAACGAACTTCCACACAATAAAGCCAGATTACATTACGCGTTCATTAATTCAAAGAACTATTTCAGTAGGTACTTACTGTATATCCGTCCTTAGCCCATAAAATATTCTGGCCGATATATTAGGTGGAGTTGCAACAGCCATTGTAGCTTAAATAAAAATATATAATAATAAACTAATAATAATATCGTACAATTATAATAAAATCACTTTTTCACACAATTATTATTGACAAAGATCGCAAACATCATTCCTGTAAAATGGTTGCCATGGTAACATTTATAACCATGTCATAGGGGGTGGAAGCCTCGAAATATCAGGAAATATAAAGAATGGCAATCTGTGCCATGCCATGACCTAATTTGGTGGCCTATTTGGATAGTCTCAAATATGACAACCGCACCTGGTAGATTTATTAACGTAGACAGCAATTTGGATGATTGTTCGAGAAAGCAGTCGATAAAGAATCCTTCACACATTCTACTGTTGTTGTTACGTTAGCATTTCTTTTTTTTTTTGCCCATACACTTTTGTTGTATGTCCCCCAAGTTTGTAGCTTAATAACTTTTGTGTAATTTGTCTATTATCGATTCTGTTCTATTTAGGAGCACATTTATTATTTAAACTCACAGAAAACATTAAAAACTATCATAAAAACATAGTATTTCGTTTAAAAAACAAATAAATACAAACTACAAAAAAATGTAATGTATGAAAATTCGTATGTCCCAGTCTACTATCCGTTTCTTCAAACGCAATTATTTTAATAAAGTTCAAAGAAAGTATACTTAGATTTTGTTTTTATACCATTTTACGAGGTAAATTCGATCTATTCACATCACATTTTTGGTATTTATTAAACTTTATCATTTATATAATTGAATTTTAAACTTGTCCCGGAAAAAGTTCCAAAACAATTTTCCTTTTTTGTTACCCATTTTTATGTTGTTATATTTAAAAAACTACAACTGTGTTGAACAATTTTAACTTGGCAATACTACAGGTATCATTTAATGCCGCCATCTTAACTTATTTGTCACTGCTTTTCTGACGTTGCAGTGTGCAAACACGTTTCTAGTCATAAACTCGAATCTTATTCCAGTTTTTGTTACTCTGTTGCAAGGTAAGTCAATAATATTAACCACTTTCTTTTATCATTAGACAATAGTCTAACTCTTGCACTAAAGTCGAGTAAATTATATCAGACGTAACTCCAATTTTAATAACTATAATAATGTTTTGAAAAATTTTCACCACTGATTCGTTACTATTTTCTTTGTTACTTTGGCACGGTAACGTATAAGCGGAAAATTGGAGTAACAAAAAAGGAATTCTAAAGGTACGTTTATATCCAACAGCGCAAGAAAATGCTACTTACTCCTGCAGAAAAAATGAAAAGATATGGGAAAAATTTAAAAAAAACCCGGAAAAATTAGAAGAAATAAGAAAGAAAAACTTGGAAAGAATTTAGTCAAAATACAAATACAAAAAAGTTTCTAAAATGACAGATGTTGAAAAAGCTTAACAAAGAAAGAAGTGGAAAGAAGTAAAAAGAATTTAAAAAAAACAAAACTGCATTACTTAAGCCACTCAAGTGGTGTTATTATACTGGACTAGATTACATTTCCTCAATTTATTACATTTAGTAATATAAGCGTTATTGTGTGATTTTATAATATATTAAGTAGCTAAGTACTGATTTGCAATTTTTAAAAACAACGGAGTGAACAATTTGCTTTAAAAATAACGTTTTAATTTGTTATCCTGAACCAAATTTCATTTAAAAGGTATATAAATTATGTAGATTACTAATAAGTGTTGTTATAATATTAATACTTATCTTTCTTCAAGTAGATTTTGTCAAAAGACTGTTAAAGCTGTAATCACTCCCAAATAATATTCTAAATTTGTTTAGCTATTAGCATTATACATTACGATATTAAATGTTGCTCTAACACTAAACTCTTGTTTAATTTATTATAATAAGTCCTTTTCCTGCTCTAACCCTACAGTTCCCATTGCATGGTACGAAAAAGTAAAGATGATGATAATGAAAATAACATTAATATAATATAATATTATACTTACATAATATTAACCCTAAATAATAGTATTGTAGACGTTGCTTTATATTTTTATTTTGTTACCTTATATTCTTTTTTTGATACTGTCCCTAAAAATTTTTGATTTCATTTTGTATTTAATGTGTTTCATGTTTATTATATAACTATGAATTGTACTAAAAATACTAAAGGATATATAATATTTTAATAAAAAATACGTAAAATTCGTAATTTTTGTGTATTTTTCATATTATCAAAACTTTAAAGGAAATTTATGTGAAAGGTAACAAAAAAATATTTAAACTCATAATTTGAAAATGTTCTATTAATTTCCTTAGTATTTATTTGCAATAATGTTATTAAGTACATTATGAAGGATCAAAAAAATATTATTCTGGATATAAAAATTGCTATTTCAAAGTTTTATTTAACAAATAAAAAGTAACAAAAGAAGAACATGTAATCTGTCTTCATTTAGTTTTCAGTATATTTTTCGTAAAATATTTGAATTAAATGCATTTTCATATAAAAATCCAATTGTTAATAAAGTAAACTACCTAATTGCATAAAAAAAATCGATTTATTTAAATATTTTTATTTTTGGCGACTTTTTAAAACAGTGGCAAAAAAAATGAGAAATGCTCGCGAGATTTTGGGACGTCATTTCCTTTTGTAAAGATAGAGTTTACACAGAAAGATAGAGTTTACTACCTATTGTTTTAGTTATAGTTTAATAGTATCAGGCTGCTAACCGAGGCGCAGGAGAATGATGCTGATTTCCAGTCACTCTAAAGAAAACAATGCAAAACGTGTAATGAAAGAGGACTCCGGTTTCTAGGCCAATCAAACGCCCAGGTAAGCAAGTGGCATAGAGGTCAAAAATCTCTACGCATAAGGGGTAAGTTATTCCTACGATTTTAGGTCGTGTTAGAACATGGTTAATAAACGATCAATAGATTTTCCTTGAAAAAAAATGTGAAGGCATTGTGTACTTTTTGAAACTGTAATAGACAATTAATTTCTTATAAACACTTTTGTTAAAATTAATACTAATTATGACAATCAATCTACTTAAATATTTCAGCCATAGAGTTTTTATTAAGTACATTTTTGTATTCCAGAATCTTGCAGAAATATTTTAAACGTTTTCGTTCAAGAACTGCGCATTCATAATTTAGCTGAGCACCGTCTGATTGGACCTCAATGTCGTGTGTTGTAGCGCATCCTCTCTGCAATTTCCGAGATAAGTCGTTGCTTCCTCTGCCCGACGCTGCCAATACAAATCATATTTACACTTATTAACACTTCCATTTTCAATAAAAAAAAAGAGCAAATTCAACATTGGAATGTTTTTAGGGTTCCGTACCAGTTTTGAAAAAACGGAACCCTTATAGGATCACTTTGTTGTCCGTCTGTCCGTCTGTCTGTCAAGACCATTTATCTCAGGAATGCGTGAAGGTATCAAGCTGAAATTTTCACCAAATACTAAGGCTTGTTGCCTTTTAGTGCTGTAAAAAATTCAAATTGCTAATCCAACGCAATCAAGAGATATAGCCGTTTTTATCGCAAAATTTAGAGGGGTAAGGGCAAAAACCTACAGGGTACTTCCAGACTACCTACAAACTTGAAATTTGGCATGGAGCAAGGTCTTGTAGTACATGTAATGGGAAAATTCCGAAAACCTTAAATTTTTACTTCAATCACATTATATTTTGATTTCATAGAATTTTGGCGGGAAAGCTAAGTCACGTGACCAGTGACGTCATAGAATTTTCAGCTGTCAGACAGCTGTCACTTTGACAGCTGTCACTTTTGACAGATGGGACGTGACGTCATAAAATTTTTGACAGATGAGTTGTGACAGAATTTTGGCGGGAAAAGAAAGAAAGAAAGAATCGCATTTTTTGACAGTTGTGTCTTGACGTCACTGAATTTTTGACAGATAAATCGTGACGTCACAGAAATTTTTGACAAATGAGTTGTGACGTCATATTATTTTGGCGGGAAAATATTTGAGACACCCGTCACTTTGACAGCTGTCACTTTTGACATCTGTCACAGATGGGACGTGACGTCACAGAATTTTGGCGGGAAAACATTTTTTGACAGGTGTGTCGTGACGTCATTGAGTTTTTGACAGATAAGTCAAATTTTTTTGGCGGGAAAATATTTTAGACACCCGTCACTTTGACAGCTGTCTCTTTAACAGCTGTCACTTTGACAGCTGTCAGTTTTGACAGATGTGCGTGACGTCATAGAACTTTTGACAGTTGAGTCGTGACGTCACATAATTTTTGACAGATGAGTTGTGACGTCATAGTATTTTGGCGGGAAAATATTTTTTAATAGAGCTGAGTCGTGCCGCCATTGAATTTTGGCGGGAAAAATAGTATTTAAACAGCTGAGTCCTGACGTTATCACAATTTGGCAAATAGGTTTGTACGGAACCCTCGGTGCGCGAGTCAGACTCGCACTTGGCCGGTTTTATTTTTTATAATGTTGGTAGTACATTTTAAATGAGAAGGTACAGTGAATGCGATGAAATACGTCAGTACTTTTTGGTGTTTAAAGACTGTTAAAAATATATAGTACCTACTGTTTAAAATACATAGTTGATATTATATAGTATTGTACCTATTTAAATTGCTAAAATATATTTCATATCCATTGCAGAGATAGACTTTTCCGTACTTCCAACTTGGCCTGTTAATAGGTAACAACATACGGGAACCTGGGGACACTTGATCCCCCCTTTTGTTTTTCATCCCTAATTTCCTTAGTGACTATCCATTTTAAAAGATATTGGTACCGAAATACGTGAAATTCATTTGCCTTTAATTGATGTAAGACCCAAAGATATAAGTGCCTAAATTTCATAATTATTTGACTAAAAGTAAAAATAGAGAAAGGTACCAAGTGTCCCGTATATACGGGAGACTTGGTCCTGGGGTTCAAGTCTCCCATATCTAGGTTCACATGATACTATTACTAAGGAAATAAATAAAAAATGTTTTTAGAATATGATAATCTATTTATATTGTTTTCAAAATCACATAACATAGGCATATCACACCGTCTCCATACATAAATCAATTGCTAAATGTGAAACTTCCGTTTCGTATTAAAAAACAAAAACAAACTCAAAACAAAATTATATCTTCAATAATAAAAGAACTCAAATGTCTCGCAATCACACCCTGAATAAAATTTAAACGTAATTAAGATAAAGACTTAAAACAATATCTTATTGAATTGAACCCGGGACATGTAAAACAAAATTTCAAGTTACGTTTAAGCTTCATTTAGGTGTTCTAGCAAAACAATCTCTTCATCGATTGGTACTCTTTTTCTGGCACCTTCTCTTGTTTTGTATACTCTGGGCATATCGGTAATCTGAAATTAATTGAAAATAAAAGTTAAAAGTAGTTAAGGGACATTTGATTCTCCCGGATCAAGTCTCCCTTAGCTAAGTGGACCAAGTGTACCCTGAACCGTTTGAGGTTATAAACAAGAATATTTTCAAAAGTCTGTTAGATTACCACTTTTCTACGCTACAAATCGCTACTTATATAGATAACGCCTCGAATTAAATTCATACACACCTAAAAGCCATATTTACATTAATGTTTAATCAAAATGTAAACTTACGGAAATTTTCTCTTTGCAACAACAAACACTCGGTCGTCCGCCATTTGCAAACGCGTCAAATTTGACAGGTGTACCAACTTTAGAAAGTTAGCGGGTACCATAGACAACCGATATTGCCATTATAAAATTTAATATCACCCATACAAGTTCTGAAAATCTCGTGTACCTAGTCTCCCTTAAGGATCAAGTGTCCCCAGGTTCCCCTATATTATACTAACTAGGCAAGTAAGTATCGGGTCTCTTGCAAATTTTCCTTTTTGACAGATATACTCACCTTTTCGACACTCTCGGAATGAGATGTGGCGGTGTTCTTAGTCCATCACCAGGACTGGTTTGGTTAACCTAATGTATTTCTTTTAATGAGCCTAACTAGATAGTATATTTCTTAAATTTTGGTTAATTTAGATACCCTAGCGTTATTGCACCTAGAGCCTATTTATGGTGAAAGTCTTTAAACTAAAAACTATTACTTACTTTAAAACCCAAACGAAGATTCGTGAACAAGGTAGTAAAGTGTAAAATGGTCGTTAAAGAAACATCTGCGAACATGAATTTTGCGGTCTAGTTAATTAAAATTTTGCGTTTCATTCGACGAATTGATGAGTAATTGCTTTCTCTTTATTGCTGTAGGTAGAGACCACAGAGTACATTTATATGTAGAGACACAACAGCGTCAGTAGCGATAAGTTAGTTACAGAAAACAAGAGGCCAAACAAAGACTATGTAACAATAAATGTTACACAATTCTTGGCTCTTTTTTATAAAATGTTAATGACATAAAATACAAGCTTCATCTATACTAATATTATAAAGAGGTAAAGTTTGTGTGTTTGTATGTTTGTGACGTTGTAGGGGATAATCTCTGGATCTACTAAACCGAGTTTAAAAATTCTTTCTGTGTTGAGTAGTCAATTTATTGGGGAGTGTCATAGGCTATATAGTATCTCGCTATGACTAATAGGAGTGGAGCAGTAATGAAATATGTCTAAAAACAGGTCATCTAGTTTGCTTATAAAGGGACACAATCACAACCTATTCTAATTTTGATTTTTAGATTTTGTTAAGTAAGAAGGACAAAGTAAAAGTGAAATTATAGAGCTGTTACCGTCTAGGGCACCTAAACCTATAAGCTTAATGTCTTAGGTAGGCAGCAGCTTGGTAGGTAGGCAGAGCATCGATCTCGCTTTACATGAACATATGGTTATCATCAGGTAAGCCATTTAAGAAAGACAAATTAAGTTTATTCATAGATAAATAACTCTCCGCGTGGTGACGGAGTAAGAATCCAATATGTCACCACCCCGACTCATCCCATGGGTGTCGTAAAAACCGACTAAGGGACTATCCGTCAATATTATCTTTACGAAATAAAAAGAAGGAAAACTTGAAATTAAACCCTATACCAACCCGTCTGGCCAGCGTGGTATTAGTAGGCCAAGTATCCCTCCGTCATGGGAGGAGGTCCGCCCCTGCAGTGGGACATAAATGGGATGTTATGATGAAAGATAAATTAAATTACTTAATCACATCACGGCGATGTATAGGTATAAATATATGATTATTTAATTGGCTCAGAAAGTAGATAAAGGCTTGTTAATAAATGACCCAATCAATTAATTGGCGATATTGTACGAACGGACATATTAGTAAACAGCTTCCTTATTAATGTGACATCATTACTTAGGTACCTACTTCCAAGTTTTCCATGACGAGATAATATTATAACGTTACATCTCAGTAACTCTACTATTCATAAAAATACTAATATAGTAAAAGTATAATAATTGACTAATGTATGGTAGTTGTGAGGTGTGTATGCCTCATTACAACTCACACCGACGATCTAGCTCCATTTTTCAGTTTATACTATGAATTAACTTGTTTTTAAATGTTATGTGAGTAAATATATTGTTGTTATTACTTGTAATAAAAAAAATATTTAATAAAAATATAATGTAAACAGTAAAAAATACTTCATAAAATTTAATACCTGCGTGTTACATTTCTTTATTGCAGGCTGACCCTCGAGTTGGCCTTGAGAAGTTAAATGTTATTGATCCTTTCAAGTACATTAATCGTCATTATCCTTAGGTAATATACCTACAAATGACAATAGGGGGTATTTACAAACATTGGTGATGTGATTAGTTAAATATTTAACGTTAAGTACCCATTCTCCTGTCTCTACGTCTCCTAGAAGTACTTAATCTTTAAAAACTAGTTAAAACTAGTTTGCTTTAGAGTTAAATTTTAGATTAATATAAGGACATGTTACGGTGTAATGTTTACCCTAGAAGAAGTTAAGAAAATGAAAAAGTTGTAAAGAAAATGAATTAAATAAAGCTCAAGCTCTATCACTGTAAGAGGTCGGTTCTTGCAGTCGGGCATTGATGGTCTGGTACCACAGCTTTAAGATACATGATATAAGTATAAGATTCATAGTGAAATAAACTAAATTATAAAGTCATTTATTTGTTAGGTAGGTCATGTAGTAGTTACGAAAAAGTATTTAATATTCCACGTAGGTGTGAAGGAGTTTGTCAACTTACAAACATTTCTTACAATATTTATAGACGGATAAGTATCTACATATTTCGTAATATCATAAAGAAACACACCTTCTTACTAGCAAAGCATATTTGCGTATTCATCATAATATTAAAAATTAAACCAAACACTAGTACCTAAAAGACTTAAAGTTATTTATTAAATAAATAGCCTTTGCTCTATCTATGTAATATGTACAACATAGCTGTAATGGCGCAGTTGTCCGATCGATGTTAGGTAGGGACCTACAAACAAAAGAGGTGGTGGTATTTTAGTTATAATCCCCTCTACAGTCGCGTGCTACAGTTTGAGTCACAACATTATTAACATTCAAAGTCTGAAACCGCAACAAAATGCGCAATAAACAAAGAAGCTTTGTTTAAATGAACAAATACATTGATAAAAACTTGTTACTAATGACGGACGAGACTATGCAGTGTACAGTTATAATAAATAATTATTTATTACTATCATGCTCCCATTAGGTTTTTTAAAAAATAGTGATTAGGTACCTAGTTATTATTTGATTTCTAGTTATTAATTGTTTAGTCGGAGTCATTAGTAAAAAGTCATTTACTTCAAGATGGGCATTCTACTGTTTCCGTTTAGATATGTTTCGACTCTCTAGGAAATGTTTTGTCGTTTGACAACTGGTTTCTCCTTTCTAGTAGAGATGGTTGTGTTCTTAGGTATAATGCTAAAACAAGTTAACTTGTAGGACTCTACGATAGTTTGTGTCCTTTAAGATTTTCTTTCTGATCTGCAACTTGTGAAATGAACTGGCTTATTCAGTACTCGGCGCTAAAATATCTCAATAAAATTATATGTAAATTTTAACGGAAAATGAAACTACAAGTCAATAGTTTCTTTACAATCGACCTTCGTAATCATACGATAGTCACAGCTCCTGCTAGTATGGCGTCATCTTAAGCAAATATACCTTCACTGTTTACGGTAATATGTACGTCTATGACACGTGTCGTCGTAAAATTTTATGATAGACGTCAAACAGTTTGTTTCTTAGCTCAATTGAATATCAGAAATTGGTTAATGAATTTTAATGGTGATTTTGTAACCTATTGCAATTCATGAAAAAGAAAATTATTCACTATGCTTTTAAATATTACTTATGTTTTCATAAAAATTGAGAAATATTTATAACATTTCATCATCATTCTTTGAGATAATAATGTAACTTACTTCTTTTATTTGCCATCTTATTCTGCAAAATCAAATTCCTACAAAGTGTAGCCCTCAATCAAAGACGTTACTTTAAAGCCTGTCCATCAAAACTATCATTTACGAAGAATCGACATTTTTTCTAACGCAACTGCATAAAACATTCAAATAAATTGCTATTAAAATTCTTTACAATTATTAACGCTAAATCATTTTAATTTAAAAGACTTGAACGCTATAACAATTGTGTTTATAGCATCGGAAGCAACTTTCCAATTTGCTGATATCTAGTTAAGTGATGTTCAGTTAAGCGTATTGTATCGCGTACGAGTTGTTCCTCGATGGTTGATCGACACTCGTTAGTGGTGTGTGGTGATGTGATAACGATGACCGCGGCGCGCAGACGGCGGGTGAGGCCGGTGCCGCGGGCTAGTCTCCTTCAGCACGCGACGCCGGACGCCGCGACGCCCGACGATCTCTCGCCGAACAACCTAGCAAAAACAAACATCGTACTTACCTAATTATCTCGCCGCGATAAAACGATACAACGTGCTATCAGTTCTTGATAACTCACTAGTGCGATAACTGATAAACTTAATGGTTGACGCCTAAAACACTGTATATTATGTAAAAACCTAAAAGTGAATTTCCTGGAGGTGCAATTATGGCAGCGGCGACCGCTCCTCGTAAGACGGTCTCTATCTATGATTATCCGGAACATTTGAACCCGTTCCATGAAGAGGATAATCATAATAAGATTCGGTTTTGGACTCTCGGGAGACGTCTAAGCCGATCTAACAGCATCAGCTTCTCAGGACTTAAGGATATAAAAAACTCATGGTAAGTCAAGTGTTTATTACTTACTCGTCTTTATTATATTATTATCTACACTTGTACGGTTATTTATTTTAACTATCTAGTTAATTGACTCTTGAATTGAACCTTGGAAAATAGCTTCTGACTAATAAATACTTATTATCACTTTGAAATTGTAATTAACTGTGTTACTAACGGTGTATTCTGAATGAAATTAGTATATGTTTTTTAATTTTGTAGAGTCTAGTCTATAAGTACCTAATTAGAAGCAATAGAAAACTTGAGACTAGTTATATGCGACCTTAACAAAAAGTAATTACAAATTATATTCAGCCAACAACGACATAATTAACCTGTAGGTATATTACTTACGTATTTCTTTATATTTAAAAATGTCAGAGTCATCGTCCGCATTTAGGTAAACTTTATGATCACATTGTTGAGTCACGAAGGAAAATTCATAAGATGTAATATTTTTAATGTGAAAATGAAATCATCATTCAGTTATGTAATTTAATTAATTTTATAAATTCAATTGCTCTCTACATTTTTTTAAGCCTTTATGGGGCATTTTTATTATTTAGGCATATTTCTTTCGTCTATTTAGGTATGTTTCCCATTAATGCAAGCAAGGGCGTCCTCTTTATATAGAAGTAAACTTGGTCTACTTATACCTACTTACCACGCTAGTCTGTATTTTGATTTAATTGTTTTCGTAGAGATACCTACCATCTCGGAACTTTACTTAGGACGTAGGGACCGTAGGACATAGTGTCACCCTTATGTCTTACGGTCCCTACGTCCTAAGTGGTATATCAGTGCTTTGCATGATTTGTTTTCATGATTGTCGATGTTTTCTTACTCTGTCACCACACGGATATTTTGATTGATATGATGATAATGAGTTATAATCTTCTTTATTTAATCGGTCGCTTACGT
The DNA here is from genome assembly GCA_905475405.1 of Schrankia costaestrigalis. Lineage (NCBI taxonomy): Eukaryota > Metazoa > Arthropoda > Insecta > Lepidoptera > Erebidae > Schrankia > Schrankia costaestrigalis. The sequence continues at coordinate 12,585,371 of FR997827.1, forward strand.
AGTTTATAATCAAGGTTGTGGGACACTTCATGAAAAAAATTATATTCATAAAATTTACTTAAACAGACATTTTATTAATTTAATATGTCATTTAAACACGTAATTTGTATATTGTTGCTAGAAAATGTTCGAGTGTAACATAAGCACTGTAAGCATTACATTGTATGTGCGAATGTAAAATATTATTTTTAATTTTCAAGAACGTGAAGTTACTTTGAATTGAATACAAGCTAATTATAAATATTTATTAAAGGAAGAAATATTTTTGTGTATTTATTAAATTACCAAGTTCAACATCTAAAAATAAAGTTTTATTCATTTTAAAATACGATATTTACTCAAGATATTAATCTTTTGGAATCGTCATGTTACCTACAATTATTATACTTATATTTTGTCACAATATTAGCTATATCTATGACTTCATATTGAATTATTTATCTTTTTAAAATGCACTTGAAGTGTTTAACTAGAATAACAGTTTGTAAGGGGTTAGTGTAACTTAGTTAAGTGTTGACACAATAACGTGTCTGCAGCAAAATTGCGTAAAGTTTTATGTTAGATTTAGGATTCCTTGTGTGCATTCTAGGAACAGGACAATAATGAATGCAAGTAAGTAATTTGTGTCCGTTAACTACTCAACTGTAAAAGGTACACGACACAGACCTTGATAGAAAACTCTCATCATATGTACGGCAGTTAATAACTATAATGGGAACATTTAGCTTCACGTTTTTAAAAACGAGCACATACGCGCACAAAACACGCAAATCTGCAACGCCTTATAGTTTTATATTCACATAGAAATTACAAATGTAAAGAAATACTTATTAATTTTTTTTAAGTTATATTATCATAACCTAACAAACAGAAAACAGAGCCAAGCCTTAATAACATTCTACCAAAATGAGATCACAATTTAGTAAATTCATAGTCACCAATAGTAGAACCTAATTTATGTATGTGTGGACTGAGGGCCCATTTTTTTTTTGCCGTTTTTTGCAGATTAATCAACAAAAGTGCATAGTTAAAGTTGTTAAAGAGTTTGTTAAACGATTATCAGAGTTTGTTAAGACTTCATTCAAAAGATATATCGCTTTAAGTGGGTCCCTCAGTTCAAACACAAAATCTCCCATAATTAGATAGGTAATGAATTAAACAACAATTTTTTGGTAAAAATCCTTAGTTAAACATGTATAAAAGTATAAAAAGCATTGAAAAGCCTAATATGAGTAGCTAATAAAAAATAACAAACGTTTTAAAAGGTCCCTGAGGGCCCACTTGAATTTATCTCATAATTAATCAATTATAGCATGAACATTAAATATTTCTAAGCCAATCATTTGTTAAAAGGGCAAGGATAAATTTAAAATTAAAGAAAGATCACAAACAGTGATAATTATTGTTATTTTTAAGTTTTTAAGTGGTCCCTCAGTCCACACACTATGCAAATGCTAATTGTTAAATATATAATTAAATACAACAATTACGAAAATGGGGAGCCTTTCAGTGCATAGTTAATTTTGTATTTTATCGATCTGTATTTATCTTGTGTCTGGTTTATTTATATTTTTTGTCATTTTAACTGTTTTATTAATTTTCATACTAAGTCTGGTGTGGGGTGTCCACGTTTTAAGAAAACGGCTGTATATTTGTTTTTAATGTTATTTATTATTAATTTAGATATTTATTTATTTATAATTAGGATAACCCACGAAACATACACAAAGTCAATCAGAAATAATACAATATTTAAGTAGCTCAAGCAACAGTGCTGATTCCATTACAAGTTGCCACGGCAAGCAAAACATTACACAATATTAATATTAATCAATTAAATCTAAATTGCAATCATTTTTTAAATGTAAAAAATAAAACAATAAAATTTGCAATACAGTAAAATTAAAATGTAATAAAATTTTAAGTTTTAGACAAGTGACAGGTTATATTATTAATTAGCTACAATCGTAATACATATCTGTATGTCTATACATATAAATAAAATTGGAGTGTCTGTTTGTAACACGAAATCCACAGTTTTTAAGGTTCCGTACTCAAAGGGTAAAAACGGAACCCCAATTACTAAAGCTCCGCTGTCCGTCCGTCCGTATGTCACGAGGCTGTATCTCATGAACCATGGCAGTTAGAAAGTTGAAACTTTCACAGATTATGTATTTTAGTTGCCGTTATAGCAACAAATACTAAAAACAAAATAAAATAAATATTTAAGGGTTATTTATTTTATATAGGAAAAATAATTTTTGACAGCTAAGTCACGTCGTAAAATTTTTAAAAGATGAGTCGTGAAGTCATCGCATTCTGGCGCGAAAATAAATAATAATATGGGTAGAATAATAATACAATTTTATTTTATTTTAATTTAAAATTAATAATCAACAAGCTGACAGTTTACCACATATTTGAGAGTTCTACTTTCTTTTATATGGTTCTTGTTTTTATGGATTTGAGAGTTACTATATAAATAAATAATTTAATAAAAATTTAATAATAATAATAATTTTGGAAAATTTAAAGATTAGGTACTTCGTAATATACACACATCAAAAAAGTCTAAGCAACATGCATGATATTACAAATTTACCATTTATATTAATTAATTTCTAAGTATTTACTCACTCAAAGTGTATAGGTAAGTAAACTTTTTTGTTATTGATGACATACTGGCTGGTTGTAAAAAAAAAATTTCGATTATGTTTTGTTTTTTTTCATAAAATTCAAATGACTGCGAATTTGTTTGAATTTGAGTGCATGTTAATTGCTACGTTTTAGTCTTGATTTTATAATTTTACCAACCATTTAAATACAGTTGGCGACAAAATTGAATTGTTAGATATTCTTTACGTCATGGAGCGACGTCATTTGACGGCAGATGAAATGCAAAGAGCTGTAGGGATGTTGCAAGCGGGAAGTAATCAATCTCAGGTATCTCGACATTTTGGTATTCATAGAAGTGTTATTTGTCGTCTTTGGCAGCGCTACAATAATACAGGGGAACCCGCTGAACAGCATCCAGGCCGTAAAAGGAGTACAACCACTCGGCAAGACCGGTACATACAACTGACTGCAAGACGCCAGCCGATGTTAACCGCTCGAGAGATAAGTTTGAGGCTACAAAATTCAAGTGGTGTTGATGTAAGTCCCCAAACTGTGCGAAATCGACTGCATGAGTACGGCCTACGAGCTCGACGCCCTATCAGGTGCCCACCGATACGTCACGGGAATCGCGCTCGTCGAAATGAATGGTGTAGAGAACGCATAACATGGACCCAGGAACAATGGGATAAAATTATGTTTTCCGATGAGTCGCGATTCGGGTTTAGGCCTGATACAAGAAGGGTGCGAGTGTACCGTCGACCCGGAAATACTGAAAGACTCAGGTGCGTTCAGGAAGTTCATCCATACAGCGGCTCAACAGTTATGGTATGGGCGGGTATTATGAAGAACAGGCGAACTGAGCTCGTTTTTGTAAATGGAAACATGAACGCTGAAAATTACGTTGAGGATATTCTCAGACCTTATGTCCATCCATTTGCACAAACCTTTGGCTCCGATTTTACGTTAATGCATGACAATGCGCGTTCACATACAGCTCGGCGAACCAGTGAATACTTGGCAACGGAGAACATCCAGGTATTGCCCTGGCCTGCACAATCGCCAGACCTCAACCCCATCGAGCACGCATGGGACATGCTCCAGAGACGTGTTTTGAAGGACTTGGACGGAGTGACAACAACCCAACAGCTGAAGGATTTGCTACAATTCCATTGGGAGCGAATACCGCAAGATGACATAAACAGTCTCATTAATTCAATGAATAATCGTTGCCGACAAGTTCTGAATAGCAGAGGAGGCCATACTTTGTATTAAATTGTCCTATTCTTTCACAATAAATTCATTTTCTTAAGAAATTTCAATTTGTAAAAAAAAAGTTTAGTTTCTTATGTACCTGTATATTCTAATATTGTTAATTTCTGTTATTAAAAGAACTTATAAAGAAAACAGCTGTTATTTTTACATCATAGAACCCTAAAAATATTATTTTAAAAATAAAATACAACGTTATAATTAAAATAAATGGTAAAATAAATTAATATAAATGGTAAATTTGTAATATCATGCATGTTGCTTAGACTTTTTTGATGTGTGTATATTTTTTTAAATCATTAATTTAACAGGAACATGTATTTTTTTATTGTTTGTTTACGTTTGCATCAAATAGCACTCAATTCGGTCCGCATACGGCCCAACACAATTACAACTATTTACTTTTATCTCACACTTTATGACTATGCAGAAACTTTAAAACGTAATGTAACTTCATTAATGTATGTAATGGTGCTTGATTATCTCTTGACTGCATGGACACTCTACTTGTACGAAAAACATATTTTGTAAATTTTTCGTAAAAGAATTATAAAACCAGTGATAAGATAAATACAGATCGATAATATACAAAATTATCTATGCACTGAAAGGCTCCCCATTTTCGTAATTGTTGTATTTAATTATATATTTAACAATTAGCATTTGCATAGTGTGTGGACTGAGGGACCACTTAAAAACTTAAAAATAACAATAATTATCACTGTTTGTGATCTTTCTTTAATTTTAAATTTATCCTTGCCCTTTTAACAAATGGTTGGCTTAGGAATATTTAATGTTCATGCTATAATTGATTAATTATGAGATAAATTCAAGTGGGCCCTCAGGGACCTTTTAAAACGTTTGTTATTTTTTATTATCTACTCATATTAGGCTTTTCAATGCTTTTTATACTTTTATACATGTTTAACTAAGGATTTTTACCAAAAAATTGTTGTTTAATTCATTACCTATCTAATTATGGGAGATTTTGTGTTTGAACTGAGGGACCCACTTAAAGCGATATATCTTTTGAATGAAGTCTTAACAAACTCTGATAATCGTTTAACAAACTCTTTAACAACTTTAACTATGCACTTTTGTTGATTAATCTACAAAAAGCCGCAGAAAAAAAAATGGGCCCTCAGTCCACACATACATCCTATTGAATACTTATTCTGCGTGGGTGTGCTACAAGGATCACTTTTAGTTCCTATTCTTGCCTGAATGTAAATTATTTAAGCTATGTCATCGATATTTTACTTTACTACAAATTTGCAAGTCCTATTGATTGTCCCGTCATTATCAAGTTTCTCTAAGAAAACCGACACATCCTTTTGTCACTATACCGTAAATTCTTTGTTGGGAAACAGGTATTTTCGGTCAACATTTTCTTAAACTACACAATTACTTAATTAAGACAGATTAGAGTACCTATCTCTACTACTGCTTAATTATAGTAACTCTAAATGCATAGGTAGTTACTTGGCCAAACGATGAGCAAGATAGTGGCGTAATAATATATTCTTAGTCCAACATCACACAAACAATACATCTTACTAAATAATGATACAACATACAAACTGAGAATATCAAGTTATACGTATGATTACAATTCTTGTTTGTTTCCATATCAATTAGTTTTGAATAATGCAATTGTCGTCAGCGTGTTTATAAATAGGATACAAGTCACTAAATAGATGTTCTGCTCTAAACGTTTAATCGAATACTTAATGAATGCTAGGATTGTAAACGAAGGTAGGTACTTAGTTTTACGTCATTCTGTGTTTTCTTGTCAATCACAAATTAAATTTAGTATCAGTGCTATTTGCGAGAATAATTTATGAAAAGAGTGTTCTTTATCATTATCTCAGTCATTAGACGCTATGGCTATTGCGGTTGGAAGGTTAGTGAATATTATGCGGCTATTCCAGAACCTTCCTACACCAACGACCATCGTTTCTGCGCGCTACATGCTTGTTGGTCACGTTATACTTGTGAATATTCAAGCATAAAATAGATAAATTATAATCGTTAAAAGTGGAAGTCGTATTGATAAACTTCAATACACTTACTATAAGTACATACAGAGTGTAACAGTAAGTTGACTACATTACATTAAATTTGTTAACGATCTATCTCACGTGAATATTTTGACGATGTTACGCATAATTCTTTATCAAATATTTTAATTCCATTGTAATTATTTTAGAACTGATCCTTAACAATCTATAGCTTCCCCAGGCCCTGGAGGGTGCCCGCTCGGCTCTTGTGGGATTAAAAAACAAATTAATGTGCCTACGAATAGTCTAACCAGGAAATGACTAAAATAAAATTTATACTGTAGTTAGTCCATTACAATTAACTTTACTTTAGCGCATAACAATGTCATACTTCTCAATCACATACTAAAAGCGTACATTCAGATTATAAAAAAACACAGGATATAACTAGTAAAACGAGACAATTTATTAATAGAGATGATTCTTTTTGTCTGTTTATATCATCTTATCAGCCCACATTCACCCACTGCTCTACTGAACAATGCATCACAAAAGAGGTCTCCCCTACATTACGTCATGTCATGTCGTTTGAACCAGATTTGCCCATGGTCGTTGTCATTTTACTGGCAAGTTGATGAATTGTCTGGCCTTAATCTTTATCTAGTATTAACAAGCTACTTTTCCCGAGCTACTGTAAAGTACTGACGCGAAAATGATTTTAACAGAAGTTAATTTATCATCTCACAATGCAAATTATATTAGTTCAAAAACTAAACCATTGTTTTTTAAAGCATATTTACCAATTAATTATTATTACTTAATTAAATTCTTAATTAAAATCGAACAAATACTCTAAGTAAGTATTCATAACATTTCCCTCATAGATCGCCAAATCATCTATTCCGAGGATATGTAGTAAAAGGTCACAAAGGGCTTAGGCACTTTCCTCGGGGACGATCATTGGCTTCTGTTATGGCAATGAAATACTACAGATCGCTGTTCTTCAAACAACTGAATTTTTATTGCACGCAAATAATGTAATGACGAAATTACACTTTAAAAATAACAAAAGCGTTCTGGTTATTTCTAGATTCGTCGTGTTGCATTCTTTAATCAGTCAGCATTCGATGAATTTCGTTGAAAAAAAAAAATCTTATAATTTTAGGGACACGTAGTTAGTTAGTTTATCTGAAGGCTAAATCTCGTAACATTTTTGTTCGTTTGCTTATAGTGAGAATTGCATATCAGTTAGTATGCTTACGTTTTTATCATACGTACTTAACGAAATCGAAAACATGCTGTTTCAATAAAAGAACTAACCTAGTTTAAGTGATTACTAAAAAAAAACTCAAAATGAAATCTAGCAAATTAATACTCTGTGTAACTAGTTCGTGCCAAGTAAACAAACAGTTCTACGTTAGTCATTAATGTTTCCGTGACATTGAACCACTTTAAATTCAGGACACTTTGTGCGAGATTTATAGTTCTTATTTCAAATTAACTTCACTTCTGGCACGTTTCAATACACTCCAGTTTAACTAAAATTTCTACAAGATATCATTGTTATACCCCTTCCACTATATTTATCAACATTTGACAGATTGACGTTAGTGTCGTTCGGCAGTATCTCGAATGTAATCCCATTCGATGTAAGCGATTTCGCGATTTCTCAAATTACTTTATTTTACACATTTGGATCCTTACATCAACTTACATTATCATTTTATTATTGTATCTTTCTTCTATGTTAAGAGAATTAGCCTATAGCTTAAAATGATAAAATTATAGTTAGCTTAGGTATTATTTGAAATACATAATTTATCGTGACACATTCGCGGGTTATAGCTAATCTAAAATATCATATTACATTTTATAAACGTATTATGAAGAGTTCAGGTTTATTCATAGCATTTATTTCTACCGATTATTTGTAATTTGTTTCATAATGGTGGTAATCGTTAGGAGTGTCCAGCACTAAGTAACCATGGTAACTGAAAAAAACATGGGTACGTCCATGAAATTCAATATAATTTGTTCTAAATATAAGCGGAAGTATTACGAAACTTCATGAACGTGAACTGTCAAAAAGCTAAACTTACGCTGGAAGGGGTATAACAAATCACTGACACGCTGCAATATTGACAAGCTGAATTATTCCACTTTGCCCCACTAAGCGCCCCACTGGTGGGGCATAGTGGAATGACTATAATTTCACAGTAGAATCTGCCCCACTAAATACATACCGCGTGGGGCAGTTTCCACTACCTTAAAATTTAGTGAATTCTACCCCATTAGGGTCGCCACTTTAGAGTTTGTGTAGATAGGTAGTTCTCATATTTTAATATTAGTTTGCTGAATGTTTTTGGTAGTTTAGCAGTTATGCTGAAACAGAAAGAGACACAGACACGTAAGCTAAGAACAATCTTGATCATTTCTATCTACAAACAAAGCACAATATTGGTACAATTTAAGGAGCTACGATGCAACAAAATAACAATTCTATAATTATTAAATCAATGATAGTTTAAAACATAAATGGAACATACGTATGACAAATCTAACGAGGTACAGTACGAGGACATTGATAATATGATTGGTTTTTAAAGAAAGACAGACAACAATGAGGAAGCGAGAAAGTGAGATTATAATTTACTAGCTGACCCGTGCCCACTTCGTAGGGCGGCGAAAGAAACGTGTCACACAAACTTTACCTCTTTATAATATTAAGTATAGAAGTATAGATATATGTTTTAAAAGAATATAATCTTAACTCTGGGCAGAAAACAATGTCTACTAAGTGCAGAACATTAAGTCTCTCTTTACGACACCCCTCCATCATTTTACGCTACCCTCCATCATTTTACGACACCCTTGCAGTTTGACGACAACCTTGCAGTTTTACGACATCCTACATAATTTTACGGCACTCTTGCAGTTTTACGACACCCTTGCAGTTTTACGACACCCTTGCAGTTTTAAGACACTCTTGCAGTTATACGACACCCTTCCATCATTTTAACACACCCTAGCAGTTTTACGACACTCTCCGTGAATTTTACGACACCCTTCATCATTTTACGACCTTCTAGCAGTTTTACGACACCCTCCATGAATTTTACGACACCCTCCTCATTTTACAACATCCTTGCAGTTCTACGAAACCCTTCTATCTTTTACGACAGCTTTCATCATTTTACGACACCCTAGCTGTTTTACGACACCCTAGCAGTTTTACAACACCCTACATGCATTTTACGACATCCTAGCAGTTTTACGACACCCTCAATGCATTTTATGACACTTTCCATCATTTTACGACATCCTTGCAGGTTTACGACATCCTTCCATCTATTACAACAACCTTCATCATTTTCTGACACCCTAGCAGTTTTGCGACACCATCCATGCATTTTACGACACCCTCCATGCATTTTACGACAGCCTCCATCATTTCACGACATCCTTGCAGTTTTACGACAACCTCCATGCATTTTACGACACCCTAGCAGTTTTACGAAACCCTCCATCGTTTTACGACACTCTTGCAGTTTTACGACAACCTCCATGCATTTTACGACACTCTAGCTGTTTTACGACACCCTTGCAGTCGGACAACACGCCCCATGCATTTTACGACACCCTAGCAGTTTTACGACACCCTCCATCATTTTTCGACACTCTCCATGCATTTTACGACACCCTCCATCATTTTACGTCATCCTTGCAGTTTTACGACACCCTTCCATCTTTTACAACACCCTTCATCATTTTACGACACCCTAGCATTTTTACGACAATCTTAAGTCTCTTAATTGTAAAACTTTTTTAAAGGTACAATTCTCTAATACATTATTTCAGTAATATCTCCAGACGTTTAAGCAGTAGAAGCAAAATAAACGTTTTTAAGCGTCCCTTTTATAAACATATTTCATTACTGCTCTACTCCTATTATGCATAGCGTGATACTATATAGCCTATGACACTCCCCGATAAATGGACTATCAAACACAGAAAGAATTTTTAAAATCGGTTCAGTAGATCCAGAGATTACCCCCTACAACGTCACAAACACACAAACACACAAACACACAAACAAACAAACACACAAACTTTACCTCTTTATAATATTATAGTATAGATTGATGATTTTGAAATTGTATATTATGAAGTTAACAATAAGTGCTATATTTTGTTGCTCTGCAATGACTTTTTATCGAAGTGCAATGTTTCCGTCACCAGTGTCACTTAGTAAGACATGATGAAACATACAATGTCAAATAGAAGTAAGTAGGGATTCAATCTTTTATAATTTCAACCTTATGCCGAACGCCATAAGGTACATTTTAATGTGATAATTTTCAAAACTTATGCTAAAATTATTCAGCTATTTTCGGTAATCGGATGTACTTTTCTTACTCATTGATTTGCTGTCTTTCTTTAAAAGCCAATCACATTATCAATGTCCCCATACTGTACGAGTATTGGCTTATGTATCTGTTTGATATCCGATATAAAAGCTAGAAGAGATAGAACGAGAGCGCTAGCACGTAGAGGAAAGGAAAGGAGGAGGCATAGGACCGCACAAGGTGGCAATACTTGAGGAGGCCTATGTTCAGCAGTGGACGTCGATTGGCTGTTACATTTTCTTAATCCATTTCAACCATAACCGTTTTATCGTGTTTAACAATATTTTAATAACATTACACGAAAATAATAATACCCAGCCTCTGTACTCTTGTCCATATTTACAAATATAAAACTTACATGAGCCAAAACATGCTCTACTAAGTACTTCTGTAAAAACAATAGAATACATTGTACTTAGTTATGTTTTAAATATATCTATAGAGTAAAGAACGAAGTATACGAAGCAAAGAACACAAAACAAACTTGGCCGGATTATTCCAGACGTATGTTGGCGCAGTTCCAAATTCATTGCTGCATTGAGTTTGTTTAGCTACTGCCTGCTAAGATTAATTCGGACAGGATATTTGATAAGCAGGTATACGAGTAAGAACGTGGTAATAATGGAGCTGTGTGTTACGTATAGCAACATAGTTTTAATTCAGTGTTATAAAGGTCAATACTACGGAAGTAAGGAAAGTATCGAATGTATTGTTATAAAGTAATGTTTATTCTACTTAAATAAGTCTTACATGGATAAATAGTACTGATCAGCTGTACAAGTGAATAGTCTCATACATAACAGCCTTGGTAGCGTGGTGGTCGCGATAGCGGCTAGCCTTAACTATGATGAAAACGTATCCGAATTTTACATTATATCTAAAAAAAACATACCACCTTCTATTATACTTACACTACATTCATTCAACTATTCTAAAATTTCATGTCACTGTAAAAACGCTTAGTATGTACATTATATCTGCAGTAATTGATATTTCATTCTTACACAATTAATCAGACAAGTTTGTCCCCGCATATTTATATTGTGTAACGCAGTAACCTTCATAATAATGCTGGAATGGCATACTTCATTTATTTTTATTAGTTACATGCCATTAGTAATATAATACGAAGGAAATATCTATGTGCCTGCCTGCCTACTTAACACGGAGTATACAATAAGGATGTCTGAATTGAAAAAGATCTATGTCTACAATTACTTAGACAAAACAGAAAATGTTTGGATTCGGATTCAGTGACAAATTGTTCTTCTATTCTTTGTAGAGATACACGAACTCTCTTTACGTCGGTTATTGCAACGCCCATATAATAAGATGTGGCTTATTTTTACCACTACAAAGAATGTAGAATTTACCCTAATCTAACTCAAGATATAAATAAGAAAACACTAATATTTAAGACTTTACAATATTTTCGGCAAGCATAAGGTAGGATGGGTATACCCCAAAAGGTTCTTAATTGAAACGAAGTATCTTAGAATAACCATGTTTTATAGCGCCAATGAGAAGATGCATAATATGTTTGGATAGCAGTAGGTTTAAAAGTTAAAGATAGTAGGTACGTTCGCTTTATCTCTACATTTTGTAAAATCTTTCATAGATGTTACTTCTGTGATTTAAAATAAATTCGATATAACTACTAATATCACATAGGTACATAATACTGACCAAAGCGAGTGGCAAAGGGTTTTTTATAAAATTTTCCTTCTTTCGTAAAGATAAGTCGTGCGGGTGACATAAGCTCGTAGGTGATATGCGATGAGATCATCATAGAAACATGTAACCGCGAAACAATTATGCAATCTTTTTTTAATAATAGCACATAAATGAACTCTACATACAGTCTCTATCAATTAAATGCCATAACCAGTGATGAAGTATAGGTTAAGGTATAGGTGCTCCTTATATTATAACGGTAGTCCCTTTGTTGAAGCATGTTTTCTTTCGAGATTGTCCTTGGCAGGTGAGATTTTATATTATTAATCACACAGTAATTCGGCATTGTTTAAGGTCTTTTGATTATATCTAAATAACATATTTCAAAACACAAACATTTTCTAAGTTAGGGAAAATAATGCATAGAGTTGATATTGTTTGACACAAAACATGAGGTAGGTAGGTATATTTATTTAAAGGAACAGGTACCAATAATATCTGTGAGATTTCCTTTAGGTTACGACACCCGTGGGATAAGATGGTGCCGTGTGGTGACACCATCCTATTATTATTCCGTCACCACACTGAGAACTAAAGTTGATTATCTGAATTTAAATAATGTTTAGATATCAAATGACACAACAGTTTTATACCTAGACAATTATTAAATTAGCTGTGTCGAAACCAAGACTTGCATGACTAAATAACAAAATGGTGGACATTTAAATTTATTGTGAAACAATGCAAGTACCTACTGTAAAGCTGATTAGAAAGTAAAATACATTGTGCAGTATGAAAAAGTAAATAAATAGGTATAACGTTGATTGCCAAAAAATAATTTAAGGATTTACATTAAGTAATCAATATGTTTTGTACATTAACACAACGATTGGTGAGTGTGTTGAGCGCATAAACGACTAGACCAATTTAGATAAAACTTGATGTAAAGGTAGTAATCCGTGTGGTGACGGAGTAAGACATCCGTATGTTGACGGAGTAAGAATACTTACTGTCACCACCCCATCTCATCACATGAAGTAAAAACAAAACAAAAAAAACCGACATTATGATGGATGTTATAGGTATCTACGAAAACGAAAGAAAAACAAACAAATCTATGTGGCCAGCGTGGTATTATCAAAATTTTACCACACCAATGACCCGTAATTGCAATGGAATATTAATGGCATATTAAAATGACGATTAGATTATGCACTTCTTTATTTCGCAATTAAATTGGGTTCAACAACACGCGTAACACGCGAATATGGCTAATATAACAAAAGGTATTGTTTTATTAATTTATTGTTTGATTTGTAACTTCCTTTGTAAGAGAATGCCAAGATGTACAAAGGTTGAGAAGACCATATTTTTGTTGTAACTCGGTCTGTACAAAATAATCTGAGTGTTGACTATGGACAGTAGTTTTGGTTACTTACAATAATGTTAATTTTAATAAATGACGTAAGTGCTAAAGTGCAAGGAATTAGATTTAACGTTGTTTCATCACAAAAAAGATACACGTACAAAAGTCCGTATAAAGTAAATATATTATAGCAATCCTTGACACAAGTTATTAAGTCTTATACCCCACTAATATCACTAGTTAATATTGTCTTCTCCAGTAAAGTTTTTACTCTACCTACTGCTGCAAAAGTGCAGTAAGGAGAGTTACTGGACCCGATGAAAATACCTTACATACCTGATAAAATCTTATATTCTCTCTACAATAACTGTGTGAAGCCAACATATGTCATAATTTAATAATAATGTATGTTACCAACGTCACACAGCCTTCGTACGTAGTAATTAAATCTAATTTAAATATAACCAACGTGTATAATCATCAGTAATGTGTGAAATAATGTTAACAAAGATTAAGAATAAAGTGCCGTTGTTATAACTCTGTGAAGAATGTCTATGGTACACAAGATAAAAGAGGCTAAGGTGAATCATTGGCCTAACAAAATGTGATAAAATATCCACAGACTATTCAAGTAGGCCAAGCCCGGTTCACTTAAGTTAGGATAGTTAGAACTAATAAGCGATCTGTTAATTTTCTCTACGCTTATGAAGGTCATAGCCTTGATGCATTTATATGTAGTTAACATAATATATAAATTAACGCGTTGTAGATTATCTAACATCTTTGAATATTATCTTTAAAGAAAAGTTGTAATCTATGGCTGCTACCTTAACGTCTCGGGTTCGATTCCTGCTTAATACAGGGCTCTAAATCGAAAATGTCGTAGCTATGCTAGGCAATAAGAGAATAATAACTTCATTTTTCTTAAACGTAAGTATTTCGGACAGCGAATTATTTGCTATCTAATCTAAGTAAGTATGTACGGTATGACTGTAATAGTTAGGAAGGTATACGTACCGATAATTTTTTGCGGAGAACATATCTTTCTCTGTGAATTACCTTAAAGATTACCTGATCTTCTGAGATAGAACCCACCCATTCGTATGCCTATTGTAGCCTAATTTTAACAATTGTAGCGATTTCAGATATGAGTGAATAACCTACAAATTGTCACCACCCATCTATCCTCGACGGTACCAAGAGGGTAAAAGATAGCTAAGGACCTACTCTACATTTAATGAAATAGCCAGTCTCAGCTATGAATGTATTGACTTCCTTTATACGAATTTCCGTCCTGATTGCAGGATTATTTTCATTCCAATAAACCTCTAAGATTAAAAAATAGTGTAAATAAGATAGTAGGTATTTACCTAATTCTGTTCTAAGAACATGTTAACTATAAGTTTTTCCTCTTTAGTTACGAGACGAATGCGTTTACCTTGATTCATGCAATGATTGACCGCAATGCAAAGAACTTACGTATTAGTATTTTGTGTTTGCAATTGAATTCTGCAACATTAGGCACGTCCTTGTCGTCATATTAGCGGTTGGTGCTAAAAACATTTTTATTGTTTCTCTTAAAACTTTAAAATAAAATTAGAGAGTAACAAATATATTCTTCACTAGCTGCTGTGCCCGCGACTTCGTTCGCGTGGCGGATGTTACTTACTTCGCAATTCGATTTAATACTGAAAAATCGTTTTTAAAACCTTATAACGAACAGATATACCTACATTACAAACGAATTGTAAAATTAACGAACGAACCAAAACCTTTTCAAAGTAAATAAATAGTAAATAAAATATCTATGAAGACTGCGTCTAAACTTATACTGAAAGACATGAGCGAACGTCATTCTTTCAAGGAAAATCTTAACACCGCGATACTGAAAATGACGTCACAGGCACAATGCTATCTGTTGTCAAATTTGTAAGTTAAAATAAATGACATCGCTTATTTCATCATAACTGCAAGGACGCGCCTCCTCCCGTGACGGAGGAATACTTGGCCTACTAATACCACGCTGGCCAGTCGGATTGGTTGATAATATACGGATAGATTGGAAGATAATATTCACCGATAGTCCCTTAGTCGGTTTTACGCCACCCATGGGATGAGATGGGGAGGTGACATATTGTATTCTTACTCCGTCACCACACGGATACATGGCTGGCGTGCATGAGGTCGCGGGTTCGATTCCCATGGAGGACAATTGTGATACACAAACTATTGTCCTTAGTCTGGATGTTCTTTGTGTCCGTTAAATTGATATTTTTAAAGGCTAGTGTGGGATTTGTCTTTTGTAAAAAAAATGCTGAAATAAATTATTGTACCTCACACCTTTTTACCATCTAGCAAAAAATATTTGACTAAACGTAGACTCGACTATATTATTATCTATAGATAAACTGCGTGCAGTATTTTTGAATTACTTAATAAAATAAACACAAACACTTTGTATTTAATACACTTTGAAGAAAACCCTAACGATTAAACACGTTATTGTGGCTAATATATAAAAGATAGATATATACTATTCAGGACTTTTTTGTACATCTTTTGAAGACCATTATTTTTGTAATACATATTTTTGGCGTATGATCAACGTATGCGATGATAAGAGCTAGAACGCGCTTTTTGTCAACTGACTTGCTTCAAATTTTTCGTCACTGCTCAGCTCCTATGTGTCTTAGCGTTATGTTATACAGCCTATAACCTGTCCGGGAGTATGGACTACAATCGTACCAAGTTTGGTTAAAATGCCTTCAGTAGTTTTTGACCCATGCGTGCACATACAGACAGACAGACAGACAGACAGACAGACAAAAAATTTATTGATTGCATTTTTGGCATTAGTATCGATCACCATTCATCCTCCAATATTAATTTTGAACATATATTCAATGTACAGAATTGATCTCTCTACAGTTTTATTATAAGTATAGATTATATCTTACCCTTCTACTGTTATACGCTACGGCTACCTCTTCAGCTATGTTCTAATCGTTGCTTGTCCGCTCGTATATGGCTAACAAAGCGGTCAAGTGAGCACACTATTGCAGTAATTGAAACTGATGGCACAAGGTGGACCTGATTACAGTTCCTCGCGTCGATTATCCAGTGCAGGACATATTGAAGCATAAGACACTCACAAAAGCCCATAGTACCATAAAATCCATTACTTAACTCATATTTATATGACTGTCTCTATGAACACTACACTAACAAATGGCTAGATTACCTTGTTTAGTTTAGTTCCAGTGTCAGTTTTTAACTGCATTTAATTGCGAAACATACATTACCTTGCATGTACAATAATCAATAAGTAAGTATACCTACCTAGTTACTTTACCACTTTTTGAGTGGCTTTTATAAAGTAATCATATTGTTAATGTCATTAATAAATAAGCTATAATATTAGTACTTAATATTATAAGCTTAAAAGCGGTAAAAAGTGTGGACTTTTTACCGCTTTTAGTGGTAACAGGATAATGGAGCCGACTAATAAAAAGTATAGGCACCTACTTGTAATAAACTAATCCCTGCGTAATACGAAAAAATCCCTATATGAATCCCTTATCTAGAGTGGGCTATGTGTGGAGTAGCATTAATTGACACAATTTAATTGTAGTAGGTCATTCCTTCTGTCGTAAAAGGATAAAAAGAAACTCTTGTACCTACGAAATATTAAAAGCTGATTTGCATGTTACTATAGCAAAACTGAAACGAGTACTTAAAAGTACAAAATATTTTTTTTACTGTAACCCTGCCAGTGTGACCTTTATTTAATGACATTGCTAGCTGCAAAAATAAGTATAGGTGCATATAATTTTGTAGGTAAACAGTTTAAGTATACAGTGACATATTGACAATATTTACATACGCGTCAGTAATCATATCGATTATGTACACAATAGTGGCGAAGTGTCCATATAACTCGATTCCTACCGGCTTACCTTTGCAAAAACCGCTTAGCATTGTCTATTAATCAATTATAAATCAATGACGCAACATCCACTCAATACAAAATAATATAAAACAAAAAAGTATTCTCTTACGTAAATCGCAATAATAATTACAGTAATAATAATTTTCAATATAATTATTTACGTACTCATAACGCCATCTTGTAATTAAAGGTTGTCAACTAACAACTTGTTATGGTTCAGTCAGAGAGTACTTAAAGCGCGCATGCGCGGAGCGCAGTAAGCCGGTCGCGAAATTAGGAATCCAGTACAACAGACTGTACGGAAATCGTACGGTCACGTGACACTTTGTATTCGTCGATCTAAGGTACCATATAAGCCGGTGGCCATCGGCTTATGACAAGGATAAAAGATACAACTACAACATTGCGAGAGCGAGAAAGCACTATTGCAACCAGTGGACCGACCAATTGTAACGAAGTTTCATTTCATTTCACGTTAAGTACTTAATTTGCCATTGACATTCCTTTGTTTTTATCAATTATTTAAATCTGATAGAAATCAGCCTTTCTTCTGAATTTTTAGTTTTTAATTATATTTATTTGTTTTTATATTTTTATACGGCTTGCGTCTTGACTTTGGCAGAATCATCGGTAAACGATAGGACCATTTGAAGAAAAAACAGATATTTGTATTTATTTTCTGCAAATAGGTTATAAAATTCGCTTTCTTGTTTAAAGTAGTAAAATTTGTATGTTTAATTATTTATGATTGTGTATTATGTGTTGTGCATTGGTTGACTTTATTTTTGTCGTAGTGCGTTGGGATCCTATGGAATATTTTTGTAAGTACTTGTTTGTATTGTTTTCAGCAAATTTAATAGTTTGTTGTTATAAGGGACAGGTTAATAGTGTTATATTATATTGACTATCCTATTATGTGATGTGCGATAAAACATCATTCTCGAAATTGAATTATAAATATAAGAAACGCCGGCGCTGTGGATTTACGAAACATTTTAATACAATTATCTCATTTCGATACGTATAAGTAAGTGGCTTACAGACAGTATTCTCAGATTCTAAAAGTAAGTAAGTAGGTATGTAGAATCATTTAGGATATAGCAATATAAACAATTAATCTAATTGATCAAAGAAAAGTCTTCCAAACAGAGAAACATTTTCGTATTTTAAGTTTATGAGTTCGGGACAACTAGGTAAAATCGAAACATTTTCTCACGAATACCTATGAACTACAGAATAATAGTAATATAAAGTAGAACAAAAGTCCACGGAATCTTCGGCTTCCCTTTTATAAAAATCCACCCTTCGCCACTGGTACACAATACTTCTGCTAATAGCATTTTATCAAATGCGATTAACAAATATCCATCAATCTAATGTAGTAATATCGATATATTTAGCAAATATCCGTTCGTAAAGTCTAGGGTTCTTCGAATACAAAACTAAAAAAGTGTACATAGTCGAGAAGTACATAGACTAGAAATTTCGACATCGGACAGTGTACCTATGCCATATTTATAAAAAAAGAAGACAAAGACCATGTTAGAACTATTTACCGTATTCATAAACTAGCCTGTCGCCGTTCACTGCTGGACTATAGGCCTCTCCCAACACCACGAGTAAAGTTATTTTATCTGCATGGTAGAGACTAAGTCCTTAATGGTAACCTATACGTTTGACTTAATCTGATGTAAAAAAACTATACAAATTCAAAGCTCAAAGTGTGAACTGCGCTCTTCCTTATATACCCCAGTCAAAATAGACAAAATTATGATTAAAGTTTGCATTAATTCCCAACAAGCTGGATTTTTGTGCAGGCCTTGAATACGTCATTACAAATGATATGTCAAAAGTCCCCATCGATCCCGCTTGTGCGTTGTTTTTTATTCAAGGTCAAAGGTCACAAATTTGCGTTTTTTGCGTATATCTCTGAAACAACGAGAGCTATCGAAAAATGGTTCAGACAAAGTTTGTAGATCGTAAAATTGTCTACAAAAAATATCTGAACACTTTTCTCCTACAAAGCATCGCTTTTGAGATATCGTGACTTTAGAGCGCAGGAAAGTCGTATTTTTGATTATATGCACACACTAGCTTTTTCTGGCGATTTCGCCCGTATTTATAAGTATTATTAAAAATTAGGCTTATTTCTACATATATAGTAGCATATGCATGCTTGGTCTCAGCCTAATCGGTTATAAATTGACAAAGTTACATACAAACTTTCATCCCCTATCTTATCCCTTTAGGGGTCGAATTTATCAAAATCCATTCTTAGCGGATGCCTACGTTATAACATCTACCTGCATACCAAAATTCAGCCAGATCCCACCAGTGGTTTGGGCTGTGCGTTGATAGATCTCTATGTCAGTCACCTTTAAGTTTTATATATATAGAAGATTTCCGCACCACCTCTGAGGGTGTCAACGATTAGTTCCTAATTCTTAATTTTCCACGTGCGTAATTTTACCAATTCTTTTTTGGACAAATTCTTCTTTATGCGCATTCTTAATTTTACCTATTCTTAATTTTCCGAATGCCTCATTTTCACAATTATAAAAAGTACGAATTCGGAATATTTCTAATAAGTACCTACCTAGTCACAAGTGCAAATATGAATTTATATTGATTATATTATATAGGTACTTTAAATATAAATCTGAAGAGTTTGTTTGTTTATTTGATTGAACGCGCTAATATCTAAAACTACTGTTAGGAATTGAAAAATTCTTTCAGTGTTGTTGTATTCTTTCGCTCTGTAATGTGTGATACATACAAAGTTGCAAGGGGTCAGCAAGTTACACAACTAATTTAAATGAAATTTAATTAAATGGAAGTAGAGTATGTTTAAAGTAGCCTTACGTGCGGAGTAGCACGTCTTTTAATGAACTGAATGGCGGTGGTTCCAAGTTTTCGCTTGAATCCGAATCGCTGTCTAGACCCTTCATAGACTCTTCGTATAATTCTGAAATTGGTTTCCATTCTGTGCAGCAACGGTTTTTTAATTGATTAACAGCAAACGCTACTTTATTTTTTGAAAAGTCTGGTTTGCACGTATGGCTACTTTAAGTTCATTTCAGAGTTTAGGGTTACGGATGCATTGCTACTTATTAATTATTTATAATTAAACCTTATTACACAATGTGCATAACTGTACTTTCTTGTGTAAAAGACAGAATTCGTACTTTCTATAATTGTGAAAATGAGGCATTCGGAAAATTAAGAATAGGTAAAATTAAGAATGCGCATAAAGAAGAATTCGTCCATAAAAGAATTGGTAAAATTACACACGTGGAAAATTAAGAATTAGGAACTAATCGTTGACATCCCTCTGAGGTAGTTAAGGCCAATCTTGCACCAACATTGAATCAAATACAACCGTACATTGAATCAAATACAACCGTACATTGAATCAAATACAACAGTACATTGAATCAAGTACACGGCGCTTTTTTTTAACGTGGTTTCTCCAGAAGGAATTCTCCTACCACATAGTGATCTATCAACGCACAGCCCAAACCACTGGTGGGATCTGGCTGAATTTTGGTATGCAGGTAGATGTTATAACGTAGGCATCCGCTAAGAATGGATTTTGATAAATTCGACCCCTAAAGGGATAAGATAGGGGATGAAAGTTTGTATGTAACTTTGTCAATTTATAACCTATTAGGCTGAGACCAAGCATGCATATGCTACTATATACGTAGAAATAAGCCTAATTTTTAATAATACTTATAAATACGGGCGAAATCGCGGGAAAAAGCCAGTGTGTGCATATAGTCAAAAATACGACTTTCCTGCGCTCTAAAGTCACGATATCTCAAAAGCGATGCTTTGTAGGAGAAAAGTGTTCAGATATTTTTTGTAGACAATTTTACGATCTACAAACTTTGTCTGAACCATTTTTCGATAGCTCTCGTTGTTTCAGAGATATACGCAAAAAACGCAAATTTGTGACCTTTGACCTTGAATAAAAAACAACGCACAAGCGGGATCGATGGGGACTTTTGACATATCATTTGTAATGACGTATTCAAGGCCTGCACAAAAATCCAGCTTGTTGGGAATTAATGCAAACTGGATATTTATTTTGACTGGACTATATATACATAGCTATTATATTCTAAAACACTGTAATTTTAAATAACTTTTCCACCTACACACGGTAAGGCTTGTTAAAGAGAGTACTTGGTGTAAAATTTAGTTAAAAATAGTAGAGACTCTGTTTTGTGCTTATATCCCTTTACCATGTTTAAGGCTAGCAACAAAAAAGGTAAACATTCCCGGTTTCTACACACATTGTAGATTTATATCTAAACATACGTCACTATTATAGGTACAGTATTAAGGTGCACGACATTCACCTTCACGTAACCTTAAGACTGCACTGCCTTATTCCAATTCATTTATAATAACTCTGACTCAACATAAATAGCTGTTTAAAATACTTATATTTTTATATTCAAAGTCTAGGTACGTGTTTAGTTATAAAAGGTAAATTATAAAAGCTGCAACACGGTGTTTGAATAGGTACTGAGGACCTTGGGTTTTGCTTTGCGTCGATGTTTTCAGCTTGTTTTGAACATTGCAGGACTTAATCGACAAGATTGTTTGAAAAAGAGTCATATTAAATGCCTTTGGAGGCAGCTTATTATTTGCAATATGTGCTTATATAATGAGGAAAGTTACTTCACTTAACTGTAAAGAACGTCTTTCTAGAAGACCTACATTATTTATTTAAATGTCTCCGATTACACTATTAATATCTGCTTGGTAATTTCATTCCATTAATTCAAATTTTCTTTCATAAACCGAAGCATACTCGAGGAGGAAGCTCATGGTAAATAGTTTGATATAGTTCAGATCATATCAATGACATTTGACCATGAACTTACCTCTAAAATATAACGCCTCCTTAGAAATTTGTTTTAAATAAAGAATGTCTGGCTTTGGAAAGGGCTCTATCGATCGGTATAAAGAATGTAGGTACCTTGTTATACACCTATGAAAATTACATAAGAAGGGGAGTGAAGGTTACCGTTTGTGGAGTCAGCGAGTTAATATAGAGCCTTGAGAGAACTTTACTTGACATTTATAGTACGTTATTTCCCCTTTTATAAGCGATTAATAAATCAAGTTACTATTACGTATAAACTATAACACCATAAAGTCGGTAGATTTTATTGCTCCGTAATAATATATTCAAAGGAGATAGGTACAAGCATTTTACTTAGCATTTATTACAATATGGATTACTCAATGGACTGTGAGGTGACGGAATTGATGCTTTGACTGCGGAAAAACTGACTAATACTAAGGGAAAGCTCGTTGATATTATCGCTTATAAAAAACAAAAAAGGACAACTTGTCATAAAACTCTGTACCTATATGTCTAGTCAGCGTGGTATTAGTAGGCAAGTTTCCCTTAGTCACTTCAAAGGACCCTTACAGTGGCACTTTAAAGGGGCTGTTCTGAAGATCAATTTGCCTAGTACACTGTACCTAAATATAAAATAGGGGTACGTACTACGAGTACACCTTATCTCCAGATAACTCTACAACAAATTTCACAAAAGCGGTTCAGCCGGTTAGATTCGATACTTACTATACTTCCTACCTCTAATAGATAATAACAATCAATAGTTAACGATTATGAGATAATAGTGACGGAAATTATTTGTCCTTGAATTTGTCGATCAACCCTAATCAAGGTATACCTTTATCTCATAGTATATTTATCATAACAAACCTTAAATACTAATACTCGTAGCAGTGACGAGCATCAGTGATGGAGCATCGAGCCTACTAACATGGGTTAGAAGGATTTTATTTTCAATAAAAAGACCGCATAGAGAGAAGACTGTTTCCTTTGTTGGAAGGATTATCCACAAATAGGCCCTACATAGAAAGGGACCTACCGAATTAGTAAGAGTCCGTCTACGTGCGGCGTTTCGTCTGCTTAATCTGGTTAATACATTTCCAAGAAGGAGTGTGGTATATGGTTTAGGTGGAAGAATTCTAGGGTAAACCGCGGCTAGACTGTAACTGGCCTGCTAACCTTCATGAGATTTGCCATCACGAGTATAAGCAAGAGGTCCTCTCTTGCTTATACTCGTATCTCGAATATTTGTTCTCTTTTGGGTAACACAAATAATTCTCCTGAAAATGGGTTCGAACCTCACCCCCGAAGAATTATATTTGTGAGTGGTTTTGTTTAAAAAATATCTTCTTTATTTTTTTCTGAATATAATAAATACCCATCAGTCTAGATTCTTCCTTACGATACTTATGGTATGGCATGGTGTGGCGACGTTCTCTACTAACTTACACACGTCATCGCAGATAGCGGACTATAGCGATTGTATGGGTAGCTAATTATTTTTAATTTTAGACTCAACTTAATCTTATACACGAGATTCATTAAGTACGAATAAAAAACATAAAATAACTACATTAAAAACAAAACGTTGCATTATGTTTTTGCAATAATTATAATGATTGTATGTCCGCATAAAGATTCAAAGAAGCTTGATCTTGGGGTCGAACAAATCATGTTTTATCTGAACGACCTAGGAGATTTAATGTCATGCAGGCTCGTTGTATTTACGACATGCAGAGATAGCAAACGTATGATTGTTTATTAAACTGTACACGAACAGTCACATTCTGGGTCGAGGTTACTTGTTTATGGGTATTATATCTAAGTACTAAATAAAGCCATTACTGAAAAATTTGAGTGATGATAAACTAAGAGTATTTGTTACGCGGTCGTTTGGTGTGTTTTATTGTTAGGACAGTGCTCTGAAGAGTTATTTGATCTTGTCCCTAACTCCCATTTTTATTTTTATAATATGGCTTCTCTTACCGGTCTGTCATCATACTTGACGTAAGTAGAACACCCGGATCGTGTGATTCCTCTATCTCGTAAGCATCATGGCCAGACCGTAAGGTGATGACGAGAGAGTTAAACTGTTTTTTGACTATCATCCGTTGTCTTCAGACTATACTCGCGCTCTCCATCAGGTTCGATATATTGCCTTATCTTTACAAAAAATTACGAAGCACCCTATCTTATAACGATCGTATCAGCCGTGTTCTTCATACCACTAAGCTATACAGGTCATATATAGGGTAAACTATTACCGTTAAATAGTATACAACGGTGTTATTCACACAAGTGAACAGTAGTACAATGGCCAAGTCGGTGGGCGTACGATGGTCGCTCATCCGTCGTCGGTCACGGCACAATTGTGATCGCTCAAGTGGAATAAAGTGCACTAAACTTCTATTACCTTTGTAAGTGTTGCGCCTACAGATAGCCGTTAACAGTATTGTGAGACAGACTGCCGTAGATGTATGAAGTTAACCACCTCTTTTGTTATTATGCCAGGTTGGTTGTTAATTCTCACGGTCTCTAACCTTCAAAATATTTTGATATGAGTTTTTTTTTTGCATTTGGTTATGCACTAAGAATATCTAACAAGAATACATTATTCCTATTCCAACAGCAAATAAATGAGTGAGGCTTTAATTTGCTGTGCTGCATAAACGGATTTCTTTCAGAGGCAGAGCGAAATCTTGTCTTACTTATACCGCACTGGGTCAGGTCACTGGTCAGTTCGAAAGGGTTTTTACGTTCAGTTGTCTGTCTTTTATTTTCGTACACATATTACGGGGTGGTGACACTGTGTAGGTATTCTTACTCTGTCACGACACGGAGAGAGTAAGAGCATTAAGGGGTATTATAATGTATACTACATATATAAAAGACACACCATGATTTAAATGAAGGAAAAAGTAATTCTCAAGACAGGATCAGAAAAGATTAAAATGTACCTACCTACCTGCAACTAGCCGCGTACGTGGACGCTAGTCAAGTCAGTTTATTTAGTTCAATGTTGTTCTTATTATTTTTTATTCAAATAAATAATTACTAACGCTGATGTTTTGGAATACCTAGTTCTGTAATACGCAGAAAGTTATTAAATTGAACTATGCTGTTGTTACAGGGCATTCAGATCTTTTATGAAGAAGGGGAAGAGGGAACAACAGACCCAGCAGGTGGATAGGCCGCCACCAACTAAGCAAAATGGAGAAGTCTCGCCGATCGTGTACCGAAGAGCTATTCAATGTAAGGTTTAAAATATATAATATCTATGGATTTATATAAAAAAAGTATGTATTTAAGTACTAATATCCGTTGTTCTGTTATCCATAACACAAGCAGGTTAAGCCTAGCTTACTTTGGGAACAGATGGCGCTGTGTAGAGATGTCCGTGAATATTTATTATTCCCTTTATTATTACAAATAAAATTGTTTTATCATTATGAAATACAGCTTTAAACTTACGTCTATACAAGTTATAGACGTGGTTAACTGTTAGATGGACAGGTATACACTCAATAGCGTCATAAAAAAGTTCTTCTCAGTTTATATAAAGCCTAATTTCCCAACTTACTTTACCATTCGATAACTTTGACCCTGGGAGTTTACTACACAATCATTTACCATCGAAGATTTCCATAAGATTTGCATTTCCAGCAGGGAAAGTCAATAGTCTTATATAATGACGATGATAATGAAGACATACATTTAGTAAAAAAAATGACATTCTTTAGAAAACCAAATATTATTTCTAGATTCTGCAGCTTCGCGAAGTACTTTGGGTTCTCCAGAGAGACCAGATCGTTATGTGTACGGAGGCTCAGTGACCCCGTTGCTACGTTCCCGGTTTCAAGAGCGCTTACGAAGTACAAGCCATCATGAGGTCAATTCGCTCAGGTAATTATATACCTACTATAGTTAACTCGTTAGCATCTTTTTTGTTTTAAGAACCGATGCCGAGAAAACGATGCTAAAAACAGTGGGAGTTGCAAGCAGACCCTATCTTGAATCTAGCGTATGGATTGCGCAGGTATGCGCTAGAGAGCCGTATTATCTTACATTGAGAAATTAATTTCATTGTACAATAAGAAAATATTTACAGCGATGACCACATCTTTTAGATAATATACTTCTTAGTAACTTGAGATAAATACGTCATCATCCGCCTGGCAGTACGTAAACGTATTGTGCTCTAGTCAGATACCACCTTTGAGACTTACGAATAAACCTAAACTCTCAGTATAATATGGATACTTATTTGTACCTAGCCAGATACTAAATTATAATATTCCTCATTCACTCAATGGTCCCAAACAAAGTAGATGTTTTACTATGAGTACTTATCATAATTGAAAAACATACATAAACTTCTTTTTTTTAAACTTACGTCCTATCAAGTGCAGTTTCATAATCCACACGAGATATCGTTATATTCCAGATAGGTACCTATACTATATTATTGATTCGATCGTTGTTTTAATTCGTCAGTCAGTCACAATAGTTAGGTACTTGAATTGACTAGCCTATTTTTTTACATTTTTATCATATTAATTTACCATTTAATTTCCAGCGCCACACCTCGTATGGCCCGTAGTGAGGTGTCAGGATCTCGCTTGAGCGTAGAGAGTACGAACCCCTTCGAAGAAGACGGACCTATCCCGCCAGTACGAGCTTCAAGACGAAAGAAGAAGCGTGCTCCGCCACCGCCGGGAGTCACTGTCACCTCGCCAGACACCACCCTTGATACTACAGCTGATAGTATTGCTAATACTACTGTAAGATTTTTTTAATTATACTATGTGTGGATGTCTTCTTTTTTGAGACGAGAATTAGGCGTATGGCTGGCAATCCTCGCATAAGAGAAACCAGTGTACAGATAAAACCCGTGGCATTGCTTTCATACCTGGGTTTAGGATGCGGGCTGATTGGTATTGGGATATTAAACGGGTCTCCTCTTTTGTAAGATACGTTGTCAATGCTTTTAATCTACGTTTGATTAGATTCAGATAAAACTAAAGCGCTATTCAGTTATAGTCATTCTATTTTGAGAAATTTCTGACAGAAATTTTGAATATGTACTTTTTCCGTCTTAACTGACTCGAACCTTAGGTAAAATTGTAGAAATAATCCCTCTATTCACTAGATTTACGAGTAAGTATACGTTTTATCTCCGACATGTATTTCATAACATTAAATTGTAAAGCAAATTGGTACTGGTTTCAATATTCAAAGTTTTTATGGGCCTGCCATAAATACGTATGCAACGTTACATTGTAACATTATGGCCCATTTCATTGAAAATATATGTACAAGATTGCGTATAAGATTTTAAAATATTACTACATCGTATTTTTTACGATCTTTGATACTTAGTAAATATAATCAGTATAAACCTCAGTTTATTAAATACAGTAGAACCTCGATAAGTAAAAGTCCAAGGGAAACACAAAATATTTTGAGTTATCAAGGTTTTTAGTTATCGAGTTTTTTAGTTACCAAGGGTTTAGGTTAATATGTATAGAGGTAGGTACATATTTACATGTGTATAAAAAAAAATATTTTTTTATTTATTTAAGTAAGCCTTTGTCTTAAAGATAACCTCCGCCGCCGCAAAGCTTTAAAGAATTTTGAAGAAGCAAACAATAGGTGATATATTATGTATTGTTTACGTTATCATTTTAATTATGTAGTGAACACGTGCAAGCCATAAATACCGAAAACTTTTGTTTTGCACACTCATTCCAAATGACTCATTGATAAACAATTTTATGTTATAGAGGTTGTGGAAACATTTCTTTTAGTTACTGAGGGCCAATACAGAGATTACTTATTTGACTTATCGAGGTTGCGAATTTTGAGTTATAGAGGTTTTGGGCTCTGAAGGGAAGGGAACATATTATTTTTTTAAGTTAAAGAGGTTTTTGAGTTACCGAGGTTTGAGTTATCGAGGTTCTACTGTAATATAAATTATCAATTAAATTTAATTTTTAACGTGTCATTTCTTTTATAGGTAACAAGCATCACCTCAGACTTACAAATCACTGAAACCAATGACAGTAAGCCGAATAAAACAGATGGAGATTTGGAGTTAGAAGATATGAACCTAAATATTGAACTTAAAATTATTGAAGACGAAGACGATAAAAATAAAAAGGAGGCAATAGCTCAAACACCTACCGCTGAAAATAATGACAATGAAGTAGAAACCTCAGTAACTATAAAGTCATCATCACCATCAACGTCCCAAGAATGTGTTGAAGAACAAACTGAAAGCAAGATTGAACAAAATGGTAACATACTTAGAGATGAAGAAAGTTCGATTAGAAACAGCTCTTCCAATGAAGATATTCAAGGCTCTGCATTTCGTAAAATAGATATTGTTAAATACAGGCGAAACTCTAGCGTCAATGAAGATGATATACGGTTGCGGCGAGGTAACCTAGAAGATTTCCATGCTTTATCAAACAAGAGAAGCAAAAGCCTCACAAATGCCTTGGACACAACATATACAACATACGACATAAATTTAAATGACCTGGACACATATACCGACACTAATGGAAATGATGAACCACAGAAAGTTACGTGTAAGATTTACGATGAATCGCAAAGGAAACAAAGCATAGAAACAATTTCGAGTACAGAAAAAGATTTCATCGAGATAGACAGAGCTACGAGAGAACTAGAAAGAGAAATTAATAAGTTAAATTCTGCCTTAAATGAAGAAGAGCTTCCTCACGCTGGAGGTCGACTATCAGTCTCGGAGATCAAAAGAAGATTTGATAACACCGATGTATCATCGCCAAATCCAATACCAAAGCCTAGAAGGAGTCATTATGGCGGCGGTTCTACCACGCCTTGAGTACATACTATTAGTTTACAGAGCAGTTCCAAAATTAGAGCTAAAATAAAGTTTAGAGATTGTAATTGGAGCTGGTGTACACCTTTTAATTAATTACTTAGTCATTTGGCAGTAACAGATAAACTATTCCTTGCAATGCTTAGAAAACTTTACCATATCATGTATGTATCATACTAACCATAATTACGTACGATTCATCAATATTAAGATATTTTTTACCAAGGCTAATGAGTTAGATCCCCAAGTGTACTTCAAAGTTTAGTCTTAATACAAATCCAATCTAATTACAAATCATTAGTATACACACCTTTTAAATAAAATGTACAAGTAATTTTAATTAAAACTATAAATGTACACATGAATGTGCTTCTTTATAAACTAAGACCAACTACTAATAATTTTTTTTAAAGATTGGATAAACCAATTCAGCGTTTAGTCCATCTTCTTATTGCTGAAATAAAAAAAATATCTAGTAGTTTTAAGATAAAACGAAAATGTTCCAATTATCTCTTGTCATTTAGGAAAATGTATCTTATTAACATAACCATGTTTGTGTGTGATAGATATGAAATAGCATAATTAAAATTAATTTAGTAAAAATGCTAATTACAAAATTGTAAGATTTAAATTATTTGAATAATAAGTGTCCAATATCATAATAGAAAGTACGGCATTTAATGTGTTAGTAGAATATCGTGTTTTACTATTGTGATTTTAGAGTATAAAATCGAGATTTAGATATAGTCGGATCTCACAATATTTAAAGGATTTGCAATAATAATATAATAACAATACAAAGAAAATGTGGTTGCTAAATGATAAAATTGTGCCTTCAGATATCAAAAACAAGAATTATACGTAAACAACCTTAATATTTACACTATTTTGCCATATTTAGCGGCTTAGAAGTAATATATTCGTGATAATACATTATATTTATAAATTGTATAGTTTTTTGATTTATTTTATAGTGATCAACATTACACAGTGAGGTTTACTTCCATGAGTTGCTATTTACGCAAAGGTGTGCTGTCGGAATAAGGGTGAATAGAAGTAATCAGTTCTAAATACTGTACCATTAAACTTCGGCCGTTCAGAGAATGCGTTCCTGACACGTCGCGATTGAACTGACGCAGTAACTTTGTAATGGCTTTGCAGTTACGATAAAAATATTTTTGCTGGTTGTTTATCGTTTTAACTATTGATGAGCATTAAAACAACATTATTATATCAATAATTAATGAATGTTATAATGTTGTGTCAAACTGAGTGTCAAATAACTTGGTAAACAATATTTTTCTAAATCTACACTGCGCTATTACAAGGTTATGTCAGCGCTTTATATTTGTAGTGCTGTGCCAACAATAACAGTGAATAATAGTATCGTAATCTGTTCTTATCGATACAGTTATACTTTATAAAATAATACGTTTTGTTTTTCTTTTCAAGAATTTGAAAATAATGGACTTTAGAATAACTTTTATTAAATATAAAAATAAAAGTACATTAAATACAAAGTAGCATTTTTATATTTAGGTTGAAAATGGTAACCCCAAATGGCGTTATGGGCCGCCATTTTGTGACGCTGAAACAGTCGTCTGTTGTCGTTTCGTGCGCATAGACCACGTTCTTCAAGTGTTTGCGATCTGTTGTTATTTGACTTTGATTGTGTCTTATATTGCGTTCTTTTTACTTTTGGTGCATAATAATGCCTAAACGTGGACAAACATTGAAAACTGGAGCCCGTGAGTTAATTATCAAGCTGCAAGATTACTTTGAGCGGGAGCGGCAAAATGGCGGACCCCTGGTTCCTGTCGAAAAAGTACAAGAACGCGTCTCTCAGGCGCTTGGAGTTAGCAAACGAACGATTACAAATATTAATAAAGAAAAGTTCGGCTCTACTGGCATGGAAGATAATATTTTACGTACTCCGAAGAAGAAACGTAGAACTAAACCCGTGACAGATATTGATACCTTTGACGCCGATGCAATCAGAAATCATATATATGGTTACTATTCCAGAAATGAATATCTCAACAGGATGAAGCTTTTGGCGTCGTTAAGAGAAGCTGGACTGTTTAGCGGGGGTAAAACTGCTTTAACGAAAATCTTAAAAGATATTGGTTTTTCGTATAAAAAAACAGACAAAAGAAAAATTTTATTAGAACGATACGACATCATTTTGAAACGGATAAGTTTCTTGAGAGAAGCAAAAAAAATTGATAACTGGGATAATGTCGTGTTCATTGACGAGACATGGCTAAACGCCAATCACACGGTTTCCCGTTCTTGGACGGATGATACACAAGCGTCGACGTCGAAAGTACCAATGGGTAAGGGGGCTCGTCTGATAATATGCCACGCAGGTACTGCAAAATACGGCTTTGTGGAGAACGCTTTACTGGCATTTCAATCAAAAACCACAAATGACTACCACGAGGAAATGAATGCCAGTACATTTAAAGAGTGGTTCCAGAACGTGCTTTTGCCCAGCCTACCAGAGCCTTCTGTAATATTGATGGATAATGCCTCCTATCACTCGTTTCAAATACAGAAACCACCTACCCAAGCTAATAAAAAAGAAGAAATGGTTGCTTGGTTACAAGCAAAAGGCATTGACGCAAATATGCAGATGCTAAAAGCAGAGCTAATTAAGTTAGTGAAAGAAAATAAAGCGGCAAATGTGCGATACGAAATCGATGAAATGGCTTTGGAGTACGGTCATCGCGTTCTAAGAATTCCACCGTATCATTGCCAATATAACGCGATTGAGCTAATCTGGGCTCAAATAAAAGGTTACGCCGCCCGCCACAATACTTCCCCGCCATTCAGCACGAAAAAGATGATGACCCTGTTAAAAGAAGCCTGCGGGAAAGTCACAAGAGATGACTGGGCAAAGGTTGTCGAAAAGACTAAAAACCTGATTATGGAACATTTTGACCGAGATATCAGGATTGATTCTGTAATTGATAATAATATAATTATACATGTAGGCGAAGATGATGATGAAGACACCACCTCCTCAAGCGAATCGGAGTCTGATTAATATTCTGTACGCACATTTAGTTCAATGTACTTTATTCCATAGAAATACAGATTGTAACTTTGTAAAAAATAATAAATAAAACAATTTTATTATATTAATATTCCCTTTTATTGTTTCCACGTAAAGAACTAAAATATAAATTTTAAATGATTCCGCCAATTTAAAACGGTCTAAATCTAATCATAAAAATAACGCGGCGGTTCATTTTGGAGTAACGGTAACGAACTCGGTATAATGTTGTGTCCATCACTAGTCGTGACTAACTGATAAGTGTCAGGAACGCATTCTCTGAACGGCCGGATAATAGTACGAGTTCACAAACAGAAACAACTACAATTGAATATGAAAAATTGCGTTTTAATTTTTTTTTTTTACCATATTGTTTTTTAAACTAAAATAATTTGCTAAAAATAATTTGAAATAAACAGAATAGGTAATTTAATTTATTGATTTTCTGCTTTTCAAATGCATCAGGCTATTATTCGAAATTTGTTACGTTTTTAAACTCTCATTGAACTTACTGTGTAATCAATTACTATAAAATAAAACGAAACATGTAGAAAACGGTGTTAGTAATATAACTTGGTGTGAAAGATTCCTAAATATTATTTATACAAATGTTCACATTGCGATTTATAATTTTGTTAGTTCAGTCATTGTTGTTTAATAAATTATTATTATATTTATATTGTTGTTTTAATTCTGGACGTTTAGTAAAAAAACTCAAAAAATAGTAAAGAAAGTTTTTAATAAATTTTTTAAACTTAAATCTATAAAAAAATAAATGTATTACTTATTACATTATTGTAATTACAATTTTAATTTACTAATTCTATCCTTCTTGTATTTAATAAATCTAGGTAAATTTGATGCTGCGGTACTTACGAGTACTTTGTATTCTTTAGGAAGTCGCTTCTGTTGACGAGCCTGGAACACAAGAAAATACTAAATTAGGCAACTTTTGAATTCGTCAAGATGTTTTAAATAAAGAATGATTTTCAGTTTAGAGGTAGACAACAGGAATAAACGTAACTACAGACGTACTACACTGGGTATTTTAGATAACGAAAGTCAAAGGGTAACAACAGGTATCATTGATGAGAGATACAAAGTGCAGTCAGTCATCATCATCATAACAGCCCATTAACGTCCCACTGCAAGGACGGGCCTCCTCCCGTGATGGAGGGATACTTGGCCTACTAATACGACGCTGGCCAGACGGATTGGAATAGGGTTTAATTTCAAGTTTTCCTTCTTTTTAATTTCGTAAAGATAATATTCACGGTAGTCCCTTAGTCGGTTTTTACGACACCCATGGGAAGATGGGGTGGTGACATATTGTATTCTTACTCCGTCACCACACGTAATCTGTGCAGTCAGTAGTATTAGACTAATTTAAAGTCTAAATACAAAATATTGACGACCTCTATGGCGTAGTGGTTATATAACATGACTGCTACGCAGAGGTCCCGGGTTCGATTCTCGCTCAATGCAAATGTTTGTGTGCATGAACATGATTGTTTGTATAGGTCTGGGTGGTTTCTATGTATAATAATACAGTAGAACCTTGATAACTCAAACCTCGGTAACTTAAAAACCGCTATAACTTCAAAAAAATAATAAGTTCCCCATAAAATACGTAACCTCTTTAACTTAAATAAGTAAACTCTGTATTGGCCCTCAGAAACTTAAAGAAATGTTTCCACAACCTTTACAACATAAAATTGTTTGTCAATGAGTCATTTTGCACGAGTGTGCAAAACAAAAGTTTTCGGTATTTATGGCTTGCACGTGTTCACTACATAATTCAATTGTTAACGTAAACAATACATATCACCTATTGTTTGCTTCTTGGAAATTCTTTAAAGCTTTGCGACGGCGGAGGTTAACTTTAAGACAACGGCTGAATTAAAATCATTCAGTTTTTGATCATTGTCCTGGAAACATCGCTTTACCTACTGTGTGATAAAACTGACTTAAAATGAGTTCAAAAAGAAAACTAACAACACTCACATACGCTGATAAATTAAAAGCTATTAAAGCAGTGAAAAATGGATTAAAGCGAAAAGAAGTTGCGGCTCAGTTTGGAATACATGAGAGCACATTATCAATTATCATTAAAAAAGAAGCTGAAATCTTGAAGAAACGAGAATCAGGAGAAAGTCTTCAAAGTAAAAGACGAAAAACTGCCGAATTTCCTAATTTAGAACAATGTTTGTTTACGTGGTTCAAGCAGTGTCGAAACAAAAACATCAGTGTTAGTGGCCCCATACTGAAAGAAAAAGCTAAGGAGTTCGCTAATTTGCTGAAAATCAAAAATTTTAAAGCCAGCAATGGCTGGTTGGAGAATTTTAAGAAACGACATGATTTAGCCTTTAAAAAAATGTGCGGTGAAAGTGCGAACGTAAGCAAATCAGTCTGCCAAGAATGGAAATCCGATTTAAGCAATTTAGTGAATGATTATGATCCAAATGACGTTTATAACGCTGATGAAACGGGTCTATTTTTCAAATGTCTTCCCGACAAAACGTTAACATTCAAAAATGAAAAATATCATCCATCATTAAAGGCAGTCAAAGTACAATTTCTTTCACCAAATACAACACCACAACTTCAACCTTTGGATCAGGGTATAATTAAAAATTTTAAAACAATGTACAGAAAAGAAGTTGTTACAAAAATTAACACTGATATGGAACAAAATACGATTTCTTCTATCAATGATCTTCAAGCAATGAGGATGGTGGATAAAGCTTGGCGAAACGTAACACCCATTGCAGTAAAAAACTGCTTTAGAACCTGTGGTTTTTCTTCAGAACCTCAAGAAATCATTAAAGAGGAAGATAATAATGTGCCTGAAGAATGGAACAAGCACATGTCTGGGTCAAACAATACTTTTGAAGACTTTGTTACTTGCGATGAAGAAGTAGTCACAGCAGGGACGTTAACAGAGGAAGAAATATTGGAATCAGTAAACAACTGCATTGAAAGTGATAAAGATCATGATTTTAACGACGAGCCACAAACGTCATCTACAATCGTATTAATCAACGAAGCAAAAAGAGCTTTAACAACTGTACGATCATTTATAGAGCAATGTAACAACATAAAAGATAATGTATTCTCCTCTCTATTTGTCATTGAAAATCAAATCGATTTAGAAACTGTAAATTGTTTAAAACAAACGAAAATCACAGACTTTTTTATGTAGACTAAATGTGTGAATAATTAAACATGATTATTTAAATTTCTGTATTTTATTGAACTAATCCTTCTGACGCATTCGAGTAAAAATGGGAACAAGGGTTCATACATACACATACCTACCTCTATTTCAACTTATACCCTTGATAACTTAAAACCTTCAACTTATACCCTTGATAACTTAAAACCTTCAACTTAATACCCTTGATAACTTAAAACATTTTAACGTAACGAGTTTCTACTGTATGTATGTATTTACAAAAAAAAAAAGTATTTACGTATGTTTATCCGTTGTCTAGTACCCATAGTGCAAGCTCTGCTTAGTTTGGGACTAGATGGCCTTGTGTGAATGTGTGCGGAATATTTATTTATTATTTACACAAATATTTTTAGAGGAATATTTTTAAAGAACTGTAGGAAATAAAGAATACTTACTTTGTTTTTCAATATAGGTGCCAGTACCATCAATTTATCAACAAGTTTTACTTTAGCCGCTAATAAATCAGTTTCGTCTTCAGAATAGAGGTCTACCAGTGTGTCTATGGCTTCAGCCAGCACCCATACTTCCGTTTCTTTATGTGCTTGTTCCAATATAAACTCAGTAATAGTGCATATAACATTGGTTGTGACATCATTTAAATTATTAACTAGTAACAGTGCAAGAATACCAATCATTCTGATTAAGTTAGATCTTATCTCGTGCACTTGACAGTCTTTCACCCCAGACAACATTATCTGAAACAAATGTACGCGATAAATATTTTTACGTCAATTTTAGATATAGTAATTAGGATTGCTTATTTTAAAATCGTTGTGAGCTTTTGCAGCATACAAATACGAATAAATAATAAGACAGGAAATCACAGCATGAATCTCTCGAAGGTCTCGAGATAATGTTACCCGTTTAGTACAAACGGGTAACATTATCTCGAGACCTGGCGTCGATGACGTCACGTAGCGTCGGACGAATCACTGATGCGCCCGTGGCGAGCGCGGGGGTTGAAAGGAGAACGGGACGCAAATTCGCATTCAAGCGTGGTCTCTAAATAATGTGACCGTGTAGTAAGCATGTATTTATTTGTGCATTATTACAATAAAATAATCTGTAACACTAACATTATTGTAATAATAATAATTTCAAAACCAATACCAAAAGGGTTTAAATAAGATTTTACGTGAAATAAAGCCTGATTCCAATACATCCATGTATGGGTCATTCATAAGGTGTTGTAGGAATTTGTCACTTACCTCTATGTCAGACAAAGCCAAATCACTAAACAGATTACAATCACTAGTGTTGCCATTCTCTCTAAACTTAATTTTATCTAACGCAGCTCTCATGACAGCTGTAGCGGATTCAGATAGACTAGCGTTTTCTACATCTTGTTTGAAAACTAATTTTCCAGCATCCACCCAGATCTTGTACACTCCATTGACTCCCCCGAGATTATCAATAGGAAGGGCAGCCAACAAGTTATTAACACATAAAAGTGCTCTTGTCTGCAATGTATAAAGCCTGCAATAAACAGAAATCAAATTATTATATACAATAATCTTTATAACAACCAAAGATAACTACTTCTAAAAAGATTATGAGATCAGAGGCTTTGCTAATGATCAAGTTAAATATAGTCTAAAATATTACACTTAACCAGCCATTTTGCTAGATACTAGATGAATTTACTAGGCTATGCATACATTTTTTTTTTAAATTACTAGGATATAATGCAACATCTTGCATTAATTATGTATTCCATTAGTCCAGCCTGTTTAAAGGTCATTAATCTAACCTTAGCCTACGCAAACAAATAGAAAATTACACTAAAAGTTTACTTCGATTTTAGTTACCTTTTGTGAATAAGTTGTGATCCTTCATATTCTTTCAATATTAACATTACATTTTGTGCAGGTAATTGTGTTCTAGCCCATACTTTATCAAATATTTCTAATGAAACAAAAGCCTCCACCATCTCAGGTGGCAGTTTATCTTCTGATAGAACTGAACTATCACCATTTTCACAAACTTCGTCATCCATTTCATCACCACCGTCACTTTCAGAAGAATCATTAATTTCATCATTATCTGTAAATGTAAAATCATTTTTATAGCTAAAGTAAAAAGGAGAACAAGTTTATTTATTTGCTACTTGAGTCTAGTAATATTGATTAACATTCTATATAAATACAAAGCTCAGAATAAATCTGGCCTTAGATTAAAAAAAAAGAAATTAAAATAGTTGTAAAATGTATTTACCATCATTAGAACAAATGTTTGCTATGATTTCAAGTGCACTCTGTTGTGCCGTCAACATATGCAATACAGATTTCAATTGATTGTCCAGTTCTTGTGCAGCCTTCCCTTTTGGTTGATCAAATTTTCCAGCATCACTTAATGGTACACTACTAGATAATTGACTACATACTAATCTATGGTCTATTGCCAGAGTAGTAGCTAGAATAGATATTATTTGATTTGTCACATTTAAGGGTAATGAAGATACATTACCCCCACAAATATTTATTATTACCCCAGCAGATAGAGTTTTCATTAATAGTACTGATGGTTCATTTCCTTCAAGATTTAATAAAGTCTGTAGTGGTTTCTCTGCATTCAATTTAACCTTTTCCATGGCATTAGGATTATCTTCTACTACTACAAACAAACATTGCAATACAGCAGTTACAATGTCACTATTAAATGTACCAAGGTCTAAGTAATGAGGTAATATGTCCAGTATTCTAGATTGTCCCAGATATTTAATAGCCAGATCTGTAAACAAATGAGATTTACATTACAATTAGATGAATATGAAGAGAGGTATAATAAAGAGGTAATAAAGAAGTGGTGTACACAAAAACATTTTCATACTATTAAAGAATGTTATGGTATGTATAAGACTGTGATACAATTAACATTAAGTAATCATATAGGACATCATCATCATCATATCAGCCCATTAATGTCCCACTGCAAGGACGGGCCTCCTCCCGTGACGGAGGGTTACTTGGCCTACTAATACCATGTTTAATATCAAGTTTTCCTTCTTTTTATTTCGTAAAGATAGTAGTTACGGTTATTCCCTTAGTCGGTTTTTACGACACCCATGGGATGAGATGGGGTGGTGTATATTGTATTCTTACTCCGTCACCACAAGGATATATAGGACATATATATCCGTGGTCATATAGGACATAATATAAGTTAAATTACATAAAAACAATAGTATACCTGAACTTTCACAGAGGTTCAAAAGAAGATTAACACTTTGTACAAAAGTATCAATGTCATCATCTTTTGATTTAGAAGTTATATCTGGCTGCCAATTCTCAGCATGCTGAAAATAGATAATAATAATTTCAAATTAAATGAAATATTCTAGTTTACTGTTTACCTTTTATAATATTGTTAGTTTTTTAGTACTCTTGCAATGCTCATTCAGGCAGACTGTTGATTCCACACATTACCTACTCTGTTATACCTATATGTACAGTATGAGGACATTTATAATATGATTGGTTTTTAAAGAAAGACAGACAACAATGAGAAAGCGAGAAATTGTTGCCGCTAACAGGTTACGATCTGGACACATTCCATCTAAAAAGTTTGCCTACCTGATGAAAAAATCTACATCACCTAACTGTGAGCTATGTGGGGTAATTGACGACGTACACCACCTGTTGATGGAGTGCGTGCGGTCTGAGCCTGTTAGACAATATTTAATGAGTGCCTTGAATTTGAGCAGAACAGATGTAGGCACATTTCATCTTATTTTATCCGAACCGAATGGGGCTCCTGCAAATGTGCTGTTCAAGTTCATGGCACAATTAAAGATAGGCTAAGTGTTGTTGTTATGTTTAGGGTACGATGGGACTGACATACGCTGCGCGTAAAAGTCCCGAATAAACAAAAGAATAAAAAAAAAAAAGAGAAAGTGAGATTATAATTTATTGATGATTTTGAAATTGTATGTTATGACGTTAACAATAAGTGTTATATATTGTTGCACTGCAATGACTTTTTATCGAAGTGCAATGTTTCCGTCACCATTGTCACTTAGTAAGACATGATGAAACATACAATGTCAAATAGAAGTAAGTACGGATTCAATCTTTTATAATTTCAACCTTATGCCGAACGCCATAAAATACATTTTAATGTGATAATTTTCAAAACTTATGCTAAAATTATTCAGCTATTTTCGGTAATCGGATGTACTTTTCTTACTCATTGATTTGCTGTCTTTCTTTAAAAGCCAATCACATTATCAATGTCTCCATACTGTACACAGTTTTTTGCAATAAATGACTTTGACTTTGTCAAATAATATGATGCAATAACTATACTAAGCTTTTATTTAGCTCAAAAACCAATGTTATACCATCTATTTTAAAATAGAATAAGTCGGGAACAAAGCTATGCAACTGAGATATCTATCTGAGAAAAGAAAGGTCTCCAAATCATGTATCCTACTAGGGTTAACATATACATAGCAAAAGCAAAGTAAATCTCCAAGAACAGAAAGTCTGTCAACATGGGATGGAGAGGAGAATGATTGTCACCAATTAAGACTGTAGTCTAACACAGGTCTTTAAAAATTAGAAGTCAACATTGTAAACATTAATCTTATACATACACATTAAACCATAGCAAATGATTTAT
Source organism: Schrankia costaestrigalis (assembly GCA_905475405.1). Lineage (NCBI taxonomy): Eukaryota > Metazoa > Arthropoda > Insecta > Lepidoptera > Erebidae > Schrankia > Schrankia costaestrigalis. Next base: position 12,625,308 of record FR997827.1, read on the forward strand.
AACTAGTTGCTATATTGAAAATGTTAACAGTTGAGTAAATACCTCATGAAAATAACATGTAACAGGAGTCATAATATCCTGCTCCATCATTGCGTCACAAGTTTCCATGGTCACAGCTGATAAGTTCCGCAGAGTGCCAGCAGCTGCATTCCTCACAGAACTGGCATGATCAAGTAGTAAAGGAGCAGCAACCTTTACTAGACCACGGTCTAATATCTGCTGCACGTTCTCTGGGCTTTCTATCATGAGACCTAAAGTTTGAAGCCCACAATATTTTTCTTCAACATCAGCTGCCTAAAATAATAAAATTACTGTCGTAAACCTTCTAAGCAGATGGACTAATGTATATCACATTAAAAATTAGTAATACTAATTTCATATCTCCATAAATTATAGCAGAGATATTTATAATTTACGACAAAAATAATTGAACTAACCTGCAACTGATCGAATATAGTTTGAAGAGCATTTTCTTTGCTATCAATTGGTAGCTCTTCTTCGTCACTATTATCCACAACTGGCTCGGCTTTCTTTGCCCTAGGGGTTTTAGGCTTTTTAATTTTTCCCATGTTTAGGTACTGCTACAAATTTATAACCTAAATACGAAACACGCCGTGTTCATTTGACTTTGACGCATTCAATGAACAGTATGACATTGACACATCGTTGTCGCTGTCATGTCAGATTGTGTTTCTTAATTCGTTTAAGTCAGTGGCTCTATTGTTTTCGCTGATTCTGCCAAAATCAAATTAGCCATAAAGCTGTTACTTTAAAAAAAAAAATTGCAATAAATAAGAGAAGTAAAAGTAGATGGAAAAACAAAAGTTGACATACTCTTTTTATCAATTTATTGCCATTGTCTTAATACACATTAACTTAACTATTCCAATTATTGCTTTAAATTAAGTCATGACAAAAAAATTACATTGAGAATGCATGTGATAAATTTAAAAAAAACGTAAATGTCATTATTTTTGCAAACTAGAGTGAATAATGTCCTTTGTACCACGGCAGCAGAGGAAAAGTATACAATGACTATGTCCTAGTCCAAGCTCTATTTATTGTTGATCTATAGGTATCCACTAGGGTGAGCGATGCGTGTACTTCTATGCGTTTCGCCTTTCTTATATTTTATGGAGGAGTGAAGAACACCGTTGATTTTATTCGTTAAATCTTATTAACACCTTTCACTCCTACCCTCCTCCCCCCTAGGAGTCCCAGGACAACAGAAGAAGGTGCCACTTAGCTTAGAAAAAAACCTGCTAAACTTAATAGGGTATAAGTTCATAAAATAATAGGTGACGTGCAGTACATTAGAAGGTACTCGTCCAAAACATAGGCTTGTGCTACACTGATGAAAACATCGGTACGTAGTGCATTTATGTGTATTGATTCGATGGTTAGTGCCTTAATTATAGTGCCGTGAATATTTTTGTCCATCGGATGTCCGCTACGTGTCCTAGATCGCTAAGTTTGATGCTACTGTACAATTAAAGATAAAACCTATATTTATTACAGCACTATTGTGGTAAAAAATAGGTAAGTGTACCGATACCGTAATTTTTTACTTGCTGTATAAGTTTTATTTTAATTCAATTTCCAAAGGTCAGAAATAATATTACAAAATTAAATTACTTGTTAAGACAAATACTTTATATGTATTATTTTATTATTTAAATAATGTAATGTTTTACAATCTTACAAATTCTGTCCTATCGCGCGAATTGAATTGCCTTTTTGTTGCATTGTTCATGTATCTAAAGCCCGATTTACACATCGACAAGTAGTACTTACAGTAACGAGTTAAGTAGTAAGTTGTTGATTAAGTTGATTTGAATAGATCTCCATCCTATTTTTTGGCGTGTTAAGTTGGCGAGACGCGAGAGAGGGGGCTACTTACTACTTAAAGGCCTACGCAGACCGGGACGACATGGCAAGGGATTTTAATTTTTACTAATGGAAATTCAACCGTACTGTTACAGAAATACGACATAAATTGCTATGCTTTAAAATAATGCCGTGGCATTGAAAGGGATTTTATCGCACGGCATTTTTCATTTTAAAGCATAGCAATTTATGTCGTATTTCTGTAATAGCACGGTTGAATGTCCATTAGTAAAAATTAAAATCCCTTGCCATGCCGTCCCGGTCTGCGTAGGCCTTAATTCGCTACTGTACTTGTCGATGTGTAAATCGGGCTTAACAAGTATTTAGGGTATAAACACAATGCTATTACAATAACATTAGTTAGGCATCAAAGAGAAATGTTATATGAACGATAAAAGCAGGTATTCCTTTGTAGAGCTTAATTAACGCCTTAAAACCACGTTTAAATCAAGTTTGTCCAGTTATGTAATTTCATACTGTTTTATGTCATCATCATTGTAGTAGTCCATTAACGTTTCTCTACAGAGTCCCTTTTAGCAAGAAAATATGGCCTATATACATATTATAGTAAAGTGGTAAGTATATTTATGGATGGGCAGATAGGTTGGTACCGGCTTTTGTGTTAAGCATTCCTTCCTTTGGAGATATAGATACATAAGTATTAGTGGTAAAAACTAGCTGTAGATAAATCGACGCAATATTTTCATTAAAATCATCGCCCCTCTAGAGATCAAACAACCACAAATGTATGATTCTATACAAACGTGAAATCAACAGATAAGTATAATATACAGATTCAGTACGATTATTAATGAATCGCACAATTAGTCACAAAAGCTCGAAGCTCATGAAAGACAGACATAAGAATACCAACGGACTAAAACTTCTGTTAATTTCCGGATGATTCCTAGAATAGCTCTACCTCTTAGATACAAGGAGGACATATCCGTTCTTTTAATTAAGCTCTATAAGAACGGAGAATGCCTGATTACCTAGAACCAGACAAGTTTCACTATTACCGTAAATATCCTAACCCCAGTTAAAGTACCGGATACGTTCCTAATACAATGATTCGTTTTTAAGAAAAATAACGTGCCTTTCTAGGTACATTATACTTGCAAATCCATACAATTTCTCCTCAAAAGGAAACTGATACTTAAGTAACTACTTAAGACCGCACACATTCATCCCGAACGATTTCCTATATAGATCTTGTACAAACTTTAGAGGGTCGAATAGATTGCGCAAACATGCCAGCGCCCGCATGGCGCCAACTAACAACTAGAAACTTTGGAAACTTGGTTATTCTGATATCACTGACGCAGCGCGTTCATCATTATGTAAAACAAGTTATTAGATTAGCATTACTGGCGTTAATCTACTCAAATACATGCATTTGCTTTGCCTTTATCTTTTTTAATGTTTTTGCTACTGCGATCCGACCATTATACAACAAATAAAACTTTAATTAGTTATATCCATTTCTTGTGATGATGGACAAAGAATACAAAATGGCACTACCTTTTACAATGTCCCTAGTTGTCGTAAAAGTATACTAAGGCTTGTCCCTTAGCATACTTTTGTAGTTACAAGTATGATATAATTTAAAACAACCCCCTTAGACTCCTTTCCTTGATGCAGTATCAAAGCATACACATACAAAGCTTTATTTTACTGCATCATTGGAGGAGGACCCCTCACTACAATGTGGTATTAGAACGATGATAAAAGGTATTTTCTGAAACAAACCCGTTCAACTCAATAAAGCCTAGATTTTTATATAAAAGCAAGGCAAACTGACTGTATCAAGCCTGACAGTGCCTTACTGCACTCGGCCCTGTTACGACAAAACACTGTAACCCGGGTTACAGCGTTTTATCGTAACATGATTTAAAATAATCTGCTGCAGGTTAGCTTGCTACTAGTTCAATAAAAAATACAATATCACTTTTTCTGACTGAAATATTCTAAATAACATTTTACTGCAACCCAAAATTTTAACTAAAAATCTTGACAAAACGCTGCATACTAGAATGCAGTGTTCTACCGAAATCGTAGCGAGCGGCGAATGTCTTATTATTTCAACATAACGCTGCAAACTCGCGTTACCGCGTTTTGTCAAAATATTAAACGAAAACTTACTAAACAATTGATTGGAAGTTAATTACACAGTTTAACTACTTACAAATGGTTTTCGGTTTCGGTTTTTCGGTACGTTTGGAAATTGGCTTATTTACTATAGATAGGTATGCAGAAATGTATTACCATGCCAAAATTATATATTATATGTAATAAAGATTTCTTCTTTAGCAGAAAATTAAATTTGTTTAATGAAACCTTTGGCAGTAGGTATAAGTAAAGGAAATAAAGTGGTGACGACTATAATATTGTGACACGAAGGCGAATCTGGCCGTAAAGCATTTGACGAAGCAACAGTATGTTTTATTCATAAAAAAAAAACTCTGTAGAGATTATAAAAGAGTAGTTTTATACGCAGACAATTGCAACACCCAAACATTTTCATGATCTTGGTATTGTCCATGTTTATTTTAAGACCCACTTGTTGAGAGACTCTGAGGCCCCCGAGCATTGTGTTTAGGTCTTCCACGGTCTCGGCCATGACCACAATGACATCGGCAAATTAGAGATTCGTGATTTACTCGCCATTGATATTGATGCCAAGTCCGTCGTAGTTCAAGAGCCTGAAAGCATCTTTCAGCGCAGCGGTAAACAGTTTCGGAGAAACAACATCCCCTGTCTCACTCCTCGTTGCAGCTGGATAGGCCTCGAACGTCAATCTTGAAGACTGACCGACATTGTGGCGTTTATATACAACCATTGCAACACCTAGAGGTACCGATAGTCAATTTAGCACTGTTGGAGAGACCGTAACACTGTCCAAGTCTCGATCGAATTGAAAGCTTCCTTATAGTCAACAAACGCCAAGCATAGAGGCTAGTTATACTCATTGCACTCCTGTATAACTTGCCGCAGCATATTAATGTGGTATTAAAAAGTGGTTCGGGAGGCTGGAAATCGGCCAGTTTGCGTTCGAGACGATTCGTGATGACTCTTGAGAACAATTTGTAGACGTGACTCAGAACACTGATGTGTCAGGAATTCTGAAGGAGCGTTCTATCGCCGTTTTTCATGATCAGTACCATCACACCTCTCTCTCCTACGTCTTTGGCGTTTTTCCAGGTGGTTGTGTTGGAGTGTATAACTGCCCACAAACTGTTCGTGATATTCATCCATATCCACGCTCTCGCTGAGCCTCTTGAAGTGGTTGTGCATCTCACCGTCCAGTGATCACTACCAGTTTTCACCGAATTGATCACTGTTTTGTCGACATGATGAAGTCCTATCTCAGTTTTTGTGACACCATCAGGACTAAGCCGGGTCCACTTACGGTAGTTACGCTTCTTGAAGAAGAGATTCATCATAAAAAGTCCCTCCCACCCCATGAAGTTCGCAAGCATTTGGCTCTGTGGATTTCTTTGCTCATACCCAAAAAACCTACTCTCAACTCATTTCCACTTCTAAAGCCCAGCTTCGCGTTAAAGTCCCCCATGACAATGGTGTAATGGGTCTTAAAGGTATGTATGGCTTAGAAAATATCCTTATACATCTGATTCTCTTCCACCTCATTGTCGGGATGAGCTGATGTGGGATCGTAAGCAGGTTTAGGATACCACCTCAGCTTTCATACCTTCAACATACCAGCATTACCTTCAACGAATATCGTTTGGTAATTCTGACAAGAAGGTACGTTACCCTTGAAGACACACTCTCGATCTTCACCACGTTATTTACGATTACGATTTATGAACGAAAAACCCGACACCACCCTGGAACTGTCGGTCGCCCTCCCGGAAATAGAGCAGGTTACCGACCGGACTTCAGGATTATCGAATCCTCCCCCTGTCTCCGGACTTCCGATAAGCCGACGATATCCCACCGTAACCTGCTCAATTCTTCCTCCAGTTATACGACCTTCTCATCGGTACGCAGGGTGGCGTGTTGTATATTGCCAGGGCCAAAGGTCGGTTGTTATGGTAGCTTGATCTCCCCTGGAGATTCTTCGCTCCCCCTACTTTTTGTGTGCTTCTGAAGGAGCTATCATTTTGTGGGGTTTGTTGGCCTACTAAGGAGAACACACCGAAAGGTATTTCTCAAAAAAATAAAGATGATTTAAAAGATTTATTAAAATGTATGCCCACGTCCAGGCACCACATTTATTATAATTTAACAGTCAATGTTAACATTACTAAAGATTTAGATGAGACTTCAGAAATATTTGAATTTGAAACACCAAAAAGCTCAGTGTTTTAATATAAATTTTATCTTAACTTACTGTATTCTTATTATACTTATCACAACAAAACGCGGTAAGCTCAGGTTGCATCGTTATATGACAATACTATCACATACTGGCCAATAATTGTTATCGTAACAAAACAATTTTTCTAAAATTTAGAGGTTTCTAATCAAAATTTGATAATGTTATGTTATAATGATAGTTAGCAAACACTATTAGCAATAATTTATAAAAAAAATCAAACGTCTATCTATACTTGATGTAATTTGGTAACGAGTTTAATATTAAAACTTAAAACCGCGTTTTCTGAAACTTGGCACTTCAATGTTTACAGCATTTTGTCGTAACAGGGCCGCACTGCCAATCACACACGATGATCAAAAAGAATTCTGGGAGGTTTAGTAAATTTTATGTTTCTTAAACAGTCTTAACTGTTCCCAGCACCGATGATACGACTCGACCAATTCGTAACCTTATAAGACTTAATTCATACCTATGTGTAAATAACTTAAGGTAGACACTGGTAGTACATAAGTTCCAATACTCGTCGACGTCTCTTTGTCTGCACCTTGTAAAAGCCGCTACTTAATCAAAATAAAAAATCAATAGTTAATCTGCAATAATTCATTTAAAGCATTTTTATTTTCCGTACCTAAATGTAAAATTAAAATGTGGCTAATAAAAGGGTAGGGCGCGCTCGGCAGATGCGGTGTGTGTCGGCATCGTTCGGCCGCTGCCTTTGTGCCCGATGTTCGCCGCCTGCCTCATTTACATATGTTTCAAAATCTGGCCGCGGGACGACTGACTTGTCGACTCCCCGCTAGTGCTGTCTGACTTAACACCTGTCGACAATTTAAATTTAAATAAATCTCATTACGATGCACACTCATTATTTTTTCCATTAAAGAAATCTTAAGTGATTTCGAAACAGTCTGATTTTATTCAGATAGAGAGGCTTATTTATCTTTAATTGTAAAAACTCATGCATTGATTTTGTTCGTGGTCGTTGTAGTTGGATTAATTAGTTTAAAAAGTATATCTAGGGCCTGTATGTACATAGAAAGAAATGTCCGTGGTTATGTTGTTAGAATCAAAATGTTGGACTTAATGAGCATTTGATAGAGTCAAGCAAGATTTAGGTGCAGAGAGTTATTAGATGGGCCGAATTACGGTAACTGTTTATTTATAACGATAAGTATTGTAAAAAAATATCCTTGGTTGAGGAACACAATGTTCAAATCTTATACACATCTCTATCATGCATACGTCAAGCGCTTACATTTTACACAATTTCGATTCTTATTGGGACAAGAGTATTTCATTTTTGTAGAGATGCTGGAATATTTTTCTATTTATTTATCCTAAACTACGAAACCAATTACTTCTTCTATAGTAGTTGTATGTATTTAAGCCGAGTTCTATAACAAGTAAAGTAAGTACCTACTTTTCTAACAAAAAATATCAACTATACACTGATGTCCAAACGGGGTCGATGCATACAAAATACATTGTAGTAACTTCACTAAGAGGACGCGAGCGCGGCGCCCGGTAGCCGCCTCTCAAGCTTTCTTCATAAATCAAAAAGTTGTTTTTGTGTCTTATCGGTGGATAATCGGCGGCAGCTACCGAGCTGCCACTACCTCTCCCCCCACCTACCACGCATCGGCCCCTATCGTCCGGATGGACATTAACTTTTTGTCGAATTTTAATGGGAATTAAACATAACGAACCGATAATCATTAGGTCCTACCGCCACAAGCGGCCATTCTCAATGCCGCTAAATGGAAACTATTAAAGGATTTTAGTGTAAGAGATAAAGATAACATAGATGGTGCATAATAGAGAAATGTGAGTGGTGGATTGGAATGTGAAGTGATTATGTCAAGGTACCTAAGGTATGCTGTGTGAGTAATCATGGCCAGTTACTTGGAGACATATTAACGGAAAAATAAAGAACAAAGTCGTTGTTAGTCTAGTGTCCATAAAAGTCGATTTCTAAACTGGATATATCGTTTTCGATTTCAAAAACTTAATTGACTTAAGGACAAAATAATCTTATTAATGGTTTGCTTATAATTTTTTTTATTTTTTTTTTTGTGTGGACGAGTAGTCGGTCTCAGACGACCTTTACTACTTTACGCGGGCTGTGGTGGGGCGGATGGCCCTCAACCAAAGACATTTAAGTGACGTGCCACAGGGGCACCCCCTTTGGGGTACGGACCTCGGCCTGGACCGTCACTGACTAACAGGACGTGCGGAAGGCACGCCCTCTAGGAGCGAACGCGGCGCGTATTCCGGCCTCGACGGCGAGGACGGAACCGCGGACGTTTTGTTATGGCTTCGCGAGCCGTGTGAGCTCTACGTTGAGCGATCGTGATCCTATCGTCCGGCTCTTCGAGAGCATGCCTAGGTCTACGAATTTTGCTAATCTTGGAGGGGATAGTTTGCTTATAATAAGTCCTTGCCTGCTTATATGGGTTCCTGAGAAACTGAGGTTGAAATAAGTAGTAAAAGGAGGATACGCTTTATTTCAGTTCCTTGAAAACTATTTGTCCATTTTTTGCAGATGAGTCACGTGAGGAATATAGTACGGAAACAATCGGTGGTATTAGTGGGCTCAGTTCCCTTCATGGTTGGAGGAGGACGGTGGTTGCAAGTGAGTGTTATGGCTGGTATGTGATATCTTAAATTAAGCAGACCAGCAAGATTTTTATATTGTAGGTATAATACAACAATATAAAAAAATCCCACTTTGTTTCTGACAATCGTATTATTCGGATGCTGAATGTAGAGGGCGTGGTTCAAATACCAGAGAAAACAGTTGCAACTTGCTCTACAAAATTTCTTTGAATACGAGTATCTGGATATACTTTGTGTCAATTTCGGATTCGCGGTAAAGGACCATTAACACTGACCATTCTGGGAATCGTGCTTGGCTTTCTTGCAGCCTCACGTACTAATTTGAAGGCACAGCAGGGTCAAAAGAACCTTAACAAAATTGGGATAATTTTACCAGTTAAAACCTGCAAAGGTTAGAATTTTGTACGTAGTTCCTTGTATTATCATTTGTTTAGGTATTTGATGATGGCCGTAAAGTCATTTTAATAAGATAGCGAGTTTGGAAAAAAAAATGATCAAGTTCTGGTAAGAAACGATTTGGCTATGTGTAAAATTTGTAACCCTACTTACTTATTTGCACCATGATATTCAATCCGAAATATTAGTAGGTAATTACACTTAGGTCTTATTACTTTACAGTAATGTTCCTTGCGGTTAAAGTTAACTACTTAATCTTGAGTGTAGTGAATCATTAATATGCATGTAGAGATAATTTAGTGTAACACAAAATGATGAGCGTGTTTTATGCGTAGAGGCGCAGGCGGTGCGGCTCATCAGGAACGGTCGGCATGTTCGTGTCAGCACATCTACTTCGCCTAATTGCACCCCCGCAGCGTGATGGATGGTCCGCGTCGGTCCGACCGTCGCCACCCTCCCCTCACGTCCCACACCCCATACGCACACAACAAGGGTTGTTCCCAGAAATGCCATTATCATCGGACTCGCTTCGTGCGTGGGTCGGTTCGTTTAACATTTTGACTGTAACAATCAGTTCATTGTGCTCTATCGATACACACCCAGTTTCTGAAACTCCACAAATTCGTTACTCAGATTTACTGAGTTGAAAATTTCACGGTAAAGTTAAGCATAGAAAGGTACTTTTCTTGATTGGTGATTCATAATGGGAATGCTTTGTTGGGGTCGTTAACCAAGTGGTTGTAAATGTAACTGCCGGTTATTGGGTCGTTGGTTCAAATTCCTTACGGGATAAAGAGAGAATTTGTAGGCTGGTATTTAGTAGGTACCTACTTACTCTCTACTCTATGTTTCCATTGAATAAATTAAGAACCCCGACTTGGATTGTATTTATTGACTTAATTTTAAAACTAGACTTCTTAAGTTAAAACATAGATTATTAAGTATGCCTACTACAAGTTGTTGGAATAGGATTTCAGAAGACTAGTTAGAACTACTTAAAATTCGACTATTGTGCTACGCTTCGCTTTATAAAATGGGACCAGTCGCAACGCATTAGGTACCAGTCAGTAAAAAGAACGCCGACAATCCATACAAATCGATTTTACTTATTTAATTTTATGCAACAGGGTGCAAAAATAAACCTTATAACATAGAATTTTGAACATTATTAGGTTTATTTTTTTCGGGAAAAATGCAACTGGGGCCTAATGCTAAGTACTAACCCGATAGTGCGTGTGTGCTTTTAAAAACAAAAAAAAGGTATTTCAAGTTAAGAAAGAAGATTTATTTATCAACCTTTAATTAATTTGACTATATAGAGTCGGTCGACTGAATCAGTCTTTTTGGAACCTGTACATCCTTGCGAATTAAATGCAAGATTGAGGGATCCGCTAATTATTATCTTGAGACTTGACGTACTTTGTGTTATTACATGTCTATAAAAGTCCCTACGTCATAGGTCTAGATATCTACTTCAGGAATGGGTTTCATATAAAAAAAAATATTGCAACTATGTACTTTCGATTTTCATGTTTAAAAAACATTCTATATAGAAAAAAAGCTATAAAGAAAATATTGTTTATTAGTTACCTACCCCGAATAATGAAAAAGGACAAAGGTCATTATTCCTCACTTGAGTGCATTTTAAGAACCGAGAATAAGTACCAACAGCAAATGACGTCAGTGCTCTATAATTTCATTAACATGTTGCATAAATGCGCTATCAACGCTCAAAATGTGTAAATACACCTTTAAATTTCTGTTTTTTTATAACCAAGCGGCTTCCTTTGTCAAGTAGGCCGACAAAAGATTTCGGCACCTTTGATGCGGTCGGAGTTGTCGACGACTACTCGCGGCTTCTTTGATGTTTCGGTGCCGAATAATACAGCTGATAGTTCATGACCTTAGAGATTTGCATGCATTGTTAAGGAGAAGCAAATTCAAATTTTGTAACTTTCTTTTCGGGCTTTATTATACTCGTAGTTACGTACGGATGAAATTTCAGTGCCAAAACATTGCAGTAGGTACCTAACTTTATTTGCAACTTCTGTAATGAGAAAAATATGTTGTAATTTTTAGCGTTTAAATTAAATTAACCGTAAATCTCCTAAAAGTTGCTTTTGATGATTATAATCATAAAATTAATTATTTTTGTGACTACAAATTAGGTAGTCAAATTTTTTTAAAGTTAGACTTTATCTAAAATATTTATTACGTGTTATGTAGGGTATATCGTAAGGCTATCTTGGTATATTTTGACAATGTACTTACTAAAGAGCTTAGTTATTTCATTTTCACTTTAACACTTTGTACTTTAAGGGTGATTAACCTTTATTACACGACATAGGTAAGATCTATTAGCTACCTAATAATACGTTTATTGTTTTATTAAAGTACAAAGCGACTCCGTATTAAGACGTCTTTGATCTTAGTCGATACCGTGTAGACAATGCTAGATTAAAGTTGTTACAAATTACTGTTATACTCGTACTTATAATAGTGTATGTAATTGCATTGAATGAATACATTAAAAGATCTTTGATGTGTTTATACAGGGTGATAATTCACAATCGGTCCCCAATATTGCAGCATTTTACAATAAGGATTTGATATCCCATAGAAATCCCTTAAATCTTTTTAGCGTAGTATGATGATATATAAATTTACTTACTATGCAATATGCGGACACAGTTCACGTTCGATTCCCGTTCAATACAAATCTGTGCATGAACGTGAATTTTTAAATTGGCCTGAGTGTTTCTATGTAATTTACTATTTTTATCGCTTACCTAGTACCCATGGCTAGAGCTCAGTTTAGTGACTACATGGCATTGGCGTTATGTGAATGTGAGAATTTGGTTTTAGAGATTTGAACAACACGGTGACGTAAGAAGCTCCGGTTCGCTTTTTATACTCCTTTTACCGCGTTCCTTTGACATTATCACCTGGGCGACTTCGTGGTATACTACACACCGATAATACAGTATGGCCATTAAAGGCCTCCGTCACAGGACTCAATAGGTTCCTCTGAATGGAAAGGAACGCCGACTTGCCATGGAAATTGATTTTTACAATATGGACATGGATAGATGAAACGAAATGGCATGACATGAAAGAGATATTATTCTTAGATATTTATTTTCGATATGTAACTGAGAGGAGAATCTATTTAATGAAAATAGAGCTTTATTACTTACGTTTGTAAATGCCTTATTTTTTGTTATCATAACAATAATGTAAAAGATTATTTGTTCAAGCTAAATAAATTGAAAAAAAAAACACTAAACATAAACCAGGTAGATTTTTATGATTAATCCAATTGAAAACAAAAATAATTTAATTTTGAAAAAAATAATCGTAATCCTATTATTATTTCTTTCTATTATTGTTTACACTATAATCCGGTGTAGGGAAAAACCTCGCCTTAATTTATTCATGTACCTACCTACTAGTGGCGAAGTGTCCATATAACTCGATTCCTACCGGCTTACCTTTGCAAAAACCGCTTAGCATTGTCTATTAATCAATTATAAATCAATGACGCAACATCCACTCAATACAAAATAATATAAAACAAAAAAGTATTCTCTTACGTAAATCGCAATAATAATTACAGTAATAATAATTTTCAATATAATTATTTACGTACTCATAACGCCATCTTGTAATTAAAGGTTGTCAACTAACAACTTGTTATGGTTCAGTCAGAGAGTACTTAAAGCGCGCATGCGCGGAGCGCAGTAAGCCGGTCGCGAAATTAGGAATCCAGTACAACAGACTGTACGGAAATCGTACGGTCACGTGACACTTTGTATTCGTCGATCTAAGGTACCATATAAGCCGGTGGCCATCGGCTTATGACAAGGATAAAAGATACAACTACAACATTGCGAGAGCGAGAAAGCACTATTGCAACCAGTGGACCGACCAATTGTAACGAAGTTTCATTTCATTTCACGTTAAGTACTTAATTTGCCATTGACATTCCTTTGTTTTTATCAATTATTTAAATCTGATAGAAATCAGCCTTTCTTCTGAATTTTTAGTTTTTAATTATATTTATTTGTTTTTATATTTTTATACGGCTTGCGTCTTGACTTTGGCAGAATCATCGGTAAACGATAGGACCATTTGAAGAAAAAACAGATATTTGTATTTATTTTCTGCAAATAGGTTATAAAATTCGCTTTCTTGTTTAAAGTAGTAAAATTTGTATGTTTAATTATTTATGATTGTGTATTATGTGTTGTGCATTGGTTGACTTTATTTTTGTCGTAGTGCGTTGGGATCCTATGGAATATTTTTGTAAGTACTTGTTTGTATTGTTTTCAGCAAATTTAATAGTTTGTTGTTATAAGGGACAGGTTAATAGTGTTATATTATATTGACTATCCTATTATGTGATGTGCGATAAAACATCATTCTCGAAATTGAATTATAAATATAAGAAACGCCGGCGCTGTGGATTTACGAAACATTTTAATACAATTATCTCATTTCGATACGTATAAGTAAGTGGCTTACAGACAGTATTCTCAGATTCTAAAAGTAAGTAAGTAGGTATGTAGAATCATTTAGGATATAGCAATATAAACAATTAATCTAATTGATCAAAGAAGTCTTCCAAACAGAGAAACATTTTCGTATTTTAAGTTTATGAGTTCGGGACAACTAGGTAAAATCGAAACATTTTCTCACGAATACCTATGAACTACAGAATAATAGTAATATAAAGTAGAACAAAAGTCCACGGAATCTTCGGCTTCCCTTTTATAAAAATCCACCCTTCGCCACTGCTACCTACCTATATTAAATTAATTTGAATTTGAACTTAATAACTTTTTTAATTAGAATCGGATGTCAGCTACTTAATAACTAAATTAAGATTTATAAATCAAGGAATTACCTCTCAATTACTAATTTATAAATTATTCATCATGTAGAGTACCTATCCTAATCTGTGGTTTCATACTTTTTTATATCCAATTTTTTCAAGCTAAACTGGGGTTTGTAAAAAGTTTGTACATAGGTCTAGTCGATAAATATCGAATATACTTACCTAGTTATTTACTTTTAGAATGACAAAACTGTGCCCCTTGGGCTGTTGTACCTGTGCATACACATCGTTCTGACGATTATGTAGGTATAATATCTTACGGAGTAAAGTACTTAAAAAGGCATCGTACTGTGGGACACATGTAACGGCCATTGTACTGTCATCTGGACGAGAGCACCCAAACGATCCACGACGAGATCGCGGATATCATGCTTTACATTTAATACGCCGCTCTCTTTGATGATAAAATATCGAAGGGTATCATTCTTAAAAAGGAATCTTACCAAATCCAGATGGTTACTTAATGTTTTTTTTTTTAAGTTTTCTTGGCAGAATAAAACATTCTATTTACAAACTAGTCTTAAAATGAATTTCGTACTTAATATGTACCTACCTATTGTATCTCCGTGTGGTGACGGAGTAAGAATACAATATGTCACCACCCCATCTCATCCCATGGGTTTCGTAAAAACCGACTAAGGCACTATCCGTGAATATTATCTTTACGAAATAAAAAGTAGGAAAATTTAAAATTAAACCCTTTACCAATCCATCTGACGATCGTGGTATAAGTAGGCCAGGTATCCCTCCGTCATGGGAGGAGGCCCGTCCCTGCAGTGGGACATTAATAGGCTGTTATGATGATGTATTGTATTGTTTGAAAAGATTGATCTTTACTTAATTAGTTTTTGGAAGATTAACGCCCTATAACATGCCACTTCTGGAAGCGGACGAACTAAGAATCATCTCCGAACTGAGGCCTATTAATGCCTCTTTGCTATGTTTTATTGCTAACTGTACGTAGTCAATCAGATCATACTCGTATCTAGAAATACAAGAAGTTTTATATTCGCATTGTTCTTTAGAAAGGGCAGTCACATGCAATTGAACGTTGAAGTACCAACGCTTACAATATAAAGGGTAATATAACTACTTCAATCACTATACGGTATCCGTGTAATATTCTTTAGACATAGTTCCTTGCTATTGTTGCCCTCTACTTAAAGACCTATCATTAAACGGTGAGCGGTGTCTTTTGACGTCATTGTATCCCTACAATGACGTCAAAAGACACCGCTCACCGTTTAATGAAAGACATCCAGGGGAATACTGCAACAATCGGAAAAAAATGTCGCAGCAATTGTGTCGAATCAACTAGCATCAGTTAGATACCCTTAAATACAGCGAATAATAGTTGAATAGGACTTCTTGTAAGGCTCTTTCTTCATATGAGTTGCCGGTGGATGAAATAAAAAGGAAGTAAGATACAGTAGCTTGTGAAATTATGGAGCTATGGGACATAACAGCTTGTGCCTAGCGTAGTTAGCGGCTTAGTAATGGTTGGACTGTTTCCAGTCACTTGTTCGTCTGTCACCTTAAAGCAATAAATATAAATATTATCTTTAGTTATTATTTTCTTCATTAGTTTTCTTTAAGCTAGTTGACCTAAGTTACGGGGTCTAATGTAACATTCGCATGCAGCATGTTACGGATTAAACGCACTGCATTTCTCACAGATTTCCCCGTAACACAACATAGGTACTGAGTGCACGAATGCTCGCTGTGTAACAAACACGTTACATTACACATCGTAACGTTGGTCAGTACCCAGCTTTATACATTGTACAAAGAAATGTTTGGTAGCCCAATTTACCAAAACATTTACTTACGATGGTGAAACAGCCAAAATGTTTTTACAGTTATGAAAGCAACTAATGTTTCATAACGTATGTTGCTTCAATCAGTATTATCAAACGATTGTTTCAACCATTCGCATCCGGTATCTCCAAATTAAACACACTCAGTAAAATGATCTCGTTTTTGTTTTCATTCCAAGTTTAAATTAAAGTCTCGTTAGTTACAGGCAGTATGGAAGGCTGAACACGAAATGAGTTCCATGCTCACATAAAAACTTTTTTTGTGTAATCTTCACTTATTCACAGACTGATGCTTATCTGTAAGAATTTAGGCATCGCAAGACTTCAAGACGAGTTATTCGTTGAAAATATTAATTAATAAATACCGGGTAATGTAGCCCTAGGGGTTAGATGTATATTTCTTGCTTTATTTGCATTTTTCATTATTTTTTAAAAGTTTTATATGTGGTAAACACTAAGCTCTCACAAGGGTAATCTCTAAAACAAACCCTAAAACACTTGAGGTTCTTTAACCATTTCTTGTTGAATCAGCAAACATATTTAAGGCCTTACAAGAGCCTTGGAATGAGATACGGTAGAGTCATTAAATGTCCGTCACCACAACAAAATGTATTAAATTATATATGACTTATAGCTGAAATTTAAAGCAGCTATAAACAATATAAAATATTCCCAAAATCGATTAGAATCGATAGACACGACATCCGAAACCGAGCTGTGAGCACTATTCTAATGTTTTCGGTTTTATGTTTTTCAAAGGAACACGAATGCAAAAGCCTCTATAGAACTCAATGATTTATAAAGGTCGTAAAGAAATACGCCATGGTGGGTAAGGTACATTCTCATAAAAAGGTACATAAAAAAATTGTGGAACTGAACTAGAAAAACGATAGAATCTTCGAATTTGTCGTACTCTTATTAAATATCTGATTATTACTTTTGAGTTTTTTTACCAATAAAGGCTAAAGTGTGTCTAAATAACGCATCTGCGTGTTGAAGACATTGCGATTGAGAACCTAATAGGGCTTCCAATACTCTCATTATTAGTGTTACTAAATAAAAGATATTTCTTTCTTTCTCAATAAGTGAGCAAAACATAGTAGGAACTACTAGTGGTCCGGGTTTTTTCGGTTACTACAACGTGTTATGAATTCGAATGTAATCTGCCTATTTTTCTATTACACTTCCATTCATGCAATATTTGGAATTATATAAATAGAGTAGGGGTAGACATACTTGTTATAGAGAATATCCATTTACCTACGCAACTATAAAAAACGTACCTACCTACGTACCAAAAGTCAGGGGTGTTGAACGCGTATTGATTACAAGGCTGTCGACAAAATCCACCCTTTTCCTGTCTCTCTGTATCGAACAGAACGGAAGCAAAAAAAGATCAATATTTGGACAGAAATGATTATAACATGTACCCAACCGGACGCGAATAAGCTCACCGGCGCTAATAAAATTAAAAGAGGCAGGATGCGATTTTCGACGGAATCATGTTAACACGACTTTGTTCTTTACATTCTCATGTCACAACAAAGTACAGTTTTTTAGTCGAGTTGAATGCTTTCAATTGAATCGGATATCGAGCCTCTGTATTCACAATCGGTTCACAGTTTGCAATTTGTATGCCCCATAATAGTCTGGAGCCCCCGAGCGCATTCCCATTGAGCCGGCATCGCGCACTTCCGCAACACAATCCGATCCTGCAGCTATTGAACACGATCTTATATGTTCATGTTTTGTATGTTCCTATACCTATATGATCGATTTCTTGTATTTATCTATAACTAGTATGAAACTCGAGAAAATTTTGCATGAACTCTTAAAAAAAGTCTAACCAAATCATGATTTTTAACAAAATGAGAGAGATTGCAAATCAGAAAGGTTTACTGCTGTCAAACAAGATTGACTATAAGATTCTGACGAGATGCCTAACCGGCCTCACTTTCTATTCTTCGTAATTGTATTGTGTACCTATCTACTTTACCACTGTTAGCTTAATGCGCCTCAATAAACAGAAGAAATCAAGGCACGTTTATACATTTCCTTTTTTATCCCACTGCCAGGTGTAGTGTAAGTAACTCTTGACTAGTGCTCCCTATATGGCTTGACATTGATATCCCGATTTGCCTTTCATCTAAATTCTCTGTCAAGTCCTAAATCTTTCGTCTCCAAAACTAGTGTCGCTGTCGGCGACGAAAGAAAAACGATTAGTTACGCCCGCCAACACCGTTAAAAGACCAGTTTTTGTTTTTTTTACTCAACTCTACATATAAAAAAGTTTTCTTACGGAGACTAATATTTATGTTAAGTTAAAAATTATTATTACACTTTATAACTATTGTAATTAGGTTTACTTTCGGCAGATAACATTTGTAAAGTTTACACTTTCTTGATAATAATTCTTTCTTTATTTACGTTAAGGCAATGATTCTGGGTTATATTTACCTAAGTTGATAGATAAAAAGCGATAGGAAAGCGGTGTTCTTGTCGTGTGAGAGGGAAGGTAAACAAATGAAGTGATCCTGCTCATGAGCCGACTGCCTGTGTAACACCAGGGGTACCTTTTTTTAGCTTTGATAACGCAAACAACGAGATACCAAAATTAGATACATAGGGAACTATTTAAATATGTATCATTTTGTTTGGAAATTTCTGATAATTTTTATGTTAAAAAACTTGAACTTTTAAAGAATTTGCACAGTAACATACTTACCTACCAATAAAAATGCTGTAAAACTAGGAGGAGTCCAAGTAGGTTAATAACGTGCAAGCAAGAGGTCATGGATAAAATCCTTTATTTTATTATTGTAATAGCTATAAAAACAGCTATTTAAACTTTTTTATTCCTTGAGACATTTACGCGTCGTCGGCAAATTTTATTTGTAATAAGAGCGGCAACGATCAAACAGCTATGTCAATGCAGTGATACACTGTGTCGCAATCGCAATAAAGTAGCGTCTTTGTCGGTAACTTATCAGCAATACTACATTAGTAGTTGATTATTGTTGATCGCTTGATAAGCGAGTAATCGATATTTGAAGTGAATCACTTAACGAAAATCCTCATTTCTTAAGACCTATCTATGCAGAAGTTAAATACTTAATCAATTGAACTAATTTGTTTTGATTCGACAACTAAGGTATTGCTAATTATATTTAACTCTACCTATGTTCTTAATTATGTATAATAAATACAACTATTTTAATATTTCTATAAAATAATATGAGAGAGAGAGGACCTGTTTAATAAGAGCTCTCAAAAGGTTAATTTATGCATTTTTGTATAACATTTCATAGAGTCTCGGCTTCTTTAGGTCGTAACGTGGAAGGTTCTACCTCGTCGGTAAAAGAAGGTGCCTACGTCGTATAGAACAAGGCATAATGTAGAACTGCTCGATGGTCTAAGTAGTGCGTCTTAAGCGCCGATTACTCTAGCCTACATGTAGGACACTACATCTTGTAGGACGGATCATGTAGGAGACTACATGATGTAGGGCGGTCGGGACTCGCCAATCTCCGATATGTAGTGTCCTAACAGCCTACATGTGATTACACTAGACAACATGTAGTGCCCTACAAGATGTAGTGTCCTACATGTAGGGTAGTCTAATCGGCGCTTTAGACATAAGCCCGAAAACTAATAAGTATAATGGCAAATAGGTATTCACGTTGCAATAACTCATATCACAGTTGGCTGTATGTACTTCAGAATACCGATAAGTACTTTCTAACTTCGTTAAACCAGTAGCATTTTACTTCAAAAGTCGGGCCATTCGTTGAATAGTTTAAGGCAGTGCATTATCACCAAGATTAATGACCTGATAGGTTGTGGTCACTTGACTTTTAAATACACACACTCACATGACTTTAAAAAAAAGCATAATTTTACACGTACTGGGGATTAAGGTGAAGATCAGAAGTTCTACAAGGGAACCACGAGGTCTGATAATAGACATAGGTAGCTTGAGAAACTTTATTGTACTTACATATTATTATTATTCACACTCTACAATCTAACCGCATATAATATTAGCTCATTTTAAATGTAGGTAAAGTTGCATGCCACATAGAGAAAATAAAGCCTCGACCGCTACTGGTATTACAAAATGTTCGAATAGCCATAAAAACACAAGGTAGGGTTCAGGTACCTAAACTAATCGGCCCGTTTTATGTCCGTACATCGAAGGTAACATAATATTTTAGTTATTTGATCCATATGTAATTCGCTATATTTGCTTAAAAGATCAAACAATTATGTTTTTTTATCAAGTGTCAGTGACGAGAGTACATTAACGGTCTGTTATTGAAGAGGACACATTCGTAGAATGTCGGAAATAGCGTTTCCGAGTAACTCTTGCATTGGATCTCTTGTCGCTCGTCCCATGTTTATTTATACAACTTCTGTAATCTGATGGCGGCCGACGCCGGCTGCGATCGTCGATAGTATCAGTTCACTTCGCGACTAGAATAACTGTCTTAACATCAAAGAAGGTCAATCTGTTTTGTAATGTAGAGAAAACATGTTCAGCGTAACCATCGTTTATCTAAATCTTAACCAACCTACATAGTTGCAGCATATTTTTTATAAATCTGTAGTAGGTATAATCTTATACCTACTTAATAGAGCTATGTTAAAAATTAAATAATTATTGAAAAACAATTTTTAAAAACAGTTTATTATTTTTTATGGTTAACCCTAAAATAGTCAATTGATATTCATAGGTCTCTACATTTTATAACTAAATTGTCCTACGAGGTAAATATGCATACAACAATAATATTGTATAAACGCTTTGTTCTATGGCGAGTGCGAGTACCTTAAGTTTATAGCAACAAGAACTCGATTATCAGTTTTATATTTAAATAATTTAAAGCTTGATCGGTATTTTTAATGATATTTTTTTTAACATTTTATCTGCAGGCGCCAACCTACACTCGTAGAATTTATTAATTGTTATGCATCGTATATGTAAATTGTGTGTGGGCGAAAGCAAAATATACTAGTGGGTGAGTAAGTACTCAGCTAGGCACTAAATCTATTGTAAGTATCTACTATGTGGTAGGTAAGTGGGAAGGGGAACAGATCGTAATGGTTGAAGAGGTTTGCGGCATCGTCGTCGGCGTTGGCGGCATCAACAGAGTGGCCGGGCAGGCTGGCTCGCTCGCGGTGAGATCAAAGCACGACGCGGGTCGACGCACGCGGCTCTCGATCGGCCGCGTCACGTCCCGCGCACCTCCGTGGCTCGTTCGCCTCTTCCACAATCCACAACGAACGACCTCAACTCAATTCGTTTGGCCGACTCTGAGATGCCGCCCTATCGGTACTCGGCGGCGTGCGCAAAATAACACTCAAAGAAAACCTACCTCTGAACCGGTTATTGTTTACAAACGAGCAATGTTTAATGGCCATAAATTGCTTGAACGAAATATCGCGGCCTTGTTACTCGGAGAGCATTCTCCTTCCGTAGGTACGTACAACTACAAAGTAATTTGTAATACATTGTGAATAGATTCACGTTCCAAAAGGTAATTAGTGGTAATCTATGCTAGGTATATATAACTGATAACTTAGCCTAACTTAGTTACTTTACTTTTACTACCTTGTCGGCACGTCACTTTATCCATTATGTATCTTCTATTTACCTACATACTTCCTGGGTTTGCCAGACATGTAAGAACTCTAAATATCTTGCTTTTAATTAATGAAACAATTAAAAAATAACAATTTCAAACCTCCCACAATGTTACATACCTAACTAGTTACTTCAAAGGAATTTTAAAATACGTTGATGTTTATTCTTTATTCCTACGCTTCAGTGAAACAGGAACGAGTTAAGTAATACTTAGTTAATAGGATAATTAATTATGTTCAGGTTCAATGTCTTATAAAAATCTCTAATGTAAAAGTCCTTCGAACCAAATAGGTCCCGTCTTATTGTCTCTGACTCTTTGATGTATCTTTCCATCGAGAAACTATTTTCAAACAATAAGTCCGTTCTTCAAAGAAGTATTTATATCCTTTTTTAAAAAGTTAAATGTGTTCGAAACTTACGTAACACAAGCACCCTTTTATTACGTACAGCTACTATTATTCAAAAGGATCTATGTTTTTATTGGTGCATAGAATGTTGCGGTTTGGTTGTTCCGTTGCCGCCTGCTAGCTACTTGAGGACGCGGCATGCGGCACAGTGGCGGCATGCGGCATTGGCGGCACGTCCTCACTGTAGCGTGTCTGACGGGCATCGCGCAACGGGTTGAATTAATTAGTAGAGCACCGCTCGGCGGCCGCGCCACTCACTGTCTTTATAACATAATTTGCACTTCGTGCGGCGAGATCAAAGCAAAGGCCATTCAATGGCGGCGCCTTTGATCATGGCGAGCCTTTAACTGCCGCCGCCGCCTCCGCCGGCCACGCCTCGAAATAGTCAATTTGTCGTTGGTTTTTTTCATGACATGAAATGGGAAATGGTACGTTTACACATCGGGTAACATCACACGGTTTTATTTATATCTAAGAGAAATGTTCCGGTTTGATAATTTGAAGATGAAAACTAAATTTAAAGATAGATACAGATAATTAGGTATTGTTTATGTGTTGTGTATGTATGTTGTTAATTAACACAAAGAACCTATCTATTAATAAAACTTTGGTGAATAAAGATAGAATGTCTTTAATTCTTCGTATCCTCGTAAAAGTCGACTAATCTACCAAATAAAGGACCAAAGACGGATTGGTATTGGGTTTTAAAATAAGTTTATTTTAAAACCCGATACCAATCCGTCTGGGCAACACGGTAAACACCGGTAATCGAAGTTTTCTCTTTTGCCTACATCCATGTGACCCGCTCCTGCAGTAAAACATTTATGGACTGCTGAGTGAATACTCAATGTATAATGTGTTTTATTTAATATTAACACAAATAGAATAACCTCCTTACCTACATAAAAGATAGGCATATAATAATTCTTAATGAAACCCACCAACAAAAAACAAAGTAGATACCTACCTAGCTAGATAAAATATATTATCACTATTCGCAAGTCAAATAATTTACGTTTACCTATCTCTAGTGATAATTATGTAAGGTTAAGTGCGTCTAGCCGACAAAGAGATGAAGTACGTGCCTACATTACATATACCTAATCAATTTGATAGCGTAAACAACTGAGTGATGATGACATTGACGACCCGCGGAGATTGTATCGCTTATTTGGGAATCTACGTGTTTAGTTATAAAAAAAACAACTTTGTTCTTTTTTTAAATCTTTTCTGTGAACTGTTTAGCTACATAGCAATAGTTTTCTTTGAATTCAACAAAAATCTTGGGTTTAATTAATACGTTCTTTTTTCGAATTTGTTTTGCTAATCTCTCAATTTTATCTTTGGGTATTCCTTATTTGTATTGATAGTGCAACGGCTGGCCAGTGTGACAGAAAACTCCCAATACCCCAGGGGAGGGAGGCCCGTACCAGCAGTAGGACCTTAATGGCCTGTTATGGTGACAACTTATTAATGAGTTTAAGATAGTAGTCCTGTAGCCTGTAGTAGATAGAAACCCTCGTTTTTGCAAAGTAGGTACCTATACCTACCTATTTACCTCACGTAACACTAATTATTAACACTAATCCCAAACCTTTACCTAAACATTTTTTGTACACTAACATAATGATAGTAACAGAATAAGTACCTACTTGTATAGTATCTACCTACCTACCTATAATCATTTTGGCTTTTCGTGTCTCGGTCAAACGGACCGTGCGGCAGCGGAAAGATCAAAGGCACAAAGATGAGTATCGTATCAGTGGACGGAGAGCGGCACGGGCAAGCGAGAGGGCTCGGCTTCGTTTATTTTTTGTATATTTTTTAACAGCTTAACGCACCGTTCACAAATAATCTGCATTTATAAATTCTCCGCGCGGTAATAATTCTTAGTAGGTAATCAAGAGTTCTTATGAAAAAAAAAATATACGTTAAAGTTTTTAGAGACAATGTACGAGCATAGTTAGATTAAACTTATGCTAAAAGTTATGGGAAGTAAGGTAGATAATTATAGTTTGAAATAGTTAGTATTATCTGGAACGAAAAAAAACTAATCTAACTGAACTGCCTCGGTGCCATGGTCAAGGAGAGGCTATCATGCGGGTACGATTTCCTTGAAGATCAATTGTTTGTGCCATTACCAAATTGTAATCTTAAGATGTTCTTTGTGTCCTTTAAATTGATGTTTGTGAAGTCCCCGCGACACAGGCCATGATCCCTAGTGTGGGAATTGTCATTAAGTAATCTTTTGGACTTTAGTCTTAAAAAAGTAAAAGCTATTTTAATGACCAAGTGATTAGGACGGCGGAAATCAACTTATATAACTTTCATAGAACTAGTTTTTACTTAGTAGTAAACCTATTGTCTTGAACTTATTTATAATTCCTTAACATCCCTAACATTATGTTATTTTAAGATAAGAGTATCAAAGGTAAACTCTTTTATCAGATTTTTGTTTCTTTATTATTCTTGTTATCAGTGTCTTCTATCCGCACGTTTTTATCCTTTCAACAAACTTAGTGAACTTCCGGCCAGGTATTGTGTACTAAACGGCCTTTTATAGATGTGTAGGTAGAAGATAGGTAATCTTGCATAGGTTTTGTGACCTGTTTGACTCTTGAAAATATTATGCCGACCTATGACTTATATTAAGTATGTATTATGGGAGGACCGGATGGAGTGACGCGTACTTGGAAGAGCCTGTGTCCTGTGTCCAGAGTGGACCACTCATGGCTGAGAGATAAAGCTAGTAAGTAATATTTATACGTTTGCATTGTAAATATTCAAGGTGCTTGCTAATTCCATATTTTTAAGATAAAAGCTAAGAATGAAATTTAATACCACAAGAATAAAAACAATGTGTAAGTATATACATATACTTACCGACAAATATTTAAGTACGTAACTTAAAACAATGAAATAAACATAGAAAACATTCGCCGCGTTATCCACATTATTTTCGTAATCATTCATAATAACGTTACACTTTCATTAAAACTAGTAATAAAAACGAAACTCCTTTGATCATTCAGCATAAAAACGAATAAATGTGAACTACAATTTTTTTGCTACCTATTTGCAAAGAGGCTGCCAAACGTTGACGGCACGTGACGCAATAGCTGGCGGTGCCTTTGATGTCCGCTTTGTATCCAGTAAATCCAGTAATGGATCGGCGGGCAGAGTTGTCGCTTGTGATGTTGCCGCTCAAGAGCGTGCCGACAAAGAGCTTTCTAGCGGTAGCACAAAGCTATTGATATCATTTAAATCCCTTTGTCAATCACCGACACTGTTACATCCCCTTGGGATATGAATACAATACTCTCTGATAGAGTACCGTACCCATTTACGTAATGCATTTATAATTATTTCTATAACAATTACTTTGTATGTTATTATGGCTATCATTAAATGTGTACTTGCGTACATAATTGTCGAGGCGTATGCGACTTCCGTTCACATGGTTGCAAGTTTTATTCACACGCATAAAACCTAATTATTTGTGCCATCCACCAATTATTATCCTGAACCTAAATGTCCTTCAGGGTACAATACCTAAAGCGAGAAGTTGAGTAAGCTCTATATTATGTATATTGTGTTGTTGTGTTAAGAGCCATAATATCTCGAAGTAAGAAACATTTTTAATTGCTTGAGCCAAGTCAAGACTCGAGTCAAGCTTATAGACTTTTCGCATGTGGCGAATTAAATGAAAAATTCTGTATTGAACCTAAAACATACCTTCGAGTCCAGCGAATACCTCTGAAAGTTCCTCACAGCATGTATTTACCTATATATTAATTAACTACTAACTCATCAATTTCATTTCGGATCCAGTACGAAAGTAAGGTCAAGGGGGGGAATTCCGGCAGCGGGTTAAGTCCGTCCACGTCTCGTTTGCGCGCTTTTTTAACCACCTATAGCAGTTATAGTGTATGTGGGTAAAACAGTGTCTCTTGCTGGTTCTGCCATCAAATTACAGATGTCGTTACGACTCTCACAGCAGTAAAAAAATAGTTCAAAAATTTTAGTGTCAGTTATGGCGGTAGTCAAGTAAGTGATATCATAAGTTTTAACAAAATTCGGTGTGGAAAACAAGAAATTCACAGGTGTTTTTACGGTAAGTGGCTACATTGTGTTCTAAATTTATAGTTTCATATGTTTTCAAGTGAATATGTGCAATTTTTCGAGAAATATTAGCCGGCAAATAACACTCAACCTCAAAAAGTAATGTTGGGGTAATGGCGTATACTGGTTTAGGGAAATGCCGTCATATGCCGGTATTGCCCCGTTCCAGATATAGTAAACCTTTTGTTGTAGTGTATTTTTTTTCCAGTAGACAACTGTTTGTAGGTGTTATTTTACCTACCACTAATCCATAAGTTTGTTTAGTAATATTTGACTAAACATTAACGTTGGTAAGTAAAAAAAATTCTTTACTAGACTTTTATTACTAGACCTCACTATTTAAGTCTACTTTTCCTTAAGCGGTGAATCAAATGGGTAGTTTGTGGTTGCAGTAACAACCAATTTGATTTACGAGTACTAATATTCTTCATCACTTAGTGTGTTATTTTTATTTTTAGGTAAACATCAAAATGGTGCGGAATTATAAAAGGAAAACCGATAAAGCATTATATCCAAAAGAAAAGCTAGAAGATGCGGTGCGAGCAGTAAGCAATTATATACTCTGTAGTCAATACATTTTGTTAGTTGATTTCAAACGATATCAACAGTTATATGTTTAATTACTTTCGTTTAAATACTTACTGTGATTTTACCGACTACATCAATAAATTGTGCTTATGGATACTTATTCTTAAAGACTGATTCAGTACAAATATTTTAAAATAAACCCATTTAATTATATTAAATATTGTTTTACTTATCTACACATTGACATTCTAACAGCCTTACCTGCCTAGTGGGTAGGTATGTTTAATATGTTTACAACCCCTGGCCTAATCAATATGACGGCATTACCCCGTTTTATGATTTTACTGCAATTCAATGGAAATCGTACCTTATATCTAAGATTTGAGAATTTACTTTTGATAAGCATACATTTTTACGTATTCATATCATAAACGTACTCGATAAAACATTAAATTTCACTAAAAAACAACTATATGACGGACTTACCCCAAAAAATCGGGAAAGTTCGTCAACAGACTAAATTTTATAAAATTGTCTTTAATTTCGCAATGGATTATATTAGGGTATTGATGATTAATGGAATTTGTAAAGAAGAATATCCTTTATGACATACGTTACAAAAAAGTAAGTTAGGTTCAATAAGTACTCCTAGACGGTCAAACAAAATTTAAAAAAAATGAAATATGCCGGTATTCCCCCCCTTGACCTTAATTCAAAAAGCTTTCCTTGATTTATTATAGCATCTTCATCGAAAGATCTCTACACCTATCTATTAAAATAGTTCTTTCTCTTCAACAAACCCGTTATTAAATGTTTTTATGTATCATTCATACCACCTGTGTATAATCTATAACACGTACCATCTAATAATCACACTTTGTAGCTATTAATTCGGGATCACTTTTAAGCGTCCGACATGCGAGAAAACAGGTTTTATTATTTTTGTAGGTGAATGTAAGAAAAAGGAGCGTTCATGCCGTAAAGTATAAGGAGATAAAAGGAGGATACGTAATCGTATGTTATTATTTCTTTGTGAACGAAGCCGACAGACGATAACCGTGTCTACTACAAATTGCCACACTCCACCATGTTTTACTGCCCGTAGGCAATACAAAGACGTGTTGCGTCCTCTCTGTGAATGTTTTGAACTTTGAGTAAGACACAGCTACTGCGCTTTGTACTTCACACCTCACACTAACAATGACTCATTATTTTCGTAGAAGTTTAAAGAAAATTGTGGGTGTCAACATTTATCAACAGTTAGAAAAGAATCCGAAAACCACAATTAATTCTTTCCAGATTCTTCTTAAGTGGCTCTGGGTAGTTCTTAGAAGCGTTCGGCGTGGGCGGGAGGTTTTCTATTAAAGTTTGATGATAATAGAATTATTTGTTGTAATTCAATACTGACTTTTTCGAGATCACTTACTTGTCTATTTACTTGTTGTCATTGAACTTTAGTACGTAGATAACTAAATAGAGCAGATTAAGTACCCAAATACATTGTAAGCAGTAAGGCTTTTCAACATGAAGCCACCTAGGTTCATAGCACCTCGCCGAATCTACTTAATTCCTAGTGTAACAAATCCTAGTGTGTAATTGTCAGTGTTTAGGTGGAACTTACGTACCGTGGCAAGGAACATTATAGGGACATGGGAGTTAACAACTTTTGTCCCATGGTTACGAGCAAAGTTCAAAGACACTGATCTTTTTGCTTGTAAAACAAAGAGTTCTTTTGCATCTTGTATGGAACAGCTCATCAGGCGGGAGATTCGTTCGTCTCGTAACTATGCCATATAAGTATAAAAACAAATATCTCGATTGTCATTTGTTTACTAGATAAGAAGGCAGTTGCTTACGGGACATGATGGAAGATAGGGGAAATTAATGTGATCAAAATACTCGAGTGGGCATTGCCCACGATATGTTATAGAACTCGAGCGACTATATCTGGCAATATGCCAACCGACTGAATAGCAGAAATAACGCTACTATCAACATTCCAGGTCACTTGGTGTGATTATCTTTTTATTATACTACTTATGTCTTAATAACATTTAAACCAGAAAACGTAAACACGTAACACGTAAACAATCTCTACTAGTGAACTTCTTAATTTAGATTGCTCACCATATTGAGACCCCATAATGGCAACATGGCAAGCATACTTCTCAACTGGCAAACGATAAACTGTAGGAAAACTATATTTTATTCCATAAAAAAAGTTTTACAAACCTATAATTTTTAATAAGCATTTTGGTCAGTAAGTATCACTTACCGAAGAATCATTCATCACGGTGCTATGAGTACCATTGCGTTGCCTTCATCTCTACTTATATTCACACTTTTTATTACGTTCGATTCGGTTCGATACACTTATTGCCATATCACTGTAAAAAAGGTACTGCTAGAGTAATCTCTAGCAGTTCCTTTTCTACAGTGATACAAAGCCATTTAAATGATGCATAAAACAGTTTCTAATTCTTATTACGTTCTAATGTTTATAGATAGAAATACTAAACGTTTTGCAGATATCATAATGTAATATAAATTAGTAAGCACATTCTAAAGAAACCTAAACAGACCTATTTGCTTAATCCCAAACACCATAAAAATATTTTATGATCAAAACTAAGGTTTGACAACCTCTGTGGCGTAGTGGTTATAGTACGTGAATGCTACCTAAAAGTCTAGGGTTCCATTCCCGTTCAATGCAAATCTTTGTGTGATTATCCGATATAACATGATAGTTATACCCATAGTACGAGGACAAGTTTTGCTTAGTTTAACACTAGATGGCGATGTGTGAATGTGTGTGGAATATTATTAAATTAACCCTTCTATAAGTTAACAACGTAAGTAGGTAGGTCAAACTCCAAACGTGGAAGGATGTTTGTACCGTGGAACGGTAATAGACTGATATTATACTATTATTGTATTAAAATCAAATAGTCAAATAGCTTATTGCGCCAAAGACACTGTAGGTACTTGAAATTATTATAAATCAAGCGTCAATAAATATCAAGTATCAAGGTAAAATTATAGAGTATCAAAATACTTATACATAACTACAATACTTATCAATTTATAAAAACCCAAGCTGTATTGATTACAAAATGTTAAACACGTTGTATTAAAAAAAAAGTTAACGCCATTTCATTGTCGATATTATTTTGAATATCGGCTAGCATTAGCATTACCATCAACACTATTTCGTGGAATACGCCACCCACGTAGATCCTGCCCGCTAGACCCTCCCGACCGCTGAGCTTGGTCATCTTGTAACGTTATCCGACAAACTAAGTGCTATAAAAAAAATTAAAAACACAAATAAGGTAAGTATCAATCAAGAAGGTAAACTACGCAAATATCTAAGCTTCAAATTATGCATATTTTAACAAAAAATGTAAACAACTTTACAAAGTAGGCCGATGCGTTAATAAAATTTATTCAAATTATTATCTAATGGACGCAAAAGCACTATTTTATATCTTCGTGAAGATTTCTTTATTACAGACATAAAACTTACATAAAACAGTGTTTGTTGTAAGTCAGTTTTGGAATACGACCTCATCTCGGTCGACAATAACTTTTCGACAATAAACCTAACACGAAGAGGCCGTAAAATTCTAATTTGAAATGATTCGGATTGTACCCTATCCCTGACTGGCACCCCACGACGTGACGCAAACACCATCTACCCTGCTTTTACTAAGAAATATCGGACTATTTTATTATACCTACACATATCCAATAGAGAATCACGTCAATTGACTATAAAATTATAAAAGCTTCTCTCAACAATAAAACTATATCAATGTATTAAATATTAGCTCTACCTTAAAAACACTTTTATTTTACCTTTTGTTATTGGTAAGATGATAATATCCAACATCTGTGATTAATTAAGTGTTGATTTTTGTTTCGAAGTAATTTAGGAAATTTTATTAGTATTTTATGTTTTTACGACAATTTTATTTAAAATTTTGGCAGTAAATAAAGATATGGCTGTGAGCGGAAACGTTAGTATTTTACTGCCCTTTTTAATGTGTAATTTTATTTTGTTTTATCCTGTTTACTATGTGATAGTACTCAGGTATAAATTAATAAAAAAGAACAACAAAAAAAATCTTAATTAAAGCCATTCTTTAACTCACAAAAATATGTGAATTTTCTCAAATACTTGTAGTAACTCGTATAAGTTTGATCGTTGGTCGTTTGAAAGAATTCGTTGTATCATTAGCATGTCTTCCTTCTAGAATGTTCATACTATCATTCAAAAGCTTTAAGTTCTAGAACCAGGGGCAAGCTTATGCTACTTACCTATTGTTAATGAAACTATGAAAGGGATTTCGTTTCCGACAAATACATTTTCGAATTAGTGAGTAATGTTTATGAACGAGTCTTGCTACTGATATAGTACCTACTATCTACCTACCTACCTTAATCTTTTTTGTAATCGCTTACTCACGGTCATCGACCGCATGGAGGCTGCCATTGCCGAGACGTAGCGGATGCGCGTTCACCTTTCTCTCTAGTACCGCCCTATAGGTATTTACCTACTACTCTGATCACTTTCTTTGCCTGGTAAAAGTTACATTCTATGTACGTGATTAGAACGGAATACTGAAGCAATTTTTATTTAGAGCAACAAAGAAATTAACTAAAAAGTTCCATTACAAAGTTCACAACATTACAAGAAACAACATTGGCGTTCATGATTAAAGTATTGTATAAGTATACGAATGCGATTACATTATGATTGTTACTTTATCTGCATATGAATAGATCTTTTGCACAACCTTCTTCACACTTTATTCTGCTTTAATGCCACAATTTTAAAGAACCTTTTTTTGTATTGTACTATAAGGTAGAGTTCTGAGACAAATATACTTACACCATTTCACTATCCTACTAATAAGATTTTATTAAAGTTAGCAAAAACTTAATGAGGTTTGAACACTTGCGAGTTGTGATATTGTTATTAAAATCCAGATATTGTTTTTTTCTGGTGATGCTAAGCTAATAAATTAATATCTACCTTTACCAAACCCATCGATACCGTGTTTAAAATAAATCTACATATGTTTTTCTCGGTTTAAAGCTATGTTAAAAAACAGAATTGGACATAGGCCTCTCTCAACACGCGCCACAGAACAGGGTCCTCCACCTCTATCTAAATAACAGAGAGATTTACATACCTACTATAAAATGACAGTAAAAGAAGAAGTGGAAATCTCTCAATAAAGTTTACACGGTCTGTCCCTATAATACATACTTGCTGAAAGTAGAGACAATTCATATCGTAGTTGTTGCGTAACCACCTTAATTTACATGACTCTATCGTTAATCAGAATAATGTAGGATTTAAAATACTTTTTCTTTTGACGATGCAGTTCCTACACATACAATGAGAGAGTACTGAGGAGTAGGTAATACGAGTACCTACTTACTACAAATGTTATAGGTAGAGTTTCTACGATCCGTGCTGCACCATATTATTTCAAAGTTAGTTTTAGTTAGACAATTTTAGTTCCTCTACAATATTAGTAGATGTTTATTTCTATAGAGCAAAAAATAAACATTCCTCCTAGGTAATACTAATGTGGTCATTTATTCCGTAGGTTGACTACCTATACCATGCATTAGGCTTTTATAATCAATTTCTTTAAATAAACATAATATACTTATTAGTCATGGTTTGGTTTTCTTCAGACAATGTTCTTTAAAGTATTACTATTAACTTCAATACAATAGGACAATACGTAGAAGTTTAGCGAGTCGAGGTAAACCATGCCGCGCTGTACCACATGCCGTGCCGACTGTACAGTCGCGTCGCTTATGCCCGATTTACACATCGACAAGTACAGTAGCGAGTTAAGTAGTATTTTAAGATTAAGTTGATTTAAATAGATCTCCATCCTATTTTTTGGCGAGTTAAGTACGAAGTAGCCCCCTCTTTCGCGTCTCGCCAACTTAACTCGCCAAAAAATAGGATGGAGATCTATTTAAATCAACTTAATCCCTTAACTCGCTACTGTACTTGTCGATGTGTAAATCGGGCTGTAGTCGTCGACGTGCCCGCCGTGCATGCCGCTGCCCGCCACAAACAACGCGCCGCACAATCCCGCGTTCTCTCAGCTCACCCGCCCCTCCCTACCCTACTCCCTTCATCCATCAGTCAGTCACTTTACGGCACGCGTGAGGGACGGTCGCTCGATTTCTCTCTTCGTCCAATATTCACGCGGACAACTGGGTCAAAGATTTAACGTTAACATTCTAATAAAGATAGTTGTATTGTGATTATATGCAGTGTAAGTGAACTAGAATTATTACTTGTGCTAGAATATAATAAAGTTGCGGCTCTTTTGAAGTGTATGGGATGCGTGCGTGAGCGCAGCGCATGACGTGCTACGAAACGTTAAGAGCTCCGGCACCCGCCGCGGACGCCCCCATGGCGCACCACTTTGTCAAGTGGTGGCGCAACAAGTTTAGAAATGGATATAAGAAATTTAGCCGTAAGTATTGTGAATGTTTTTACACTCCATTACACTAACTTGCAAGCTTTTGTGAGGTACATAGCTTACTAGTTACTACAGCTACAAAACAGATGACAATCAACTAGCAATGTACTTTTAAACTTTTACCACTCTCTACTTTACGTATATAGCAGCCTTGTAGGACCCTGAATTGTTAAAAGCTCATACTTGATATTTAAAATGCATGTAGGTAAATATTATAGTTTTTGTTATGGTTTTTACGTGGCACCTAGGTACAGCTTTTTTATGTTTGCATTAAAACTATTCATTCATGAGTCAGATGTGTTAAACAGTAACGAAGTCCTTGAACATCTACGTAACTCACCTACATAATAATAGTGATAGGTTTAACAAACACATTTCACATTACGATAAAACCGGTCAAGGGCGAGTCGAAATTGATCATGAATGGTTCCCTAGCATGTTGTTTACATGAAAACTACGCCATCTATGCAGTGAAAAATTATTGTTTTTGGTCTGGCCTTTGTAGGAAACATTATGTCAGAAGAGCAGATTATAATAAAAATAAACACTAGAAAACAATATGAATATTGAAATATTTGGTCTTCATATTGTATTATGTCACATTATCAACAACAGCTGCGATATAATAAGGGAACAAAATAAATATTTCATGTTAAAATAAACGAAACAGACAGACTTAACACAAGTTACCTTGTTTATAGCGAATAAAGAATTTGTAGTTGATCTAAGCATCTTCATTAATAAAGAAAACAACGTGATTTCCTACATTAAACTAAAAATAATTTGCTCGTAGGTACTTAAGATAACTTATCTTGGCCATTCAATTTGTGTAGAATACCTAATATAAAATATAAATACCTACCTACCCATATCGTGCTTATTATAAGATTTTACGATCTCGCGATGTTATCAGGGGCCGGCGAGATCAAACGCGCGACGTACGGCGCGACGCCGACCCGGCAGAGCGGACCGGGTAATACGTTCGCGGCAACATGAATTCAATGAAAAAAAAAACAAATAATAGAACCAGACTTCGTCTTCCGCTAGCTTGACGACATAGACCACGCTTTTGTAAATATGTTTTTTTATTGTGTTTTTGTCTACTGCTTATATTAAATGCATTAGTTGTTAGTCACTAGCTATTTATAAAAAAGGTTGTCGATCTAAGCTCCGTTGTTTATTATTTAAATGTTCACTCCTAGGTTTATTGGAAATACTTGGTATGACTTATTAGAAGCAGTAAGCTTGTTACAATTATTAAAAGTGTAAGAATAAGACACATTCACATTATGTCATCTACCCCCTTACTCATAAACGCCTCTTAAATTTTAGTCAATTGATTAGGTTAAATTCTTACGGTTTTGTTTGGGATAAGGTTGATTTTACTAATAAACATCTCAGTAAACAGTGATTAAATTAATAAGAGGCGTTTATGAGTAAGGGGGCTAATCTCTAACTAAGAAACAGTACAAAGTAAACACCCATAAGAATAAAAACAATCATGATCATGAAGGTTTTGATTAAGTGGGAATAAAAAAAAGGGGTTATTAACAAAAAGTTTACAATACAATACGTACTGTCCCATGCTTGGCCCCACACTTGGCAAAGCCTATCCTGTGGGTACCTTGTAACGATTACCAATATCTTAAAATAACACTCGGCAGAATCATACTATATCGAATCGATATAATCAAATAGGTACTTACTGAATTAAAACTCTGTGTCCACATACAAAAGTCTCAAAAATAATATTAATACATGATAAATATTAACAGTATAATTAAAAGAATTCAAGCTAAAATTAAATTAATTTAAGACGATTCCCGTAATAAAGGTCGTAATAAAAATAAGGAATATAAAATTAGTACAATAAATAATGCAGCGTTTTGTTTACGGAGTAAAACAATGCCCAACTCATAAACTTGAAACTCTTAGAAATACGTGTTTACATAATTAACCGTTACGTAATAGAAATAAATATAGCCAACGGCCTTGTAAGATGTGGATATTTAAAACTTAAGCAACTAACACCTATTGTAAATTTGAGAATAGCGCTTATTGCATTTCTTAGGCAACATAATACTTGATAGTTTATTGCTGATTGATAAGGTATAGTAATAACCTACCGACCTAATAGTCAATCATAGTTCAATCTCCAGTTGGCAAGTTGTATTGAAGCCATGACTCTGTAATCATTTCGTAAGTAATATAACAACCTAGTTGGCCCAAGGAGCGAAAGATGTATACGTACCTAAATTTAAAAAAAACCAATAAATACTTCAAACTATCCTAAACTTACGATAACAAACCTTAACGCTACGTGATTAGAATTCATTTACTTTCACAATTTACAAAAATAATGACGCAATTACGTAATATAATATAAGATATAATTGGAATTTTTGACTTGCAAACCTGAGGTTAACTCAGATAAAAGAAATGCCGCTTCTTTTGAGAGAAATAACATTAGCGGCAGATGTGCGATGCCACGGCAGATCCCAAACGTTCCAAAAGCCGACCCACTCACGAAGCCTTCCAGGAAATATCTTAACGCTCCCCGTAGTCTTGTGTCGTTTACATTTCTTGGTCGGTCCGCATCACAAAAAGTTTTTGATTTTCGCCGCCAAACTGCTGGATATTCAGTTTTTATTTTTCTTGTTATTGTATTACTCGCATTGTATTTGTTCCTTTGCCAAAGATTACAATGGTCGAAATAATAAGAAACACGTATTGGAAGTAATACAACTTTTGAATAAGACTATAAATTGTGTACCTGTGATAGTACGACCTTGACCACTGTTCATTGCGCATCAATAACAATTAGGTACCTACTTACAGTTAATAATAATCTTTTCAGTTTTTTACTACCTGTTTATGATTGAATTTAACTTAGCAATACTTTAATGAACAACTGTTTTGCTCCTTCTTATAATGAATAAAACCAATTAATGATTCTGTTTGCTAGCCACTACTCTTAGGGGTTTATAAACAGCATTTTTGATGCACTCATCACGCGCGACTTATTAATACATAATTATGTAGTTGCAAACATTGATTTATCATACATCA
The DNA here is from genome assembly GCA_905475405.1 of Schrankia costaestrigalis. Lineage (NCBI taxonomy): Eukaryota > Metazoa > Arthropoda > Insecta > Lepidoptera > Erebidae > Schrankia > Schrankia costaestrigalis. The sequence continues at coordinate 12,661,554 of FR997827.1, forward strand.
TATAACTGAGTGATGATTACTTAAATCTTATTTTCTTATAAACACACATTGTAACGTTTTATTGTATTACTTTTATGTACATTAACAATTTAAATAAAAAATAGTTTCTTAAATTGGGATCAACAAACCTTCTTAGAACCTTGTAAATGCAGACGAAGGCCATGTGAAATCAAAAAAATGTGTAGCTGTGTTTGAGCCAACGTTCGTTTTTTAAAAGTATTTTGTCATTGAGATATTTGAAGTCAATAAACAATAAATAAACAGTCGGTTAAAGACATTAACAAGATTATATTATACTGGCCCCTGGTAATTAGTAAACATGTGGCTATTAGCCAATTTTACGTAAACATATTTGAATAAATATGAAGATAATAAACTGACTAATCAAAAATCAATGATTTTCTGTTGTCAATAAACAACAGATAGAAATCACAACGATTTAGCAAAATAATAGAATTACAGAAATGCCCTTTGTATAATGCACTGTGTAAGATTAATCGAAAACGTCATGCCACGAAAATCTCTCATATTTAAACAAAAAGACGCTTTTCGTCATGGAATCCACTAAAGCAATTTGTTTAAAGTTCTTGTATGTTGTATAAATCAAATACAATAATGAACAGCAAAAACTTATTGCTATACTTACACTATACCCCTTCCACTATATTTAACAACATTTGACAGCTTGACGTTAGTGACGTTCAGCAGTATCTCGAATGTAATGCTATTCGATTGTAAGCGATTTTTCGATTTTCCAAATTGCTTTATTTTACACATTTGGATTCTTACATCAACTTACATCATCTTTTACATTATATTATTGTTTCTTTCTTTATCTATGTTAAGAGAATTAGCCTATAGCTTAAAATTTTATAATTATAGTTAGCGTAAGTATTATTTAAAATACATAATTTATCGTGACACATTCGCGGGTTATAGCTAGTCTAAAATATTATATTACATTTTATAAACCTATTAAGAAGAGTTCAAGTTTATTCATAGCATTTAATTCTACCGATTATTTGTAATTTGTTTCACAATGATGGTAATCGTTATGCGTGTCCATCACTAAGTAACCATGGTAACCGAAAAAAACATTGGTACGTCAATGAAATACAATATTATTTGTTCGAAAAATAAGCGGAAGTATTTCGAAACTTCATGGACGTGAACTGTCAAAAAGCTAAACTTACGCTGGAAAGGGTATAGTATTATTTATTACGTATTAAATAGTAGTAAGTAATGTATTTTTTTAAAAGGGTTGCTTCGAAAATGGAAAAACATTTATTTATAAGAGTTTGATATACCTAACTTATTAGTTTTTAATTAAAATCGTGAAGTCAGTTATTTTCTTATTCATTTAGGTTAATATTAAATGAGGAAGTCCTAATCAGGTATGGAAATCTTACATGACATTTTTGTGTCTGAAAGAGATTAAAATGCAAGCCCTTACTTCACTGAAGAGATCGAATGGTAAATAAAAAGGTTCGTTTTACTAGCACACCGTTTAGTAGGATAGCATTTTACTTTCCAATTTATTTCTCCAATATAAAGTAGGACGGTAAGTGATTACATGGTGCTCCTAAAGATACGTGTATAGACATTATTCTGAAGAAAATGACGCTACTTTATAAGTTTTAAATCAAAGATGAAGAGCTGGGTTTGTGGCATTCTAAAGTGCCAACGGTATAACGGAAACGAAACGCAACATAAAACGAGTGTACGTTCATATTGGCTCTCAGACCACTCATTTCATATCGAACTTTCATTTTCGTCTAGTACAGTACTCTGTCACAGACTCTGTAGTCTGCTGAGCTTATCTCGATGTCGACTTTTTCGACACACATTGGAATAATATAAAATACCCTCTATATAACAATCATAGGTAAAGATACATTTTTATTTGTATAATTACGCAAATATAGAAACATTGCTGGTTAAATTACATATATTTTTACCTATAAAGCTTAGGTATAACTAGAAAAATCCGAAAAGAAGAAAGACAATGGAAAAAATTGGTACTCGATGCGGGACTCGAACCCGCGTCTCTGGACTATACGCGTCCAGCGCCATGACCTAAATTGCTGGTTAGTCTTAGTCAAGTCTTTTATTCAGAAATATTTTACAAATATCATCTTAATAAACCTGTAGTTAATATCTATTAAATACTAGATAAGTAGTAGCAGACGTAATACAGTATTTATTTTTAAGAAATAATTTAACAATAAACAAAGTGCGCGTTTTTTGCTTGCGCCACGGAACCCTTTTTGTTTGATTGCGATACTTACAAGTTTGTAAAATTATTTTTTACAAATTGCGAAACAAGAAGTGACATGGGATATAATAACCTTGATACATCCACAAATAAGTGTATTGGATTTGAGTGGTTTGTATTCCCAATTGAAGTGCTACGTTGTTGAATGTTTTCCTTTTTTGAGTGATCACAAGCGTTGCCAAAATAAATACCGATTTGTAACAAAAAAACAATACAAACAATTTCTGGCATGTATCTTTTTTTAGAACGAGTTTAAAAAAGATACCTTTGATGTTTATAATAATTTGCTTTTAATTTATTTCCAGTTGGTACGGAGAGTGAACGCACAGATACAGAAGAGCTAGTAGGACGGGCAGCTTCACAGTGCTCTGCGCCTCCAGACTTACTACCTAGCGAAGCTCGTGCTTTGCTGCAGCCCTCTCCAATAGTGCCACCACACCGCTCAACACATGAGCCTACGTACAAACCTTCATCGCCTCCTCCAGCATCAGAACACGAAGAAGACAAACAGCCAAGGCTAAGATTTGAGGTAAATACCATAAATCTTGTTAAATGTGCTGCTAAGAGCGAAATTAGAAATTGATTTTTAAACTTTATGCGAATTACAGCCTATGCCTTTTATGAAGCCGCCATAGTGGCGACATTCATGCCTCTACAATTATTGTAGCTGACATGGTTCTCGCCATTTTAGGACTCTAATGGATGCCAATTTAAAAAAAAAAAAAGCCTTTCCTCTAAACTAATGATTCCCTTATTTCTTAGGTGTTCGTAAATACCGAATCCCCTAAGTAAATACTTCGCACGAGTCTTCGTAAATGAAATTCCAGACACAAATCCCTACTTAGCCTGTTAGATAGGCAAATTTACCTTTAATCAAAATCAAAAATGGGAAAATCTGTTACTGTAATAACGTAGATAATAATATTATATGTTGACCATTTTTACCTACTCAAAGCAAGTTACTGACTTAGATGGAATATCAATTTCCTGTGAAACCCTATGCTCTATATTTGCATAATAATGGATGATAATTATACTTACGAGTAAATTTCTTTCAATTTAGAGTAGGTACGTTGTGCTTTCAAGATGTTTTAGTTAGTTATACAGGTAGTTGAATTTGGTTTACGGGAGTGACCAGATAAAACTTATATTTATAGAGATTACATTTAAAATACACAATTTTGCTATTATGTATAACAAAAATAATGTATTAAAAATAGGCTTTAACCCGTATGTCACTTGTGTTGTGTAGGTATGGGAATTAGAAAGTGGCTATTAGTAACCAAGCAAGTCGTGACTTAAGATTTAATCAAATTCATGTCTTTATAATCTCCATACATTATCATGAATTCGTAAAGAATTTAAAGCATGGCGGCAACGTTAGGCGAACTTTTTGTAATCTTTCTAAGTGGTTATAATTGTTACTCTTTAAAATATATGCAGGGTCTGGTAATATATCTTGTGCCTAACATAATAGTCTGTATTCTAAGCTATCATTATGATTTAATTGAGGAATGCTAACTCAATTACATTTTAAGTAGGTTATATTAGTAATAGATTGTTATGCAACCTGTGATAACTAACTGGGATTTATAACCGAAAAAAAAACTAATACCTTTTTTATATTAATGTAACTATACTATTTTAACTTATTGTATACTTTAATTACTTATTTTTTGGGTACAAAGATAACCGGAACTGTCTACCTGGTATAGAACTTTTTTTCTCTTTACTTATTACCGCATCTGGCAGGTACTGGGTCTGAAGCGGGTAGTAAAATGTTATCAAAGGTAAATGCCGAATCCTATAATTTAAAGTTAGTCAAATAATTAATTTTAAAAAATACATCACAGTTACTGAGACATTCGAGACTAGAGAATTTAATAAATGACACCCATTATTATGTTCTATATTAGTATAATGTTAATTCTATTCATTTTACGCGTACTTACAAAAATATCAATACGCTGCGTTTAACAGTAATCTGTACATTTTAATGTTATTATACCATATTATTATATCACGTTTGACATATATTATTACGATACCTATACTTTAAATAGTATCAAATTGTTTCGTTAAAACGATACCAATCATAATTTACTAAATTACTGACGCGGAACCAATTATTGCACATTCTTAGACAAAACGTACCTAACATTAAACATTTATAAATAAACACAATAGTTTTTATTCTGAACTCGCTCTTAGGTACTTATTGTATGCGATAGGCAGGTATAGTTTTACCCCTAAGTAAGTACCCCGCCCGCATAATATCATGAATGAAATAGTGTTAGTGATAGAGAATAAATAGGGAGAGTCACGTAGGAACTAAAATGCGTGCATAGACTCGATAAAACGCAAAGTAAGTACATTTTCTATAGGACAGAAAAAAATCAGTGATTTTTCTCTATGGTACCTGTTATTTTTTTTATTTGTCTCGCTATTCCCGGTTTAAATTTTATTTGAGAGGTATTTAATACTTTTCACGCTTTATAAAGCAAAAGCGTTCGTGGACGACCCTACTTCACCTTATATCTGTCGGATCGTAAAGGCATGGCTAGTTTCCTTATAAAGCGTCAGATAAGAAAGGCCGCCCGGCTCGGCGTTCGTCACACGGTATGTTCGGCGGCACTGACCACTAGCATATCTACCGCAACATAGATAGTATTGTGGAAGTAAATAACTCTCATAACTTAAGGATAAACATGAATACATAATCGAGATAATTAATTGTGGTAATAATTTTAGTTTAGCGTATTTTAGATGAAAACGTGGGAACGTTCATAAAGCCTAGATAGGTATCGGATCATTAAACGAATATTTAAGATTTCTTTACTAAATTTATTGATAACAATTTTCATTTCAATAATTCTGTCTACTGACCTGTACTTACTGTAGAATTTCTTTACCTTATGTAAAATGTGATTAGTTATTTACTGTTTGTTCCCTTGTGTTTGTTTGAATTGAGACATGGTCTTAGTAATAACACTAACCTTAACATTCAATTCGTAAAATGTGGTTGAAAAAGAAATAAAAAACTCCTTTACCTTAAATTAAAAATTACTAATTACCTAGTAATTAAGTAATTCGTTTCTTCTTAGATACCAGATCATAAACATTCCATCGCAGGATATGACGAGTTTATTGACCTGTTTAATACCTACAACTGACTTTCAAATTACGACATAAGTTTAAACTGTATTGAACGATAATGAATTTTAGGGTCTGCCAACTGCTTAATGGCCCTTGTTAATATCAGATCTCAAACCATGGAGTTCTTAACCTGTCTGGGAAGTATGAGGTAGCATAGTACTATCCCACTTATCAGACAGGGGTGTATAGGGTTTTCTGTCAAGTTCTTCTCTCCTGGCTGTTAAGTTTTACAGTACTTTTGGAAATAAATGTGGTAGTGATACCTACTATGTATAATTGGTCTACTTTCACCAAGTTAATAAACAAGCTTACAGTTATTAAACTGAACAAAGATTAAACTTTATCTTTATCTAAAGTGTATATCGTTATTGTTCCAGGAACTTACGTGTGACGTTGAATTACAACATCCGGAACCTTCTAAGCAACAACCGTTGCAGTTCTCGTTTACACTCTACGACCTCGATGGACATGGTCGTATGACAAAAGATGTATGTATTATATTTACTTCAAGTTATATTATTTATAATTTTAAATTTTTTAAATATTCCATACTGAATACATATTTCATACTAAAAGATTTGGAAGTTTTGTCTAATAACCGGGTTCAATTTCCGTACAATGTGCATGACGATGGTTATTTGACTTGGTCAGTATTTTTAGTAAATTCTGTGTTACATAAAAACACGCAATTATTACTTATTTTAAAAAGTACTGTGATACAAATTTATTCTACTTGTTAAGCTAACAAATATTATTATTATATTGCAGGACATTGCTGGGATTGTATCAACAATATATGAATCTATCGGAAAGTCGGTAACAGTACCACACTATGGTTCCAAAACGATACAAGTCCGCCTTACCGTTGTGCCTGATGACGGCAAAACAAGAAGTCATAGAGAAAGGAGAGACGGCAGACGACGTCGACGAAGAGACTGCACTATTAACACAGCACCTCAAGAATGCATAGACCATAGTGATAACGAGCAAAGAGATCGCTTCTCTCCCGACGACGATGTCTCTTCCAAATCATCATGTTCAGGCGATAGGCGACCTTCGCATAGACACACTTCTTACTCTCAATCTCGTCCCCACCGCCAGCATCGCAGGGATCATCGCGAACGCAAACACACTAAAAAGCGTTCAGGAAGCTTGCAAAGACGAGAACTTTTAGAAATTATTCAGGCCAACATGGAGAAAAACCATATGAGCTTTCAAGCTTCAAGGTATGTTTACTTCCATTTTCAATTCTTAGCATAAGTGAAGTATGTCATATATTAAAAAGTCAATTTATAATTCTTTTGAAACGAATTCTATAATCACTTTTAGTTTAGATAAAATACTAGCTGACCCGTGCCCACTTCGTTGGGTGGCGTAAAAAACGCGTCCGTTTTTTAAACATATTTCATTACTGCTCCACTCCTGTTATCCATAGCGTGATACTATATAGCCTATGACACTGCCTGATAAATGGACTATTCAACACAGAAATATTTTTTTAAATCGGTTCAGTACATCCAGAGATTACCTCCTACAACGCAACGTCACAAACACACAAACTTTACCTCTTTATAATATTAGTATAGATAGATGTAAATACTCGTAGGTTGCATTCTGCTATTTACATTTATAATAACGATTTTATTTTATTATTTCAGAAAGCCCTGTGAACCAGTTGTCAATGAAGAAGAATTTCCTAATAAATATCAAAAACACCGAAACAGATCTCACACGATAAGTGAGAAGCCTATAAATGCATTCCAAAAAATCAATTCGAAAACAGAAAACTCCGGCAATGGGTACTTAGATCTTGCTGCAGGTGGGGACCAACACTTGTGTAGGTACGACCGCTATCTTCACGCGGTAATATGTTCATCAGCTCGTCACGCACATACAGGATATCATCAAAAACAGAGTAAGATACCGCGACCACAAAGAACTGCTCACGTGAACCATGCGAGATCCAGATCACATGACTTACCGGCTCAAGGACAAACACCACACCAACCAAGAGTACTACAAATTATTTTCTTATAGAATTTAAGAAAGGGCAACACCGGCGACGGTGTTGTTCTTCTCTTTTGTTGAATATAATTGTATTTTACTTGGTTTAATTTTATATTGTTGAGTTACCAAGCGCTGTATTGAAAGAAAATGTAATTTAAGTGACGAAAAATGGGATCTTATTTCCCACTTTGATGAAAGCATTAACATGACCTTATATTTTAAATTACTCCAAGATCTGTATTAATAATCTTCATTTGTGGTTTCTATGTAAACTTTTATCTCCATAGGTACATTCTAAGTTCATTTTAATTTAGATACTTTGAATTGTATAAATTAAATTTGAAAGATAATAATGAGGCCTTATCGACATTTATTTAGAAAAGTGCCTTTCTTGGTATTATTGGTGTTAAGTGGAAATTAAGAGTTCGTGTTTTAATGTATACTGATAAGTGATAATGCTCAGTAGACTAGACTATGTACCTTTTGATAATGCAAACTCATTTAAAGAGTTTTTATAGACTGATTTTAGATGTAAGTGTTAGGTACTCCGAATATGATAGTTTATAACATTGTTATGAAAAATATCAATTTGAAATAATATGATTTTGCTCATTTTATTTCTTTTATAAAAGTAATTAATTTTTTATGTACTTAACTCTCTCTCATTGTTTGATTTATCCTCCACTCACATTACCAATATCAGTATTCGTTATTTTAGGTTATTAATCGAATCTTTGTTTTTATCTACCTCTTTTTTGCTTTCAAAATGTATTTATAATTTATTGATGATGGCTGAATTATGTTATTATAATTTAAGATGGTAGGTATTTTGTGATAATATGTAATGTTAAACAAAATAACTTTAGGTATATGTAACGAATTTGACTGAAATTGGTAATTATTCAGTTCTGTTGTTTATGTATGTAATGTGTACAAAGTGCTGTATCTTGTCAAAAGTATTTATTGTCAAATATAATCCATGAGATTAATTTACAAAAAAAATTGTTTTATTTTCATTTACGACGTTAACCTCTTTTGCCAATATGTTTAATCTTTTTTACTTGCCACGAAAGTATAAATAACATTACCACGGCAGTTAAAACTATTGTGGTTTCTTGAGGAAGACCACATTTAGAAACAGAATATTCGTCAGGTGTTAACATTACCTAAAACAAAAATATAAAATTAGTCAAAGGAATCTAAATACAAAGTAGGTACAGATACTTGCTTGAGGTAATGCATTCAGATTAATGAGGTACTGTACTGCAACAGAGTACTCGTAATAACAAGCCATTCGAAATAAATATACAAGCATGAAATCATTACAAGAAACGATAACTTATAGCAAAGAGTACACTGTCTTCCTTGACCCGACACGTCGGTGTTTAGGATAAGTAGCAGTGTTCATTCGTAATTCTTATCCCTAGATGGGTATGACAATTACGGATGTATCACTTGACTGTTATCAATATCAAAAATAATAACTAAAAATTAATGGGCCTAATATAAGACCTTGTGGAACTCCACAACTTTATAGTTTTTGAAAAATATGTGTGCAACAAAATGAACGGACAATGTAATTTATCTATTTTACTAGGTAAGTTTTCTATAAATTTAATTTTACTACATAAAGTAGGTATCAATAAAGAATAGGTACAGTCACGAGCAATAATATGTACACATTTTCAAATTTTCTAAACTATCTGCACGTTTATCTAGACATTACAATATCAAAATGAATTCGTAATTTAGAAGAGGTTCCGTACAGTTTTGAATTAATCTTCGAATTTTCAAGTTTGGATTGGCAGAACTTTAGATAACTGGTTTACAAAATGCGAAAATGTGTACATATTATTGCTCGTGACTGTACTTACCAACATAAATTTTGGATTAGGTCTATTTCTCCAAGAGAAAGAAGGTACTGAATATTCGTAAAATTCAAATACGTTTGGTTCCGTGTATTTGTGGTATTGCACACAGCCATGATGTGTATGCCCGCCAAAAACAACCCTTGGTTTTATTTTAGTTGCAAGGAAATTCGTAGCTTCTAAAGATAATGAATCCATTTTATAACGGAATAGTTTATTTTTTTCTGGAAGCGGTGGAGCGTCAGAATCATTGCAGCCAGCATCAGATAATCTGTACAGTGGAAAATGCTAAAAAAAAAACATGGCATTATTATAACATGACAAATGACAGTTAATTTTGAAATTTGTATTGATAGTAGATGGCGGGTACCTGCATGAGTATTGGTCTGCTGTAGTTTAGTTTAATGGTGTCATCATAACAGAACTCAGAATTTTCGGCACATTTAAATATTTCTGAAATGATAATTAATGAATAAATTAAATATTGACAGACTAAGAATACAGAGTGTTACAATTTTATTTCAAGTGTCTCGTAAAAGGCAACTAAAGCCGCTACTTAGCCAAGGTGAGCCATATGGACAGCAAACCTATGAGCACATAAATGGGCTGCTAAGATAATTCCTCACACATTAGGCAAGGCATCTAGTCGTATTAATTGCTATGATGAAAATGAAAGGGGTTTACCGGATATTTTCACAATATCATTTCTTGCTTTGGTACACATATTACATCGATCTCCTTCCATTGCCATTGAATTAATAAGTACTATGTGATTATCTTTAACACTTATGAGCTGTACCAATGAACTATTTAGCTTTTCTATAAACCTTGGTGCATTGCCTCTTCTTATACTGAAAAATAAAGAATATTATGTAGGTCTGTATCTAATATTATTGTTTATGCAGGTGGTGACTGAGTACTTAACAATACAATGTACTTATTATAACCCATCTCATCCCATTGACAAAAGCCTAAAAAAAGGTCTGGATAGTGTGGTATTGGTAGGAGAATTTTTATTCCGTCACTGGGCGGACCATTGTCCCTATATTCTCCACCGCGTAGGATTTTGTGCCTCAATCATCCATAGGCCTCTTTCAACCTTGATCAGGTCGTCGATCCATCAATAGTATTAATAATTTAAGTATAATAGGACTTACTAATTGTGAAATCCAATATCATGATTACCAGCTACGACATGCATAACAGATTCTGATGGAACTGGAAACAATTTATGAAATCTGTCTACGTATGCCCCAAACTGTACATCATTACTTCGATCTCCTTCATCAAACAAATCTCCTGAAAACAAAAAAAGTTAGAACAGTCCATTAATTTAAAAGCCTTATAGTAGGGATGAGGAAGGAAAACTTGGCCTACTTATACCACGCAGTCCAATGGGATGATAGGGTATTAAACCCTATCATCCCATGTATATGTCATGTTTTAATAAAGATAACATCATAATGTATGTTTAACATAATGTTAGTGTTTAACAAACAAAAGTAAGACAATAGCAAATTCTAAATTACGACAACTTCTATTCCAGGGTTATTATGTGCAGGAAGTTATATTATTGTTATGTTGCTGATTCTATTTATTCACTTTGGTATGATAGGTATAAAAATGTATTACCTAATACAAATATCATGTCCGGTGAATGTATTGTGATGATAGCTTGATATGCTTGATGCATTTGCCATTCTCTTCTCCATTTGTCAAACCAATGTCCCTTGAAAGGACCAAGTAAATGAGTATCAGCAAAAATTAAAGCTTTTACTGGATTATTATTTTGAGAATTCTTTATAGATGGCCATGAACACTGAAATAAAAAAGCATTCGATTATTAAGAAGCAATCTTAACTTAAATTACGACGTATTGGCAATTATAAGGCGCTCTCCAGCCTGATGGACCGACGCGACGATGCTATAAGAAGACTGACCGGACAATCCTGCATGAGACGGAAAGGGGACCGGAACCAATGGTTCGAATTCGGGGAGGCCTGTGTCCACCAGTGAACCTCATGCCTAAGACATATAAATTAATAACCCAACAATCCATCTTCATTTCGTCTTTCGAATTTGTCAGTCTTAATGTACCGCTTTAAAGAACCGAATCATTATGTTACTAATATCAAAACTCCATTTATTGCTTTGTTGTGTAACAAACCTCAATATTGGGTAAATTTGACATAAATAATCTTAAACCCATGTTTTACAACTCAGATTACAAGAAATGAGAGATTAAGTATATTTATTGTTAGTTAACATAAAGTGCGTATCGCATAATGCTGTCATGATTTTTAAGATTTCACGGGTTTCCTGAATCAATTCAAACAATATCAGGTTGTTCGTCTGTTTTTTCACGCAACGCAACTGCATTTGACCAGCTGACGTGCCTCGACTTGCACTTTACTGAAGGTTTGACTGTATAGAAAAGTCTACTAGCATTACAGATCGCTTTGTGTTCAATACTGTACTGTTTCGACAATTTACAAGAATTCTTCTTTTTTGTCATTCAATAACTGTCTGCGTTCTTTCACTTACGCTGTATAGACAAATCGCCTGTTAAGTTCGAATGAGCAAATCTTAAAGGCATTTGTGATTGATGTTGCACTTTGTCAATGCCACTGGAAAATATTAACCAAGCATTGGTATTGTGGTAATTCTATTATAACACGTATCATCATCCACATCATATCAGATAATTGAAGCACACTTCAGACCTCCCATATCAATGGATATGGGAGGTCTGAAGTGTGCTTCAATTATCCTAGTTTTTTTTTTTTTTTTTTTTTTATTCTCTTTATTGATTTAGGAACTTTTGTACATAAATACATGGCAGTTCCATCGTACCTTTTATCTTGTACTTATACTAAGCTTATACACTAAAAACAACAAAAAAAAAAAAAAACCCTAATATCTACACAAAACGAAGACCTGCAAAACTATACACTTTTTTGGCCGCATCAGACAAAGGATCAGACAAAATTACATTGAATAGACCTATATTGTTTTTACTTAAACCTAATTCATTAATTAATAAATCTCTCTCAGCCTGAAACCGGCCACATTCCGTTAAAAGATGAAAAACATCTTCTACTTTATGACATTCCTCACAATTAGGTGAGGCACATTTTCTCATCAAAAAAGCAAAGTTGTTAAGCGGCATGTGTCCGGATCTCAGTCTGAGAGCTGTTACCAACAATTTCCTACTCATTTTACAATTTGAAAACCATGGTATATGAGGAGGTTCACAGACTATCGTTTTATACCATATAGCCTTAGTTCTTGATCGTAAATTAAAGTACTCTATCCAAATTTGACGACATTTTCCTTTATACTTTGGTAAGAGTTCGGTAAAATCTGGTTTGAGGTTCAATTCTTTACCTACTAAAACTCCCTTCTTCGCTAGGCTGTCAACCTTCTCATTACCTCTTAAGCCTATATGTGATGGAACCCATTGCAACTTCACTTTTTTTCCAAAACTAGTAATTTCATCTATCTGCTTCATAATAGTATAAGCTATCGATACACCTCTGATACCAGAGGCACATCGAACTATATGTTGCAGAGCAGTTTTGCTATCTACGCATATTAAAATTTTATTACTTGCAACAGTTTGAGCATAGGATAATGCTTCCGAAATTCCAATTATCCTAGTTAAGCCTAGCTTACCACAGTTTACACGTATACATATTATTATAAATTTTTTGTACCTAACACTGTTGTTCTTCGTGTAATCTGTAGTGACTGATTAACATTAATAGAAAGAGTTATTTAATACATTGTAGACATTATTTTAATGACAACTGTTTTAAGAGATGGATTTTACGACTTTACAAGCTCTTTCACGAGATTATTAAGATAAAAAAGTTGTACCTACTTCTTCGTTACCTTAAAAGCTTCTTTTTCTGAATTTAGACGAGTTAAATGCTCAAATAATTAGAAACTTTTTCTATCACCGTCACAATACATTTAGAAATAATAAATTAGACTCTAGCTGGTCTAGAAAATTACCTGTGCAACGACAACGTAATAAATAATCCATTCACAATATATTGTAGTAAAGAAAACACCTAATAGAAATGTTAGTAACTTTTTTGTAACACGACGCATTTCGATAGAAGTAGCTTAGTAAATGATGTTATCAATAATGAATAAGTAGATTAGATAATAGGAGAGCCATATAACTTCAAAACTATAAATTACATTAGTACACAGATTAATACAAAGTGGTCTGTATTTGCTTACTAATAAAGGAATACTAGTGTCGCCAACACCACAAAACACTTTGAGATACTGGTGATAACAGTCAAGAATAGGTAGGTAGGTACCTATTTCTTCCGTATTTATCCTTACTTGATTTATTTAGTAAACAAACACCACATATTGCAAATTCACTAGTTTTTACATCAATCGCACACTTTGATATGGATGAAAATTTCTGGAAAGTAGCATTAAACGTTTATGCAATAGAAAACACGTAAATCACTTTGATTTATCCACTATCTTTCGTAAATTTTAAATAAATGTATTTTTTTCCAACATAAAATTTGACTTGACTTGACTTCTTCGTGAATGGCCTCATGTGAAACGTCACATATTTTGCCAGTGTCTTGTCGAGGGGCTCGTAATGTCATTAATCAAGAAGTGTCATGATCCATGCTATTAACCAAATAAATGGTAAACCAAAACAAATCACAAACAAATTGTTCAGGATGATTATTTTAAACAGAATAACATAATTATATACACGAAAATAAATAAATAAGATAACTAAATACAAAATTATTAAGCTAAAAGAAAAAAACACAAACTTACATAACTATCTACAATTTAATTTTATTAAACGCTATATATTTACATAAACATAAAGCAATATTAGGACTAAAGATACGGGAAAGGAGACATTTTAAGGAAACAGGACGAGGGATATTAGAAGGGAGAAAGTCGAAGAGGGAAAATCTATAAAGAGGGCAATTAAAAAAGATGTGATCTGCAGACCCTATGTCCAGACCACATTCGCACAATGAATTATCCCTAATCCTAAGTTTGGCCAGGTGGACAGGAGTGCATGAATGACCCAACCGGAGACGACAAATAGTGGACGTAGTTAATTTATTCGCATGTCGAAACTTACAAAACCAAGGAACTGATGGTAACTCCGGTTGGACCTCACCATAGAATCTGCCTTTTGTATGTTTTGAAGAAGCCCAATACTGAGCCCAAGACTTTTGAAGGATGGTTTTAGGAAGGAGGCATAAATCATGGGAATAAATTTTGAAAAGATCAAGGGATCCAATTTGGGACGCAGATTTAGCACAGGAATCAACAGTCTCATTGCCAGGAATACCAGCATGGCTAGGGATCCATGCTAGAGCCACGAGAATATTGGAAGAATGACAATCATATAAGGATTCTCTAATTTTAAGGATTGCAGGTTTGGAAGAGGAATGAAATGGGTTGGATAAGATGGCCTGGAGACAACTTTTAGAATCCGAAAAGATAATTGAGTTATTGAGACCATGAGATTTTATGTACAATATAGCTTCGAGAATAGCTAAAGCTTCCCCAGTAAAAACTGAGGAAAGAGGAGGGCATTTATAGCTTAAAAAAATTCTAGTAAAAGGGATCCATACAGCTACACCGACATTACTATTTACAGATTGTTTCGATGCATCAGTATAAAATGTAAACCAATCTTTAAAATTATTATCTACAATATTAGAGAATGCTGTATTAGGGGAGAGAGACGTTTTATCGACACCAAAATCTAAAATAATATTTGGCTGATAAATAAGCGCCTCATACGCAATACTAAATAGCGGATTTAAAGGGAATTGAACAATCGAATAAGGAA
Organism: Schrankia costaestrigalis; assembly: GCA_905475405.1. Classification (NCBI taxonomy): domain Eukaryota; kingdom Metazoa; phylum Arthropoda; class Insecta; order Lepidoptera; family Erebidae; genus Schrankia; species Schrankia costaestrigalis. The sequence goes on from FR997827.1 coordinate 12,676,720, forward strand.
TTTTGGAAAATTTAATATAACTAGTTAGGATAAAAGGGAGTTTGTCAGGGTTTGAATTTTGAAAAAGTTCTAATAGAATATTTAACTTAGGAATAAGAGGGTGACTAGAATTTTGAATAAGTTTAAAAATAAACCTGTCTGCAAGAAACTGTCTACGCAAATTTAAAGGGGGCTCTCCACTTTCAACCTGCATAGCATTAATTGGAGACGATTTCATTGCTCCTAAAATAATACGAAGGCACTTAGATTGAATTTTGGAAAGAGAATTTAGGCAAGATTTGTTACACAAGTTTAAAAGAAAAGAACCGTAATCCAAGTGACTACGAATTATTGCATTATATAATAATTTTTGAGAATAGGGATGAGAACCCCACCATACTCCTGACAAAGCTCGGAGAATGTTGAGGTTGCGTTCGGCTTTATTGGAAATATAATCAAAATGAAAAGAGCCAGAAAATTTATTGTCAAGAACGACGCCTAGAAATCTTGAGCTATTAGATTGGGGAATTAAATCCTCACCGATAAACAGATCAATAGGAGGAATCAATCTTTTTTTTTGTAAAAACCATAGAAGAACTTTTAGATGAGGACACTGAGAGGCCATGATCCAACATCCAGGAATTAAGGTAACTTAAGGCAGAATTTAGATTATTTGACGCAATCTCAATAGAATCATCGAGCACATAAAGGCAGATATCATCTGCGTACTGAATTATGGAACAGAAGCATTGTACGCTCTGCTCCAAGTCATATGTGTAAATATTGTACAGGAGAGGACTCAACACCGAACCTTGGGGTAACCCACACCAGACAGTTTTAGGCGGGAGAAGAATGTTTTGGTACCTTACTACTACCGAACGTTCCATCAGAATGTTGCAGATGAAGCGGATAAGCTTGGGAGCAACACCAAGCTGACAAAGCTTATTTCTTAATATTGGAAGCTGGACATTGTCATAGGCACACCTACCACATCAAGGAAAGCAGCCGCAAGATATTTTTTTTGTTTAAAGGCTGTTATAATGTCCACCGTTAGTAAGGACAAATTGTCCATTGTGCTGAGACCCTTTCTAAACCCGAACTGAGAATCCGCCAGAATTGATTTGTTTTCTACAAACCACTCTAAGCGGATTCTCAGCAAGTGTTCAGTAATTTTGCACAAGACTGAGGAAAGAGCAATCGGCCTGTAGCTATTGCCATCCGTAGGATCTTTACCAGGCTTTAGGATAGGGATAATTATTTGAGACTTCCATTGTAGTGGAACAATACCATAATCGAAAAAATAATTAATAAGGTTTAGAAACTTTTGTTTTGTGCGAACGGAAGATTTAGTGATAAATGAGTAAGGGATGCCATCTATTCCAGGGGAAGAGTCCGACAAGTTACCTAGTACCAGAGACAATTCATCAAAGGAGAAGGAACGATCAAATGTATTAGTAGAGACAAGAAAAGAACACGGAGAAGGAAGGAAATCATCTGAAGGAACAAAACTAGGTGCTAGTTTGTCCGAAAATACCTCCAGCCAAGATGAAGAGTCAATGGAAGGCACATCCGTACTATTCATTGCTCCTCTAAAGCGCCTAATTTGGTTCCAGATGATAGTAGATGGAGTTTTTGGAGATAGATTTTCACAAAACTTTTGCCAACCAAGTCTTTTCTTAGATAAAACTAATCTTTTGAAACGAGCAGAAGCATTTTGAAAGTTGAAAAAATTTTGATCGTTCATGCACGAATTATATAATAATTCAGCTTCTTTTCGAGCACGAACGGCTTCTGTACATTCAGAATCCCACCACGGGGGGGAAATCCTAAAAGACTTGGAAGGTTTCTTTTTAGGAATATGGAGTAAAGCAGATGAAAGAATAGCATCAACGAAAGAGTTATATGATTCTAAGGGATCAACATTGACGGGATCAAAAACAACAGTTTGTAAATTTGAATCTAGGGTAGCCGAATAAGAGGGCCAATCAGCAGAAGATAGTTTGTATTTTAGAGAGGGATTAGAGTTACAAAAGGGAATTATACTGGTGGTAAGGGTGCTCAAAATCGGGAAATGGTCACTACCAAAAGTTAGAGGCAAGATGCTCCATGAAAAAAGAGGGGTAAGCGATGGCGAACATAATGTAAGATCCACCGCACTTTTAGGATTCTGGGAAGGATATACCCTGCGAGTAGGAGCACCATTATTCATAACACACAGACCAATTTCGTAGAAGGAATCTAGGAGAGAAAGACCAAATAAATCAGAGTTCGCGGAACCCCAAAGAGTATGATGGGCGTTAAAGTCACCCATCACAACCATTGGGGGCGATATAGATGAGAGAAGTAACTGAATATCGGCTATAAGAGATGAATGAGGGCGAGAAATATACAAAGAAACAAAAGAGATATTTACAGTTCTCACGCCAACAATATTTATATTAGGAGGGTGAGAGGGAAAAGATATAGGAAGATAAGAAAGAGCGCGCTTTAAGAGCAAAGCACAACCCGCATACCCATCAGCCCTGTCATCCCGCAGGCAGAAGAAACCAGGCACCCGAAATCGGGAACCAGGTTTCAACCAAGTCTCCGAGATAGCAATGACTGAGGGATTAAATTGGGAAATAAGATCTAAAACTTCATGCTTCTTGCGACGCATGCTTTGGCAATTCCATTGCAGGAGATGAATTTGTTCCATTACTGGAAGAAAGAGAAACTAAATGTATAAGTTTGGATGCCACGTTGGACGGTAATGATTGAGAATTTGAAAGAATAAATTCGAGAAGAAGAGTGATCAGGGATTCCAACGTATTGGCACATTGGGGACCTGTTTCTGATTGCAAACTGTTATCAATTGCACAACCATTGTGCAGCTGAGAAGGAGGTGTTGATACAATATTTTGAAGAGCAACCCTATCATAAGATTTACCCAACGGAGCTCTGGATTTAGGTGAAAGGAACTTAGTGTTTCTGTACGAGAAAGAGGAAGACGAGGACTGAGATGGAGTTACAGGGGAAAAAGATGATCGAGGTCTACTGACCTCTTGAGTGACCGCAGCGTATGACCTATCAACTCTCGGGAATTGATGAGAAGCCTCAATATACGAAATATTGTTTTGTGACATTGACATTTTAATAGACTTTTGTCTTGCAAATTCTGGGCAGGAGTTTTTAGTAGCAAAGTGCCGTCCAGAACAATGTAAACAAGTAGAATCAGTTTCTTCTACATCACATGTGTCACCAAAGTGCTCCTTGGAACAACGAAAGCACCTGGGCTTTGATCGACATTGAGCCTTTGTGTGACCATATCTGCAACATGAGTGGCAAATAATGGTGGGGAAATAATACAATTCCACTGGTAACGCTGTGTAGTAGGAATATACTTTCGTAGGCAGCATTTGCCCACGAAAGGTGACAACAACTGTCTGTGTCGGGACCCAAGTAGTATTATTAGAACTGTCACAGACTTTTCTATTGAGACGTCGCGCCTTTAATATATTGCCACAACCTGTCGGTAAAACAAGTGACTGAACAAATTCAGTCATAGAGATGTCCGTAGGGACTTGTCTAATAAGACCCATTCGTGTAATGCTGAAAGTAGGAATAATTGCAGCGTATTTGTATGCAGCCAAAAGTGGAAGGGCTAAAAAATTGTTGGCCGCATCGGCAGTAGTAAATTGGACCGAAATTCTGTTTCTTCCAACCTTCCTAACGCCATCACGACAAATGTCAGTAACTTTATTAGATTTTAAAAACTGACCAAACTTAATAGGTCTAATGGAAGAGCCTGCATCTTGATCAATTTTTGATACATGGATAATAAAGGGGCCGGCGTCAGATTGTGAGTAACTTAAAGCCCCCACAACCATCGCTGGATCCGTAAATTGAGTGTCGATAGAAGGAACATCATCAATAGATGATGACGGTTTTTTAGTAGGAACTTGAGAGCTAGGCTCAAGTCGACGTTTATTATTAGAAATAGAAACCTTACCGGGATCCGGAGGGTCTGGCGGTCGAGGAGGAATATCATCCTCCTCCATTTTAGTGAAACCACTTCCCACTATACTATAATTAACAAAAAAACTATACCTTAAATATGAATAATTATAAAATAAAATATATTAAAATAATCAAAGAAAAATGTCAAAAAATAAATCACACTCAATTATTTTTTTTTTGACAGATCAATCGCTTCTAGAACTTTCCACCCCGACATTCGAAACAAGAATGAACATAAAATTTCACAGATAAAATTATTTTTACGATTTGACATTTGTAGATTATAGAATTTTGTCCTTGATTCCTATACATTTTTCAAAGATTAAAGACTAAAGTCTTTAGTCTGTGGTTGACACGACGCCATATATGTTTACGTTTTAGAGCAAGTCTGTTTAAATAGACAGTAGGTACTGTGTAATTTTTTGTTCTAAATGCTCTTCATGTCACGGTGTCTCTCAATGTTAGGCCGGTTGTCTAGAATTTGCTTGCGGCTCCACCCGCGTTGATGTCATTTTCGGAATAGAAAGTAACCTTAATCAAGGGCCACCTACCTTCTAATGAAATTTCATCCAAATCGGTCCATCCGCAAGCGTGATTGAGTAGGTAGCAAGCCACCATCCATCTTTACAAACTTTTGCGTTTATTAGTTAGCATAACCACTGCGTTGTTCACTATTTAAAAAACTGCTCTCTGAAAACACACTACGGCCTACCCTTATAAGTAGAATTCCCATTAGACCACTGAGAATAATTTACGCACCTATTCATTTATTTATGAAACCTCTACAACTTTTTAAGTAACAATGTCTCTTTCATTTCATTATTAAAACCTTTGTAATTTAACACATCTATTGATATTTTCTGATCTTAGTTCAATACATTATTAAAGTAGTTTGATGTGATTCAAATGTTTTGAAATCCGTAGTAATATCTCAATAGCTCTTACTGATAACGAGTAACATAACATCCCACTTGAGACTTGACAGATATTTTTGATGACTGTGGGATGGATTCTGTCACCGAGTGTTCTGACGACTACGTGTGTTTGGAATTTATTAAAGTTTTTCGGTGTGTATAAAGTGTTTTGTGGCTATTAGTGTTTCCTGTAGTACCAGTCGAAGGTTCGTTAACATTGTTTCGCTTTTATTTGCATGATAATTATTAATAATGGAAGTTAAAAAACCCCCAGATCCGCCTGACATTTCTAGACCTACTACTCCTATATTTTTTTCTCCATCCTCATCTCCTCAAGCGGTAACTCCTACTAATTCTCTCTCCCAATTTGCCGAAGTCGCTTGCAATGTAGACCAAGCTTTATCGTCTCTTGGTTCTCGTAAGCGTCCAGTGCGGGGTGCTGAACATGACTCAGATCTTCCTCCCATGAAACTACCCAAAAGCCAGGTCGCCCGAGACCGATATATTGCTTCGGATCAGTCCCCTTTTTTAGTTCATGTTTCAAAATTGGAATCTCAATCAAACTCTGGTTCTATCCGGTTTCTTTTGGCATTTTCCTACAAAAATATAAAATTGGGTGGGATAAAACGCATTGGTAGAAACCGAGTTGCGGTTGAATTTCTTCAGCATCAGGATGCCAATGCATTTTTGTCCCACAGCGCATTACCTAAATTTCAGTACTCAGCATTTATCCCGGTCTTTAATGTGACGCGTATGGGCGTAGTTAGTGGCATCCCTAAGGATATGACAGATGAGGAAATTAAATCTTTGATTGAGGTTCCTCCTGGATGTGGTCCTGTTATTAAGGTACGGCGTATAAACCGTAAAAGTTTTAGCGATAACGGTTTTGAGTGGAAACCCACGGAGACATGTGTCCTGACTTTTGATGGTCAGACTCTGCCTGCAAGGGTGTATTGTTGTTACACATCGCTCCCAGTTACAAAATATATTTATCCAACAATACAATGCCGGAATTGCTGCCGCTTTGGACATGTAGAGTCTGCCTGTCGGTCAAAGCCTCGATGCTTGAAGTGTGGACAAGATCATTCAAATCAATCATGCAATGTTAGTGAGGCTGAGGCTTGCTGCATATTATGTTCTGGAGATCACTATGCAAATAGCAAGAGTTGCCCAGAATTTAATAGGCAGAAAGCCATTAAATCCACCATGGCTGAGAAGGCCATTTCATATTCGGAAGCCAGCAAGGCTACTCCTTTAATTTCAAGGCAATATGCTAATGTACTAAAGTCCTCTCCTGTTAACTCTCAGTCTTATCGTAAAACTATTCATCTTTCCCCCAAGTTCCATGCCCCCCTTTCCCCTTCATATAACAAAGAAGCTCATCTCAGTATCATTAGCTCTCCGCCTTCTTCACAGCCCAATGGCTGTTGCCTCTCTCATGGTAATATCAATCCCAATTCTAACATTCTCCTCATTAATACTCTTATTGAATTTTTAAAATCTCTTGACATTTCTAATTCCTCTACATCACTGTCCAACGTTGCTGAATCACTTATTAAACTATTAAAAAAATTCCAAAATGGCTCCTCCTCTGGTATTTCTTCAGTGGAACGTGAGAAGTGTGTTTCATAAGAAGCATGAACTCACGTTCCTCTTAAATAAATTTAAACCTATTATTTGTTTCCTCTATGAGACTTGGCTTACTCCAAGTCTTAACTTTCATATTCCCTCATTTAACATTCTCCGATGTGACAGGCCTGATGGCTATGGTGGATCGGCTCTCACTATTTCGAACAGAATTCCATTAACTCATGTTCATATTCCTAATCACTTTATTCAGGACATTAGCTTGGTTGCTGCCAAAATTTCCGATATCACGGTCATATCTATTTATATTGCTCACCCTCATCTTAATTTCATCCCTTTTTTAAAACAATCTTTTCTTAACATAACTGGCCCTATCTTAATAATGGGTGATTTTAATTGTCACTTATAGATGGGGCTCTGAACGTTGTGATGCCTTTGGGGAAGCTTTGGTGGAGATCCTTGATGAGCTAAATCTTTGTATTCTGAACAACGGCTGCTCTACGCGTAGAATCTTACCAGGGCAAAATAGTAGCTGTGTAGACCTGACTATTTGTTCCCCTAATGTGGCAGTTGCTGCATTTTGGGAATGTACTGACCTCATGCATGGCAGTGACCATTATCCAATAATTACAACCATCTCCAACCGTTTTTTTTTATGAAAAATCTTCCCCTCCTCTCTTGAAATACAATTTAACTAACCCTGACTGGCCTAAATATAAAAATCTGGTAGAAATTTATGTCAGTAATCTTCCAGATATAAATTTTTCGGCTTCTCGTGATGGTCATTGTCATGCTGAGAAATGCATCCTTGATTTCAGTTCTGCAGTCTCTAATTGTGCTGACCAATCATTTGCTATTAAAAACTGTGCAAGAAACAAAATTCCATCTCCTCCTTGGTGGGATAGGGACTGCACGACTGCAATCAAGGAAAGAAAGGAGGCAGAAAAATTATATGACAGAGATATGTCCAGTCAAAATCTTCTGCACTACAAGCATGTATCTGCCAAGTGCAGAAGACTGCTAAGGCAAAAGAAACGAGCTGGATGGGCAAAATTTTGCTCATCCTTGTCGTCTGTTACTCCTCCAAGTATAGTTTGGCAAAATATAAACCGCTATAGGTCTGGCTGTTCTCCTAGAGTTTCTTCCCCCATGAGCAGAGACATTGCCGAGGTTTTCTTTAACAAAATTGCTCCCCCATATGTACCTGTTGAAAGTGAATCGTTGTTCATGGCTGGGAATCTGTCCGGCACGGCAGATGATGTTTTGGTCTCCCCATTTTCATCTGTTGAGCTGGACATGGTTCTTGGCCATGTGCGAGATTCTACTCCAGGCATAGATGGATTTCCTTACTCTTTTTTGGTGCATCTTGGTGTCATGGCTAAATCATATTTATTAAATATATTTAATTATTGTTTTGGCAATGGCTGGGTTCCAGACCCTTGGAAAACGCAAATTATCATTCCAATTTTAAAACCAGGCAAAAACGCCAGTGATCCGAATGGCTTTAGACCAATTGCCTTGTCATCCATCTTTTCTAAAACCCTTGAACATCTTATTAAAAATCGTTTAGAGTGGCTCCTTGAATCTCAAAATTTATTGCCAAATTCTCAGTTTGGTTTTCGGAAGGGATTCAGCACTATGGACAGCATAGGCATTTTGTTAACTGACATTCGAATTGCTTTAACGAAAAATGAATCTACCATAGCAGCGTTTTTAGACATCTCCTCAGCATATGACAGTGTCTTGCTTCCTATCCTCAGGCAGAAATTGGAACAAATGAGGATTCCGTTAAAGTTAATTCGATGCATTTACAATCTGCTTATGTCTCGCTCCCTGGTTTTGAGAGTTCCGGGCGAGGAGTTTGAGGCAAGAAAGACCTGGAAGGGGCTGCCTCAGGGTTCTGTTCTCAGCCCTTTGTTATACAATATTTATACAGCAGATATAGGTTCTTGCCTTAATTTCAATTGCTCTATCTTACAGTATGCTGACGATTTAGCGCTTTACGTGTCTGACGCTTCTGTCGCTGATGCTTCTTCTTCTCTCAGCCTTTCCCTGAACTCTCTAAACCGGTGGCTTTTAGTCCATGGTCTGAATCTCTCTCCGGAAAAGAGCTCTGTGGTTATTTTCTCCCGCAGAAGAACCTTACCAAACATTGACATTTCCATCAATGGAAGTACCATTCCCATTTCTCCCAATGTAAGATTTTTAGGTGTCTATCTAGACTCAAAATTGACAGGTATTGATCATTTGAACTATATTATCAGAAAAACTGAGCGGGTGATCCCAATTCTAAAAGTCCTCGCTGGAGTCTGGTGGGGAGCTCACCCATTCACTTTAAAGTTGTTGTATAACGCTCTTGTGCGTAGCATCATGGACTATGGCTCTTTTCTTATAGGTCCATGTAACAAAGAAGCTCTTTCTAAATTAGACAAATGCCAGGCGAAGTGTCTTCGCATCGTTTCTGGCTGTATGAAAAGTTCTCCTATTAATGCTCTTCAAGTTGAGTGTGCTGAACCCCCTTTGGCCTTAAGACGGCAATATTTGGCATCCCGTTTTCTTATTCACTTGTATCCTAGACATTCTCATCCCCTATTACCAAAATTATTCACTTTACAATCTCTCACTCATTCATCAAATTTTTGGAGCCACAAAATCCCTCCCCTCCTCTGCAACTCTTTGTCTATTCTCCGTAATCTAGAGTCGCCGATCTTTAGACTTAACAGTCTTCCTCTTTTTGAGTTCAAGTTTGAAGTCATTTGCTTCAAACCCAATATTGTATTCCATACTGGCATTTCCAAAGACGACCCGTCGGCTGGCTCTGCTTTTGGGGCACTCGTGGGACAGCACTGGAATGATTTTCACATATTTTTCACGGATGCCTCTAAATTTACTAACAACAGCTACACTGGTGCAGCTGTTTATTATCAAAATTCTAACATAATTCTTTTATTTAAATGCCCAAAAGAGTCTTCAGTGTTTACTGGCGAATGTGTGGCGGTGCTTGAGGCCTGCCTTTATATACTGACTCATAACATCAATAAAGCGGTTATCTTCACCGACTCTTCAAGCTGCCTTCAATCCCTTCATCAAAACCCGTTTAAAAGCAGTCTACGCAGCTCTTTGTTATTAAAAATTAAACATACGCTACTTTCATGTCATAATCAACAGAAAATTGTTCAACTTGTCTGGATTCCTAGCCATAGTGGTATTCCAGGCAATGATAAAGCAGATGCTTTAGCTAAGTTTGCTGTGTCCTCCTTGTCATCTGACTGCAGATATTTGGTTCATCAGGGGTATGACCTGCTAAACCTTCCCCAACAAATTCTCCAAGATTCATGGCAGAATTTGTGGACTCACTCAAGTAAGCAAAAGGGTAAACATTATCATGCCATACAACCAAATGTTAGTACAAAACCTTGGTTTACCAAATATAAAAAAGTATGTAAGCGTTCCATTTCCATTGTATCGAGGCTTCGGTTAGGACACTGTTGCTCCCCGGTCTTTTTATGCAAAATTCGTGTTAGGGATTCTTCTCTTTGTGAGTGTGGGTTAGATGAGGGCTCATTGGACCACATTTTCTTTAATTGTACTCTTAATGACAGGACTCCTCCTCTGCATGACCTTCTTCCAGAACTTAATATTCCCACTCCCATTAACTTTTCTTCCCTTCTAACGTACTTTTCTTCCGACCTGGCTATCACCCTAATCTACTTTATCCAGCGTAACTCCATCAAACTATAATCCTTCTCCTACTAATTATGTGTTCATACCCCCTTTTTTACCTTCTTATTCTTTGTCAACTTAAAAACAATTTGTTTTTCTCGTTGCAGTTTTTTAATCTGATCGAATTCGACCATTTAGTTCCTGTTTCAGCCACAAAACCAATCTAAATTAGTGTTTTGGTTTTTATCACTTCACATTAAGTCATAGCACTTCGGACTCTGGCAGAATTGTCGACATCGGCATAGTTTGCCATATAAAAGAAAGAAGAAGAAGACTGTGGGATGACGTGACAATAAATGTACTGGGTTTTCCTGTTTTCCCCGTTATTGAAGATTTAGTATTTTTCCCTAGTACCTATCTATTATTTTTTATTTAATAAGAACTCATTATTTTTTTTAAATTACATTTTCGCTGTAACTAATGACGTAATACCTCCAAGCTCAAGATAATAATTTATGAATCACACAAATATATCCTTGCGTGGGATTCGACCCCGCGACCTTGCAGATACAGACACAACCGCTTTTCCACCCTCAGTACACTATTCCTTTAAATGCAATGAATAATTTTATATATTATGTATTACTTACCGTTGATCCGTGTGTTATAAGATGGACTACGGTTATCACAGGGAATCGTGTTACGTCCCGATTAAGTATTTCATCACAAATATAAGTTAGTTAAAGTTTTAGGCGATGTGGTCGCTAAGCAACAAAGCCTATAAAAATAAATTTAAAAAAATATATAAGTTGAATTGAGCTGATATCTCAAACTATATTTATCTGATATAAAGATTACTAGAATTCTTAAGAGATAAGGCTTTTTGAAACAGTCTATAAACGTTATACGGCAAGAATGGACCTCGACTATTGAAGATCCTAAATCTAATGGCAAGATGGTTCGACAAGTTCCCTCTCATTCAATAGATAATGTTAAGTCCATAGGAATAAATCCAACTGTATTCCAACGAAAGATCGTCGTAAAATTTCCCTTCGGAGCAGAATGTACAAAACGCAAAATGTACACGACACGCAAAATGTACAATTCGCAAAATGTACAATTCTCAAAATGTGCAATTCTCAAAATGAACACTAGGTACTCGCAAAATGTACAATTCTCAAAATGTACAAGTAAATCTAAATTCACACATATGGTGTTTTACTGTTTTGTATAACTTGTTATAGCAAGAACCGAAACAAACACAGTGGTTTTAGATGCTTGTCTCAGACCAACCTACTTTAAGTTTGGTTAGATAAATTACGTAATTATTATTTTTTAATTTAGATGTTTTACCACCAAAGGTATATCTACAGAGGCGGTTTAAATCTATACTATTATATAAAGCTGAAGAGTTTGTTTGTTTGTTTGAACGCGCTAATCTCAGGAACTACTTCTTCGAATTAAATTTAGTTTTCAGTTTTGGATAGACCATTGATCGAGGAAGGCTATAGGCATGGCATGGCTATAGGCATACAAAATCAAGCTATGACAAAAAAAAACAAATTTAGGGGGCCTAAGGGCCTACTCAGAAGGCACATGGTCTTTCAGGGGCATTGGAGAGAGCTATGTTGGGAGTTTCCCTGCGTGATCGAATCAAAAATGAGGAGATTCGCAAGAGAACCAAAGTAACCGACAAAACCGGTTAAAGTTTGTAATGAAGTCATAAGCAGGGCACATAGCGCGGAGAACCGACAGCTGTTTGGACAGAAAGATTCAGGAATGGCGACCGCGTACCGAAAAGCGCTGGTGTGGACGGCTGGTAGACGATGGATGAGGGATGCACAGGACCGCACAAGGTGACAATACTTGGAGAAAGGCATATGTACAGCAGTTGACGTCGATTGGCTGATATGATGATGATGAATAAACTTTGTATGAATTATACAAGTTTTTTTTTATTTCATTTCAAATTAAATCGCGGACAAAGTCGCGTTTTACAGCTAGTTTATTTATATACTTAGAGGCTAGCACATGCATGCAGGAAGTTTTTTATGAGTAGTAGTATCCAATCTAGTAGGAGTTCTAACCTCCTGCAAGCTTCTGCAAGCCTAGTACTTTTACCGTCGGTAATAACCGTGCGGGTCCGCTCTTATAAATAGTAATATTCTTGGAGTCATCACACGTCAGCTAGCTACGCGGGACATTGTGTGGCGCGGCATTGCGCTTAATTGAAATAAGCCTCCGCATGTAACGTAGGTTTATAATTACGATGTCAATTAAACTTATAATCAACAAACAAAATAAAAAATCCTAATAGTTAAACATAAAAAAAAAACATTCCCTGTGGTATTAGTGTTTTTAAAGTGTCATTGATTGTCACCGCTGTGAAAAAGGCTTTAGGTTTACTTTGTACATTTTGAGAATTGTACATTTTACGAGTAGTGTTCATTATGAGAATTGTACATTCTGCGAATTGTACATTTTGCGAATTGTACATTTTACGTGTCGTGTACATTATGCGTTTTGTACATTCTGCTCCGAAGGGTAAAATTTTTGCAATTATACAAATTCAACGGCCATTTATCTAGGCTCTCTTAACAAGTAATCTAAAATATTTTTATAGCAGAAATTCATTTCCATATCACACCTCTAGTCTAAAAACACAGATCAAAAATGGCATAGATCGGGATGAAATAATAATAAGTAATTATGGTTTAGCCTCGTTTATTTAAATTGATAGTTGTAAAAACAAAATATTAAAATTGATAATTGTATCATCTTATAAAGCGTGCAGAAAAGTAAAGCCGGGTCCAGATATGTATCATTTGCCCGATCCGATCACCGTATCCGTATCGTCGACGCGTATCATGATCGCATATGTGGACGTGTAATGATACGCGTATCATGATACGCGATCTCGATACGCCGTTATGATACGGCCCGACCCATGTCGTGTCGGTTTTTGTCCGATCATCAAAGGAGCATATACGGAGCAAATCGGAGCCGTCCACAACTTGATACGGGGCTTGATACAATACGCAGAACGGATACGGTGATCGGATACGGTGATGGGATCGGGCAAATGATACATATCTGGACCCGGCTTAATACGTTATTTTTTTATTGAATTGGTATTTACATAATAATATTATTGAACCAATATCACAGTGTTCTTAGTCTACGAAATTCATCATTTAAGAACCTAAATGTGATCTATGTTTTGTAACATTAAAAAAATCAGATTTCGTGAATACATAATTTAAATTATAGAATACATTACATTAAATCAAAATTATAATTAAAATAAACAATCAGAAAACATTGTTACGAATAAATAACTATTTTTGGTATAATAATAATACAAATGTTTCACATTTTTGGTAAGTTTAAATAAGACAAATCAATGAAGTAATTTATTCTTTGATGAATGAAAGGAATCAAAAAGTTTTTTTTTAAATTATTTGCATTAATATATCGAAAAATAATAATGAAAAATGTTGGCGCTTTCATTTCTAGATGGTGCTGGTAAATGACATATAATCGCCTCTGAATTTCTGCAAAGCAGTGAACTAATTTAGATATAGGTAGATATAGGTTCTGGTAGCTACCTATATCTACCTATATCTTAATTAGTTCTAAAAATTCTTTACTATTAAGCTTCATAGAAATTTGCAATCTATTTGAAGAGCTAACACAGTCCAGAGTCGCCCTTCAGGTTTCCTAATTAATTATTATTTAGAGTAAACCTAGCTAAAATAATAATATTAATATTACATGTTTTAATTATTTGTACTTTTTCTAGCATTTTGTGATGTCTACTTATTGAGCATTTTAGACGGTTTTCTTTTTGCTACTACTAATCTTCAACTTAATTATTCTACATGGTAGATAAGTGTTTACAAAACCATGCACATGTTATTTTAGAAACTTTGAAATAATAATAGGTGCAGTTCACACTTTTGCCTTTTAAGTTACTAATCTCTTGCGATCGCAGTATAACATGGAACTCACCATTCATGGACTCTACTGATAAAGGAGGATTACCATAACGGAAAATGCAGTAATACTAGTAGACTAACTTAATAACAAACATATTTGTAAACTCTTACTTTATAAACTAAATACGAGCATTAATCATCTGTTCATAAACAGGTACAACTTAATATAATTACTTAAACTTAATTACCTTAATAACGTAACTTGTAAGTTCATTAACGAGAAAATATGTAAACATATTACATAATTATAATTACGATTTACCATAAAACTTACTATTTAATAAGAATATTAATAGGTTAACGTTAATTTTTGCTTTACCAAACATGTCCATGACTGCACAACCTTCATATTGTTTCTGTAAAAGATCTTGAATATCAATGTCTATGGTTTCCATTTCGACTCCCATAAATTTACCTTTAATAGTAAATACTCCGTTGTGATCTGTAGGTGTGATGTCAAATTGTACGTTTTTAAACTGTGATGATGATAGGCCATCTATTTCTAATAGAACTCCTCTTTCAAGTAGTTTAGCGCCCGAGTACTTGACTGTTAGCTTAGATTTTAATTTCTGTTTTTCTTTGCCGGATCTTCTCAAGCACGCGTGCACGCTTCTGTGAAACAAATAGTTACATTTTAGAATTTACTGAATTTTTTAAAACATACTAGCTGATGCCCGCGGCTCCACCCGCGTTGTATAGGTAGCTTAAATGTTATTCTACACCCTAAGCTACCTATATTTCAAATTTCATCAAAATTCATTCAGTAGTTTTTGCGTGAAAGAGTAACAAACATCCATCCATACATCCTCACAAACTTTCGCATTTATAATATTAGTAGGAAGTAGGATTATAGTGAATGACTTAAAATAATGGAAATATATAAAATTTCAAAGTCAAGTATCTTCAAGGTTAAAAAGCTGGCTATTATAAAAAAAATTAACTTACTGTTTCCCAGTATGAAGATTCGCCAAACACGATCTAATATATTCATCGTATGATTTGCATTTCTCTTCATAATACTTAGTTTTTTCTTGCAAACTTTGTTTAGTTCTTGTCAATGTTGCCAGAGCTCTCCTTTGAGCCTGTCTGTATTTACCTTTATTGCATAGATCAAGAGCTATGGAGGTTATTAATGCTTGGTAACCATCCTCTCGGGTGACGTAACCTTCTTCTTCAAGCATTTGTAAGTTTTTGCGAAGTTTAGCAATGTGTTCACGTAATGTCATCACTTCGTCTTGACGCGCTTGACCGGAATATATCCTTCTTTGTATTCTTCTGGTGTATTGCTCCTGTTGAGCTTTAGTAGTACCTATACACAATGCTTCTAATAGATGTTCACCTAAAAATAATAGTTTTAATTAGACACTTACCAATAACATAACATCTCACAATATTCTTATCTAATGAATGTCCTATGGGTAAGGCCTCATTTTGTGAGGAAGGGAGACATGGTCCACTAATATGAATTGGTATAGATTGGTGTGGTTTTATGTTCAAGTAGTCCTTGTTTTCTCTCGTAGAGATTAAGAAGTAGGATTTCATTTATTGGAGATCTACGATAACACGCGATATTACCACCCTTCTTCACATAGTGGGGTGGTGATAACACTACCCGGGGCTAAAATATAGGTACGGAAAATTATAAGATAATAAATTACTCAACTTACCATTTAAAAATGGAATAATGGACACGCACAATTCCTTTGTTTTAATAAAAAGCTTGTTTAAATCAGTCATGTCGTCGGCGGGTGCTTGGAACTTATTCATTAGAGCCAAACATACTTCTAATCTTGCATTTTCTTCGATAGTATCTCCAATTTGCTAGAAATATAAAAGGATATACATTAACACATAATAAAGTAAACACGCAAAAGAACAGTGTCTCATAGTACATTGGTCAATACAGCTTATTAGTGCAGAGAAACTTCCATCCAGTGATGGACGGAAAACCAAGTAGGCCAGGCAGCCTGATACTGGGGTTTATGTTAAGTTTTTTTATTTTCATGGGTATACAATACCTCCTTCATCCATCGACTTTCCCCGCTTTGATGCAGGTTCTGCCTGCCTACTGAGGAGTCTACCCACCTTTCGATTTCATCGTGTGGTCATTATACGGACATAATATTACCTACAATAAGCGCAATCTAAGTTGGACGGCCCGAAGTTGTTGCAAATGACTTTCCAAATGTCAGTTTTTAGCGGGAAGCGTGGCTAACGAGTGTTTTTTAAATTAAAAACAACACTCGTTCTGCTACTATGCGAAAATGTCTTCGAAAGCTAACTTCAAGTCGACCAAGTATGATTGCATATGTTGTACATAAGTAACCTTTATACTTACAGCATCAATATCCCTAGAAGCAAGTTGCGCTACTGAAGGCACATCTCCAAGATCATCTAACAGTTCGTTGAGTCGATCACGACAGTCTGGAGCTATTATATCTTGATATTCTATCAGAAGTGCATGAGTATCCACAATTTCCTAAAAAAAAATACTTATTAATATATTTTAAAGAAGACTATATGGTGCTGCCAAATACTACATAAAATCTTGGAAGCTTTATAAGGCCCTTAGGTATATGGAAGATGCATTAAAAAGTATTGCCTATAAAAAAAAGGTTTAGTGTGTGTTAGTGATTTGAAATTTATTAAAAATCGCCTTGATGATATAAATTTCTCAAACAAACAGTTTTATTTTGCTTTGTTTGCAGTTTTGTGGTTAACAAACAGTTAAAATGCTGTTTGTAAAAACTGTAATGTAATAAGAAAAATGTAGCAATACCTGAACAGTGATGTAAATATGTGGGTGATGGAGCAATGTAGCCTCTGTGTACTCATCGACAGCGAAATATTCTTCAAGCGTTGGACCACGGCAACAGCGACGGAATAGCTCCTTCATTTTTTCGTGACATTCCACAATAAAGGGATTTAAACATCTTAAATGGCTCGACTCCTCGCCAAACTAGTAAAAAAGTACAATAATTATTATTCTTCTGAATTTCGTAGCAAACGTTTTCCGTTTTAACAAAAGTTTACTAAGTATGAAAAAAAAACATGGGTGGAGCATCAATATAGTAAGTGGCGTCGGCTTTCAATTATGTGGTTAAGTTGAAATTTATTATTAGAAAATGGCAAAGATTATACAGTTATGTTTTGTATAAAGTCTTAATTGTTTCATGTATAGTCTATATAAACGGACTTGCTTTAAAACGTAAACATATTAGGTTGGGGAAAAAGTCTTTTCGTATTTTTGTATGAAAAGTCAAGACATTTTTTTCAAAGTTTATTTACATTTATTTACAATATATATGTACCGTTTTGTTGAACAACTTTCTGCCATTTTGTGGGCAGAGACATTATCCCGTTACTGTAGAAACTTTGGGACTTCTGATAAAAAAAACGGGACAAATAGTTTTGGCAGTTCTCTCTTGAGGTCAACCTTACAGAACCTAAAGAATTCTGAAGAGACCGAAACAGGTGAAAATCTGAAGGCGCAAGGTCAGGGCTATATGGTGGATGCACTAGGACTTCCCAGTCGAACTCTCTTAATTTTTGCTGAGTGGCTAAAGATGTGTGTGGTCTAGCGTTATCGTGATGAAAGACCACACCCTTCCTGTTGATCAATTCCGGCCGTTTTCTCTCGACTGCTTCCTTTAATCTCATCAGTTGCTGGCAGTAAAGATCAGAATCGATGGTTTTGCCGGGCGGTAAAAGCTCATAATGAACAATGCCCTTCCAATCCCACCATACACACAGCATCACCTTATTTCGTGTTAGGCCAGGTTTGGCCACAGTCTGTGAAGCCTGGCCAACTTGCGACCACGACCTTTTTCGCACGTTCTTGTCGTACGTGATCCACTTTTTATCGCCAGTTATCAATCTCTTCAAAAACGGGTCGGTTTCATTACGTCTCAATAATGAATCGCAAATGAGTACACGGTTCATTAAGTTTCTTTGAGTGAGCTCGTGTGGCACCCAAATATCGAGCTTTTTTGTATAACCAGCTTTCTTCAAATGGGTCAAAACTGTTTTGTGGTCAATTCCCAGTTCTTCAGCTACATCGTAACTACTAATATGCCGATCTTGCTCCACTCTTTCAAAAATGGCGTCCATTTTATTCGTAACAGGGCGACCAGAGCGAGGTGCATCTTTAACATCAAAATTTCCGGACTGAAAACGTTTGAACCAAATTTGTGCTACTCTTACTGACACTGCATCAAGTCCATAAACATCACAAATTTTTTTCACTGCTTGAGTTGCATTTTTGCCTTTTTTATAATAAAATTTTAAAATGTATCTAATTTCTTCATTAGATTCACTTATTTTTACGGAGAGAAAAACAAATGAAAAATAGCGGGAAACAACTTTTTTTTATTTTTTTCTTTTCTTTATAATGTAACCTTTTTAATGTTACCAAAACCAGCCAGACACAAGTAGTACAGTCAAAGAAATTTTATAATAAGTTTATACCTACAGTTCAACAAATCTAAAAGATACAGTATGACGTTTCATATTTTTCAAACTGAAACAACTTTGTTCATGCGTACATTATTCAGTTTCGAAAACCTTTTTCGTAAAACCATGAATTTAGAAAGATTTTATTATTGTATCTAAAAATAAACAATTCTTAATATATAAATTTAATTGAAAACTTTCAAACAAAGCAAAATAACACATATTTACATAGTAAATAATATCTTATAGTTCTATTCTTGACCTCATTGCAAAGTCACGTAGTTAGGTTACTGCTCGTAGTGTTGCGACTTTTCGGATACACTTGTATGCAAAAAAATCGTTTACATATACGAAAAATCGTTATTATCGTTAGACACGTAACTAACTGTTACTTATAACTAGTACTCGACGTGGTCGAAGGTGACGGGAGGCAACTTATTAAGGTCTTAGTAATGATTAAAAAAAATCCTAAACATTACTTTTATTTAATTAATTATAATTTAAATAAAAGTAATGTTTGGATTTTTTTTTTATTCTCTAAAAGTACTAGATCTAATACTACTGTTTATTTATTACGACTTGAATATAAAGGTAAACAACTATGGGGTCGTGTCAACCACAGACTATAGACTTTAGTATTTGACCTTTGAGAAATGGAATCAAAGACTAAATTCTAGAATCTACAAATTATGTCAAATGGTGAAATTTGACGTTGGAAAAATTACATATATTTAAAATATAAGAAAGATAGTGGTTAAATCAAAGTAATTTACGTGTTTTCTATTGCATAAACGTTTAATGCTATTTTCCAGAAATATTCATCCATATCAAAGTGTGCGATTGATGTAAAAACTAGAGAATTTGCAATATGTGGTGTTTTTTTTAAAAAATGTTCTACCCTTTAATAATAATGAGATTAATTATTAAAGTGTCTTAAAAATCGGATATTATCGTAATCGATCTCTTATATTTCGGATATTATAGTAATCGATTTTTTTATCCCAACCTTATTATTTAATTTGTCAGAACTGTCATACCGTACCTATTAGATTTGTTGGACTTTACGTTATGCGAAAAGACTTTTTCCCCGACCTATTATATGGCGTCGTGTCAAACACATACTAAAGACTTAAGTCTTTGATCTTTGAGAAATGTATAGGAATTAAGGAAAAAATTCTAGAATCTACAAATGTCAATGGTAAAATTAATTTTATCTGTGAAATTTTCCATTGGAAAAAATTATATTTATTTAAAATTTAAGAAAGATAGTGGATAAATAAAAAGTGATTTACGTGTTTTCTATTGCATAAACGTGTAATGCTACTTTCCAGAAATTTTCATCCATATCAAAGTGTGCGATTGATGTAAAAACTAGTGAATTTGCAATATGTGGTATTTGTTTACTAAATAAATCAGGTAAGAATGAATACGGTATAGTCAAAGCTGTTTACTTTTTATAAGCAGATATTTAATAAGCAAAAAATTTACTTACGCCTTTTTTCGCAGCTGAGAAATGTAATATTTTGGCAACTGAAGCCAAGTTCTTACGTTGATCTGTTGTTAGCCCTGAGCCATTAGGTAAGTTGATAATATGAAAAGCATCAGGGGCAACTATAGCAGCATTTAAAAACTGGTAATATACTAGATTACCAATGACCTAAACAAAAAGAAGTATAAATATATTTCAAGTTAATTTACAGGCAGTTTAAAATGAGGTTTTATTACACTGGTTTCTTATTGTCAATAATGCTTATTTAAATAACAACTAGATAATGGTTTAAGATTAAAAATAAATAAGTTAATTTTAAAAGGAAATAACGGAGTTATTTGACGCTTTCAATGTTGAACACCTTTACATGACGTCGTTCATACATAATCACCATAATATCCTTATTGAAAGCGCGAATAGACTCTAGCATGTCGCCATATCGATAAAAATTCGGTTAAGTTAACTTTAGTTGTCAAATTGACTTACCTATTGTATGACAATTTGACAACTAAAGTTAACTTAACCGAATTTTTATCGATTTTAAGGAACGAGAATTGACATGCAGGAATTAATGCAACTGTTGAAACTACAATACAACAATTAATCATCAAAAAGTTACATACCTTTAGTATATCTTTTTCAGGTGTATGAGGAAACTTAGAACTAAGAGCTCTATGCAAAACTCGTGCCATATATGTTATACAAAACGGTAACAGTTCCGTGGAGTTTATAATTTCATCAAGAAACAATGTCACAATCGACTTTAGTTGTGTAAGAGCTTTGTCTAAACGGGTTTTAACTTCGGGAAATGTCAAGGCTTCTTCTTGAGTTACAGTGTAGGGCAGTTTTCTGAAATAAAAATTTAATAGTATTTTCTATTTAACCCCATTGATTTACAAAAAACCAAAGATACACACTCCACTTCCCAAAACCGTCCGCAACAAATAGGCGCACAATGCGCTTTTTTTAAATAAGTATCGTCGTCTGTTCTACCGGCAAACGTCAATCATTAAATTTTATTACTTTTTAAATACAACTTTATGTCATGCGTGTAAGATTGAATTTGAAAAATAAATATGTTTACGATATTACTATACGTATTTATTGCGTATGTATAATTTGGTGACACTTTTGGCTGTTAGTTTTGTTTGAAAATGTGCATCTTGGGTTTTTTGTAAATCAATGTTTAACCCACACGATTTATGTGTGAATAAGTTTTTGTGTCCCTTAGACGCTGTCTCCACGAGCGTTAGAATCACGGCGATATTATCATCGTGGCACGTATTTCTATATACTTACTCTCTATGAAGGTGTTTCCATACAGTGATGTTATTTTGTTTGGTCTTGTCGCGATTCTATCCCTCGTGGAGACAGCCCCTTATTTAGTAAGGTAGATTGATAAGATAGGATGCGAGAGGATGGTCACACCCACGGCACAAGTAGAAACCATGCACAAACATATTATTATTTATTACGACGTTACTATGAACTGTAATAGAAAGTAATTCATACTCACGAAATCTGTCCCGTTCTCATTTCAGTTTCATTCCTCCACGCTTTGTATATCTCCACGGGACCTGTCTCTATATTCAGATCTTTATCTTTCAACATTTTTTCAACAAGAGGACCAATAATAGTTTGCAAACTGTTCAATCCAGACAACTGCCTTGACAAACTTACTGCCATTTTTAAAACCAACGGCGTTGACGCGATAATATCAAATGGTTTAACTACCTTACAGCTTATCTCTTCTTCCAAAGTAAATCTGAACAGTTTTAGCAACAAATATTCGTCCCTGGCATAAGCACCAAAATTGTATAAACTTAACACGACATTTTGCAGAAAGAAATTAGTTTTATTCTGTGGTATACAGAATAGTAATTTTGATAAATATGTTGGGTTCGTTTGTAGTTCATAGAAAAGATGTTGGTAACCATCTAAGAGTCTTTTGCTTTCTTTTGTAAGTGATTTTAATCCTTTTACAGCTGTTGATACTGTCATTAACTCTCCCTTGCCATCACCTCGCTTTTCTAGTACAAGCTTTGTCATAGAATTATGCTTAACCAAATTGTTCAACTTTAATCCGTGTGCGGCTACTTCTTGCAATGCTATACGATTTTGTACTAAAAGGCCTATTTTAAGGTCCATATCTTCCAACTGTTTAGATAGTTCTTGATTTTTTCTTATTGATTGTACAACTTCAGATTTTAATGATTGTAATTCTATTTCTCTATCGTAATCTTCAGTTGAGAAATCTAACATAGGTACGAATTTTCTTACTACTGTAAGAGGTGGGTTGGGTGAGTGGAATAATGAAGTAAAAGCTTCACGAGCACGACGACCTCTCCATAGAGCTTGGATCTTTATGATTTTGTGTTCCTGTAATTGAAATATTACTTTATGTAATCATTGATCATAATGAAAGCACAAAAAACTAAAAGTTGAAAAGTTTGCAGTTATTTAATACTAATCAAAAGAGTCATATATTATATAAGCGAAGTTTTAAAACTCACAAGAACTGTTTACATCATATGATTGTGCTAAATACTAATATCCTATACCAAGACACTTAGGCAATAAGTATTACGTCAAATTTTAATAATTATCTAGGCACCCTCTACATGTAATAGGATAGAAACAATCTGTATCAATTTGACAAAATATTATTTTGTTTTCATCATTTATGAATGCACAAATAATAGTCTTTTTTTAAAATTTATTTTAATAGGCTTTGTCGCTTAGCGACCACATCGCCTAAATAATAGTCTTGCGTAAGATTTGCACCCGCGAACTCATGCAGGGCAACTGCTTATGCAACCTGCTTGCCTATGGGGCAGTTGAATTAAATACAAGTAATTCTATACATACCTGAATTTTATACCATGCCATAGGATTTTGTTTTCTTTCCCTTTTCAATTTGGCTTCAATGGCTTTCATTTTAATTAATGTGCCATATTTTCTTTCCATTACAATTCTCCTCCACCAAGCTTGTATTTTAATAATATATTCTTCATTATCCTCAAAGTATTTAAGTTTGTCATTTATATATTTTCTTACAAGATATCCTCTGCAATAGGCTTGAAGCTTCACTATAGAGTTTTCCAAAATAGTCTGTTTATATTTATTAACATGATGTTTATTTGTTTTGTCAATGATTGCATGAACATCTCTTCTTGTTAAATAACGAGCATGGGGAACAAAATCCTTAGGTGTTGTCCAACTATATGTAAACGACTCTACATCTATATAAACTGTATTACCAGCGTTTGTATGACACACAATCCAAGGACAAATATTATGCCCTTTTTTCTTCAATGACTTTGAGAACATTTGGAAATATATATCTTTGCAAGAACTTTCAATTTTCTTGGATGTGGATAATATTGGATGAAGGAGTGCTTGCCAAAATTCATCCACATTATTTTTTAGGACAGCTAAATTTAGTTGTACTAGAGACTCAGTTAGATCTTTTACATTTTGAGATTCAGCACTGACTATGTTAACAGTTTCTACAATATCATCTAACCAGATGTTTTGAGATTCCTTGTGTTTTAAAATCTTTTTTAACAAACGTAAGTAAAGATTGCTCTCCTCTTTCTGTAGGGGAGTAACTAATTTAAGGCTTGAATGTTTTAACATAATCATTAAGGTGTCGGCATCTTCATCTGCGACTGCTTTGTTTATATGTTCTATGACGTTAACCACTAGAAGAAGAAAAATTGGTAAGTAAAAACATATACAAGTACCTTGGTATACTTACTTATACCTACTACCTTGGTATAAATACCTTGGTGTCTAATGCCGGCCATACACACTACGGTCTACCGGAGAAGTCCAACTACGCTGGCGACGTGATCGAAAATCGATTCTTTCGAGTTACACCGTACAGTATACCTGTGCTTGGGTGCCGGTCGCCTGCGCAGGTAGACCTCTCCGGTAGACCGTAGCGTGTATGGCCGGGTATAATATAAGCGGTGCTGTAATAAGTGAGCAGATTTCGAATCCTATGCAAGACAATGATTCTTGAGCCTGATTTTAATGTCTCCATTATTTTTAGGCCTGAAGAAATCCCCGCTGGTCCCTACTGCGGGAGTTACATTTAAACAAAATAAGATAAAAATTACTTACATTCTTCATTGTCATCATCCTTCATGTTTACCATATCAATAGAGTCTCTGATGTCATCAAGGGTTAATAATGGACACGCGCACTGTTCTCGTACTTTTACTTGCAGGGCTGTCGCTAAAGCTGATAAATATCTACGACGACAATGTTGTCTCAAGCCTTCCAATTGTAACTGTTTAGAATTTAATGATTTCCATACAGCTGAATCATCACCTCTGTCTACAGCTTCAGACACAACAGCTATCGCGAGTAAATATGATACAGACGCCGCTATTTCACTTTCATTCAGATTCTTTTCCAATTCATACTTCTCTAATTTCATTTCTTCATATAATAGAGGTATGGCATACTTCGCCACTTTGAAGCTTAATTCTAAATGAGGATTGTTCAAAGCATCGTATAAATCATCAGGGCTACCTTCGTCTAAAGCTTGGTTAACATAATTTATAGCAGTTTTGTGGTCAGTATGCTCTAAAGCTTTGCGATTACCCTCATTAACAATGTTCTGAAATATCTTGTGCCAATTAGAGACACCTTCTACATCGATATCTTTATTGCCTTCATTTATATCTTTTACAACATCACAATAGAAATCTAAATGTTGTTTCTTGTAATCCTTTATCTTTACCCAGTCTTCATTAAATATTTTATGTAAAGTGTTAACATCACCAGTTTGGGAAACTGTACATACTTTCTTCCATAAATATTTGTAATTAACAGCTGTTATGTATCCCTGTATTTCAACTAGAGTGAGTA
The DNA here is from genome assembly GCA_905475405.1 of Schrankia costaestrigalis. Taxonomy (NCBI): domain Eukaryota; kingdom Metazoa; phylum Arthropoda; class Insecta; order Lepidoptera; family Erebidae; genus Schrankia; species Schrankia costaestrigalis. Next base: position 12,701,679 of record FR997827.1, read on the forward strand.
TTTCATCATACTCATCAGGTATATAACTGTCATTCAGTGAATGATTATGAGCAGCCTGTATTTTCTCATGTTTTGCAGCTTTTAAAACTTTTTTGTACTCCTCTATCAATCTATTTTGTACATGCTTTATCTTCAGTATGGGATTCAGTAGTGCAGAAGTAATCGATTTTTCTGTATTTAGAAGTGTATTTAACTCAACAAGAGCCTTATATAAACTCGTATCGTCTCCATCGCCAGCATTATTTTTAGATAGAATACCTCCAATCTTTTGAAACATAGGAAGTGAATGCGCACATTTTTGTAAGTCCTTTGATACAGAGTCGAGTTCCTCATCTATTAAGAACAAAAATGTAAGCGTTATTGCATCAAGTAACTGCTTATGGTCTGACGACCGATTGCATGTTAGGTCGTAAAAATATTAAAAACAAAAAAGAAATTGCATCAAGTACATTATATTTAGTAACGTAATAAGTATATAATATGATACCTGTGAAAACTGCCTTTCCATATACGTCATGTATTAGTGGAGCTTTTCCTAGTTTAAACAAATGTGAACTCAGTGCGTGTATGCAATATATTACGCGAGGCATGTTCTTGTTGTCGTAAATATCCGTTGTTTCAGGCTGGAAAGTCTGAAAATTAAATTATTTTAATTTTATTCTAGGTGTTATGAAATTGTGACAATTGGTCCTAAATACCACAAGGTCTCCCAGGCAGCAGTTTGTGTAATCAGCCGTTGTGAAAAAGGTTGCGAGATCCACATCACGATAGTAATAAAAAATCTTTAATCTTGCCCATTTTTAAAAATGGATCAAAAAATATAAAAGCACACTCTTATTTTTATAAAAAACTTTACTCACCACAGGTAACTCAGTTTTTTTCAAAACCTGTAGGAATTTATTTATATTATCTGTGTGTTTAAACTGTAATCCCATTATCTGAAACAGAATAATTTTCACATTAAATATCTACTGACTAAAACCTGACAGTGCAATTAACCAGCACATCCTGAGAAGGGTGGCAGACATGGTGCAGGTTAGATGGCTCTAGGAGGATGGTGTGCGCAAACTTAGGACAACTTTTGTGGAATCATGATAACAGCTGATACCTTTACATTTACCTATGAATACCTACTGTAGAGATGATAAGAACTTAGCACTAGGTAGATTTTAAGCCTGTTTGCTACCATCCTGCTTATGTAATTGATAAATAATTATATATTAGAAAACAATTATTTAAGCACTGTTCAGTCCTCCATCCAGCTCCCTTATAAAAAAAGCACAAGGGAAGCACAGAACACAATAAGCTGGAGTTGTTTGAAGGAGGCTTACTTATGTCTAAGAGTCTGTAAGCAAAGATGATGTAATTATGAAAATGGTTCAAAACTCACCTTATAACGTCTTTGTTCAATATCGTAAATTTTATTTAGAGGCAATAAATCAGGAGATATGAAGTTGCCAAGTTTAGCTAAATAGACTCCATTTCTTAAACATTCCTCAAACTCAGTAGCAGGCGGTAGCTTTTCTTTTAAACATGATTCCATCCAAGTCTTTGCTTCCTCTAATCGACACAGATATTCATATGCAATTGTTCTTTGTCTTATAATGTCCATTTCTTGTCCCGTTTTACGGATATCAGAGTCACCTATAAAAAGGAGGCATAAAGAAGTACGTAAAAGTAGGAAAAACAAAGGGATTACTAAATATTGAAAGTACTGGAGTTCATAATGGCAGTGTTTATTCATATTCTCTCAGCAGCTGTTTACTCACAGTCATCAATTTTTCCAATGTGTACTTCTTCATTCCCTTTTCCCATATTGATGGATACGATAACAGAAATACTAAAGATAACATTTAAAACCAATCAACTTCGGTCGCAGAAATCACAAACAAGTCACTTAATAAAAACTTCTAAAACAATACACAGTTGAGGACAAAAATACCAACAAAAATCAAATTTTGTTCGTTAAATTTGAAGTTTAAGTTTGACAGCCGAGCCGGATCTCGAGGAACATAGATTATAAGGAATAAGGAAGGTCACTGTCTACAGGTCAAAGAGCGGCGAAATTAACGTATAATAATATATTATTTTTAGTATAAAATCATTGGCAATACCTGGCGATCGCGATCGCAAGGCAAACAATAGGGGGAACATTTTTTATGTACTACTTAAATTATTGTTGGTATTGTAGTACATTACAAAAGAATTTGGATAACGGTACTTTATAAATAATACTTACATTATAACGTACACACCTCAACAAAGTCTAGGGATATTTGGTATTTACTCAATTAACTTCAAAATTATTGAAGATAGCATACAACATGTTTATATTTTTATAGAGACAATTTATCAGGCTACAATCCAGAATTAAATAAAATAATTATTTTTGCATAAATATTTTTTTATTCAAATAAATAAAAAACTTGGAAAATTAGTGAAACTAACAATGAATGTGTTTCTTAAGCAAAAGTGAAAATAAGCAAAAATTAATCTGTTTTTAACTGTTATGTGAGTAATCAGTAGTCAGCACATTAAAAAAAAATGGTCCTGCAATGGTTTTTCATGCTTTTATTATGTTATCCAGGTCTTGATGCGGTATATTGTTCCAGGTCCGACTAGGATGCAAAAAAAGTTGCCCTTCCGTCGCAATTTTATGCAGGAAAAATCACCAAAACCCTTCTTTTGAACGCGTATTTTATGCTTTTGAGGATAGGGGATTGAGTGGTTCAGCATAAAATCGATACGTCGTGCTCATGCAACCAGCTCGTCATCACTCTCGCTTTATGCGAACGGGTGTTATTGTCCATGAACTTGAACATTTTGCCCAATTGTAGTCTACGGGGGTAGATTATTAGTACTAGCACCTCGTTAAATTATTTTTCAGCCGATATGGTGTTTCTGATCAAAACGCGCTCTGTTCTTCGACCGATACAAATTCCCGTCCAAACCATAATTTGTTCTATCGTGGTATGAATAGATTTCCTGAGGATGTTGTAGACGGCTATCGCAACCAGGAACTCGCCAAGCACGTTCTCTACGTGAATCCGAGTGGAAACCGAACCGGGACTCATGTGTAAACACTACTACAGATCACAGGTTATCTTTGCAGAGCAAATGTTCACGAGCCCAGTCTAGTCGTCGTGCGCGATTCGCTCGGCGTAGTGCTGGAGTATAAAACGGTATAGGAGCATAAAGGTGAGCTTCGTGCCGACTTCTTCTGACAGTTTGGTCAACCGCAAGAGGCTCCACCAAGAGCTGGAGCCTCTACAACAGCTGCATGGTAGTAACATTTGGCTGTCTTTTCGCGGGAACTTGCAAAAATCGATCATGTCGTTAAGTGGTGATAGACTTTTTGCTGTGGTATCTTTCAGCCACTTCACCAGGAGCACGATAACGTGACCATAACCCTGATTTCTTATTTTTTATTGTTCTAATCTCTTCAGCAATACTCCGCTTAGTACCCGCAGCTGGGAGCATGCCTACTTCCCATAACATTTTCACTCTGATGAAATGGCGCCGTTGCTTGATGCAGACAATATCATTTATTCGAAATGAACGTTTAAATTGTTATAAAACTTAAATTTTACCCAAAAAACCAGTCAAAACTTACTATTGGTAAATGAAATTTTCGAACTTGACTACGTTTAAGCCGCGTAAATCTTTTATTTTTAATTTTATATTTCAAATTCAAATTTAGAATGGTTGAAAAAGGTTAACAAAGTAAGTTTTCATCAAAAGAATTAAAAAAAAACAAAATTATAAACCAAATTTTTTGAGTTTCACAACTTTATACAAAATATCCCTAGACTTTGTTGAGGTGTGTATTATACTATCGCTTGTATATATACTTTTCAATAAACTTTCAATGCGATAAGAAAACGTAAAATAATTAACAAACATAGTGTCGTAATCAATGATGTTATATTAAGATGTAGATAGGTTATAAGCATAAGCGTCTCGAAAATCCAAAAAGGACAATTGTAGGTTTTCGTCTCTAGTTGACGTGCGACCGACGGTCGTGCCTGTCAACACGTAGAGCAAAACAACAAAAAACGTAGAGAAAATATACAAATAAAAATGCCATCGTGTGTTAATAGATACAGCGCCAACTATCGTTATATTATGGTTAACAAATTACAAACGATCTCATATCGCAAGTAATTATTATTTAATTCGAATGCAAAAGATTATTTCAATCACTATCATATCATTTTTTGTTTTGTAACTATGTACACATCAGCAGTCGCTATAGGCCGACCGTTTATCTCAGTCCCCGCCTGCGGTATGAAAGGGACGAGGGAGCGGGGTAGCGGTGTCCGTTATGGTAGCGTACACAAGAGCTATATCGAGTTGTTTACTATGCCAAATAAAATAAGTTTTTACAATAAAAAAAAACCGACTTCAAAGACAAAAATTGCACTAAAAAGTAAAAAATAATTAGTTGTATTTTGGTTTTACAACATTAAATCAGACATTCTTTTTACTTAATTATAATCTAAAGAATAGGTTCTTTTAATTATTGTAAAAAGTATTGTTAAGGATATTTATTGAAGAGTCTACAAATATATTTATTTGAAGATTCTTTAAAATATAATTGAGTCGTATAGGATCAAAGGTGGCAATCTGTCATTTTTGTCAAATTGGAGTTATTGATGCAGTCATAATAAAAAAGTAAAACTGTACACATTTATGTGACATATAATAATCAAATGCGGCTATTTTCGGTATAAATTCAGTTAGAAAATATGATTTGGTGTCAAAGGTGGCATTCTTATGATGAATGAGAACCAAACGCGGCAATATTTTGCGCTCGTCCAATCACAGGCGTTCATTTGGCGGTATTACAAGATGGCGCCAAATTGCTTTTCCTAACGTTTTTTCAAATTTGACTATAAGTTGGGTTCAAAGTCGGCCATTTTGGTATTTCATTATCAAAGTCGGCCAAAATGATTATTTAAATGTAAAAAAAATCTACAACTTACAACGTATCATCGTGTAATCATTTTTAAACACTTTTATTATATTTGTTAATAAATACAATGTAGAATAAGTAACTAAGCCTTTCTACTAAGAATAAAAAACGTTTTTTTTAATTTGCCACAAGTTGATCAAATGTCAGATTGCCACCTTTGATTCTACACGACTCAATTGTAGGTTTTCGTCTCTAGTTGACGTGCGACCGACGGTCGTGCCTGTCAACACGTAGAGCAAAACAACAAAAAACGTAGAGAAAATATACAAATAAAAATGCCATCGTGTGTTAATAGATACAGCGCCAACTATCGTTATATTATGGTTAACAAATTACAAACGATCTCATATCGCAAGTAATTATTATTTAATTCGAATGCAAAAGATTATTTCAATCACTATCATATCATTTTTTGTTTTGTAACTATGTACACATCAGCAGTCGCTATAGGCCGACCGTTTATCTCAGTCCCCGCCTGCGGTATGAAAGGGACGAGGGAGCGGGGTAGCGGTGTCCGTTATGGTAGCGTACACAAGAGCTATATCGAGTTGTTTACTATGCCAAATAAAATAAGTTTTTACAATAAAAAAAAACCGACTTCAAAGACAAAAATTGCACTAAAAAGTAAAAAATAATTAGTTGTATTTTGGTTTTACAACATTAAATCAGACATTCTTTTTACTTAATTATAATCTAAAGAATAGGTTCTTTTAATTATTGTAAAAAGTATTGTTAAGGATATTTATTGAAGAGTCTACAAATATATTTATTTGAAGATTCTTTAAAATATAATCAAATTATTACAAATAATGTAATATTATTGTTATTTTTGGAGTAATGTGACAGCCACGATAGTTATATTCTATATTTTATTCCTGACTATAAATTTAAAGAAATATGATGTCGTGTTATACACTGACTAAAGACTAAGATGAGAAATAAGTACTACGAAACAAAGACAATTACTTAAAATTCTCATGCGAAAATGAAACGGCCATGTTTGTTTTAAATAAAATATTTATCAAATTAAAAACTATTTAAAGTGATCAGAATGTGTTAGACAAAACTCTATTGCCTTTTCTAACGACTTTGTAGACAACATTTTGCATTATTGATCCTATTCACGAATTACGATTTTTTTCAATTGACGGTGCTGGTTAGCCCCATAAACGCCCATAAGTTATGGAAAGCTTTAATCAGTTACTAAATAGGTATATTAAAACGTTTGAACGTGACACAGGTATTTTAAAATATATTTATTTAAATATGATAAAAATAGTTATTTAATATTTGTTTAATTTTTAAACCAATCCATAAACAATCAACAACTATAAGTCAAACCCCGGACTCATAAACGCAACTTAAATTTTAGTCAATTGATTAGCTTAATTTTTTACGGTTTTGTTTGGCTTAAGGTTGGTTTTGCTAACAAAAAACTCGCTAAACAGTGATTACATTTTAGAGATTTTTATAAGTAAGGGGGTTAATGTCGAAGTCATATAATAATATAATCTGTAATTCATGGCCGCCATTCCATTAGCTTATGTATTATCGTATTTCGTTGGCTGACACCGACTCCAAAAATAACAATAATCCATACTAATATTATAAATGCGAAAGTAACTCTGTCTGTCTGTCTGTCTGTCTGTCTGTCTGTTACTCTTTCACGCCTAAACGGCTGAACGGATTTCGATGAAATTTGGTACAGACAATCTTTAGACCCTGAGAAAGAACATAGGCTACTTTTATTAGCAATCATATTATATTTTGATTTAATAGAATTTTGGCGTGTGACGTCATAGAGTTTTGGCCACGTGACCCGTGACGTCATAGAATTTTGACAGATGAGTCGTGACGTCACAGAATTTTGGCGGGAAAATATATTTTTTGACAGTTGAGTCGTGATGTCATTGGGGTTTTGAACGCTGGAGATAGCTAGTATTGAGTTTGAGCAGTTCATTGTAATAAGCGTATACAGTCCCCCGGACGCGCCCTATGCAAGATTTGAAGAAATGATGGAAGAAGCGCTTTTTAAATGCCGCTACTCGAATAAGGCAGTAATAGTTTGTGGAGACTTTAACGTAAATATTTTAGATAATACCAAAGTGCCAGTAGAGAAAAAAAAGATGTTAAACATGTTCAAATCCTTTAATCTGAGCAATATGTTTTTTGAAGCTACTCGAATAACTGCAGATAGTGCCACATGTATTGATAATATTTTCACGGACATTAAACCAATGAACAAATGTATTGTAGATGCTGTACATTCGGATCACCGTGGACAATTTATAACCTGTGAGAGAAATAATTGTAAAATTAGTAAAAACCATATAAATATTGTACCAATTAACCAGTACCGTTTAAACGCTTTTAAAGAAAGTATAGTTAAAAGATTACCATTCTTGCACTCATATGATAATGTAGAAGAGTCTTATGCAGACTTGTTCCATTTGGTCAATGATGAGTTTGGGAGAATATTTACCTCAAAAACGTTATCGATCGGTGGGCGCTCTGCTTTTAGTGACTGGGCAACAACGGGGATTTATAAAAGCAGGAGGAGATTGTATGATCTATATTCTGAAAAATCATACAATTTCAACCCTGCTTTCCAAGAATATGTTAAAAATTATTCCAAAATATTCAAGCGAGCCTGTTCCTTGGCGAAGTCGAACTTCATTAAAAACAAAATATCTAACGCTGTTAACAAAATTAAGACTACTTGGAACATTATAGATTCCGAATCTGGGAAATCTTCATCAATTGTAAGAGATTTCCATTTAAAAATAGAAGGTCGCCATGTCACGGAGGATTTGGAGGTAGCGACAGAGTTTGAACATTTCTTCGCAAATATACCTCTAGCTACAACCAAAACTCTTCAATCGTCTTCCACTTCCGCTGAGTCATTGCTTATAGAATCAGTAAACAGGCGTGAGGACGCATTCATATTCTCGGTTGTTAATAGCAACGACATCATAAAAGCGTTTAAATCAATTAATGTTAAAAAGACCGCGGATCTATGGGGATTATCAGTCAAAACTGTATCATGTATAATTGATGTCATTGCTCCCCATCTAGCAACTGTGTTTAATGATTGTGTCAAAAGTGGTACATTTCCTGATTTGATGAAACATAGCAAAGTCATACCTTTGTTCAAGGCTGGCAGCGCCACAGATCCTTCGAATTTCCGACCCGTTTCTGTGTTGCCGACCTTGAGTAAAGTATTTGAGAAAATTATCCTAGGACAGTTGCTGACTCATTTCGGTGAAAACAAATTGTTTCACGAGAAGCAGTTTGGGTTTACCAAGGGTCGCTCGACTACCGATGCTGGGGTAGAATTATTAAATTGTATTTATGAGGCCTGGGAAGATAAACATGATGCATTAGGTGTATTCTGCGATCTCTCCAAGGCTTTCGATTGCGTCCATCATGACACATTAATCGGGAAATTAAATCACTACGGAATAAGGAACAAGGCTCTCGAACTTCTGACTTCTTATTTGAACAATAGAATTCAGAGGGTCGATATTAACGGTACACGTTCAGGAGGATCAGTGGTCTCGATGGGCGTTCCACAGGGCTCTATACTTGGGCCATTTTTATTCTTAATTTATATTAATGACCTTCCCTACTACGTAAGAAACAAAAGTAGTATTATTTTATTTGCTGACGATACTTCGTTAATATTTAAAATAAAAAGACAACAAGATAATTATGACGAAGTGAATGATGCCATCACAAGAGTAGTCCATTGGTTTAATACAAACAATCTTTGCCTCAATGGGAACAAAACTAAATGTATTAAATTTACTCTGCCTAATGTAGCACAGGTGGAAACCAATGTACAACTCAATGGACAGGTGTTGAACCTTGTGGAATCGACAGTGTTCTTGGGTCTAAATATTGATACCAAACTGCAGTGGGGATCACATATTGAAAAGATTGCCAGTAGATTATGTTCAGCTTCCTATGCTGTAAAGAAGATTAGGACTTTGACAGACGTGGATACGGCTAGAATAGTTTATTATAGCTATTTTCACAGTATAATGAGCTACGGGATTCTCCTTTGGGGCAATTCCGCAGATCTAAATACAATATTCATTTTGCAAAAGCGGGCTGTGCGGGCTATTTATGAGTTGGGCCCAAGAGTCTCCCTCCGAGAGAGATTTAAAGAAATGAACATTCTTACCGTAGTGTCACAATACATTTTTGAAAACCTAATGTATGTCAGGAAAAATTTAACAACATTTCCAAGACTTTGTGACAGGCACAACATAAATACTAGACACAAAAACAATCTTATAGTTTGTAACAGTAGACTCCACAAAATAAGTAATTCTTTCCAGGGCAACTGTATACGCTTCTTTAACAAGCTTCCTGAAGAAATGAGAGAGTTACCAATAAATAAATTTAAGAATGTCATAAAACGTAAACTTTGCCGGAAAGGCTATTACAAAATCCAAGAGTATATAGATGACAAAAATGCTTGGAAATGAGCTGTTCACTCAACTATGCTGCTCAAGTTGATAATTGTATTTAGACCAATAAGCACTAGACTAAGTGACCTGTTTGTAAGTAGACCAAAAAAAAGAAATGCCCGCTGAGTTTCTTGCCGGTTCTTCTCAGGTCTGGGCCGCGTTTCGAACCGGTGGTCCATTTGCTAAAACTAGTCTTTAAGTCTTTTTTTTTTTTTTTTAAGTTATTATTGTATATATGACGTTTTGTAAGTGCCGATTTAATGGTCTATGCAGAATAAATGATTTTGAATTTTGAATTTTGAATTTTTTTTTGCTGAGTCGTGACGTCACAGAATTAAATTTTGACAGCTGAGCCGTGACGTTTTTGAATTTTTGACAGATGAGTCGTGACGTCACAGAATTTTGGCAGGTAAATATATTTTGACAGCTGAGCCGTGACGTATTTGAATTTTTGACAGATAAGTCCTGACGTCACAGAATTTTTGACAGATGATTTGTGACGTCATATTATTTTCGCGGGAAAATATTTGATACTTCTGTCACTTTTCGCTGTCACTTGTCGCTGTCAAAAGTGACAGCTGTCACTTTTGACAGCTGTCAATTTTGACAGATAGGCGTGACGTCATAGAATTTTTGACTGATGAGACGTGACGTCACAGAATTTTGGCAGGAAAATATATTTTGACAGCTAAGTCGTGACGTCATTGAATTTTGGCGGGAAAAATAGTATTTAAACAGCTGAATCCTGACGTTTTCACAATTTGGCGGGAAAATAAATAGGTTTGTACAGGACCCTCGGTGCGCGAGTCAGACTCGCACTTGACCGATTTTTTAAGCTGTGGGTCTGATATATCTAGAGAGCTTGAATTCGTAATTGTCAACTTATTTCATCATAACAGCCCATTAATGTCCCACTACAGGGACGTGCCCCCTTCCTTGACGGAGGGATACTTGGCCTACTAATACCACGCTTGCAGACGGATTGGTATAGGGTTTAATTTCAAGTTTTCCATCTTTTTATTTAGTGAAGATAATATTTACCTTATTTGTTAGGCACTAAAGTGACACACCTTTGCTTATTCTATCCTACTATTATTATAAATGCAAAAGTTTGTGAGGATGGATGGATGTGTGTTACACTTTCATGCAAAAACTACTAAATGGATTTTGATGAAATTTGGAATATAGGTAGTTTATGGTGTAAAATAACAATAGCGGGTAATACCGCGGGCATCAGCTAGTATTACATAATTTGTAATAATTTGATTATTTTTTAAAGAATCTACAAATATTTTGAATAAGAATGTTTTGAAAAAAATAACATTTCATTTAGTTACAATAAGTTTTTGTTTAATTTGTGTACTTTTAAGATATTATATTGCTATAATTTGCATATCCGATGTGGATAGACTGTTGAGAATAATGTATTCATACACTAACACCTGATATACACAGTTTTGCAATAAATCTTTGTCTTTAATAAATATATTTGTTATTATACGAATGGCTGATTTAAACTATAAATATAATTATAACTAAAGTCTTAGAAAATATTTACAAATAATAACAATTGTACAATCATTAATTATATATATTAAATCACAGTATAATCACATTACAATAATCACAGTTTACATTAAAACAGGTATGATTTAAACATATTAATTTGTAAGAATCAATCTTAGAAAATATTTACAGATAATAAGAACAATAATAAGAGCTTTTTTATTTTTACACGCTACCATAACGGACACTTAGTCAGTATGTCAGTATGACACTAGTGCAGTATGCTAGTCCGTCTTCTATACAATTTACAAATGTCAAAGATGGTGGCGTCATCTTGGCTCTAAAACTAGTACTTTCTTAGAAAAAATTATGCAATCTAAATTATTACACAATTTAAAGCCTGACCAGAAAAATAAAACAACCTCTTCAGGTATTTCGATTGCTTTAGGGTATAATTTTAATTTTTCCTTCTTTTTATTTCATAAAAATAAGCTAGCTAAAAATTAGAGGTGTGTTGTGATGTAATGTAGTTTTGGTCACAGTATCTGAGATGGCGCCGTTTTGGCAAAAAATCAAGAGATAGCTCTCTCCTTTGTCCTCGCCCCCCGCGCACCTCTATTACCGCAGGCGGGGTCTGAGTTAAACGGTCGGCCTATAGTTCACGTTGACTATACCCTTTCCACTATATTTAACAACATTTGACAGATTAACGTTAGTGACGTTCAGCAGTATCTCGAATGTAATGCCATTCGATTGTAAGCGATTTCGCGATTTTTCAAATTACTTTATTTTACACATTTGGATCCTTACATCAACTTACATTATCATTTTATTTTGTTTCTTTCTTCTTTGTTAAGAGAATTAGCCTATAGCTTAAAATGATAAAATTATAGTTGGCTTAGGTATTATTTAAAATACATAATTTATCGTGACACATTCGCGGGTTATAGCTAATGTAAAATAACATATTACATTTTATAAACGTATTATGAAGAGTTCAGGTTTATTCATAGCATTTATTTCTACCGATTATTTGTAATTTGTTTCATAATAGTGGTAATCGTTATGAGTGTCCATCACTAAGTAACCATGGTAACTGAAAAAAACATGGGTACGTCCATGAAATACAATATAATTTGTTCGAAAAATAAGCGGAAGTATTACGAAACTTCATGGACGTGAACTGTCAAAAAGCTAAACTTACGCTGGAAGGGGTATAGTTACAGAAACCTACAATTTGTCTTCTTTGGATTTTCATGGCGCTTCCGCTATTAACATATATACCTCTTTTTAAAAAAACATTGAACACGACAGTCGAACGCGTCGACTATAAGAGATAGAGATAAGCCCTTCCAATTGACCTCTTTACTATCTACATCTTTTTAATATACCTATTGCCTTAACCACGTAACAAAATCAAGATCTAATGGTAGCCATACACGATCCTTCCTATCGTCCAATCGGCATGACGCTACCGATTGGATCAGTTAGAATTGACCGTGTGTGGGAGTGGATCGGAAGGACAGATAAAATGGATGTTAGGATCGAATTTCGTTTCTTTTGATTGAGGTTGGATCAAGCCTGCAGTATCATGCCGATTGGACGATAGGAAGGATCGTGTATGGCCACCATGAGCTAAAATGTAGTTTAAAGTATGACTGATCCAATCGGTAGTTCATGCCGATTGGACGATAAGAAGGAACGTGTATGCCCAATGTGGACGAACTGCAGATTGGATCAAGCCTGCAGTGTCATGCCGATTGGACGATAGGAAGGAGTATAAATGTTCTGTGATAGGAAGGATCGTGTATGGCTACCATAAACCTTTGCAAAAAAAATAGGTATAATCTATTTTTCTATTTGATTTGACAAGGAAAATTACTCGTCAAGACATTGTTTATTGGTCGTGCCAATATTGTATTTTCTATAAACATCTTTGTTTGTTTAGTAAATATGGCTAATTATTATGTTGATTTAGTACAAGATGAGGATGTTTATGAGTGGGTTATTAGACAGAATAATATTTCACACTTGTCTCTATGTCAATGTGTGCTACCACGTCAACCTTCCCCAGTAGTTGTAGCATCTCCTCGCAAGAAAAAGATATTATCTACAGTTGCCAGAACTGAGCATTATTTACAAAAACGACGAATTCCTGAACTTATAAGATTTCTGCTTACTAAAACAATTACTCAAGGTTCACAGTATCCATCTGCTTACTTGGAGTCATTACTGGATGAATGTATGTTATTTAGAGCTGGATTCGGACAACCACCTGTTTTGTATAAAAAGCAGTAAGAAAATACATAATGTTATTAATTAATTCAACCAAAGTCAGTCTAATTTTGATTAAAAAACATGGGGCCCAACGGCCCAACGTGATGTGATCTACTAAGGATTCCATCATGTTGACAAAGCTCAGGGATCACACTTTTGGCGCACTGCACGCACTGCAGTCTTAGTATCCGACTTCATAATGTAAAGTTTTAATAAATTAGATTTTAGGGACAAATTTCAGATTTACCAAACTACTACCTTGTATTCAATACAAAAATATGTCCTGCGTCATATTGGAACAATTTCTATGTACTTATTATGGTATTTTTTTTAGGCATCTGCAAGCAGTCCTCAAGAGCTTTGATCCGGGAAATCGTGGATGGCTAAGTGCTGGACAAGTGCGCAGGGCATATTTTACACTTGGGCTTCCTCTACCAGTAATATCTGACGACCGAGTTCCAACTGACATTCTCTTAAATGATTTGCTAAAAACACAAGAAGATGAACTATTGGGTTTATTTTCAGCAGGCATAGAACCAGAAAGAATTTATGGAATAGATGTCACGAAGAACCAATCTGAAGTAACACTTAAAAGTGAAAAACAGATTTAATTATTATAATTTCTATTACACCAATTTTTCAAGTTAGAATTTAAAAAAAAAAGTCTTCATTCAATAGTTATGTTATGTTGCTCTTTTTCGAATATAGTATAATTATAGTCATTTAATTTTATGTAAGGTGAGCGTATGGTTAATAATTTATGAAAGGTTTAAGTTTAGGCGATTAATTTAATCGGCGGTTAATTTAATTTATTTATTTTAAAGGGCAGTAAACAGTTTAATCGGCTAGACAATTCGTTGTCTATCTAAGATTTGTTAATTTCTTATTATCTAATTACTAAGATACTATAAAATATATTACAATAAAATATAACATTTAACAATTTTAATTTAATTATTTATAACATAAGTGTATAATAGATAAATTATTACATCCACCGAGTTACCGTTAACTGAAAGTACAGAACCCGCAATTTTAAGTCCCGGCTTTAAGTTGTTGCAAAATTTGCAACAACTTGAAGCCAGGATTATTATTATTATTATTTATTTACACGACCGAGACCTAAGGAGACATTCAATGTCTGTTTAGGTGTCTCTTTCAGTAAATGGCGGCAAATCCACGCTTCCCGTACCTAGTTTTTTAGTGCAGGAAACGTATATCTGAAAGCCTACTTCAGGCTGGACAAGTAAGATTGCGCAAAATGTACTTAACAGCTTATAACTCTTGTAGGTACTATAATTCCATTATAGTCAAAAACACATGACGTGGTCGCTACCTATGGGCCTTCCCAGAAGGCTTATGGTAACTCAGGGCAATGGAGAGAGCTATGTGCGGAGTTTCCCTGTGTGATCGTATTAGAACGAAGAGATCCGGAGAAGAGCCAAAGTGAACGACTTAGTACTCAGGATTACCCTCTTGAAGTGGTGCGGCGGTAGGCAGGGCACATAGCACGAAAAACTGACAGCCGTTGGGGCAAAAAGTTTCTAGAATTGCGACCACATACCAAAAACCCAGGGTAGGGACACCCCTACACGGTGGACCAACCACCTAGTTAGGACGGCGAGAAACCTATGGATGATGGAGGCACAGGACCGCACAGCGTGTCAATATTCGAGGCAAACCAATGACCAGCAGTGGACGTCAATGGGACTGATATGATGATGATGAAAATCACATACATGTAGTAGGTGTTACTATTAAATTATATTCCTCAAGCGGAAATGAAAATTACGAAGGAACAAGGCATAGTAATCTGGGCCGCCAGAAAAACTTAGTTTTTTCGAAACGTTCTAGTAAGTACGAGAAAAATTATTGTAATTATAGTGTTAGGTCATTGTGTATTCAGGTTCATTTTATGTCATAATTTAATATTACTAACTAAAAGATGTACCTATAGGTCTATTCAATTTCAATTAGTCGAGTTTAGTTTCTGATCAATTAATTGTATGTAACCTATTTGATACGTGGCAACATAATGACAAGAAAAGGCGGGAAGCGGAGAGCGGGAAAAAGAAAAAAAAGGGAGCATGTTGTACCGTGAGTCGGGATTCTGAAGAAAAATAACTTAAGTGTAAATTATACTCACATACTTGAATAATTAAAGTCATATACTTGATTGGAATAATTATTGTATTGCAAGAATAAAGGAGTGTATTTACTACATTGGAAGTTTTATTACATATCAGAAGTGGTAAGAACCTACTATTTTAATTTTTTTTTTTACATTAATGTGTTTCTGTTTATTTGCTTGAAATGCTGTATTATCAGCTAGTTGAAAGAATGTATGATATTGATATAATCATGAGCGAAATAACGTTAAGATTTTGTTCATTTTGTTCTAACGGCGACCAGTAACTACCTAATCATATTCATGTGGGATTTTTATTTTTATAGACAGACAGTATTTATTAGTTAATTAGATGTAACATGCTGAATATGCATAATATATTTTATTTTATTGATACTATGTTGTGTATGCTTGAAATTAAAATTAATCTTAATGGTCACATGGTATTGTCTGAGCTGATTTAATTTAATTCAAAACCAGTGTAAGGTAAGATTAGTGCTTTATCAATGCTGTAGTGATTATACTCTCAGGGTTCAATATCTATAATATAGCATTTTAACAAAGAACTGAAACTTTAGAAGTGTGTACTGGTAAAATATAAATAAATTTTAAGCTGTACAACTATGGTTTACTTTTACATTTAGTTTGTATCTTCATTTACATTTTAAACATAGATACCTACATATATGTTTCATAATTATACATTTTTAAATATAGATTTTTTATATCCGTAGATGTTGATAGAGACCCTTTGGAATGAGCCTATTAATTTTTTATATTGTAATTATCTACACAAGAGGTCAATTACAAATAAAGTTATGTCAATTCAGATATTAGATTAAAGACATTTTGTGGCAATAAGTGTCCTTTGTCCCTCTTGTGTAATAGGTATTGTTAATTTAATTTTTATTGTTAGAATTTTGAATAGGGGTTATATAAATGAAGAAGTAGAATAGATAATAAATTATCTGCCCACAGTGTCGATTCCAGGTTGAAATAAATATGTACACAATTGTTTGTGTCGAGTTTCAGATAGAATGGAGCGTGATGGTATATCTCAACATCGGCATCTGGCAACTCCAGAGCGGACTGATTCACGAGTCGGGAGATCCAGCAACGAGGTCAGACGTAGACGTAGCCACAGCCGGCGCGACCATATCTCCGAGCATCGTCGTAGCCGCAGCAGTCATCGCGAGTATGGCAAAGAGAACGATTCTGTAAAACGAAAGGAACCACTTGAAGACGATAGATCGCCTTCGTTTTCGACTAGGGACGTAGTGGATATTCTTAAATCAATAAAGAATATGCAACCCCAGCCATCGACGTCTGTTGTGCCTCATCACTCAAATAATCATAAAAACATTTTGCCGGATTTTGATCCGTCTTCGAAGAATCAGCGTGTTGATATCTGGTTAAAGAAGGTGAATGAGTGCGCAGCCGTCTATGGCTGGGATGATAAGACCATTATACATTTTGCTATGCAAAAGCTCCAGGGTTTGGCCAAGACCTGGTATGAAAGTTTACCCTCAATTCTTTTTAATTGGGCTGAATGGCAGGAAAAACTACTTAGTGCTTTTCCTTGCGAGCAAAATTATGGCCAAACACTGGAGGACATGTTGAAGCGTAGAAATCGATTTAACGAGCCAATTGAGGTTTATTATTATGAAAAACTTGCTTTGTTGAACCAATGCAACATTGAGGGAAAACGTGCCGTTGACTGCATTGTACATGGTCTTACAGATAGGACGCTGAAATCTAGCGCCACAACGTTGCGTTGTACTAGTCCTGAAGAGTTACTTAAATTTTTAATGAGTAGTAAGGAATATACGCACTCTTTTGATAAATCTAACTATAAAACTAGGTCAAGTAAAGATTCTGAATCATTTACTAGTAACAGTTACAAGGGGGATAAGAAATTTGGTAGCACACATGAGTTGTTTTGTTACAATTGCAGAGAAAAAGGCCACCCATTTTTAAAATGTACTAAACCCATTGTCAAGTGTGCTACATGTAACAAAATGGGACATAAAACTGAATTTTTTTTTTTAAAAACCGGAAACCGCGATACAATACCATAAACAATGCTCATATCCTGTTTAAGCTCATCTACTGGTTCCAAATTCTATAAGGAAGTATTAATAAACAATATCTCGATCTCAGGATTTATCGATTTTGTCAGCGAAGTGTCCTTACTAAAGTAGTCCGATTCAACTCGTCTAGGATTAACATGTGATAACCAATCAAAGAGTTTAAAAGGTTTCGGTAATAATATAGTAAAGAGTGTCGCTAGTGTTGTCGTTAACTTATCGGTTGATGGGATAAAGGCTGATGTCTGTTGTTTAGTGGTTGATGATAGGTATCTGGAAACACCTTTAATAATAGGACAGTCATTTACTGAACAAGCTCATGTCGCGGTGCATAAAACAGCGTCAGAACTTAAATTTTATGATATCGGTCGTGAGATGCCGTTTTTTTTAAACGGACCTTCATAACGCCGAGCATGTCAAGATAAAAACTTTTACTAATATAGATATTTTTGGGTCAGTCAGTGACAAAGCTGTAACAAAATCGTTAGTTGACGGTAATATTTGGGTAGATAGCAAGCTAGTACTACTTTTACTAGGCCGGTTCGAAATACAAAGATTCAATGTGCGATTAAGGTTTTGGAGGATATATTTTGTACGTTTCGGGCTCCAGATCGAATTATTAGTGATAGGGGTACATATTTCACATCGCATGCTTTTAAGAGGATTTGTTTAGACAAAGGTGTGAGACATGTACTCAATGCTGTTGCTAGTCCTAGGTCAAATGGGCAAGTTGAGAGATACAATCGCACCATTTTAGACTCACTTACTGCTCAAAATTTAAATAGTGATGAAAAGGTTTGGGATGATACGGTTGGTAAAGTACAGGGTATTAATAATACGCGTCATAAGACAGGTAGAACATCAGCTGAGGTCATGTTTGGTTCATGTATGAATTCAGAGCTAAACCCTAAACTCAATTTATTATGTCAATAAACTCGCGATTTAACTGATTTGTCTATAATAAGAGAACAGGTTAAGGATGCAATAGATGTTTATCGAAAGAAACTTAAAGAGACTTATAATAAGGATAGGTGACTTGCACGTATTTACGTGGAGGGCGAGCTGGTCAAAATAACAAAAACGGCTTATAATAATGATGGAAAGAGTAAAAAACTTCTTCCTTCATACATAGGACCTTAACGAGTAGTACCGGTATTAGATAATGATAGGCTGGTATTCATGGGCTCACCAGTACTAATAACAAGCGACAAACGACGGTGGCCGCCGATAGAATGTTGTCTTGGGTCAATATTGCTGCGTTGGAGGTTAATGAATCCGATTCTACTGATAGTGATGAAGCTAAACAAATAAATAACGAGCTGAAATATTAGTATGTCATGTATTGAATACTTAATATACATATAATTATTATTGTATATAATATGGATACGTCAAGTGAATTTGTGTTGATTATATAAATAGAAATGAATACAAAGAATTGTAACTAAGAGGTTTGCACTTTTGTTAGTAAATTGTTTTTTTTAGTACCTATGTTTAAAACATTTACATGAAACACACTTTGTCGCGAGAATTGATTAATTCGTAATAAAGCTGGTGTGTAGTTTATAAAACATGAGGAATATGTTGAATTTGCAAGAATGGATGGGCTGTGCAAATTGAACTTAAGAAATACGTATAAAATTAAAATTATTGGACAAGATTGACACTTTTGTTAATAAATTACTATGTATAAAACAGTGACTTAACTGTGAGAATAGATGGGTTCACAGTTATTCATTTCGCACGCTCCTGTTACGAGAATAGATGGGTTCGTGACGGAGTTGGCGAGTTGTTCTAACATTTACCTACATGAAACACACTTTGTCGCGAGAATTGATGAGTTCGTAATAAAGCTGGTGTGTAGTTTATATAACATAAAGAATATGTTGAATTTGCAAGAATGGATGGGCTGTGCAAATTGAACTTAAGAAATATGTTGAGTTTGCAAGAATGGATAGGCTGTGCAAACTGAACCTATTTGTAAAGATATTGTATAAAATTAAGATTATTGGATAAGATTGACACTTTTGTTAATAAATTACTATGTATAAAACAGTGACTTAACTGTGAGAATAAATGGGTTCACAGTTATTCATTTCACACGCTCTTGTTACGGGAATAGATGGGTGCGTGACGGAGTTAGCGAGTTGTTCTAACATTTACATGAAATACACTTTGTCGCGAGAATTGATGGGTTCGTATAGATTGTCTATAAAGTCAAGAAATTAAAGTTTGAGGAACTAAATTGTTCATGTGTCTGGCAACACTGAAATTCAAAATAGACTTGTACATGAGCTGTCATCGAGTAGAAGTTGCGGAACGGTTTTCATTTTGTGATTTTTATAAGTTCAATAATCTACAATAAACTAATACTGACTTACGAAGAACAACATAAAGAATGAGTAGAGTAAATCAAAGTGGCACGTGGGAAGTGATTTTTAAAGTTCTATGGCGATGTTTGACGGAGCACGAAGCTGCTCAAATTTTATGTGATTTGGAGGATGTTTATGGGCGAACTGCAACTTTGATGGGTATGTAATCGTGTTACTGTGTTTTGTAATCTGTCTCAAGTAATATATTCACTCCATTTGCGATTTAGAGACCAAAAACAGGCATTGCGTACATAGCATATTTTTAGGTAAGATTGTCATAGAAAGTAAGAAATATTGTAGTACGACCTATTCTGTTGATACATTATCAGTTGCATTAGTATAATTCAGTCAAGATTTATCTCAATTTTGAATTTGAATTAATTGCTTTATGTCTATATTACGGTTGATAACTAAACTAAGGGCCAGATTCAGAGACCGCACTTTGTCTTTACTTTAGCAAAGTCTAGTTATTATCTCTGAATTTGAACAACATTAAAGTAATTTTTCGCATGAAAAAGTTTACTTTCATTATTTATTAATACAAAGTAAACTTTTCATGCGAAAAGATTACTTTAATGTTGTTCAAATTCAGAGATAATAACTAGACTTTGCTAAAGTAAAGTCAAAGTGCGGTCTCTGAATCTGGCCCTAAGTATGTCACTTTCGCATCAACTGTTCTGTCGACAATGAATAATTAATTGCAATATTTTATTAATTTTTTTATTATTTAAGTAGTTCTTAGTAACTCCATGTTAAATGATATCTTGCTAGTTAATATTTAACACTGAATAAATTTTAGTTAGGTATTACAGTTATTCTTTCCATCCCATTCTTTGCCTGTATTTTGTGTCTAGGTATGTCTAAATTTATTGTAAAAGTATAATCAAATGTTAAATCAACATAACTTTTGTAAAATTTCAGGCTCCAACCAACCCTTAGATAGTTGCAGGTGATAGCTAGAACTGTGATGGATTTTAATTGTAGTCTTGAAGTTCTACGCAAAATTTTAAATGCAATAGGCCTACAAGAAATGCCCTAGTAATATAAAAATCGAGATTTGCCTGAAGAACTAAGGAAAGACATTATTTATCATTCTTCATACAAGGTAACCTGTATAATAAAGCATATTCTTTTGTATAGTAATTTTTCTCATTATTAACTGTATAAAACAGTTAAAATAATAGTTTCTAGCCTATTTTCCCTTTCTACTCCTCTTTGCCCCCTATACGCCCCTCCAAATAAACCAATAATTAAATCTTTTTTAATAATAGTATTAGTATAGTTAGTAAATCAGTAGTATCCGTGTAGTGACGAAGGAAGAATACAATATATCACCACCCCATCTCATCCCATGGGTGTCGTAAAAACCGACTAAGGGACTGTCCGTGAATATTATCTTTATGAAATAAAAAGAAATAAAACTTGAAATAAAACCCAATACCAATACGTCTGGCCAGCGTGGTACCAGTAGGCCAAGTATCCAGTTATGATGATGATGAATTGATATATAAGATAACAGAAATTTTTATAAAATCATCACTAACAAGTAACTATTTATGTTCCCGCAGGTCACAAAATGTAGGCAATTTCTAAAAAGGGCCTTCAGCAGCATCACAGCTGAAACTTGGAAAAACAGTTGCCATCGCGTCGAGAAGCTCGAATCAGAATACTACAAGAGAAGAGGCAAATACTGACGATAATAGCAGCAGCAAAGAAAGCTTTAGTGATGACGATGAAGATGGCAACGAAAGTTATCTCAACATCGAATATTAAAAAAATCCTATGATGAAAGCGATGAATAAATCTCCTTGTTAACTGTGTACATGCGTTTTTATTATTCTGATTCAATCCGTTAATTTATTCTAATACCCATACCATTCTAATAGGTGAATTTTGACCCATGTAGTTTAGGGTTGGTGTATAAAATCGATTAAGAGATTTATCGATTTAGATAACAAGCGATTAATCGATAATCGATTATTATTTATAGTTTAGTTTTTTAAGTTTGGTATACATGTGGCTGCTGCCACATATATAATAAATTAACGGATTGAATCAGACATGTATACCAATTTATATATATACCAATTTTACTGCTACTATATAGTAGCAGCACTAAAATTAAAACCATAGAACATAATTGTTTTGCAGAAGTCAAAAATTACGTTATGGCTCATAATTCTTACACTAAATTATGTTATATAATGTGTTTCAAAATTACTTATTTTATTTCAATAAATTACTAGTATGAAAACTATTTTCTCAGACTAAATAGGGTTGCTACGTGTAGCACAGTGGCGGCCTCATTTATTTTCAGGACTTTATAGACAGAGTGTAATAAAGCTGGTGTGTAGGTACTTTATAAAACATAAGGAATATGTTGAATTTGCAAGAATGGATGGGCTGTGCAAATTGAACCTAAGAAATATGTTGAGTTTGCAAGAATGGATGGGCTGTGCAAACTGAACCTATTTGTAAAGTTATTGTAATGTGAATTTTGTAAACAATTTTTATATTTGCTATGAACATTATTAATAATTTTGATACCTATGTTTTGACGATAGTATCTTAAACCAAAACTGTAACGGTGTACGTACTTAACTGGCCGAATGTTAGGGTTCCTTCGTGCATGAGGGCATGCTCGAGGTCAGGATGGACGAATGTTAGGTCATTGTGTATTCAGGTTCATATTATGTCATAATTTAATATTACTAACTAAAAGATGTACCTATAGGTCTATTCAATTTCAATTAGTCGAGTTTAGTTTCTGATCAATTAATTGTATGTAACCTATTTGATACCTGGCAACATAATGACAAGAAAAGGCGGAAAGCGGAGAGCGGGAAGAAGAAAAAAAAAGGGAGCAGGTTGTACCGTGAGTCGGGATTCTGAAGAAAAATAACTTTAAGTGTAAATTATACTCACATACTTGAATAATTAAAGTCATATACTTGATTGGAATAATTATTGTATTGCAAGAATAAAGGAGTGTATTTACTACATTGGAAGTTTTATTACAATAGTACGGGGAACCCGTACTATAATTAATTACAATAATTTATAACGACGATATTTTTCCATGATGTTTTAATTAAAAAGTACCTATCAATAGGTATATAAAAAATAAAATAAAAAGTATCTATTGTTTTGATTGACAAAGAAAATTACACGTCAAAACATCGTTTATTGTTCTCGAGACGAGTATTTTTATTTTCTATTAACATCTTTGTTTGTTCAGTATAAAATGTCAACTGATGATTGTGTTGATTTAGTACAAGATGAGGGTGAATATGAGTGGATCAATAAAAAGAAGATCTCAACCATATCTGTTTGTGAATGTGTGCTACCACGTGCACCGTCCCCAGTAATTATAGTACCTCCTCGCAAGCAAATGGTTTTATCCACAGTGGCCAGAACCGAGGATTATTTACATAAACGACGAATTCCTGAACTAATAAGATTTATGCTTACTAAAGTAATTGCTCGAGGTTCAACGCACCCATTTGCTTACTTGATATCATTACTAGATAAATGCATGTTATTTCGTGCAGGCCTCGGTCCAGCACCTGTTTTGTACGAAAACCAGTAAGAAAACATATTTCCTTATACATTTTTGTAAACAACGACAAACTAAGCCCTATTTTTTGGCGAGTTAAGTACGAAGTAGCCCCCTCTCGCGTCTCCCTAAAAGACTGGTTAGCCAAGCGGTCAAGCCTAGCTAATTTTCTAGTTATACCTAATCCTTTGGGCTCTTCCAATGTAGCAGGCAAGAGCCTCAGTGTGCAAATTTCAGAATTAATAAACCCCAGACCGTACAGTTTAGTGGGCAAAGTGGGGTGCCCTAGACGTGGGAGAGGCTACTCATCACTACGTAAAGGGACCTACTGTGCATCACGGAAGTAGTAGGTACCTATTTCCGTGATGCAAAGACTGAGTAATGCGTAAGCTAACAACTTTAGCGTACGTGGTGTTACTGTTAAGCAGGTTTGCAATACAATAATATGGAAGTTCTTCTGTCGTTCTTCTGTATTTTCAATCTAAGATTGATTGACCCAGTTTAAGATAAGACAAGTGTGAGGTACGAAGGAGGAAATCCAAGCCATATTCTTAGGTTTAGTATCAGCAGTAGGAATCATTCCTTAAAGACATTCCTTCCTTGTAGGTTCACTTTTTAAAAAAATGCCCGCCTTCGTTCCTCTGAGATACGCTTTCACAAACCTCTGGTCCACTGTGTTCAACTGCATATTTTGTTTTATTTCATATAAATAATACAGTCCAAGATAACATAAATTTCATGTATTTTATTAAATGATAAATAAATAACTGATACATTAAAGTAAAATTATTTTAAGGATATTTCAAAATTATGTAACACTACATTGTATTACTTACTTGAATATGCTGCGTCATTGGCTAGCCCGCTTGCCGCGTCATTATTGAGAAAGACAATAATTTTGATGTCTTGTAATAAGATATTTTTTTTTAGACATTTGCAAGCAGTCATCAAGAGCTTTGATCCGGGAAACCGTGGATGGCTAAGTGCAGGACAAGTGCGCAGGGCGTATTTGACACTCGGCCTTCCTCCACCAATAATGTCTGGCGACCGAGTTTCAACAGACATTCTCTTAAATGATTTAGAAAAAACGCAAGAAGAGGAATTATGGAATTTATTTTCAGCAGGAATCGAACCAGAAACAAATTCAGAAACGGATGTCAGCGAAAACCAATCTAAAGAAACACTTCATGCTGAACAAGAGCATGTAGAGTCAACAGTTTATAATTTCTAATGCTGTACATGGGATGCACACCAATTAATCAATATTCGAACGAAAAAATGTCTTGTGCCAATGGGATATGGTTTAAGGGGTTTATGTTGCTTATCATATAATAGTCATGTAGGTAAACTGTGCATGCAACTCATATTTTTTAAACAGATCTTCGTCTAGCCGATAAATCTTAGATTTTGTTAATTTCATAAAGTTTGTTAATTTTACAAAGTTATTGTAAACTTTTATTAGATTTCCTAATTACTATAATTTATAATAATGTTAATTTATAATAACGTTAATTTATAATAATGTTAATTTTGAAATAATTTTAATTTTGATTAATGTTAATTTTTAATCATTATAATTTAGACTAATGTTAAATTAAAGATTATTTTAAACATTTTATAATTTATTATTATTATAACATAAAATTAGTTAATTGCTACTAAAAACAACATACCGCGTACATATTCGCGGATTTGATCGTCAACTCTAGGCTTTGTAAAACTACGTAAAGAGTAAGTTGGAAGTTACAGTGAAGTCCATCCAAACATCTCTTGATCACGGAGTCAATATTACGTTCGCGTAGGTCGACAACTGCCGACATCAAAACGTTCTCAGTGGCACTATGCCACATGATAAGATAGGGAAAAGCGACATTCAATCCCTTTCAATGAGACAGAAGCATAGTTTCTTAAAAACTGCATTCTTGGTTGTCACTAGTCACTACATAGGTACTAGATTTGTTTCCTTTGCCATTTTATGATTGCCTGTACCCAAATCAGGTTAATCTATTTAGAAGTTTCAGGTTCTTTTGTAGAAAGGTATTTTTTTTTTCAGCATATTTAAAAAAAATACTTATTATTAGTAAAAGCTACGGCTGCATCAAATCCATTTCTTTTAAAATTAACCCTATTAAGTATAGTCTATTTAAACGGACTTGCTTTATAACGTAAACATATATGGCGTCGTGTCAACCACAGACTAAAGACTTTAGTCTTTGATATTTGAGAAATGTATAGGAATCAAGGACAAAATTCTCAACAAATGTCAAATGCTAAAATTAATTTTATCTGTGAAATTTGCCGTTGGAAAAAATTACATTTATTTAAAATTTAAGAAAGATAGTGGATAAATCAAAGTGATTTACGTGGTTTCTATTGCATAAACGTTTAATGCTACTTTCCAGAAATTTTCATCCATATCAAAGTGTGTGATTGATGTAAAAACTAGTGAATTTGCAATATGTGGTGTTTGTTTACTAAATAAATCAGGTAAGGATGAATACGGTACCTATGTAATTTAATTGCTCCATCAAATCGTTGCATCTTTCATTCATTGTGTTGTGTCAACTGTCAATGTCAAATATGAAAATATGTCAAAGTAAATCAAAACAAGATTCGTGCCGCGTCTTGCAAATAATTTAAATATTATGAAAGAAATATTGATTATAAAACAAAATAAAAGTACTACTCATAGCACAATAATGCTATAGTAATGTTTTTGGTTGGCATTCTCATTCATTTAACGTTCTTATTTTCTATTTTTGATATATATTTTAAATCGCCTATTGTTAAGGATGTAACGCCTTATCAGCCCCAACATGAAACGATTGCTAATCGTCTTGTGTTATTTATCGTCGATGGTTTGAGAGCAGAATCGTTTGTTAACTATACTACAATGCCGTATTTGAGGTTCATTCCGTTTGCATCTTTAATGCTGTACTAAACCATGATTATTTTTTCATTTCAAAACATTTTTTAGATCTGTGGCAAGTTCTTACGGAAGATGGGGAATATCAAACACTCAAGTACCAACAGAATCACGCCCTGGTCATGTTGCTGTTATAGCTGGATTTTACGAGG
Organism: Schrankia costaestrigalis; assembly: GCA_905475405.1. Classification (NCBI taxonomy): domain Eukaryota; kingdom Metazoa; phylum Arthropoda; class Insecta; order Lepidoptera; family Erebidae; genus Schrankia; species Schrankia costaestrigalis. The sequence continues at coordinate 12,728,133 of FR997827.1, forward strand.
ATCCTTCAGCAATTACCAAAGGATGGAAAGAAAATCCTGTTGATTTTGATTCAGTCTTTAATCAAAGTTCCTACACATGGTGTTGGGGCACTTATGACATTGTGAACATATTTACTAAAGCTGATATTGATGACCACATAGTTGTGCATGAGTTTGACCCTTATGGTCATAGTTTTTCTACAGATAAAAACACAACATTGCTTGATGCCTGGGTGTTTGAAAATGTTAAAATATTTTTTGAGAAATCTAAAGACAACAAGGTTTTAAGCAGTAAATTGGCTGGGAATAAACTGATATTTTTCTTGCATCTTTTGGGCACTGATACTGCAGGTCACACTCATAAACCGAAAACAGAGTAAGTTACTACTATCATTCACAGTTTTTAAATTTAATAAGTTTTATATGAAAGGTTTGTGGTTGCAGAAATTTTTTGACTACACTGAGACATGTTGATGAGGGAATTAAGGAAATTGAGGAAGTAATAAAAGCTTACTTTGATGATGATGGCAAAACAACATTTTTGATGACTTCTGACCATGGAATGACCGATTGGGGTTAGTTATTAAATCCTTTTTCAGTGAACTTGTTTTAATTTAGCCTATCATACCAAGGTTATATTTGTCTGTTCTAAGATTCTTAATGTAAGAAGCAGTTTTTCCAAAGCACAAACTAAAATATTTAAAAATAAAGTAAAGTAATACTTTTTAAAATAAATCTTTGAATTTTTTAGATCTCATTTAAATACAAAACATTTGTTAGAAGTAGATTCTATTCTTCTGTTTAAATGTAGAAGATTACTACATTTAAACAGTAGTTTGATTTAAAGCTTATATTATTAGACCATGATTTTTTGGCCTTAGGTTCACATGGCGCAGGAGATGAGCATGAAACTCAAACACCATATGTCATCTGGGGAGCAGGTGTGAAACAAACCCACAAAATAAATGATGACCCTCAAACTTTCGGGTTGTCTTTAGAACACAGATTTGATATTAATCAAGTGGATTTGACACCACTTATGTCTACTATTCTTTCAATTCCTGTGCCAGTAAATTCTAAAGTAAGTGATATTGAATGTCTCATTTCATGTACCAAACAAGTAAAATTACAATGAATTTTTAGCTGTTACAAATCTATATATTCTCTAGTACTCCAGTAAAATAAGCATTCAACCTCGGAATGGAAGCGAATAAGCTGTAAATTTGCATAAACCTTTGTTTTGGTGTACTAATGACTGGTAGAAAAGTCTCATATGATCACGTGTCTGCGTCATAAGTTATTCAAGGTCAAAGGTCACGAAAATCAGTTTTTTCCCATTATCTCGTTTTCTATGGGAAATAAGCATTTAACGTCATTATTAATATTGTAGATCATAAAATTGTCTACAAAAAATATCTGAACACTTTTCTCCTAAAAAGCATCGCTTTCGAGATATCGTGACTTTAGAGCGCAGGAAAGTCGTATTTTCGACTATATGCACACACTAGCTTTTTCCCGTGATTTCGCTCGCCTTTATAAATATTATGAAAAATAAGGCTTATTTCAATATATAGTAGCATATGCATGCTTGGTCACAGCCTAATCGGTTTGAAATTGACAAGGTTACATACAAACTTCCATCCCCTATCTTATCCCTTTAGGGGTAGAATTTATCAAAATCCTTTCTTAGCGGGTGCCTACATTATATCATCTACCTGCATGCCAAAATTCAGCCAGATCTGTCCAGTGGTTTGGGCTGTGCGTGCGTTATTAACGTGGTTTCTCCAGTAGGAATACTCCTACCACATACCTAGTGTTCTATCAACGCACAGCCCAAACCACTGGACAGATCTGGCTGAATTTTGGCATGCAGGTAGATGATATAACGTAGGCATCCGCTAAGAAAGGATTGTGATAAATTCTACCCCTAAAGGGATAAGATAGGGGATGGAAGTTTGTATGTAACCTTGTCAATTTCAAACCGATTAGGCTGAGACCAAGCATGCATATGCTACTATATATTGAAATAAGCCTTATTTTTCATAATATTTATAAAGGCGAGCGAAATCATGGGAAAAAGCTAGTGTGTGCATATAGTCGAAAATACGACTTTCCTGCGCTCTAAAGTCACGATATCTCGAAAGCGATGCTTTTTAGGAGAAAAGTGTTCAGATATTTTTTGTAGACAATTTTATGATCTACAATATTTATAATGACGTTAAATGCGTATTTTCCATAGAAAACGAGATAATGGGAAAAAACTGATTTTCGTGACCTTTGACCTTGAATAACTTATGACGCAGACACGTGATCATAATGAGACTTTTCTACCAGTCATTAGTACACCAAAACAAAGGTTTATGCAAATTTACAGCTTATTCGCTTCCATTCCGAGGTTTGCCCCTAATTAAGCCTTATTTGACTGTACTATAGATATTGAAGGCTGTATAAATATAAGGAATATTAACCCTTTCCCAGTGCTGTGTACCATATATGGTACACATGCATTGTTTTACTATTGTGTCTGCTGGTGGCACTGTGAAAGGGTTAATAAATTGTAGTAAGTAGTGTAATCTACAATTTACTGCACTGGGAAAGGATTAATATTTCTTTTAGTATTCCATTCTATTTACAATTTTTACTCAGAAAATCTTTATTGTCATTTCAGGGAAAATTATCTACTGATATGCTACAATTATCTTTAGAAGATAAAGCTAAAGCAGTGTATAGTAATAGCAGGCAACTGGCATCACAGTACAATAAGAAGAGGTTTGATGTTGAAGAAAATGCTATATCAGCACTTTATACACCATATACTCCATTCAGCCAAGAGAAATATGAAGAAATGATTAAAATGACTGAAAAGTTTTTATCTGAAAAAGAGTATGAAAAGTTAATGAGCTTGAGTGAAGAAATAATTGAATTAAGTCTTTCTGGACTCCAATATTATCATACTTATTACCAGAGATCATTGCTCCTGTTAGTTACAGCTTCTTTTTTAGGCTGGATTGCATGTTTATTAAAAATTCTATTAGATCAGCAATTTAACTCTCAAGTAGAATCATCCAACAAGAAAAGCTACACTGTTTCATTAGATGTTTTCAACAAAGGAATAAAAACAGTATTAGTACTTTTTGGTGGACTGTCATCATATTTGATATATGGTAATAATTATTTAAAACTTTTTTTTATTGAAATCTGTAACATTGATATGTTTACATTGTTTAGTTAAAACACTTGTTGGTCTTTCCTGAATAGCATTTGGGACCTATTAGTAAAAACTTAGGTATGAGCCAATTGCAACAACATGCCAAAAGTATATTTTATTTATTTATTATTTAATTAACATTATTACTGTTTCAGCACAAAATTTACCAGTTCAGTATTATTTATATTGCTTATTGCCAACATTCTTATGGTGGTATGCATTGTCTTCTTTGTTTATTTGGGTGAAAGTGTTCAGTCAGTTCAGAAGAAATAATAAAGTATTTTTCCTAATAGTACAAATATTATGTTATTCCTTGGGATCTATTGCACTTGTAAGTATACATTGTGGCATATCTTTTGTTTTTTTAAATTTAATACATCATCTATACAGTGTTTTATATCTTTCAGGGTATGTCTCTTACTTATAGATGGATGTTGAGTGTTCCACTTTTAGGTATGGCTTTGTGGCCTATCTTTTCTTCAAAAAGGCATCAAATACCATCATTTGTACTTGCCATATGGGCAGTTGGTTGTTTTCTATTGAGTATTTTCTCTTTCATGCCAGTTATAGGCAAAGGTGTATTTATAGAGCTTGTGTAAGTCACATTTCATTCGTACTCTTTTTAATAATTTACCTTTATTTTTTTTAAACATGTTTTTTTATGATTATTAGCCATGAATTTTTAATTAAATTTAATTTTTACAGTATGAGTGCAGGAGTACTTTCGTTACTTGGAATGGCTGTCTACATAAAAAAATGTTTATTGTCTTTATATCATAGAGGGTATGAAAATAAAAGTCAAATTATATTGACCATAATACAGGTTGCAATGTTAGTTATCTCTCTTCATAATATTTATGTGCAGTCTAAGAGATTTGAACATGGAACTCCTGTCTCCTGGTTTTACCAAACATTGACTTGGATAACAGCAGGTAAGATAATTTACTACAATATTACTAGAGAGAACAATGTTAAGTTGGTATATAAATACTTAATATTTGCTCGTATGTTATGTTTCAGTTATATCACTTGTCATTCCACTAATGTTTACTAAAAGACTGATTTGTCGGCTGTTGGCTGTGAATATATCAATGTTAAACTTTTACCTCCTATTATCTGTCTCTCATGAAGGACTGTTTATGGTAGTATTAATATTCAACTTGATTTGTTGGATGTTCATAGAATTTAAGCTGCTGCATTTAAAAAATATAAAGGTAAATAGTTCTCAGATTGTTTTACTTATTATATTATGTTTTTAGTAAAGTTATAAATAGTTATTTTTTTCAGCTTATCGAATATAGTTTCGGAAATAACAATATAGATGGACAAAGAACATTTACATCTGTAGAAAGAGGCATAAACAGTGAAGATTTTAGGAGAGCATTCTTTTTTGTATCCTTTTCTATATTAAAAAAGTACCTCAAGCACTAGGAATCCCACACTTAGGTATTTCTAATCTTTTGACCTAGTGTGATAATGCCCAAAAGTTATAAGTTTAATGTAAGGAATCCCAAAAACAATAATAGTATCTTCTGATACTCTCACTCTTCTGAACTCACAGTCCCAGGTTCTCCTGGGACTATGAGTTTTTCTAGCCTCCAAGCCTGGTCATTAGGCTAAAGCTATAAAGTCCAGCTTAGATAATAACACCTAATATTTATTTTTATAGATATGTGACGCACTTTTAGTGTGGCGTCCACGATAAACTTAACTCTAAAAAGATGCATGATCTGTTGTGCATTTGGAAGCTGAAATCCAATAATTATATCCTTATAGATATCTCAGATTTTATACATTATACTGGCATTTTTTGGGACAGGCAATATAGCTTCGCTAAATTCGTTTGAAGTTAGATGGGTGACTTGCTTTATTACATCATTCCAACCATTTGTTATAACAGGCCTAATTTTATTGAAAACTTTATCACCATTCTTATGTGTTGGTTGTATTTTGAGAGGAGTACAGCATATAACTAAGGTAATTATGACTAGTATTAATTTTCGTGTATTAATGGAGTAATATTTATGGCGTGACCATCACTTCCCATCTAAGGTTGTTCTTTAAATTCAACCTTATTATCATATCAGCCAAATCACTTGAACTGATGGATATAGTCTTACATCTGGAATGGCGACTGCATACGCAAAGTAGGGAGATCCCTCCTCTCACTCGTTAGACAGACGACCTGGTTTAGGGCGGCGTAAAGAGGAAATATTTGGAGGAACCCTATGTTCAGCTGAGGACGTCAATTGGCTGATATGATGATGGTCTAAGCCTTGAACACAATGTTGATGCTAATGACAACAAGACTATAGAGTACTCTCTTGTATCTCTCTTTAGCTTATTGGAACATGGAACTGATTTATTTTATGTGCAGTGTACATCTGATTTACATGATAGTGTCTACCCTTGTAGGCACTCTTAGGGCTCTTTCAATTTAGCCGTCTCATGCCGTACGGCTGCCGTGCGTTTTATGAACGGCAAAATCAACGTTCGTTTGTTTTCGAACGATCGACACTATAAATACTGCCGTAAAGCGCGAAACGGCAGTCGTGCCACGGCATGATTATATTTATATCAGATGTACAATGAGCCCTTACTTGTACAGTTTTGTATGGAATGTTTTGTTATTTTGCAGGCTCCTACTGGATATCTTCATATTATAGTATTGATATACTCTAACATAATGGGTATACTTTTATTATACAACGTGAGAAATACAGGAAGCTGGTTGGATATTGGAACTTCTATTTCCCAATTTGTTATTGTTCAAGTTATTACTTTATTTATTGTTATGATTAATTTAATTGCAAAGTTATTAACTGATTTCAGTATTCATAGTTTAAAAGATCAAATATTTAAAAGACGAAAGAAATATGTATAAGAAAAAAATGTTTTATTTACCTATAGTAATTATAATAAACAATGTTGTTAACTAACATGATGATATTTACATATATAGTTCAAAATCTATTCTTTTTGAGGTGTAGAACTGGCTGTCTTCTCCATGTTTCCTTACCCAGACACCAGTTTTGAAGTAGCCTTCCTCAGCCCATTTTTGCATTTGTTCTGTTAAATGTGGTCCTGATATTTCTTCATCATTTTGGTTCCACTTAAACTCCCATTTCACTTGTTTTTGTTGTTCTTCTTCTTCATCTTTGTCATCCTCTGTATTATCAGACTTATTCTTATCTAATACATTTTTTTCTTTTTGATCAAAATCCTCAGCATACATATCAAGATCTGCATCATCATTTTTCTTTTCATGTTTATTTATTGCTGAATTTATTTTTTCATAAGTTTCCTGGTAGATGTCCATGTTACCCAATTTGGTTAAAATCTGATTAGAAAGTTCTGTGATTCTTGTTACAATTTTGCTGTTTTCATCAACAATCCCAGCTTTCTTGCGTTTCCAACGCTCTGCACTTGAGATTTTGGAACTAGCACCTGCAATGTTAATGTAATAAAATATTAACTTTTTATATGAAATTTTCAAACATTGGCTGAAATTAAGCTGAAGCAAACAACACAAAATAGGCAGATATGTTTAACCTTCCTATACATATACATGCATCAATCAAAAATGTATGTAGTCAGTCCCACAGACCGACGCATGGGTATATGAAGATTAATTATTGTGAAGAATGTTTAGGTATTGAATGCTGCAGAAATCAAATGCTTGACTTGCTTGATTGGTATAGGGTTTAATTCCCAACGGCTGTCGGTTCTCCGCGTTGTGTGCCCTGCCCACCGCCACTTTAACCGGGCAATTTTAAGCGCAATATCGGTCACTTTGGTTCTCCTGCGGATCTTCTCATTTCTGATTCGATCACACAGGAAAACTCCCAATATAGCTCTAGGCAGACACACAGCGCGGAGAACCGACAGCCGTTGGGGCAGAAAGGTTCTGCAATGGCGACCGCATACCGGATGGCGATGCAGGGTGGGGAGACCTCTCACACAATGGACCGACGTTCTAGTTAGGACGGCAGGAAGCCGATAGATGAGGGAGGCACAGGACCGCGCAAAATGGCACTTTTTAGAGCAGGCCTACGTCCAGCAGTGGATGTCTGTTGGCTGATATGATGATCGGTATTACTTCCAAATTAATTCCTTGAAATTAAACCCTATACCAATCCGTCTGGCCAGCGTGGTGTTAGTAGGCCAAGTATCCCTCCGTCACAGGAGGAGGCCCGTCCCTGCAGTGTGACATTAATGGGCTGTTATGATGATTACTTTCAAGAAGCAGCAACCAAAATTTTTCCATGTTGAGATATTAAAGTTTGATCTTGTAAACTATTGACCTACTAAGCTGTTGAGATTCTGAAGTGTTGAGATTTTGAACCGTTGGTCTTACGGTGTTGATGTTTTAATTGTAGTTATTATGATTGTTGAGATTCAGTATCAAACCCCTTATCTCAAGCCATACATATGAGTAGCTTGTAAAAGTTAACAGACCATATGAAGTAACTATTGACTAGTTGATCACAGTAAAATATTTCTTTTGTTTATATAGAGCAATCTTACCTAGCCTTTGTAAAGCTTTAGCCACTGTTTCTTTAGGTTTCATGTGTTGGATGATTTCTTTGTAATTATCAATCAAGTTAAACTTTTCTTCTGGTTCATCATCATCATCACTACTAGACTCATCACCAAGGCCCTTATTATCGTCATCTTTGTGAACTTTGTATTTATCTTCTGGTCTCCCTTTGACTTTAACCCAGTCAATATTGTCTAGCCAGCCATCTCTGATTTCTTTCTCTTTTTTCCAATGGTAATGGCCTGCATTGTCAAAGTGGCCTTCCTCTAGTTCTTCTTTCATATTGAATGGTGTGATGGTTATCTGTAAATAAATAACATACATAAAAAAACATTACAGGTAAATATTTGACACCATAACATTAGAATAATTACTACACACCCCAGATTTACAGTTGACAACGGTAAATAGAAATAAGCTAATAAACAAAATTAGGACTACTTAATATTAAGCTGGTGGTTAACGTTTTATTATTCTTTGCACACTATTTAGCTATCTAGTGGCTGTCGAAGAAATAATTTAATACCTATGTTATTTGAAAATGTATTATTACTCACTTCACCTTCCATTCCACCTGTTCCTTCTTCTTCACCTTCAATGTCGTCGGCATTAAGGACATTATTTTTCTCTTCCTCCGCACCACTGTCTTCTTCATCAGAGTCCAATGAGTGCTTTTTCCCTTCTTTTTGAGGTTTTTTTTCCTCAACAAGATCAAACGCTACACTAGCTGAGCGTTTCGCCATGATTTTGGAGTAGTATCAAAGTAATCCGTCAAAAAGTGATACTGTGATTTATAGCTCAGCAACAGACATTAAATCCCTCTATTACACAAGCATAATATTACACTTCGAAATTAAAGAAAATATTTCTTGTATTTTAATAAAATGTAATTTAAAACATTCAACTTCACAGATTAAATAAAATCCTGACATTTGACAGATTCTTGCTTGAGTGTCCTAGTGTTGTAAGGTATAAAATTTTAAAATATGTGAGGAGAATTATTTGAATAAAGTATTGCAAATAAACCTAAAATAATATAGTATGCTGTAAAATTAGTACTAACTGGTACTATTAGGTATATATTTCTAAAAAAATTAAACAATATACGCGTATAACAGTCGCCAACTCACTTTACTGTAGGTAGAGATTGCCACTGGAAGCAAACCATGTACAGTACCCGGCGATAAATATTGCATATCGACCTGTGGAAAGAGACAATCGGTTAATTTCGGATTCGTAGATCGTTATCTCTGTGTCGCACTCAATACAAACGGAAAAAGTTATTGGCTCCTTCATTTGATAATTTTTTATAAAACAGTATTTATTTAACCATAAATAAATACTGTTTTATAACCAAACCATATCATCCATAGTTTTAAGTGATATGGTTTGGTCTCGTTTTTATCTAGGCTAGGCTCTAACTCACTGCTGATGCATATCGAACAATTTCTTTGAACCCATTGTACAAGCAGTAAAACACAAAGGCGAAAATCTCTCTTAAGGTTTAGAGGCTTGATACCGCATGTGAGCTCACGATAGTCACGAGTCTCACATAACGCCTCTGAACCGAATGATCCCAAGACTTGAACTCATTATAAGCGGTGGCAGTGTATAGGGTTTTCTTTACGGCGGACGCACTAACTTCTGTCTTGAAGTGGTTAAACTCGTCTAAAATGTCCTGACTGACTCCAAGCGGAGACTAGGTAAAGTGCTCTCGTTTTGAGTTACCAGTTGTTCGCGACTTTCTACTTCAGCAAATCAATGGTACCTACTATCATTCGAGTAACAAAGAAGTCCATCAATGGACTGGATGGATCACTGGGAAAAGGGTAAAGTTCGTCAGACCCGTTTTTTTCCTGTTTAGTAACGAGACTTGTACCTACTTAATTCGCTCCCGGGTCAGCCTGATGTTTTTATTCCGGCCTCTAAAAATTACGGGTTAAAAGTTACTGGCTCTACACTCAAAGTTGTTGACGACTATTGTATAGTCAAACTTCGAAAAGGAGGTCCTAAAAAATATCGTCCCGTCCACATTGCCGCAGTGTTTGAAGAAAAAAGCTTTCGCTCAATGTGATGTGGAAAATAAGATGTGGTCGCTGACTTAGGACTTTCTCAGAATACTTACTGTCACTCAGAGTCATTGTCCTCTGGGTGACAGTAACAGAGCTATGTTGGATGTACCACAAGACGCACGGTGGGGAGACCTTAGGGAGGCGAAAAGCCATTGGCTAAGAGAGGCATAGGTAGGACTGCGTAAAGTTGAAGTCGGGTAAAATGCAGATTCTGGCTCAGCATTGGACAACAAACTTATTCTGTTTTAATTCTTAGAAAAACGTGTTCAGTCTTCCCATGATGAGGAAGATTCGTGTGAACACCTGAATTTGGTACGAGATTTCTTGATTTAAATTTTGGCAGGTTCAGATTGAACCCTGGCATAGTCCCCAGTTGGGTCTATTCATACTGAAAGCACTTCCATTTAACATTCATGGCAAGCCACCTTCATAAGAAGGAATACTTATAATATAACATCATTGGCAATGTATATAGCAAACAATCATCTTAGAGTACCTTTGAATTTCACCTTCAGATCTAATCAAGTAGAAAAGTACTAGCTTTTAAATAAAAATATTTTTAGCTTAGTAGCATATCTTTTTATTTGTGTATTTATTTTTTGATACAAAAATGTGGAAGTCAAGCTTCCCTACCAAGTTTTATAAGTACACTTAAATATACAAAGCTGCTGTATAATAATACAATATATATTATAATAATGTAAACTTTGTAGCTTAATAAAATATTATTAAAATCATAATTTTAATAATCCATTTCTGAATAGCTCAAATATGAGATCAGTTACAGTTTATTATGAAGACACTTTATGGGTATATTTTAAATCTATTTTAATCAGTAGCTACAATTCGCTTTCTTCACACTAACAGCAACAAAAATACAATACTATATTTTATCACTACATTTCATCCATCTGGGAGCCAAAGCGCTAATCTTTATCTTTCATAGTAGCAGTTTACCATCTACTGTTATTGATCTACCAAGTAGTAGTATACAAATATTAATTTTTCTTCCAAATCAAAATGTTATTATTGGCTGGCATTTCTATAGTATCTATAAGAGTCAAATTATTTTTTTCTGCTAATCTAACCAAGTCTGTTATATCACGGAGACCCCATGATGGGTTTCTGGACTTGAGAGATGCATTAAAATCAATGTTACTCTGTGGTGTTATGACACCATCCTTGCTGTAAGGCCCATAAGTGATCATTAAAGCATCAGGCTTTAAATATTTGCCAGCATTTTCAAATAAACCAATAGTACATTCATAAGGGCTTATGTGAATCATATTAGCACAGTACATGTAGTCAACACCATCTTCTTCAAATCCATAACATGACAACTTTGTACAAATATCAATTTGCTTTGGTGGAAGAATGTTTTTAGTACGACAATTATTTGCATAGTAAGTAATACTTCCTAATAAAGTTTCATCATATTCTGTTGGTTGAAACTTGACACCTGGGAAATGAGGTGCAAAGTGTGCCACATGTTGTCCAGAACCTGAAGCAATCTCTAAGAATAGTGGACTCTCTTCATCTTCTATGTTGTCAACATCACACATTAAAAATCTCTTCAATACTTGTAGTATTGGTTCTTGATTTCTAGTTGCAGCTGGATATATTAATTTTTGATTTGTAATACTGTAAAGATATAATAATATAAAATATATAATTAGTCTTTAGAAGTACTTGTGTGCTATTTGTCATGCATTTTGCCATCTGCATTATTATCCTTAAGGAATTATATTAAGCAGCATCAAAGTAGTATGTTTATTTTTATGCTGTGGTCTGATGTATGACCTAAATCAGTTAATTAGTTATCTCCAAGCATATTTTAATTTGTTTAAATAATGCTTTCAAATATTGATAAGAGCCAGCAAATTTGACCCAGGACAGAAATGCTCTAACCTAGCTAAAGGGAAGCCAACATAGCCAGATATGCTGGTGTAATTTTTTCTTCTGTATTCATTATTATCGTAATTAGATTGCCCAAGTGCTAACAACTGTAAGCAGTGTAGTAAAAGGTTAAAGTTACCTTTCTTCTCCCGAAAAGTTGGTTGCTATAGTTTGGGCCATGGCCATTGGCTTTAGGAGTGCGAGTCTACAAACAGCAAATACTTTTAGAAAATTAATTTTGTTAGTTTTGTTGCCCAAAATTCACAGAAATATAACACTCGATAATAGAGTGGACCTTTATATTGAGCTGCAGTCAGTATTTCACTTTGCACCAGTGTATATTTTTAGTAAGCTTAAAATTAATTGGGTGAATTGGGTCCTTTAATGCTATTTTATCTTAATAATTTTCGATAATAAAGTATTGCAGTACAGTACACTCCTAAAGTTTTCAAATCTAGAACTAAATGTCAGTGTCATCTTTCTGCCTAATTTCTCCTTCGTCGTAAAATGTTAATGAGTTATGAGTATCATCAGTTACTATAGATTCTGCCGACATACAAGAAAAACTATGTTTATTCAAGTAACCTGCCTTCTGCAAGGAATAAGTGGAAAAATACCAATTAATGGTCTGAGAAAGATTAAATAAAGTATTTTTAAAAATTAATGTATAATGCTGCAATGGCAGACGTTTGGCATAGTCTTTAAAGTTTATTGTTCTCCAAACTATCGACAGTGACAGTAGAAACAAGTAAAGTTTAACAGAGACAATTGGTATCAAGTGTCAAACGTCAATTTGTGTGGTGGTGTTTTGGATTCGTTTGTTGTTGTTTCATGAGACTTTTATAGAAAATAATATGCAGAAAAATGCCATTACTGAATTACATATATAACTTAACTAGTACCTATATGAACTAGCTTATTCTGATTTTATTTATTAAAGGTGAACATATCACGAGAAAATATTTTTGAACATAAATCCTACTCTTTACCGGTAGCATCCTTAAATATCTAAATATATGCTCTACATCATTATTGATAATGCCTGCCTACAAACAATATTCCCATATTTAATCAAACTTTTTCTGTCCTATAATAAGAAGCAAGTAAAGTAAAGTTATTGCCTTCGCACACCTGCAGACTGTTTGATGTTGTTATGATATTTTATCTGTCTTACATTGCGAGTAAATAATATATTAAAAGGATAGAGCTGGTACTCGTATAATAATAATAACTGAACATTCGTGACCATAAATAAATGCTTCAAGATATACTTTTCGGACTTTGTGTCGCATGAAATTGACTGCTCAAACTGAAATTTAAAATGAACAATTTTCAGAAAAAAATTATGATGAATATGTTTTTGGATACTGATAATGTTTGTTCAACGAATAAATTAGCAGTTGCTGTGGCTAATATTGTAAAAGAAAATAGGGAGAGTATAATAATGTTCGATAATGTGATAAAGCAAGAACTAAAACAGTTATGTTCATCTGAAGAAAATGGTTGTTCTGATTGTGTAACTGTGAAGCCTGCAACTCGACATGTTAAGTCTTTTTATGAGGAAACAATATGTCATTTCACTGATGAAGATTATATTGCTCATCTAAAAATGAGAAAAAGTACAGTTCAGGTAGGATATATTATATTTTATTAATTGAAAAACTTGAACTTATCTGATTACATTTCATGTTACATTGTATGTTGATTGGCTAAGAATACAGTGTGTCACCTCTATCCCAAAGGTTTCCTACATGGCGACTATGCAGTGTCTACTTAAGACTTAATATTTCTATAAAAAACATAAACTTGATATATTCTAATACAAACATGCTTATCCAGTATGAGATGTAGGCCATGATAAATGAAACCCATCCCTGCTGTGGAATGTTCTTATAAGCTTCTGTAAAATAATTTACCATTGTTAAATGTAATGATGACTTTTCTTTAATTCTAGGCTTTAATAAACTTTTTGAAGAATAGTGTGAAACCAGGGAATGCAACAATTGAGAAAAAAGTTCATGTGTTTCTTTGGCTGCTTGTAAGTGATTGTTCTTATAATGAAATAGGTAAGCTTTTTGGCATGCACAAATCGTCAGTTAGCTATATATTTCATGACATTGCTTCACGTTTATTAGAACAAAAATATAATTTCATTAGCTGGCCATCTATGGAAGAACAGCATATAACAAGAATAAAAGTTAATAGCAGATTTAAATTCCCTAATTGTGTTGGCTTTATTGATGCCTACCGTTTCAAAGTCAGTCCAAGAGCTAATAAAAAAGGTAAACATGATATCATTCTTCTACAAGCTGTTTGTGATGAGACTTTGATGTTCATAGATGTTCATGTAGGTGAAATTGGACAGACAAAGAAAAATAGAGTGTTCAAAGAGAGCCAACTATCACATGAGTTGAAAAATTATGTAGAATTTGAAAATCATATATTAGGTGACTCTGAATATAAGTTAAAAAAGAATTTAATAACACCCTTTTCAAGTGAAGAGTTGTTGACAAGAGAAGAAATGAAATTTAATGAAATACATTGGAAAACTAGTAACTATATTGGCCATGCTTTTGAATTAATGAAGGAAAGGTTTCGAAGGTTGAGCCACACAGACATAGTGAAGCCTGAATCAGTACATCTTGTACTATATGCTGCTTGTATTCTACATAATTTTATTTTGATGAATGAAGGATCTTCAGAGGTGAAGGAGGAAATGGTTACATGTGATGACGGAGTTACTATTAATACAAATATTGTACAAAATGCAGATGAAAAAAGACAGTTTTTGTACAATTATATTAATTATATTGAGGATGAAGATAGTGACATGTAAATATACTTTCTATATAAATAATTTAGTTATAAGTCTACAAACATAACTGAAAACATAATGTTGGCAGTTGTAATTATTTATTAAACAGAAATTTTGTGTAATAACCTTTTTTTACTTTGGGGAGATCACTGCCTCAGTGGCGCAGCGGTCGCGTTATCGGCTGGGGTGCAGTAGGTCGTGGTTTCAGATATAGTTCCATGCAGGAAAATTGTTTGTGCGATTTACAAATGACTGCTCTGAGTTTGCATGTTCTTTGTTTAATAATTTCGTTTAAGTACGTAGAAGTCCCCGCGACACGCCCCACATTTAGCGCCGGGATTGTCTTCTTTAAAAGTAATATAATGTTATGGTTTACGGTTTTAAAGTTGAATTTAGAATACTCAAAAAAATAATCTGACCCATTAGAATCATTGGATCGCAGAAAAATGACCAGCGCGGCTTTAAGACCGCAATCACGACAGCCTCGTACAGTGATCGCCATGCCACCAAGGAAGTTAATATAAGTCCTTCCTCTTAACATGATTGATATAATTATACTAAATATATAATATAATCGGTAGGTATACGCAAAGAGTATAGTATACTACGGAAATATGGGTATACGGTTTTATGTCAAAGTCACTTTTATACATACTTACGTTTTTCACCTATTTAGGACACGCAATCAACTAAACTTTGCAATAAAACAATTTGTGGTATCACGCTTTTTAATACAATAGCTTTTGTAAGTGGATTAAGCACGTACCTACTTACTTTTACAATAGTATAAGTAATCGATATTTATGATATTTAAATTCGATACAGAACCTTGACCAAGTATTAAGCGGTATAGTTTTTAAACTTCCTTACATTGTATAAATATTCGACATGCGAAGCCTTTGACTCTAAAAAGAAGGGAAGGTTATTAATTTGGTTATTTTAAAAAGTCATTGCTTATAATTTAAAAAATATATTTTTTGTTTGAAAGGGTAGGTAAATGTTAGTAGGTACAGTCGGCCCCAAAAGTCGCCGAATACATTTTAAATTCCTAAACAGCTGAACACTAAATATGTCATAAGTCAGTGTCGCAACAATGGTACAGAATAGCTATACAGCTACTTTTGAAATACTAGTGTACAGGTACTTATAGAATACTAGGGTTCAGCTACTTTTTGAATAACCGTGTTCAGCGTGTTATGGTCGTTTTGTATGTAAAACTTATTCTGTACTCTGTTGCGACACTGACTTAAGACATTTTTAGTGTTCAGCAGTTTTGAAATTTAAAATGTGTTCAGCGACTTTTGGGGCTGACTATACGTTTTAAAACAAAAGACTATACCTACTTATGTAGATTATTGTCTTGATAAAGTTATAATACGTCTTAACCAATTTTGATGAAATTCCTATAGAGCTATACCTACTATATCCCTGACTGTCCTTCTCTTTTAGAAGAAAGGAAAAACAAATTATAACCAGCAGAAATGTGCTTTGTAGTTATAGTCTTATATTATTTGGAGTTTTCGTAATTCTTACCAACCCTTATTGTACAATTGCAGGAACGGTAGGTAGGTACTTCTCACTTGTTAGGGGTCGTTCGTTCACTATGTCGTACCGCATTAGTACCGCGCTTACCAGGCCGTTTGGCGGTTTCGTTTGCTTTTGAATCTTTTTTAGTTTCGACTAAGGATTGATAGGTGGTTTTTGAGACCTTCATTGGATGGTAGTAGGGAAGCCTTTTGAATCTTTACGGCAAATGGGACAAGAAATTACACAAATGAAACGATTTTATAATGTTTTAATGTTTATATTTTCTTTTCTAGTACTGAATTTTATACAAATGCCAGCATAATGATATAAAAAATATAAATAAAACATACTTTGAGTGAGCACTAATGACGAATTCTGATGAAATTACATTTTGATTTCAATATTATTATAACAATATTATTTATATAAATGATTCCAAAATGGTATTAATAGTTATTTATTACGTACTAAAACATTTGAAAATAAAAACAACATTGTGATACTCACTTTATATGTAGATAATATATCACTTAATTTAGCATACCCTCTACTGCTTATATAATTGTATGTACAGAAATATATTGTTTATTTCGCTTATTTTAGAGACTTTGATTGTTTCACGGTGGGAATACGAGCTCCTTTTTAGATTAATGGTGGTATCAGCCTAATACGTCATATTTCATAATAGAGACGGTAAATGTAAATAATATAAAATGCATTATGAGAAGATATCTGAGGCATAAATACGATTAGTACTGTATTAAATTATTAAAAGCAAGTCTGAATGACTAAAAATGGATATAAGACACAGTTTATACTATAGTTTTACAAATAAATATTTTTCTCTGTCCTGATGTATCCTACATAACATTAGGCACTAAATTGGCAACCTACAAGGCACTATGCACTTAGCACAGCAATATATGCTATAATAATTATATTATGATTTATTATTATAACAAAATTTATAACTCTATTCGATTTACTACAGCGTAATACTATTTCGTGGATAAGAATGTCCACAATGAAAATATTGAAGAAGTATTTATACTTAGATAAATTGAAAAAGAGAACAGAATTTAGTTTTCATACAATGCACAGTTGATTGTGTAGTTAATGTGCCTAACGAAATTAAAATACATTGTTATTTATGCTCAGTCGACTTCTATTAAAACGTAAGCAATACCTACAAATTTGTAGTAAACATTTCGCTATAACATGTACTTGACCACGTCAAGTCTTTATAATAGATTTAAGCCCTATGGCTACAAATATTATTATAACAACACAGCGTATATACAAATTTACTTATATTTACAATATCTGCACTACTCAAGTAATACACTCCTTGTATGGCATGCGCCTTTACATTAGCTGCACCTTTTTAATAATTCTAGGTTTAGAAGAATATGGAATGTGATAAAAAACTGTACCTAACTACAACTAAAACTGAATATTTACATGGGTGTTTTATAAACAATGAAAGAACTATCATCAGTCTGTTATATTGTTGTTTTTGACTTATATAGACATTGAAAAATTACACAATATCTGATTTGTGTATCATTTTCTTAAACAACAATATAAACTATTATTCCAATTTTATTAAAACACTCACTTATTACTCTGTAACGTTTACAGTCATTCTGGATACCTCATTAATAAATGCAGTATATTCACCATATTTTAAGAGGAAATAATAATATTAACTCTTGAGAATAATCAGATAACTGTACACAAAGGACTCATCTCGATAATTATTTACACAACATTTAGTCAAAGCTAAATTAATCACATTTCATTCACTGTCCGAACCGAATTTCTCGGAAGCTTGGCACACGCGATAGCTTTTTAACGTCTCAATCACTTTTCAATAGATCCATAAACGGTTTGTTTAGGTAATTTTCATATATAAGTCTTTTTAACCTTTTGTAACGTGCCGCACTTGAGATCTTTGTCTAGAGATTCGGTGGAGTTTCGCAAGTCGAGTGTTCGCTCCTTCCCGAGTTCTAGGTGCAAGTTGTCTTGTTTAGGACACACATTTGCTACCATGTTTACGTTTTTCGAACGAGGCATGTATGCCGTGTTTGCGTTCAACGGCGTCTCTAATGGGCTCAATCTGGAAACAAAAATAGGAATCAATTATTGCAGATGACTTATAGATTTTATACATCAGTAGTTTTATATAATAAGTATAGGATAAAATACCCGTAGATAGGTCTCATGGGTATTTTGTAAACTCTTTCAAAAAATGCAGGTCAGTAATTATATGAAAATTGTAAAATAAACATAGATTTTAATATAGATAAAAGTGCAAAAACGACGTGTGACAAGGCATATCGTATCTGTACAAAGTTGAATAAATATTGAGTGCAATGGCTTTGAGTGGCAAAAAGTCCAGCGAGCATTTTCTAGATTACAACTAATTAAAACTCACTTCTGGAAATCATAAAAACTCGCCTGTAAAGGAAAATTTGCGATGTCATTTGTGTTATAAATGCCTATTGACTACAGTTTAAATAGTATAATGTTCCTTACCTGTTTAAATGATTATGTTGTTCATTGAAGGGTGAGGTATCGGTAAAAAACGGGTGCCGAAATCGCCGGGAAAATAGATACCCAATGACGAAGCCAACCATGAGTGTGACCAGACAGGATGCTACTACGGCTGTGAGTAATGCTTGAGCACTGTAAATGTTGCCGTCAGCAGCTTCTACCGTCAGTAAATCTGACAAATAAAAAATAACATTTAGCATACCGTACTAAATATGAAATTGTCAAAAAAGCAAATTATTTCAGCATCAGCATGATGATGTTAATACTTTGTAATTACCTGTCTCATGTTTGTTGTTTGAGGTACTTTTTTCTTCTGACAAAACATTTGTTTCGACGACTTCTATCAATATTTCATTCTGAATATCATCAGTTTTTTGACGTGTCTCCGACTCGGATTGGGTAGGCTTTTTGGTGCCTGGATTTCTATTAATATGTCGGTCACCCGGCAAGAGAGCTGGCAGCTTATTACATATATCAGTCTTTCCGTACTCTACATTTTGTAGAAATCTTTCTGGATTTGGGAATTGTCGATTTCCAACCCACGAGCATACTTGCTGTTTTGAGTCCCAAGCGCAATGGGGATCTTGCAACGCTACACATTCCCTAAAATACAAAAACTTTCTTTATAAGAGTTTCGCTAAGAGCTATAAGAAAGGGATATAAATAGTTTTCCAAGGAAGGATGAAAAGCTACATAATAATACGAGTAAATATTTACCTGCAAGATTGTACGTTGCCACAATGAGATAATGTTACAGCACTAATGATATCGCCCGAAGCTACAATCAATTTTTCGGTAGTCAGTGCGACGTGCATTTGTTTTATAGGTACACCTTGAGGTAGAACTTGTACTTCTGATATCACAGCCGTTCTGACTGGGTTTTTACTGTATTCATCTGAACTAGCATCAAAGTCACCTTCATTTGCGGCAACATTCACAGCTTTGATAACTCTACCATCATCAGTGCCAATGTACATTACATCATATTTGTTTCCATTCATTGCTTGTACTTGTGGATGTACCGCAATAGCCGAAAACCTATATTGTAAACTAACTCTAATGAGAACTGGTCTAGCTAAGAATGAAGGAACTGCTTTGTCCATCAGTGGATGTGTTTTTATGAAGTTGACAGCTGAGTCCGAAAGAGTTCGGCTATCTTCTACACAAGAACCAGGCCTGCTTTCAGGTACCTTTTCTTTTTCTAAAGGTAACCAGTTCGAATTCATGCTTTCCTGGCCTTTAAATGTACCTTCAAAGGCATCCATTATATCTCTCATAGAGAAAGCGCAAACTGCTGATCCACCAATGGCATTCTGTGGTGTAGTAAATACTGCATACATTATATCATTTTTACTGCTGCTTTTACCATACATGCCATTAATAACTTCAGTTGTTGCTTCTGTTAAAACAAAAAAAATAATAATGAAACTATGTCATATATTTGAACTTGAAATGTAAAGCAATTGAATAAATATGTAATGAATACAAAATTTTATTTTAAATATTTCATAATACTTACGGATTTCATCGAAATAGAAGGGATATTCTCCTGGCATAGAGCAATTTAGACGAGCTTTCAAAAAGGATGTCCAGCGATCACTGAACGAATGAGGGCCTCCTTTGTCATTCAAACAAATTCTGGCAACTCTTGAATAGACCGCCTGTAAAGTCAAAAGTATGAAATGAGAATGTTATTTAAAATACTTTAGTGTTTTTAACGGCTTTTAACCAATAAGACCATATTATATAAAAAGATAATTTAAAATGATACTGACCTTTCCGCAGTTCATATATTCTACAGCAGTTTCACGGTAGAAAAAGTAAACATGACTGGTTGAAGCTACTGCTCCAACAAATGAGGGATCGTTGAGTAGTCGAAGATCTGAGCGTTCAGTTCGTACAGGCTCTCGATATATCAAGGGATCGGTACCCGAAAAATCAGCTGCTGTTGCTGTGTATAACTGGTTGTCTGAAAAAATTAAGAAAGATGATAGATGTTAGAGAGTTATGAAGAATTTTGTAGTCACTTAAAACATATTTTTTTAACATTATGTTCAAAATCGCGTCAATAAGGCTCTACATATTATTTTTGTCATTTGTAATCAACAGTTTTGCCTCAGTCGTGCAAAGTTATATTCATTTACCAGGGCATATCAGGGAGTTGGTAAAATATAAGCTAAAAAATATCATAAAAAGACTTATAGACTTACCAACAAATATTGCAGTAGAGTTATGTTGCGGGTCATACGGACAGCGGCCTGACCCGTCAAATTCTTCCAAATGATGGTTCGGTGGGTGCCTCGCATATCGCCGACATAACGGCTTAAAGGCGTTAGTGCCGCAGACTAGGAGTCTTCCATGGGAGCGCGCAGCTACACGCGGGTAATTTTGACATTCATCAGCAGACTTGCCTTTTAGTTGGCACAACTCCCTGTGCGCGTCTGTTGATTGCCATTCTAATCTCTGCAGACAATGATAAATTACGTCAATAATTTGAACACTAAGGACAACTTACAATAAATAATGTCTAGAATGAGACATTTTTTGTAAATGTTAAGATTAGTCCTTCTGATCCATATAGCCATATAAACCTACTTTTATGCCTATAATATTCATTTGTTTCATTATTTGTAGTAAGGTGTTACCGTGTTGCAAAGAAGTTAATTACAACTAATCGAATGATATCGGATCGGATTTGAATGGAGATAAATCGATGTTTAAACAAAGACAGCTACTTATCTATCTTTTACTGTTAAAATCGACATCCAAAAGATTGAACAAGGGACGATCCAAAAACGATTTCAGTAGATAATTATGCTCATTTGATTCAGGTACATTTATGAATGAAACGACGTTAACAAAAAGATCATTCATCATTCACAAGTACCTACATCAGGCATCATTTACGTGGACAATCATACAATCAATGCCGCAACACTGCACCTCAGAACGTGCATCGATAGAATAGATGATGATTTAGTTGGCTTGTATTCGCTGGTTACAGTACGTCGCACGAATACTTAAGTGTCCAACCTCCATTTGCAACATTTTACACCAGAGACGTTTTATTGATTAGTTTAAGCAAATAATATGATTTTATAAAAGTTTTATATTAAAAAAATAGTTAACGTGTTTATGAAATGATATATTACAAATAATCATTAAAAAGTCAAACAGTTATGTTTATTTTCACAATTTTTTATGGAGGTTGAGCAAATAAACACAAAACAAATTATGCAATTGGAGATAGACCACTACTGGAGTGGAGGTTGAGCATTTTGCATTCGAATATATTTAGTACTTAAGTGCCCTATAACCAAATACAGTGTGTTTGGGTATCGTGGTAAAAAAAAATTACTAGTTAACTGGCTATTTATTATTAAAAAAAACACGGAATGAAAAAAAAACACTGATATATATGTTACGGTAAATGTGATTAATTGAAAATTATTAGTAATTACCGGTTATTATTAATAATAATTACATGTTTTGGTAAATGTGATTAATCGATCGTAATTTATTACTTTTAGTAGTAATTATTAATAATTCACAACACATGTTGGTAAAAGTGATAAAATAAATAAAAACCCAACGTTTTTTGACCAGCAGATATTTTTTTTTTCATAAATTAAGAATGTGGTTGGTTGGTTGCTACACTAGGTACCTATACATAATACAATACGAGTATAAATAAAAAATACAATATTTTTTTGTTTTTGTACCGATACAAGATCGTTTACTTCGCCTGGTATTGTTTATGTTGTCTGATCCTGTCAAAACCTTAGAGATTCCATAAAGGCTTTGTCGTCAGCTTTCATATATTTGTAGGTACTTCTAATATATTTTATTTTCTTTTCGGTTAGTGTCTGATTTGAATTAGTCCTTATTCGTCGTATTCTTCTTTCGTCGGATTCTTAATTTATCGTACGTAATGTCAACATAAAATGGAACTATGGTATTACCGTGACTCTACTTCTTCATTTCATTATGTACAATAAAAACGACATAAATTGAAAATAAAACGGTGATAAGACCATACCTATACGTATAAAAAATAATTAATATACTGACACTATTTAAACAATTTAGAATGGATTTTTTTAAGAAAAATAACCCTTTTTTGACGATTCTTTATGTTTTCATAAGGAATTCTTTAGTTTTGCGGCTATTCATCCTTCAACGGCGTAATTAGTTCTGAATTTCTCATCCAAAATAGGGAAGAAAATGCAAAGCAACGGACATAATAAAAATAGATGTACAATGTGAGCAATGGATCTGTGGCGAGTAAAAAATAGTATTAATCTTCTTATCTAGCATCTAACATCATTGCGAACACAAAGCGTAGGTATACGTAAATACAAAACTACCCATTTAATGCTAAGAAATTTACCCATTTAACAATGAGCAAACATGCAAGTAGCAGGTATATTTTGACAGTCACCGCACAAAAGCAATATTTTTTATTATTATATTAGTTATATTTTACAACCTTACGAAATGTTCAAAACAATCTGTTCATTTATAGATACGTCACAATTTCATTTAAAGATTTAATTAAATCTGAAATTATAAGAATTAAATTTAAACATCCTGTACTATAAGTTAACGATACGCAGTGATAATCTGCAAAGAAATGTTAACAAAAATACAAGTTACCGATTCTTTTCTATAGTTGTGACTATATTTTCCGATTTATATTTCGTCACGGACATTTCGGGTACTGATTTCTATTAAAATATTACGTTTTTTCTATATTTCGCGTTAGTTTTAACTCAAATGCGTGCGAGCGCCAGCTTCGTTACAAAATAAATTAATAATGGCGGCGTATTGCGTCATCAAAATGCGCTGTCGTGATTGGTTACCTGTGAGGAGATTGAATACTTAAGCACTTAATCGATGTTCGGATGCACGTTTGGTGTTTCTCTACGGACTTTGAGCAATTAAGCATTAAGCTTAAATTCTCTTGTGTTAGTTTTCAAAAACTTAAATTCCTTATAAATAATGTATTTTAAGTCCAAACAGCAAGTATTATATACCAATCGAACCGCAATTTGATCCTTAATAAAATTGCATTAAAAAGTGAAATTCGTCAAAATGGTCGGTTGAGCAAATAAGCATTCAGGCGACGAGTAGTGTAATATTATTAGTTGCTTTATCAGTCTAAATGTGTAATGTGCTGCAGTTAACATAATAAAATATATGTAATTGTTATCGGCTTATCAAAAACGACAAAATACTCGCATTGATACCCTAGTTAAAAATAAACGCAAAAATACGTTATCTGTTAAGCAATGATGCATACATAAATCTGGGGTACTTTTGAATTTTTTGCGTTAAGGTTGCAATTGCAACTGAAGATTTTTCGTACGTGTAATTGAAAAGAAATAAAAGAATTAAGACTGGTTAAAGAAAAAGTAACCGTAGACGTCATTAGTATTCGGGTGAGACAGAGTGGACGCCCTGTGCCGCTGGCCGTGAATTATTCAACGCATCGCCGCACACCGGTCAGCTTTAATATGTGACGAGTAATTTAAAATACCAAGATTGTCATTCAACACAAATCTGAATGCAACTCGTAATAAAAGAAAAGATTTTACATAATAATATATAAATAATTCACTAACTTTGTCTGCCACAGGGAAAAAGTGAATACCTTCAAATAATTACAAGTCGACAGGTGGACATAGGCACACCTTAATTGATATTCACGCGGTAAAAAGCTACACTTTATAATAAGCATGCTTATATAACTAGAAAGTAGTTTCTGTGTAGGTAAATAAAACTTGATAGGTACTATTCTATCTCTTGTTTTGATTAGGTGATAATCTTGTGTAGGTACCTATACCAATAAAAAACAACAGCTATTAGAGGAAGGACTCATACGTCGTAAAGTAATCTGTAGACTCAAGCTTTAATAAATTAAAGTGATGCAATTTATCAACTATTCTCAGTTGGGTTTTATATGGTAAAGTAGTGATGAGCCGGCAAAATTTTTGACATGGGTAAAGAGTAGAACTTTGGATGGTAATATCGGAAACGTTATATTTTATTATTAAGGTCATTGAACGACCGCGTATAATATCTCCCATATATATCATATAAGTGTGTATATAATAAACATAGGACTGTTTTTCACGAGTGAAACGTTAGTAATATTTGGCTTTGTGCCAAACAATCTCTCACCCTCAGTCCGTTCGTCCATATTGCTTCGTATTTTTATTTCACACACCGTGTGGCGCCGTCAATCGAAACTACTATAAATTATACGGTACTTACATCAAGTATTTTTTTTATATAAATCATCTAAATTGCTTATTAGATTTGCCTACATTAATCTGAAGCTGGCATTTACACAGTCTCTAATTTAAACCGGAAAAGAAAGAATATAATGTACCTATATTTATAATAAGTTTACGTTTGATCGAATTATTCAAAACAATTCTAGTTTTTCTAACATATAGGTAAGTCTACAGCTACACGCATTTAAATTAGTATGCATTGCATTTAGAATAACTGATAAAGATATCTTCTTTATTGGTTAGTACTTGCAGATGATACAATCATCTCGTGATTCACCATGCAGAATGTTTTATAAATATTGGCTGAATGCATAAAACAAAATGCATTTAATAAGTCCGTGATTTGTTAAATTAAAAGTATAATCTTACGGAAAATAAACCGTCTAGAGCGGAATAGGTCATAAAAGAAAATAGTTGAGCGTTTTGTGAGTTGTTTGCATAAGATTAGATACCTGTAGTGGAGCGCGCTACCGTATACAGTATTATTAACTTGGTCTCACCTGCCTGGTGTCTGGTGTTACTAGCGTAATAATTGGTTAAACGTCTGCGATGTTAATCTAGAGAATTCTCTGGGAAGTTTATTTTATTATGATGAATACCTACTTATATTTAAAAGACTAGTTTACTTTATAGAGTTTTGAAATCGATGTTATTACAAATCTAAAAAATATATAGGTACTTTGTAAAAGTAACTGATCAACTACTATATACAGATCTCCGCAAAATATTTGATAGGTACAAATGTCCGTCCTGAGAGTAGTATTATGTCAGTGTACCTAAGCCTAACCAGTCCGTACGATTAGACTTGACCACGACTTGACTCATCATTATTCCTGCTAGCCTAATCAATTAAATCCGTAGCATAAACAATAGACACAGAATAATATTAAATTAAGTTTAACAAACTTACCTGATCAACATTCTCCGATAAATCGTAAAGGCTGAGATTGTACACCGTATTTCTGAAAAATAAAATATAACGTCAAGATTTTGTCAAAATTTTAAAAATCAATCTTTCGTAGAAATAGATTCATTTTAAAATAAATATATGGAAAGAAACGTCCTTGTTTATTTTTTTAACGAACTTATGCGTTTCTAAATTTTCAATCTGGCTAATAATTTGTGAACGTGAAAAGATAATTTAACTAACAAATCACTAAAGCGTATGATCTAGATATCTAATTTGTATAGCATGCTTACCTTCCTCCGACAATAATGGAGAAGTCATCTTTATCTAAAATTCTGAAATGGTCTGACGCCGTGGCATTACCAACAAATTGTTCCGAAGTTTCATCGCCTGTAACAAACAAAATTATTTATGTTAAAGATTTTTTTTTAAATATACGAATTACCTACTCCTTCTATCTTTTGTCCTACAATTGTGTGCATCGGCGTGCCTTGAGTTTTCGCAAATATTTTTTACGAAAACAAAAGAAGGAAAACTTGACTTAAAACCCTGTGGTACTAATTCGTATGTGCAGTGTGATTTGAATTGGTCAAGTTAACACACGTCATTGGACAAGGCAAGTTTCTGCAGTAAGACATAAATGGGATGTTATAATGATACCTATTCTATTATTATCTACTATATGTTGTGTGAAATATAACACGATCGATAGATAATGGGATTTTACACACTTTTGTTGGCAATTTCAATGCACATATTGAGATTATTTTTTGGTGATCCGAGCAAAGTTTCCATTGTGTACCGATTAAACAACAATGAATGGTTGCGATTTCATAACAATTGGTTGGGAAATTCTCACATGGCAATACAATACATCGAATTCTTAGTTTCTTGCACCTGCCATATTGTATGTCATAGGATGCGATTTTTTTTATCTATTTTTTGCAAATTATGATGTTTGATGGGTGCAACATTACCAATACATATTTATTTAAATCGAGTCAATTTTAGAGTAAATCACATAGGTAGTTTTAAGTTTTAGCAAAATAATAAATAGTCAACTAATCGAAATATCCAAATTGATGTAAAAATCGATTAAAGAACTATTTCCTTTAACCACCTTTAGCAAACAAAACTAAATTATCTGAAAAACTTAGTATAAACCGTATTCTCATCGTTACTGGATAATGCGCAAGGCCTGTAGAAAATACCCTGAGACAGTATAGGTAGTTGATAATATAACTCACCATATTTGATATGTATGCGAGCATTTGCATCCGGCATCCAGGCTTGTGCTGTGGAAGCCAAGAGCACAAGGACCGCGCGCGCTACGGCCATTTTATCTCAATGTCTCCTTTCTATGCAAGCCATTTTCTTACACTCCGTGTTCCCTGTAACAAGTAAAATTGTAATATTATTATATGCATTAATTTACAATATAAGGAACGTTTTAATTAAGCATAAGAATATAGTTGTTGCAAAAAGTCAATGTTTCGTAAATCATCACATCGCGTTGTAAAAACTTAACTAGGTACGTAGGATTTCATGCAAACAGACATCCGGTATTCAAGTTTTTAAAGAAATAAATCAAGAAAACATAACTTTCTTTACTGTGAATTGAATAAAGTTTATTTGATTAAACGTAAAGGGTTTATGTTAGTCTATAATTCCTATTATATACTATAGTATACTAAATGAATTCATATCATCTTGTTTTGTATATTCCAGCATCCTGTTTATTAAAAAAGGAAGATGTTAATTATTTAAACGAGGAATGGTAATAAGTATTTACGATGTCGTTGAACGCACGTATCTAGTGGTTGCCTCTGGTCTGGTTCTCGGTCACACGGGACGCTTGTTTGACGCACGCAGCGTCCATCCGTACACGCAGTCATTGCTCAGGATTCGCATATTATTTTTTCTCATTTTTTTACTATCCTTGCCGATCGTGAGAAACAAAACTCGATCGTCTCGTTTTAGTCGTGATCACGGCACCGTTCACTTCGTTACGTTGTCTTATTTTTAATCCACCTTGTATGCCTCAGTAGATTTTATTGAAGACGTTCCATTTTATACTCGTAGACATCGAAACGATATTAAAAAGAATAAAGTTGTTGTCGTAGGGCGGACATTTGAATTACATTTCAATTTAGTACAAGGATAATATACCTACTTATTGTAAGGTTATTTCAGATGTAAATATTTATTATTCTTTTTTGATTACGATAGTCATACTTAATATTAAGCCCCGTCTAGTGAAGGACTAAATTTTGCAAACATTGCGAGAAGGTTCCATGACATCTATTCTTGTTGTATTTTTGTTTCTGAGTCCCAGAAATAGTAAGATTTCGTCGCGCAGTTTCGCCGTCTGACAAGAGTAAGCGAATAATTTATGCACATGCATTTACGTACCTTGTCTTGCATAGTACAATAATACATTACGCGAAAACGAATGAACCGATTTAAAATTGGTTAAAAATTTTATTTAACAAACTTAAATGTAATATATATCCATTAAAGCAACATAACGTAAATAATTTATTAAGTGCGCCCCTACGTTAATAATAGGATGTCAGATGTTTTAAATGGCAAATAAAGTAGAGAAGGGTTGAGTTTCGATGTAACATGTAGCTTTGTTTCACGAACAGATGTTAAACAAAATGGACGGAGGAGTGAGTGCACCATGCAGCAAGTGCGATGCATTTGATATTATGTTCGGTCATCTGCCCACGTTGCCAAATTTGCCTATTCGGGACCGCGTTGTAGTAAAATGCATGCCCCTATTTGGAACACGCAATTAAGTGCCATGGAAGCCGTTGTTGACGTAAAATATCTCTTTAATATTAAATCCAACTAGATTTTCTAAACATAACTCATACAGCAGCATTATTTACCGATATAGTTCAGTAATCTAAAAGCAACGTTGATAAATCTGCTTCATGTGTTGACATCGAAATATCAAAGAAATAAATAATGACATAGCACGATCTAACGTCGAATACGAAATAGGAATGATATAAAAATGTAAAAGAGGTACGAATGAATATTTTATGGCACAAGTTACTTGTACTGTACTACGTTAGTAAACCAGATACAAGTAACTTGTATCTGGTTTACTAGTCACCATATTGCTTGTAAGTAATGTACTAAAGTCAGTCCTTATTCTTTTACACTTTATGCAAGTCTCGTAAACAATTTATAGAATATTGTTTATGTAGGTACGTGGCTTGATAATTTGCAGATTATTTTCTTTGTTTTATTATTATCGGAATTTTCAATGCTGTCGGGTAGATTACACGTTCCCTGTATGTGGTAAACAAGATAAAACTAGCTTGACCGCGAACCCTGTTGATATTTGAGCCTGGATGAACGACCGTTACGTGATGAAGACCTACACGATCCCACGCAGATCAGGAAGCTGCGGTTCTTTTCTGTCGGTCGCAATAAATAAGCCACTAAAGGAACAGGGGTGGGTTAACGTTCGCTTAGAAGGACTATGCTAAGACGTTAAAAGACAGTTTTTCGCTATTTTGTCCATATCAGCACAGAATTTATTGCCGCTTCTGGCGATGTCACGCCTGAAATGTATGTTTTTAAACGACGCATGATAGGGATATATGACAACGAATACGTGTTTGGAATTTAATATAAATTTGAGAATGTTCAAAGTTTTGTAGATGAATGCTGGCATGCTTATAATTATAAGAGTACAACGTAATTTACAGTTCTCAAGAAGCCCGCTGTGCACACTTAATGAGCAAGTAAGATGTAAAAGTAATTTTACGGTTATTAAATAAACGGGTCACTATTAATATTACGTTTTGATACACAGTAATATACATATCTTTATCTAAAGAATTTAAACTGTTATATTAATTATTTAAAATGCTTTGTTATGTGACGTAATAAGCATAACAGTATAGTGATACGCCATGTGGTAATAGCCCATCACGTCCCATAGGTCATGTAAAATCTAACAAAGAGAAAGTTCACTGGTATTATATTTGCGTCCCTGCTGTGGGACATAAACGAGCTGTTATGATGATATACTTGCTTTTATATAAACAATTTCCTCTGAAACAGTTACTTTGTCTAGATTTTTAAAGGAAGCGCCTTGTTTGTTTCCAAGCTTCATTAGTCAATCACTGTACTACACTTCATAAAATCAGTCAATCCCTGTTGTAATACATGTAAGGGAAAGGTTAAGGGTAAGAGGTATTATTATTAAGTTTGATTAGATACGTATGTAAATATTTATTGTGAATGTATAAGGCGACAGACCCAAAGGTTATTGGACTGTAAACAAGTGTTGCCTATGTTCGAAAGGACCGATCGTAAAGCTTATTAACGAATCCAATGTCAAGTAAATATAGTCACCCATTCACCACCCAAACTATTCTACATCTTGTATTGAACATGATTACTTTAAGGCAAGACAGCCTTTCAGTAAAAGTCCTTGAGTTTACTTTATTTATATCTATGAAAATGTATGTCGTAAATCACCTGCTGACTTAATTATATATTCAATAGATAAACAGTATTTATATTGTTATACCCTTTCCACTATATTTAACGACATTTGACAGGTTGACGTTAGTGACGTTCAGCAGTATCTCGAATGTAATGCCATTCGATTGTAAGCGATTTCGCGATTTTTCATATTACTTTATTTTACACATTTGGATCCTTACATCAACTTACATTATCATTTTATTACTGTTTCTTTCTTTATCTATGTTAAGAGAATTAGCCTATAGCTTAAAATGATAAAATTATAGTTAGCTTAGGTATTATTTAAAATACATAATTTATCGTGACACATTCGCGGGTTATAGCTAATCTAAAATATCATATTACATTTTATAAACGTATTATAAAGAGTTCAGGTTTATTCATAGCATTTCTTTCTACCGATTATTTGTAATTTGTTTCATAATGGTGCTAATCGTTATGAATGTTCATCACTAAGTAACCATGGTAACTGAAAAAAACATGGGTACGTCCATGAAATACAATATTATTTGTTTGAAAAATAAGCAGAAGTATTACGAAACTTCATGGACGTGAACTGTCAAAAAGCTAAACTTACGCTGGAAGGGGTATAGTTATAATAACTAAATAATTAGAAATATCAGGCTCCCGTTGCTGTTATCAAATAAAGGAGAAGGCTCTTGGAGTGACGTCTCTATGTGGAAACTTTATGTAAAAAATATAAATACCTACCTAACACAGTAAAAATAAAATACTGGATTCCGGTCACTCGTGCCATAAGCATCACTACTTTTAATTTTATCACTTCAGTGATTAGTTAGCATTGTTCTTAATTCAAAATATTCAAAAATTAATAACGGCTAGGGCCATAACAAGAAGATTTTATGCTACGAACGAAACGTAAATCGGAAATGAGGAGATCTTTAGCACACACAAAAAGTTCTGGCATATCGACATAGGGACTAACCATAAAAGCGGAAACAATAGCAGATGGGACAGAAGGAGTTTGGACAAAGACTTTTGTTATAACAACTCGTCGCACGAATACTTAAGTGTCCAACCTCCATTTGCAACATTTTACACCAGAGACGTTTTATTGATTAGTTTAAGCAAATAATATGATTTTATAAAAGTTTTATATTAAAAAAATAGTTAACGTGTTTATGAAATGATATATTACAAATAATCATTAAAAAGTCAAACAGTTATGTTTATTTTCACAATTTTTTATGGAGGTTGAGCAAATAAACACAAAACAAATTATGCAATTGGAGATAGACCACTACTGGAGTGGAGGTTGAGCATTTTGCATTTGAATATATTTAGTACTTAAGTGCCCTATAACCAAATACAGTGTGTTTGGGTATCGTGGTAAGAAAAAATAACTAGTTAACTGGCTATTTATTATTAAAAAAACACAGAATTAAAAAAAAACACTGATATATATGTTACGGTAAATGTGATTAATTGAAAATTATTATTAATTACCGGTTATTATTAATAATAATTACATGTTTTGGTAAATGTGATTAATCGATCGAAATTTATTACTTTTAGTAGTAATAATTAATAATTCACAACACATAATGGTAAAAGTGATAAAATAAATAAAAACCCAACGTTTTTTGTCCAGCAGATTTTTTTTTTCATAAATTAACACTAGGTATCTATACATAATACAATACGAGTATAAATAAAAAATACAATTTTTTTTTGTTTTTGTACCGATACAAGATAGTTTACTTCGCCTGGTATTGTTTATGTTGTCTGATCCTGTCAAAACCTTAGAGATTCCATAAAGGCTTTGTCGTCAGCATTCATATATTTGTGTGTGGGTCTGATTTGAATTAGTCCTTATTCGTCGTATTCTTCTTTCGTAGGATTCTTGATTCATCGTACGTAATGTCAACATAAAATGGAACTATGGTATTACCGTGACTCTACTTCTTCATTTAAATATGTACAATAAAAACGACATTAATTGAAAATAAAACAGTGATAAGATCATACCTATACGTATAAAAAATAATTAATATACTGACACTATTTAAACAATTTAGAATGGATTTTTTTAAAGAAAATTAACCCTTTTTTGACGATTGTTTATGTTATCATAAGGAATTCTTTAGTTTATGGGCTATTCATCCCTCAACGGCGTAATTACTTCTGAATTTCTCATCCAAAATAGAGAAGAAAATGCAAAGGAACGGACATAATAAAAATAGATGTACAATGTGAGCAATGGATCTGTGGCGAGTAAAAAATAGTATTAATCTTCTTATCTAGCATCTAACATCATTGCGAACACAAAGCGTAGGTATACGTAAACACAAAACTACCCATTTAATGCTAAGAAATTTACCCATTTAACAATTAGCAATCATGCAAGTAGCAGGTATATTTTGACAGTCACCCCACAAAAGCAATATTTTTTATTATTATATTAGTTATATTTTACAACCTTACGAAATGTTCGAAACAATCTGTTCATTTATAGATACGTCCCAATTTCATTTAAAGATTTAATTAAATCTGAAATTATAAGAATTAAATTTAAACATCCTGTACTATAAGTTAACGATACGCAGTGATAATCTGCAAAGAAATGTTAACAAAAATACAAGTTACCGATTCTTTTCTATAGTTGTGACTATATTTTCCGATTTATATTTCGTCACGGACCTTTCGGGTACTGTTTTCTATTAAAATTAATACGTTTTTTCTATATTTCGCGTTAGTTTTAACTCAAATGCGTGCGAGCACCAGCTTCGTCACAAAATAAATTATTAATGGCCGCGTATTGCGTCATCAAAATGCGATGTCGTGATTGGTTACCTGTGAGGAGATTGAATACTTAAGCACTTAATCGATGTTCGGATGCACGTTTGGTGTTTCTCTACGGACTTTGAGCAATTAAGCATTAAGCTTAAATTCTCTTGTGTTAGTTTTCAAAAACTTAAATTCCTTATAAATAATGTATTTTAAGTCCAAACAGCAAGTATTATATACCAATCGAACCGCAATTTGATCCTTAATAAAATTGCATTAAAAAGTGAAATTCGTCAAAATGGTCGGTTGAGCAAATAAGCATTCAGGCGACGAACTATCAATTGTAAAAGACATTTTAGTCCCACAATTTAAAAACAAATTACTACTATACTCTAAAACAAAGCTAGCATGAATATATTTATAAAATATAAGTTCATGAAATAAAACAATCGTATTTTAATTTTAGCCAAAACGAAATAATACTTTTATCATTTCAATTATTAACTGAATAAAAACACTGACTATATATTATAAATATATGAAATGTAAGATTTCTTATTTTAAAATATATTTTCATAATTAACTATCTAAATATCATTTTCAAAATGATATCGAGAATTACAACGTAATAAAAATGCTTAAAATATAATGTTCCAATTTAAATCGTTATTATTGTATGAATTGCTTGATTATACGAACTGATAAAACTTATCTGCACGTTGCCAATGAGACTAAGATATCGTTTGTAATGCGAGTAGAGTAATTACAAATTGTTGTCGTCTTTATATTTATAGTACATGCTTTATTCTTTGGTATGATACATTGTGGATTACGCATGGATATGTTGATTTATTTATTACAGTGAAAATTATGCCTTATTTTAATTTGTTAAAGTATGTTAATGTAAATTAGTATAGGTAAGTACTTGATTATGTTATTACGTTTTTTTGGGTACTTAATAAAGTAGTTTAAGGAGTCTTATCAGAGGCAGCACGGGTCTCCTTTTGTGAAGTAGAGACAGCCTACGTAATAGATAAAAAAGGACGTCCTGCTTAGTATTAAGAGAGCTCTACATTTAGAATTGATCAATGAAACTATAAATATTTTAGTGTTTGGAACGGATCAGATTTAAATTCCCGAAAGCAAAGTTTACTTCAAAATTATTTCTAGTATCGCTTTAGTAGTATTCTTAGAACCAATCACCGTGATAATTATATACGTATGAATGCTAAGTACTTCAAATAGTTATGACTAAACATTCAAGTGTGTTCAAACGAAGATTCAGGAAGGAAGAACATAAATATTTTACACGCACGTATGTATGTATATGCAAGTAGAAAATAATGCACTTATGTACATGATCATGCAATACTGTTTGAAGTACATAGTTAACTCTGGTAAAGATTGGCTGGGATATAGAAAGGAGGAAAAACAGATATTGATATCAATCGATTAAATCATTTTGTCGTATTACTTATAGCATAAGGCGCACACACAGACATACACGTGCGTGTGTGTGTGTGTGTGTGTGTGTGTGTGAGCGCATACGAGTTATGTTCTTACTTCTGTTTAAAGCGACCTATATTCTCATAATATTTAGAAGATTATAGATGTTTACAAACACTAAGATTGCTTTACAAAACATAAGCCTTTAAGGATTGGTACGAAGATAAGGTCCACGAGCACAATAAGATCATAGCTATATAAGCATATATTGGTTTGGTCAATCATAGCTTTAATATAATAATATTCCTTTGAGTTAACGTAACTTTTTGGAGAACATTCGCAAACAAATTAACAGTCGATTTTTTTGTTACAAAATTATTAAATGGAAGCTCAAGGACAACGATTAATAGATAGTAAAAAGAACTGGCGACAGCCTTGTAAGCGGATTGACTTAAATTTGCAATGCAAAAACTATAAGCACTTACTTAACTACTGCACAACTTGATCAATATAATCCAGGCTTTAAAATTGCATGTTTATTCTCAAGTTTTACTGAACCGGTTATGATAACATCAGAGACAATTCTCACAAGTTTGTTTCTTTCCGCTCGCTTGCTTACGATTTTGAAAAAGTCGTCGAACTTTGCTCACGAAATTTAACGCATAAACACGGCGCGGCTTCTCTCATTAAAACTTAATTTGCCATCGCTTCAAGTGCCCCCCGTAAATATTGTTTATTGTTTTAGATAGACAATAATATAACAAACAAATCTATGTTTTTTTAATATTACAAAAAGTATATGTATAATATTTTATTGGAGTCTAAAGTTTAAAGTTTAGCTAATTTTACCGGCTTCAAGTACACGTTGTAATTATTGAATTTAACACATTTCACTTGAATCATACTAAAATATTTTTTTAAAATATCATAGGAAATGTTTTCTAGGTTAATTTATTACCTTTCACTTATTAATAAACAATTAATTAGTAAATTTACGGCATTTTTACTTCGGAGCATGCACTAACACAGAATTTACAATATGGCGACTATAAATTTCAACATTAAAATAAAAATAAAAATTTCTCTGGTGATGTTGCAAACTTGCATTCAGTTGGTAGACAAACTATCATTCTATAAATTTAAAACGTTTCGAATGGACTTTGTAGACTACAAAATAGAGTTTAAAGTCGTTAAATAGAAAAAAAAGTTTGGTAACTGGTCGTTTTGTTTTGGTAACTATAGCTACCAGAAGCAAGCGAGCGGATAAGGCAGTTTCGTTCTTGCCACAGTTCTTGTTTTGCCATTTCGTCATATTGACAATATTGCCATTTTTGCAATCAATGCAAATACTAAAGATGACACAAAAAGTTTACGAAATCATGTTTAAAAGTGTTATACAATAATTTGAAT
Organism: Schrankia costaestrigalis; assembly: GCA_905475405.1. Classification (NCBI taxonomy): domain Eukaryota; kingdom Metazoa; phylum Arthropoda; class Insecta; order Lepidoptera; family Erebidae; genus Schrankia; species Schrankia costaestrigalis. The sequence goes on from FR997827.1 coordinate 12,764,048, forward strand.
TTATAAACACCACAGATTTTATTTTAAATAACAAACTCCATGGTAGCGTCCAACACAGCAAGATGTCTAGTTTACTCCGTGCATTGTTAGATGGCGTTAGTAGTAACGTTGGTAAGAATTTTTTTTTTTTACGATCTACACCTACTCAGTATCACGTGGCAAAGTATTATGAATGAACTAAGTAATAAAAGTAACACAACATACTTTAGAAGTTAGTTTGTTATACGAAGTTTAAACGTTTAGTTTAAAGTTTATTGTTTTGTCTAAAAATAGAAGTTTATTGAATTATTTTTACGTTTGTATGAATAATGAGTAAGATGTTTCTAGTTTAAAAGTGTGTGCTTTTAAGTTGGTCCTGTAGAAATTTTATTAAAATTAGTTAAGTAATTAGGCTTTATTTAGAAAAATATGCAATTGAATATGAATCATCAATTTAAACGAAAAAGGGGAAGTATTTTAATCGGCATCAATGCTCTATAAAATATAAGTATAATACTAGAACTTCCTGCTATGCTAACTATTTGATACATTCATTTTTCTATAAATAAATGCGTTTATATGTTACTTATTATTAATCAGAGGTTTTAATATTTCCATCTCATTTAATATAATCTCATTGCAAATATTCACTATAATATACCTACAAAGCTCAAAGCTAGAATGTATTATTCAACGCGTGTTTGACAAATGATATACAAGATCTTCCTAGAACCGTGTATCGTACATAAGATGTTTATGACTAATATCGAAATAGTTTTGAATTCAATTTAATTAATTTCTTCAAGTCCTTCTTGTAATAGAAAAGACAATTTATAGAAAAAATGCTAGCTTGGAAAAGCTCAATAGTATTATTTACAAATAATATTAAAGAAAATTGTTATTAATATTTTTTTTCAAATTTTATATTTACTACGCCTATATCGCCTTTATCAGTTGAACGCTTCCAACATTTTTAGGACAATTAATAAGTAAGATTAAAATAATATTCCCATTTAAATTACTCATTGATTTCTACAAGTTTGATTAGCAAATCTTGATACAATTGTGTGAACGTAGTCATGAAAATGATACGAATATGAAGGCAACGGTTTCATTGTTCGACTGTATCACAATCGGGCGCTGTCTTCAATGTCATATTGATTAGTGTTTATAACCAGTATAAATGAACTGGAAACAGAGATACATTTAAGCGATAATAATTATTGCGGCGATGCCTGCGAATCTACGAAATGTTACTTGAAGATAAAACCTTCTCAGTTTCACGAGTAATCTATTGTAACGTAGATGAGTAAAGGGTTTTGACTTTTAACTTTTTTATTGCACTCAATGACAGATAATAAAAGTTAGGTCTGAGCAATATTTCAAGGCTAAATTACTCTTCATCGCTGGAGTAGGATTAACTCTACAATGCGACATTAGGCGTTAAAGAGGACGTAAGTTTTCGCTCATCCGTACCCAGTTAGCAACTGTGCCAGCCACATACTAAGGTTGTAACAGTACATGTGGTAATAAGAAGAAAGATTTAAGACAACATTAATAGCGCAGCAAATAGTGCTACGAGCAAGTATCTAAACAACACCTACGTAGGTACATTATTACAAAGTAGCAAGCAGCCATTGTATTGTTTTTTAATTTACTATTTGTACTTTATGAGTGATAAATTTGTTTTTTTTTTTTTTTAAAGACAACTCCCGCACTAGGGATCATTCCCTGTGTCGCGGGGACTTTTACAAACATCAATTAACGGACACATAGAACACCCAGACTCAGGACAATAATTTGTGGATCTCACAAATTATTGTCCTGCGTGGGGAACGAACCCACAACCTCATGCGCGGCAGCCGCTGGCTCTAACGGCGCGCCTATTTGGAATGCTGTTTCCTGGTGGTGAAGAAGTAATAATAAGGTCAACAGGGCATCTCATCCGGAGGGACTCGTAAAAAGCGATTAAAGGATTACTACTAAACTGAAGTTAATCTAACTCGGTTGGACAGTTAAATTAATCGTTACTCAAGAACAAGGAAGGAAATCTTGACACGAAACTCGGTTCCATTTTTGACAGCATGGTATCTGTAAGCCGATTTTACTTTTTTAAGAAGAAATTCTATGATTATGACCTATATTTTCAATCGCGAAACAGTCGTCAAGCATAGACTGTATTTATTTAAGTCTTGTGCAACTAAGTAACACGCACAGACATATTATTGCAAATTAAAGTTATAATAATATATATGGCATATTTATAATAAACTAGTTCTATTAATATAGCAACAAATAAACTAGTTATACTTTAATAGGACCATTGATCTTTCTGTAATGGGATACAGTGCATGAAATTGTTGATATTACTACGCAGCTGTTGTTCATACTTTGAAACATGCACCTTGCATTGTACGAATTGCTATGTTGGTAGTTAATAGTAGTGCTAGTTAAATTATTGAAATATCATTCAAATACATTATTCATAACGGTCTGCTTGATGACGGTCTAAGAATGTGTAATGCTACCACCTTGTGTTATTGACAAAGTCGTCTAAGGCAGAAGTGAAATGAAGCTTTATCAGTATATAAATTTGCTCTGTTAGGTAATTCTTCACATCATCACTTTTAGGTTGTAGGAGTGGGACTTCTCCATCGGTGGAAGATAACTGGGCTTACTAATAACATGGCTAAATGAGTTTCAATATAAGATGCCACGGCTAGTTGACTCGAAGACAGAAAAGGTCTTACGCCGAGGTTATCGTAAAAACAGATTCTAACTTAGTTCACTTTAAGTTACACTTAGTATAGTTAGAGATGTAGTAGTATTATAGTGTAGTAATATTATCAGTCTACTATTTATATAGAGCTTCTTATTATAGAAATATGATTATTCGTTCACTGTAGAGTCAAAACTAATTCAATTTTTTACATTTACATTCCGAAACTAGTTAACTAAAAACAAACAATACCTTTAAAATCAGTATACTTGACACACCCGGGACAAACTGGTAGCCCATTGAAAATACAAACACTTAACGGTCCTCTGACCCATTGGCCCCACTTACATTTAGTTAACATTCGGTATGCCTACACAGATGTCATATTTTCATGTGCTTTACAAACGTAATAACTACTCTATGACATAATATTCTAAGTGTAGGAGTGAGTAATTTATTCAGGATGTGTTGATAATGATCTGCATTTAATGCTATTGTAAAATAGAATAATTATTGTTTATTCTATATATAAAATGCGGCGTGTAGGTATCTTGAATTATACAGTCAATCAGGAAATCGTAATGAGATGGGTCAATGACACACTCGAGCTCGTACCTACGTTCTTTTAAGACGTTTTATAGTTTTTTTTTTTTTTAATATTTCACATTAAGTATAACCTCGTTTTTATAATTTGTTGTTGTTTTGTTTATGTAATTAATTAATATAAATTGTTTCAAGTCCTTTGAACTCTACTGTATATACGCCTTTGTACTTTATATTATCTGAAACATTGTTAATAAGTAAAATAAATTAAATTAAATAAATACGTTTATTTGTTTTTATAGTTGCTAAATTCTGCAATTCTGTCATCTGCATAAAGGAACGTGTTATTCTTTTATTAGTGCCCGAGGGTTAACTTTCTACCAATTCTCTTTTAATTCCTTTTTCTACTAAGGTTGATATAAACCTACCGCAATACCTCTGCTTTCTTTATCTTTATTTTATTTGAGGTTTTCATAAAAGTGAAATAACATGCGATTGGCCATAAAACTAGATTTAATTCCAAGACATTGTAATCGGCCTTTTTTCTGTCGTAATTAAAAATAATGTGATTATTTCAAACATAACGTAAGCCAAGAGATGCACTCATCCATTACCCGCCATTTTTACTGGGTCGTTGATCCAAGAAGTTTGTATGTCTACTAGTCCTAGCTAGTAGAGCATATTTTATTTGCTTTTGGACAGTTCAAATTACTTTTTAAAAGCACGTTTGAATGTTTTGGGTAAAACGACGCAACATTTTTCATTGAACCGGGTAGGTGTATTTTTGGAATAATGATATTGAATAATAGGGATTTACCTATAGAATAGAATGTTTAACAAATTAATGGAATAACCATGTAAAGGACAAAATATTGTTTTGGTACCCATGGTAAGCGGTACCTATAAGTATAATATCACCTTTCATACTAACATAAATAAACGACATCGTAAAAAATATTATTTATCTAATTAGTCATACAATACAATGTATTAAGTACACTACACATATTAACGTTATCGTTAAATTAGTAATTACAATGCTTACTATATCATAACTCTACAATATTAATTTAACACTCCCAAAAAATACAGCTCTACTACAACATTAATTAAATAAACTGAAAGAACGGGTTTGGTTTCAAAATAATAAATAGGTACAAGATCGCCAGACTTTCTAAATTAGAACTCAACAAGTAACAAAAGAGGATAACAGAGTGCGCTTTTGACACTACATTGAAACTATAGAGTGTCTAGTTGACTCGGAGACTGGTTCGGTAGGACAGACTCGTTGCTTGCTAGCCGCTTGCCCTGTGTCAACAAAGCGCGCTCTCTCCTTCGTTCCCCTATCCTACGGGTTTTGTTTGTACCTCGCCTCCACATTCGGCCGTTGAGCCTATTCTGCTACTTCAAATTATTTGTTTAAACGCATGCTCTCGGAAGTGGACACTCACCAGCTTTGAAGTATTCCCTATTTTGTAATCCAATTTCAGTCCGTTTCAACTCACAGGTCATCGCATTGTTAAGATAATATAAACTGAACACAACTATGTAAACACTATAACACGAATCAAATCCTCTCTGACATGTAGCCAGATAAATCACAACGAGCACGTAAAAATCACAGAGGTAGCACTCGAGATCACAAAGGTAGTAACCGGTTTGTATGTAGGAGAGTGTAACAGAACTTGTGGTGAAGTGTGTACAGTGGGCGCGTTGAGGAAGCCGGCGCGGCACGTAGAGTAACGATATCGCGTGCTCTCGCGTCGCACTCGGCAGGGGCACTGGCGACCGAGGCGCCCCTCTATCTCGCGCCCGCCCGAACTTGCCTGACAGGCTTCTTTGCTTCGTTTACGAACATGCGCGTGCGACGCACCGTTGCCAGGTTTACTCGTTACGTTGCCAGTTCTATATTTCTATTTTTTTTTTGTGTGTTGACGCTCCTAAATGAGGGGCTATAAAATAGAAACGTAGTCCATCCAATAAAAAGTTAGGAGGGTTCGTAGAAAGGTTCATTATAATTTTCATGTCCAAAGAAAGCTACTGATTAAAATAAAATGTGAGCTTGATGTATGATTACAACATAGGCCAAAAACCTAATTAATACCTCTGTGATTTTCATACAACTCGAAAGAGTTTTCATTCATTTTATTTGCACACTCAGGAAAAAAATATACCCGATTCAATTATAAAAATGTGTATTGCTAAGCAGCTTTTTGCTCTTACTATTTTGTATAAATTGTATTTTATTCTTAATCGTCGTTTGAAACCCCACTAGGGATAGGATAAAAACATGTGCGAGTCCCGATCTATTATACATATAACTGCGTTCACCCCTCGCTGTGTGCCAGGTAGAGTCGACCCATGAACGGTTGAAAAAATATCCGCCGTGTTTCGTTTGGCTCTATACTAAAACAATTACGTTTTACGTACAACTTTTGTTTCAATATTTATGGTCACTATTTTGTTTGGACAGCACAATAAGTAACCGTATATTTATAATTGTATTATGAGAGATTTTTTACTTTGACATTACTGTGTTGCTCATATTCTAGAGGAAAAAATAAAAACGCCTGAGGGTTACAGATATTAAAACATGGAATTGTAGCATTTATAAATAAATATTATATAATTAGAAAATTACCTAGTTACTTTATAGTATCATTTGTGAATGTTAATTTAAAAATTACGAGATGATTAGTCTAATATTACATCATAGAGATTTGGTTTTTATAAATAACGACTAGATCATTAACAGACAAAAAGCTAATCACTAGAACTTTTAGAACATAACATAATTATTTTACTTTGTCTGATATATAATTATTTATTATTATTACGTAATCTACTCGATTTTTTCCCTATTCCACAATCTAATCTAACAATTAACTTTGAACGTCTCTATGTCAAAATCCAAAACTTAACAAAGACGTAAACCTATTTTCTCATTTGTACTACTAGTAGACTATACAATGATTAATGCAGATTGCGTTTTCATTACTGGCACGTTGTGTTCTACGAAGAAGAAAAAATAAGTTGTATTTTCTACAAGTAAGGGATGCTTACTAAGATATTGAAGCGTGGCCACAGGACGTCATACATTTATTGTGGGATTATTTGTACGTGTCAGGTGCTACCTGGCGACCTACCTGCGGTAATATCTAATATGGCCACTGTCTCCCTACAAGTCTACAGATACAGTCCGATAATATAGACGTATTATATTCGTATAAATTAAGATTCAATGGTTATGCTTAATTTATTATTCGGGCGGAAATTGCTACGATTAAAAACCAGTCTAGATACATCGTTTAAATAAAATTAATACCTATTTTGTTTTACCTGTTTGTAAAAAATTAAATTAAGATTCGATTATGTGTTTTTTAGTCTAATTATTATAATTAATGTTTTGTGTATGGTAGAGATTGTCGATTCGATTCAAGTGCCGTAGATAAAAAGGTCTCTGGTTCGATTCCCGCTTGCTGTAAATGTTTGTTTGGATTTTACATGAATTTTAGAGTAACGGACTCCATCAATTAGATAAACGGGGTGTAGTAGTAAAACTAATTTCTTAATTTTTCCTCCACTCAAGGTTAATAGAGTCATTGTGACTTTACGACATTACGTAGTTTACCGACCTCTAAACGAGTAGATTATTGGAAAATAAATAAAGGGACTTATTTATTTTGATCATTTAAGAGTACTAAGCCCTCGATATGTAAGTAATCCCTTTATAATAAAGTATCTGCATGTTGACTAAGCCAAGGCTTATAAATCACTTATGTATACTTATTTATAATTTAATAATATTTTAGGTAAAATGTTAAATAGTTTAGCTTGGGCATAGATTTTATTATTTTTATCAGCGCAAGGAATAGCACTCTCAAACTTTAAGAAATTAGTTATCATAGGTAATTAACCTGAATTAGTTTAATAGTTTTTTTTGTTTAGTAGACAATAATATTTGTACCATTCCTTTACTGATATTTATTATACTCATTATGATACACATTACATGAGTACTTCTTCTTCTTTCTTTTATATGGCAAACTATGCCGATGTTGACAATTCTGCCAGATATATGAGTACTTATTACATAGTGTCATCTAACTAATGTAGAGGCTGTCATGATGAGGTGGAATGTCATTTTTTGCACTTAATATAAAAACACACTCGCGGTTTTAATCCTTTTTTTAAACGACTTCAAAAAAGGAGGCGGTATACAATTCAATTGTGTTATTTTTTATTGTTGGTCTGAGGCTTTAAAATGGTAGACGAGCAAGCTTCACACCTGTTTGTAAGTGATAACCGCCAGTTACGGACGCCATCAATGCCAAAGCATAGCCTAACTGCTGCGTAACCTAGACTGACGTTGTTAGGTTTCACAGCCCTGTAATTTTACTAACTACTGTATCCCTCGACCTAAACACCTTGACTTTATCTAAGCTCATGTAGGTGGATCTATCTAATTATTCAGTAGAATTCCGAAAACCTTAAATTCTTAGTTCCATCATATTATATTTTGATTATTTCGTCATAGATTTTTGGCGAGAAAATAATTTTTGACAGCTAAGTCATGACAGGAACGCGTGGAGGTATCAAAATGAAATTTATTAAGACATTCTTATTTACGTATTTACCAATATTTTTTTGTTTTTTAGATTAGTATCTACCAATTAAAATCTAAATACCACGAACTCTGTCTGTAATAAGTATTTATATAATTACAAATAATGTAACTTATAGTCTTAGATATAACTCAGAAGATGTAGGATTGTAAGTTTAAATACTGTATAAGCTCAATATCTTATCAATTTGTTTTTCGTTCTCCTCGATAAGTGTCTATTTATTTGTTTTTTAGTGTATCAAGCACACAGAAGACATAACTTTCTCTATCACCCTTTATCCCTCTCAAGTAACAAGACTAGGTTTATGTAATTTTCTCTATCCTCCGTTATTCTATCTCTCTCAAAGTAGGTACCTACTAAATATAGCTTAGTTAAACAATAAGTAACGAAGACCCTAAAGAGCGTTTATCTGCATGACTGCACTGACTACGACAACTGAAGGTATTGTGCTTATGGCAACATAGACAACAATACTCATACCACCTTATACCGTAGTAATAAGACTCATTTTGCAATGAATATGTATTTATTGGACGTGTACGTGTTCATTGGATTAAGATAATGTAGATATTTGTATTACCTACCATTTAGTGCAAATCTTAACAAAGGATTAATGTTTAAAGGTAAGTTTATTATTATAATGTTAAATCCTGATTGTTGTGTAATAATAAATTGTTCTAATCCAACTATCATTATAATAAGATAATCGCTTTACATGTTTCCTTTGAGAAGGTATTTTAAAGAAAATATAAATATTCATAAAAAGTTATTGGATATAATAATTGCAAAGCTATAGGGAATTTTGTCATAATTATCTTATGTCATATTTTTAAACAAAGACATAACGCAGTCTAGAATTTAAGTTGTCTTCGGTAGACGTAAGACCAGTCCAAGGTACTGTATCTTGGAAGATGCCATGCAACAAATTTTACACTATGAGAATAGGATAAATTTATTTCATGGTAGGTATTTTATTTAATATACATTGAAGGATCTTATACGAAGCTTTAATCAAGGTTAGCAAAACTGCACTATTCAGTTCACACAAAAATGTCCACATCAATTATGTAATAAATTACTTTTACAAAGTTATTTCTAGTAAACTCAAAACGCACACAGTCCATCAGTAAGTAGTGCAAATCTTTTTCATACCACATTCCTAACAGTTAGGCGATGTTGTGGTTTTTGATAACTTATTGAAGGTCTATTTACTATTCAACATTAAAGAAGGCACGTGTCATAATATAAAATATAAGTAGAGCTTTACATTAGTATAACGGATTATTGAACAATAATAGCGGTTACAATCGATATTTGCCTATAGCAACATGGTGTCCGACTTTCTACTAAATAACATATTACTGTAGATAAGCTAGAAGAGGTCCAAGATGGCCGATAGGCAGAGCAGGTAGTGGAAGCGTTCCTGAGCGCCCCGTGCGCCGCGGTGGGTTATCGCGAACATTTGTCACAAGCAAAGCTATTTAACATTATGATAAAACGGCCCCAAACTTGCAAATACAACCAAGTTCTAAACCTATATCTTTTCTATTATAAGCCTTATAATATAAAAGAAGTTTGTAAGAAAAGTTATAGCACCGGCGTTGCTTTAACTTGGTGTATTTTAGCTCCGAATTACGTTATCTGATCTGAAACGGTTTACGATCTCGGTGGAGCCTATTTGCATATCAGTGACTGTGGTGTGGGAGTGAAACCGCTGCAAGTAAGGAACAATATATTTCAGCTAAAGACGACACGTTATCTCCCTCAGTTGTAGGTACATAACACAGATAAATGTACCTTTGCAACTGGCATTATGCCACGGACAGACAAAAAACTCTCTCGTCTTTTAGAGCTTACTTTTTCTCTTCTAATATATTGCTTTTAAAGTTTTGACATGTTTTTAATATGAAATCACAGATGTTTTGTTTATTATTTTAGTTTTGCGTAAATTATTATTTGTATTCTTATGACAGATATGAATCTTCAGATACAAAAAAAAAGGTTTACAGGTCAGCTTTTTTTGTGTTGGTCGCAGACGATCTCTACTACTTTACGCGGACTGTGGTGTATCAAAAAGTCATCAACCCACTTTCTAGTCTAGCCTTATAAATAATTCTCACGTGTAATGTAAGTTCAAATGACTAAATAAAGCTGAACAATTAATCTCTGATGTATGTTTACAAATAAACGTCCTGGTACATAAATTAATTCCGCTCAGTAACTCAAAGCAAATTTCATTGTTCTTGTATGCATATTAACCAAAAGTTACGAAATAAGTACTTGAGAACTTGTATAGTTAGTTGGCAATAACGCTCAATTAACCTAAAATAGTTAGCTCCTTCTCATGCGACGATAAACAGCGAGAGAGATATCAGTTTGCTAACGACTCTACATCTTCGCAAGAAAACCACCGCATCTTTTACTATAAAACCCATTCAGATAAGCATAGAACGTCATTTGTCATTACTAAATCCCCGATCGTCGTCTATACCTCAACGCCTCCTTGTGAATAACGTAGATATGAAATAGACGTCGAAAAAAAAAAGATATATGAGATCGACTGCAGTTACAAATCTGGAACTTGAGCGTGTAATCCACTTGAGATTTTTAAATCCGTCACAAGCACGTCGGCTGATAAAATTAGACAGCATGGAACCGTGTGTGTTCCTCTCTTATAGTACGTGTATGCCCATAACATTAGTTGCGTGACCGTAGAATTAGACCGGTATGGTAATGTAGCTTGGGTAATTCTTTACTAAATATAATAAAGGAATTTTGTCGTAATCATTTTTATAGATAGATGTACGGGTATGTATGTTGTTATTGTATTTCAAAGAAGGGTGGTTTAATAAAGCGATCGATCAATTGAGTTGGAGTTCCATTAAAAGTATTTAGTGTTTGCTATTTTTATTAGGTAATAAAAATAGAAAAAAATAAATAAATAAATTAGTTATTGATTTTTGATATACCTATAACATGCGGAATTCTTTGAAGAATTCCTTTATGAAACAGGGATATGACTGTTTTGGTGGTATTAGCGGCTACCTTATACATTTTTTTTTGTTTCTTTATTAAATTGAAATAAAATGTAGTGATGAGGATCGAGGATGATAGAGGATGATCGGTCACAGGAGGAGGCCCGTCCCTGCAGTGGGAAACTTATGGGCTGTTATGGTGATTCTAATTCATGTGTGGTCACTATTGTTGTGTAGCATTCTTTAATTTTGTATTTAATGTATTACAATAAGAAACGATTAGGTTAACCGCTGACGGTCATAGAATATTACTTTGGATTGCAACAATGGTCTTGTGACATCTCATTTTATTGTTAAGTAATGAGCATATGAATTTTCTGATCGTAAGCAAGTGTCTCTATGTTGTTATCGAGTAAGAATTCACCAAACCACATTCCATGAATGTGGAATTACGGAAAGCTTGCAAAGCTCGACAAAAACAAAAGAAGTAAATTTGTCAAAAAATCCTATACCTACCCATCCGTCTGGCCAGCGTAGCTTTCCGTCACTGGAGGAGGTAAATCCCTACAGAGGAACTCTTCAAAGAAATATAAGCTTCAATATACTTTGCAAATCAATGTTATAATCTACAACAGTACCAAATATTCATCAATCTAATTGTGTAATGATTCATAATTTTGGCACTGTCTATTTGAGCATTTTGTAGTGAACAGTCATTTCCCGTCACTAAAGTAATACTAGACTTTGTGGCATTCAAAATTACGATTTTCTTCCTTAACTATTTAATGCTAAAACTATAATTGTTTACCAACTTACTTATTACTTTGACCGATTTTAAAACAACAAGATTCTACCACTCTACCTTACAAAAGCAACAAATATCTTAACCACTTTACCAAAATAGGTTAACCTTTAACTAACCATAGACCAACAACAACTACAAAAGGGATACCATTAAACGGCCAGAAACATAATAAAAGAGGCATAGGCTAGGATCTGTTACAGGTGACATAAGGCGCACCGCGGCTGCTCGCTCTGACGTTCTAATTCCAAACAAATGCAAATTGGCCAGGCTGGACATCCGTTTAATGGAGGAGTATTGTGTTCTGTGCACTAATGGCCGCGTAATTGGCACGAGGTTAATCGCGGTCACACGAACGATTCACCTGCTATTTACTCTTCTACATTTTGCTACTGAGATTACTATTATCTATTTCTCTTTTTATTTGCTTTAGTTTTTTCTCGTTTATTAAAAATACAATTCTGCTTTGAGACTCTGTATTTTCTACCTTATAGAAGACGGGAATAATTTAATTTATCTGTAGAATAAAACTATTATAACTAGGTACTTCTAGTGCCAGTGATTTAAATTATTCCTGACATTTTTAAGCTAGAATCAATATCAACCTCGCAACAACATAGAACTAAAATTTACCTGAAGTATTTCTTTTAGGTTCCAATATTATTATTACATTGTTTTAATTAAAAAGTAAAGGAGCAAGAGAAAATTTACGTATGGGTCCACAAATAAATTATTAGAGTTTTTTTTTTACTTTGAGTTAGTAAATTTCATGTTTATAAAGCGCAATACTTAGAACATAATTGGAGTGCAGGAGTATCTAAAATACTTGTTTGGTATTTGACAGTAATAATAACTAAAAAAACCATTATCAATGACATTTTATTTCTATGTTCATAAACGAGTTTTAGTGCAAATTAAGCCAGCCAAATATTGAATTAGTAATATCGTAGGATGATCGTATTTTAGACGTAGGTGTCAAGAACTAAGCATTGTATAATGAGCGTAGGATAACTGACAAAGTTCGCGTGTCCTTGTTGATCAGTGCCGTTCGCCAGCACAGGAAGTGGTTCATTGTGTCGCACTGACCCGTGGCTCACTGCCCACTGTACAGCGAGAATGACTACCTCCACACCAACTAACCTAGTATCACATCACAAATGATAACATTACACCCACACTATAAACCAACAGCTTACATTGTGAAATAGAAACTCAATTAACAATACAAACCCGTACTAAATTAATTTTGTACAATCTAATACAACCTCCGTGGTTTCTCTTTCTAAGAATAGGTTTGCCCGTTTTCTTCCCGTGGGTATCTTAAGCCAGCTAAAAGGCTAAAACGGATCCTGTAACTAGATTATGTAAGGTTAATAAATGGTGTAATTGGATGTGTTCTAATGATTTCGCCGAACTATGATTTGAATAGGCTTTTGCTTAATTATTAACATAATATGAGAGACCATTTAAGCGGTATATAACAAGCATATAACTGCCAATGGAAAATTAGGTTTATGTATTTATGTAACATCATAACAGCCTATTATTGTTCCACTGTACGGACGATACTATCCTGATCAGACGGATTGGTGGTTTATAGCTATATGCCAATTTGTAATTCGTTTGTTTTTGTAGAGAATATCTGCGAAATATCCCTTAGTCAAATGTTTAGCGCCGATTACACTACCCTACATGTAGGGCCCTACATGAGCTAGTGCACTACATGAGCTAGTGCACTACATGAGCTAGTGCACTACATGAGCAAGTGCACTACATGAGCTAGTGCACTACATGAGCTAGTGCACTACATGAGCTAGTGCACTACATGAGGTAGGGCACTACATGAGGTAGTGCACTACATGATGTAGGGCGGTCGGGCCTCGCCAATCTCCGATATGTAGTGTCCATCCAGATCTAAACAGAACTAACTCAAAAATTGACGTTTTTGACTTTTACACACAGTTTTTATTTTATTTTTTAAAAGACAACTCCCGCACTAGGGATCATGCCCTGTGTCGCGGGGACCTTTTACAAACATCAATTTACGGACACAAAGAACACCCAGACCAGGACAATAATTTGTGGATCTCACAAATTATTGTCCTGCGTGGGGATCGAACCCACAACCTCTTGCACGGCAGCCGTTTGCGCTACCGTCGCGCCACCAAGGTCGTCGAATTCCTTGATTCGTTACGCATCGACCACGAAAACAGATTTAAATATACGAGTCTACACTACACGACGCTAGATGTAGACCAGCAATACAAGTTTATCTCAAAATGTTTCATTTTTAACGATTAGTTTCAGACACTTGAAACTAATCGTTAAAATAGAGACAACTCAAAATAAAATTACGAAAAATGTTAGATATAGTCAGTAAAATCAAAATAACTCCGAGGAGCGGAGTCCGTTCATCCAACAAAAAAGACTCCTTACGACATCTAGCGTCGTGTAGTGTTGATATATTTAAATCTGTTTTCGTGGTCGATGCGTAACGAATCAAAGAATTCGACTGCGTGTAAAAGTCAAAAACGTCAATTTTTGAGTTAGCTCTGTTTAGATCTGGATGGACACTACATATCGGAGATTGGCGAGTCCCGACCGCCCTACATCATGTAGTGCACTACCTCATGTAGTGCACTAGGTCATGTAGTGCACTAGGTCATGTAGTGCACTAGCTCATGTAGTGCACTAACGCATGTAGTGCACTAGGTCATGTAGGGCCCTACATGTAGGGTAGTGTAATCGGCGCTTTTGATGTATTTAGGTATAAGTATTTTTATCTTACTTTATCTGTTTTTTAATATGAATGTATCGTGATCCCATAAGCTAACTTCTGTAGATTGAATTAAAAATATTGAGTTCGAATCGTAATCAATTTGAGAAAATGTCACTACGGGAAAAAAATTATAAGTTACCTACTTGAAGAACTTAGAATGTTACGAGCATTAGAATAGTAAAATATCTGAGCACGAAAATGTTTTACCAAATTTTAAATATTCCCCAGTACTGAGGGTCCAGTGATGGGGGACGTACTTTTATTACCCTAGTTACACCACGCTGGTCTGTCGAATTGATATAGCTTTTGATAAGGTTCCTTTAAGGTTGGCCTGTATAGTTTCAGCTAGTACTACTAGAGTAGGCAATATTGCAAAATAAGGTTACTTTAATTTTGCAAAATAATTAAAATCATCTTCGCTTGGAGAACCACTTGCATTCCATAACACTATTACGAATAAAAATACGTACTAAGTGATTTATTTTTAAATCCTAAGTTTTATTTATTCCGCCGATCAATATGCAAAGTTATTTTAACCTTTTATAAGGGTAAGAAGTAGGCTGTTAGAGAAAGGGGTGTGCGCTTCAGTCCGGATGTGCGCAAGACTCAGTAATTACGCGGCGTGACGTCATGCTTCGTTGGTGAACTCCCACGCGAAACGCTACTCTCTTATCGCTACAATTAAATCGTACTGACATGCACTGCCCGACCCTTGACACCACAAACGGCTCTCTCAATTAAAAATGTGGAGTATGGTGCCGTAACTTGGCATGTATGAATGCTAGTCTAACCGTGTCACCTGTTGACGTAAGATTATTTTCGTCTTAATTTACATAATTGTAAAAATACTGATAAATATAATTGTATTAATTAATCGATAAGATTTTGTTAGAATATTGATTTAATGTGGAGTAAAAATACATATCTCGTCCACTGCGTGACATAAAAACCGAAGATGTGAATTTGGTATGGTAACCAGAGGTATGTATATGTTAAAAATGCTACACTGAACTATTTATCAACCTGTTTGGTCAGCGTGTCAATAGTAGGCCAAATTCCCTGCATCGCTGTCTCTAGGGATCCTGGGGACACACTTCCGCGGTACATTAAAATACTGTTATGATTGATTTAAATTATAACGTACTTAATTACACATACACGGATGAGTGGTTAATAAAATCGTAGTTACGAGGAAGTATATTAGTAATTAACAGATTACGGGCTTACTTCCGCGTATATCAAGCGTACAATACGTACCTACTGTATGTACTGTCACTACAGTGCAGGAACAGAATGTGTATAATTAATCTCAAGTATTGAGTGTGAGAATATGAAGCTAAATGAGTAGGTATCGTGAGACAAAAGTCTCGTACGCGCGCGACTGTCTTTGCTATTTCCCACAAATATTTAATATAGATTCGTTTGGAATTGTTTTGTAGTAAGTATAAAAACGCAGTGTTAGTTACTAATCAGTTAGGACAATAATGAACTATAAGGACAATGGGGTAATTTAGTTGGTCTGTTACCAACGTACGAGTACAATTCACCCATATAGGTAGTGCGCGTATTCAGTCGACAAGATTTCACACGATATGCGATGTGAGCTTAAGCAAACTCAGGGTTGTTCGCCATTGTTTAATCCGTTATTCATTGAGATTTCTATTATTTAGATTTTATAATGGTTGTATTATATACATGAGAAAATTTTACTTCCGAATTTTACTTTGCTGTATACTCTATGTGCTGGTTCAATTAAGAATTTTCATAAACGTTTTAAAATAGGATATGTGAACATTTAAGAGGTTTTTTTATTCAATGAGAGGTTAGATGAAGAATACATTGCTCTATATATTCGGCCTAATATCTAGCCGAATACAACAACTTTTGCATTTTAAAGCAATTAAAATACCTTATGTTATTACTGATCTTGTTGTAATGACTAATAACATGCACTTTATTTTATTATTTTTTTTATATGTATTCGGCGTTTATTTGACCTGACCTGACTCGGAATAAAGTGATCTATGTAATGTACAGGTACCCTACCTACTTATATAAATGGCATCGATAGTGAACGTGACATGCTGCTGGCATGTACGAGATCACGGGTTTGGATCCCATGAAAGACAGAATATGTTTGTTCGATTGACTACAGAATATTAGGTATTTGTGTCATTAAATGCTCGGCAGGCGCTTACATTAATGCTTCTATATCATAAATACTTAGTCCATTTACGCCATTTGTCGCTTTTTATTCAATGCGGCTTGCCCAACATAAATAAACATCGTTTATCATGTAGTACTACGATGTTTTACATCCCGCCTGTGTTCTTTTTGTATTTAGTCAGTGGCGTTTCGCATGTTTTGTGTGTACGTACGTGGTCGCGGTCACCGGACATCCGCACGTCGCCGTTGTGAGATCCGACACAGATAAACATTATTCTTTTAATAAGATAATTAAAAATACTTGCCTCTTTGTTTACAATATTCTCACGCTCGTTAAGAATAATATAAAGTTTTTATTTCCATTTACATGCGGCGCGGCGTATCAAATGTCTGAAGATAAAAGTTGTTAACATAGGCGTAACATAAGTATCAACTCGTCAGCGTAAGAAATCGTAGATACTATGAGAGCCGAGGTAACAAACAATACTTACAATAGCTATTTATGTACTAACATCAAGTAGGTACCTACAGTTTTGACATGTAATATTCTAATGAGGTCGTATAACAACTACGTTTTTGAAAATTGCCTAAATATAGCAATATATAATTTAGCAATTGCCACATTCGTCAACTGTATTCACACGCGGTCAATGAATTGTATATTGCAATACAAAAATGATTCACCATTTTCACATTTTTACACAATGGTGTTTTGATAAAGGCTGCATTATTAACTCGATTCAAACACTGTATCGTGTCCAAATGAATGTCCGTGTTCTAAATATTTTACGTAATTAAAATATAAAATTAACATATAAGTATAAAATGACATTATTAATTGATACCAATTTGTTAAGTTTAAATTAATAGTTACTTACTTTTAATGTACCTACTTAAGCAGGCTTTCTCTGTTCCTTTTTTTCGCTAAAATAAATTAATTATGTATGGCATCGCAACGGTTGTCAAATCTGTCATGGTGTAACGGTGATTTGTTACGTCACAAGTCAGTAAGTTTTGAGTAATTACTGCGGTCTTGTTTTATAGTTATTCTAATTTTGTTCCAATGTAAGGTAAATAAATAAATTGGTAAACCAAATGTTTATGATTAAATAATATAATCATCTTTAATTTTAAACTTACTTTTTTTAGTAGTTTTTAAATAAAACGTTAAACCTACAATCAAAATAGCAAGGATAGTAGAAGTCATATAAAAAAACTTGATCATTGAACCATAAAATCTCTTGTTCCACTAGAAGGATTGTATAACCGAATCTGAGATTATGCCCACAATAGTGATTTTCTCTCGGTTCGCTTCGTCTACTGTAAGACGTAACTATCTACATTATTCGCATTTATTATTTAACAAGACAATATCACGCTTTTTGGATTTAATGAGAGCTCGTCTTAGCTTTGCAGCAAGAATTAATAATACTAAGTAAGTATTAAAACTAGAAAGTGCTCGTGCGAAAACAAGAACTCTTTGTTTTAACTCAAGTTTCTTGTTAATTTATTTGACATAGCTATGAGAGGCGTAGTGATTATAACATAATTGTTAAATACGTACGCAATGGACCGAGTTAGTCAACACCAGTGTATGTTACGTGATGCTGCCCGAGTGTTGTTTTGAGAACAAAAAATTAGCATAAATTCTTTAGTGTTAAGACATGCATAGTTAGAGCGTATACTTGAGGTTTTGTGTATGGGAAATTTTGTATGAAACATTTATAAAAAACGCAACTTTGTTTTGAGTATCGGTTGCGAAGCGTTGGCTTATTATGTCTGATTTTTTTGTTGAGGACGAGTAGTTTGTCTCGGACGACAGTTACTACTCTTATTATGTCTGATTGGTTGAATGTCCTTTTCATACGTAAAATGTACCGTCTATGAAAGTCTCACAAAGCTTGATATCTATTGCAGTTTGTAATCTGTAAAAGAAGCTTAACTCATGTTTATGTTACTAATAGTTATTTTTAGCTTTTCACATAGTAGGAGTTACATGTGTACGAAAGAAATTATCTGCTACCTTAGGGTGTGAAAAATCATAGTCATAACCTAGTGATTGTATACTTATATGTAGTACCTAGTCAAGTCATTCATATGGATTTCGATTCATTTCTATTTCTATCTTTAATAGTACAAGAAGTATAGTATCTAGTACGACGTTAGTGAAGACGGTTCGAAGTACGCGTTTAACCTAAATTGTTTGATTGTCCGCCACATCAGGCATGTCCTGTGTTTGTTGAGAGGTCTCATCGTACTTGCTTATTCTTTTTTGTAAGTACCTACTTTGGTAACCCGAAAATTGCTCGTACATGTCTTTCTACAGAGGTTCAGTAACATGACTTAAGCTTTGCTGGTCAGAATAGTAAGAGGCGTGGGCTTGTCCAAATATTATTGTTTGTCGTTTTTATCAAACAACATTATTGTACCATTGTAGGGACATTCTCCCGTGTTATGGGGAACTAATACTCCAACTAATAACTCGCTAACAGATTGGTTCAGGGTTTTATGATAAGTTTTCATTAATTTGTTTGTAGAAATAATATGCTCGAATTCTCTTTTGGTCCACTTTTACGAGAACCACGTGATGGTAACATTATGTATTATTAGGTACTTCGACACCACAAAGAGATTTTTTAGATTTAACAAATCTGTTTGTAAGCGAAGATCGATAAATAGATAGGTGGGCAAAAAGTCCTATGCAAGTTTTTGTACTTCGGAGACTCTGGGGTCCACTAACAAAACAAGTTCAAGTTAATCCCTAGGGATTATGGTTTTGTAAAAGGGTTGATGTGAGCAAATATAATTAAATCAATATTGTCGTGGTTTAGCATCAATAAGTTGCTCTTTCAACAAATAATTTAAGTCCCTGTAAGTTTGTGTGTGAGTGTGTGTACTAGTGGCGAAGTGTCCATATAACTCGATTCCTACCGGCTTACCTTTGCAAAAACCGCTTAGCATTGTCTATTAATCAATTATAAATCAATGACGCAACATCCACTCAATACAAAATAATATAAAACAAAAAAGTATTCTCTTACGTAAATCGCAATAATAATTACAGTAATAATAATTTTCAATATAATTATTTACGTACTCATAACGCCATCTTGTAATTAAAGGTTGTCAACTAACAACTTGTTATGGTTCAGTCAGAGAGTACTTAAAGCGCGCATGCGCGGAGCGCAGTAAGCCGGTCGCGAAATTAGGAATCCAGTACAACAGACTGTACGGAAATCGTACGGTCACGTGACACTTTGTATTCGTCGATCTAAGGTACCATATAAGCCGGTGGCCATCGGCTTATGACAAGGATAAAAGATACAACTACAACATTGCGAGAGCGAGAAAGCACTATTGCAACCAGTGGACCGACCAATTGTAACGAAGTTTCATTTCATTTCACGTTAAGTACTTAATTTGCCATTGACATTCCTTTGTTTTTATCAATTATTTAAATCTGATAGAAATCAGCCTTTCTTCTGAATTTTTAGTTTTTAATTATATTTATTTGTTTTTATATTTTTATACGGCTTGCGTCTTGACTTTGGCAGAATCATCGGTAAACGATAGGACCATTTGAAGAAAAAACAGATATTTGTATTTATTTTCTGCAAATAGGTTATAAAATTCGCTTTCTTGTTTAAAGTAGTAAAATTTGTATGTTTAATTATTTATGATTGTGTATTATGTGTTGTGCATTGGTTGACTTTATTTTTGTCGTAGTGCGTTGGGATCCTATGGAATATTTTTGTAAGTACTTGTTTGTATTGTTTTCAGCAAATTTAATAGTTTGTTGTTATAAGGGACAGGTTAATAGTGTTATATTATATTGACTATCCTATTATGTGATGTGCGATAAAACATCATTCTCGAAATTGAATTATAAATATAAGAAACGCCGGCGCTGTGGATTTACGAAACATTTTAATACAATTATCTCATTTCGATACGTATAAGTAAGTGGCTTACAGACAGTATTCTCAGATTCTAAAAGTAAGTAAGTAGGTATGTAGAATCATTTAGGATATAGCAATATAAACAATTAATCTAATTGATCAAAGAAGTCTTCCAAACAGAGAAACATTTTCGTATTTTAAGTTTATGAGTTCGGGACAACTAGGTAAAATCGAAACATTTTCTCACGAATACCTATGAACTACAGAATAATAGTAATATAAAGTAGAACAAAAGTCCACGGAATCTTCGGCTTCCCTTTTATAAAAATCCACCCTTCGCCACTGGTGTGTACCTACGTGTATGTGCAGAACTGCTGAAAGTGTAGGTACGTAGTATATCATTCGCTTTGAAATAAGTATCATGTTAGGTGTCATGTCTCTTTATACCCGTTATCTACATACACTCGTACTACAAGGCCTTACTTACTATAAAGAGATTTGTAACGGACAATTGGAAAAACGGTTAAGTAACAAAATAAATACATAAATATTTGAGGCAAAGATACATGCCCTACTGGCCGTATCAAACAAGGTTCGCTTTACTGCTTTTCGATTTGGTTTGTTTATTTCTACATGAATATGTACGTTGCGTGCAACAGATGAATTTGGAAACAAGAAGACAATAATACGTGGACGTGTTTTGGCTGAGATGATAAAGATATTGTAAGCTCACATCCTACGGAACAAGCTCTTGTTGGAAGACATTCTATGAATATAAGCGTATACTAGCTAAGTTCTTATTCAAAATTTTGGTTTCTAATGAAATTATTACATGTTTCTCTAATGATTTAAAACCTAAAACAATAAAATTTTAAATACTGGCTGATATAATCTAAGCCTCAAGCTAAACGACCATAAATATACCATATTGATTGCATGTTTCGAATACTTGAAGTTGCTGGCAAAGAAATATTCTTATTGTTTACGCCATACAGCCAGAAACTTATAGCAATAAAACAAAATTAAACATTATAAACCTATAAACTTATTGGTTGACCCTTTACTACATTTTTTAAATAGAGCAAAAGTTAATAATAACACTTTACTTTAAGTCATGATTCATTGGAAATCAAAACCAAAGTAGGTTGGTAAAGTTCTTATGTTGAGTTGTACCAAACAAGGATTTTAAACACATAAGACGCCTTTATTTAAAAAAAAATAAAGGCGTCTTATGTGGATTCGAAAAACATACTCGTAATATAATTTCTAGATATTAATTAAACCAAACAATCGGGCCAGCTTGGTTATTAATAAGTTTAATTATTATATAATTTACCCTTCTATCATCAGGTGAACTTCGTCCTTGCTTTAGATCACCAAAGGACTGATAATAACATTTGTGGGGAATAATGATTTATTAATTACTACTATATATATATCTAGAAAGTCAAAAGTCTGTCCTCAAGACACTTTTAAATAAATACCCTTCAAAAGGTTATACTAAAAGTCTGTATCATGATTTATTATTCTCGTGATTGTCGCTTTTAAATATACGTTCTAAGAACAATAACATAAAACAAATATCTCGTTAACCTCGACTCAAAAATCTTTGTCCATGAACAAATAAGTTATTTGCATAAGCGAATTCGTCGAACAACGCCGCGGCTATTATTTAATGAGCTACGCCTAATATGACAACGCTATGATATAATGTTGTAAATTACGTGCAATTATGACTACACGCATCGCTCCTAACCCTGTGGACATGGTGAATGACAAATAGAATGGACCTTGAGCCTACGAGATTGATGTTGTGCTATTTAGCACGTTTTGTTTGATTACAATGTGCGCATGATATGAAAATAATGTAACACGAGTTTCAACTAACCAACAAACCACTAACTAAACAAGCTTGCACTTGTTCGCAGAATATCTAAAATAAGCCGGTGTCGGTACACAGCGGCGTTTCCTTATGAACGCTAGGACTAGTGGGCGGCTGGTGGCGTATTAGCTAGTTTATGCTTTCCGAGACCAAAATAATTCACAATCGAGTCCATTCTATAGCATCCGTTATTGAACGGTGAGTAGCCGGCATGTGCTTATGACGATGAAGCAACGAGGCGTTATTTAAAAATAACAAGCCCTTTACCATCGACATGTTGTGATAAACACCAGGTATGCCGTTCATATTATAGCATCGAGTTAGTATATTCCAGTGGCGAAGGGTGGATTTTTATAAAAGGGAAGCCGAAGATTCCGTGGACTTTTGTTCTACTTTATATTACTATTATTCTGTAGTTCATAGGTATTCGTGAGAAAATGTTTCGATTTTACCTAGTTGTCCCGAACTCATAAACTTAAAATACGAAAATGTTTCTCTGTTTGGAAGACTTCTTTGATCAATTAGATTAATTGTTTATATTGCTATATCCTAA
This sequence comes from Schrankia costaestrigalis, assembly GCA_905475405.1. Classification (NCBI taxonomy): domain Eukaryota; kingdom Metazoa; phylum Arthropoda; class Insecta; order Lepidoptera; family Erebidae; genus Schrankia; species Schrankia costaestrigalis. The sequence continues at coordinate 12,786,970 of FR997827.1, forward strand.
ATGATTCTACATACCTACTTACTTACTTTTAGAATCTGAGAATACTGTCTGTAAGCCACTTACTTATACGTATCGAAATGAGATAATTGTATTAAAATGTTTCGTAAATCCACAGCGCCGGCGTTTCTTATATTTATAATTCAATTTCGAGAATGATGTTTTATCGCACATCACATAATAGGATAGTCAATATAATATAACACTATTAACCTGTCCCTTATAACAACAAACTATTAAATTTGCTGAAAACAATACAAACAAGTACTTACAAAAATATTCCATAGGATCCCAACGCACTACGACAAAAATAAAGTCAACCAATGCACAACACATAATACACAATCATAAATAATTAAACATACAAATTTTACTACTTTAAACAAGAAAGCGAATTTTATAACCTATTTGCAGAAAATAAATACAAATATCTGTTTTTTCTTCAAATGGTCCTATCGTTTACCGATGATTCTGCCAAAGTCAAGACGCAAGCCGTATAAAAATATAAAAACAAATAAATATAATTAAAAACTAAAAATTCAGAAGAAAGGCTGATTTCTATCAGATTTAAATAATTGATAAAAACAAAGGAATGTCAATGGCAAATTAAGTACTTAACGTGAAATGAAATGAAACTTCGTTACAATTGGTCGGTCCACTGGTTGCAATAGTGCTTTCTCGCTCTCGCAATGTTGTAGTTGTATCTTTTATCCTTGTCATAAGCCGATGGCCACCGGCTTATATGGTACCTTAGATCGACGAATACAAAGTGTCACGTGACCGTACGATTTCCGTACAGTCTGTTGTACTGGATTCCTAATTTCGCGACCGGCTTACTGCGCTCCGCGCATGCGCGCTTTAAGTACTCTCTGACTGAACCATAACAAGTTGTTAGTTGACAACCTTTAATTACAAGATGGCGTTATGAGTACGTAAATAATTATATTGAAAATTATTATTACTGTAATTATTATTGCGATTTACGTAAGAGAATACTTTTTTGTTTTATATTATTTTGTATTGAGTGGATGTTGCGTCATTGATTTATAATTGATTAATAGACAATGCTAAGCGGTTTTTGCAAAGGTAAGCCGGTAGGAATCGAGTTATATGGACACTTCGCCACTAGTATATTCATAACACAAGCGGTGGAATTTTTTTGTAAACGAGGCTTTGACGTAACAATAACTTTACCTTCAATGTTATTTAAAACATTCAGGGTACATATTTGCAAAATAGTTAATGGAATGAGAAGCGTGCGGTGCGCCGCGGGATTTACTGCGAGCGGCTCAGTGATCTCTCTCAAGCTCGTCATCGGAAGTGTGGACCGGTCGCGGGCATTCCTGAGGTCCCAGCGACGAATGTCTACGAATGCGTGTACAAATGTGTGTCAGGGTTTGATACGATTATGATTTCATTCAAGTCTATCGCGAGCGTATCCTTTTTACGTCGATGCATGTTGTTTACAGCGGATGCAGCGGTTTAATCAATTAAATGTCAATCAAGCGTGTACAAACAAGGTCAGTTATGTCCATTAAAAAGGCACGCTTTAATTAGGTAAGAAACTATTCGATCTACATAATGCTAGTGTAGACTCTACTTGGACACGTGTGGTCGTGAATTCAATGTTGCGTGACCTATCCGCCTTTGTTCCCTTACCATGACATTCTTAATTATTAGGAGGAAAATTATAACTTTTTATACTGTGTCCTTATCACTAATCGATCTCTATATTGCGGTTGATTAACAGAAGATTTTCATAGCATGTAACACGAACATAAACCTATTTGAATTACTTAACTAGACATGCTTCATCTACGGTTAAACAGAATTTAATGCAGTTTTAATGTTTCGTACGTAAAGGGGAGCCGATTAGCTTCAGCCCATACACAAACGTTCGCGTGTGCTTGTACTGCGTTATATAAATTGCTGTTTGCAGAGACAATGGTCGTTGGGAATGAGCAAAAAATTCTTCAATTTAAAGCCAACTTTTATGTAGGACAAACGCTATGTTCTGAGCGTTGATTATAATGTAATCAGGGTAATAGGTGATACAATAATAATATTTAAGTACTACGTTTAATATTATGCAATTCGTTATAAATATGACTTTCACTTTTTGATCCAATTTAAGAGGTCATTGAAATTTATTCCTACTCTACTAGCCGTAAAAACTGAAATGGTAAAGAGCTTTTGCTAGTGTGCAATTATTGTCATTACGTATGGTAAGAGTAAAGGTGCTGAATTAATATTTTTAAAATAAATGTGTATTTAAAATTCTAATAAAACTTCTTTAAGACTAACTTGGAAGTAGGTATAGGTATCCTTTTAAACTAAAACAGATTATTTTCCTTTTTTCGTTAAATGGCAGATTCTGAAAACGGCAGTTAAATTGGTAAAACAATAGCAAGCTAAGGTAGAGGTTATACACCAACGAATTAATAAAAAAATAAATTCTTCCTCATTTTGCAGTTGCATAATGGATCAAGATTATAAAATGACAGATGACAGAGCATCGGATGAATTTATACACATTAAATCATGAAAAAAATCATAAAATCATTTCGTTTAGTCAGAAATGATGGGGCTAAGTAATTGAACCAGCGCTGTTCATGCATAACTAAACATTGCAAAATATTTAATAGCAATGACCGGCGGACAGACGAGACGTACCGTTGCGTTGTCGCATTAACTCGTTGGAAACTTCTCGGTGCGAGATAGCCTGTCGTTACTTCATAGCCTTGGTTAATTTCTTTTAGGATTTTTCTATTAAGTATATGAGTAAGGAAATGAATTGATTGAGGAGACGGGTGGACGACCAGGAAAAGTGGTACGAACAGATACGTGGGCAGGTCTTGTCCAACAGTGAAGCACACGAACTCAGGTTATGTAAAGAATTTCAAAATTTCAAGAATCACCAGCCCACAGACAAAACAAAACTATGCAGGTGCGTAAGGTTAGTTTATGATGGAATAATAATACATAGTGTCATCACTCATCACATTAACCCTTACCTTAATAGTTGTCTAATAGAAGAAAATCCGAGATACGCAAAGAAAGAACTTCGTATGAAACTCTATACCAATGCATAATGGCTAGTGGTATTAATAGACCCGGTTATTAATGAAAAAGCCCACCCTAACAGGAAAATAATAATGGCTTAATTAGAAGATGTAATTGTCAGAAATGAAATTATAAACCACTAATCAGAGATCCCGATTCAGTTTACGTAATAGAATAATATTTAAATAACGATAATTACTTTCATGAAACAGGAATGATGATTCAAAAACGTTTATAAGTTATAAATAAACTCGGTTTTAGTTTTCTTCGACGTTTCGCACAAAGTTGGTCTCACAGAAGTAACACAATTTCAAACTTATTTAATTAATAAATTATTATTTAAAATGTAACAGTCTACATTATACACGTGGTGTAATTTTATCTCAACTCGCATAAACTTTAACGCGGACTTGAGAATTTTAATTATAATTAGGAAATACTTTAAATATTTTCTCATAACGATAAAGACATACAATTAGGTTAAATAGTCTAGATATTAGAATGACCTGTATAACTATAACAATCTACTAAATATATCACTCTACTCCTAGGCTGTCTTAAAAATCAATACCTAAATGGACTGCTGTAAAGGCATCATAAAAATTTCACATAAAAATATGTATTTTAGAAACGCAAAAACTTGATCTATTAGTGATAAAGAATTTTTTTCAAAAATCAATATTAATCAGAACAACCCGGTGGCTTCTAATTCAAAGACGCTTCGACTTATCAACACTTTGCCTATACCTATTTAAAACATCTTGGAATACCTAAACGCTTTTATTGCTTTAATTTAAGGGCTATAAAGTAAGCTGAGAACTAAAAGTGTCAATAATTCGTTCATATTGTTATTGAATGAGAACTGTGGTAGCATATCGTGGTGTAGCTGGCGGCACAAATTGTTGATTACAAAAGAGCAGCAATTGAGACGTCAGAAACGCAGGAAACGAACAGATTGAAACTTATGTCTGCATTGCAACTCGGCCAATCACTACTCATCTAGTTTATAAGTAGATTGTATAAGAAGTGGCTCGTTATAAATAACTACACAGAAACAATGTGATGCGGCATTGCGTTACGAGAATTATTCCATCATTGAATAGCGTCGCTCTTACCAAATATTTGACCTAACAATCATATCAAATAATAACAACAGCGTAGAAAGTTTCATCCATATAGTTGCTCGCATGGCTCGTTTCCGGCGCTTCTATTGTTTGCAAATGACTCACTAACTATTATTTTAAAACTATGTTTTTTTGTTTAATGTGTCTCTTGTTGTAGCAAAAGTCAAGGATTGTTGTGAGAACATTGGAAAGTGCGGAGCGGTGGTTGTTGTGGGCAGATGAGAGAAAGTGCGGTCGGAGGTCGCCGCCGCCCGCTGCCCGGGGCACGATGTAACTAGCTACACACTATGATCCGACAATAAAAACACATAAAACTCTCAAAACTATCTTTACGACTTTTCTTAAAAACTTAATGCTAAGTCATCAAAGTCGATAAAAATAATAGTCTCGGCGTTAACCGTTATTCTATACCAAAGTAAAAATAGACTATTATATCTGCACTATAATAAAATCAAATCAATATCATTCGAAACTTTGCATAAATATTCACAAGCAGCGTCGTGCCTTTCTGTTTTGTTGTGATATCAATCAGCAAAAGAAATAAAAGTCTAATCGCTTACAACGAGCGTGTGGCGCCATCGATATCTCTTCCTATCGTTTAGAAATTATTTTAAAGCACAGATGCGATTGCGAAATAAAGTAATTATTTTATATTTTGCTTATATATTACATTAGTTGGTTGCAACGTCGTGCAAATTGGTTGACGCAGTTGCCAACGACCGGACGAATCTCATTAACAGCACAGATTGATAGCCTCTGGAAAATGTTTTAAATTATTTCACGATACATTAATATTGAATATCCTATCGCTCTCGATATAGGATACTAAGGTGATTATAACCGAGTCGAGATGCGACTACTCTCATACTCGACTGAAACCTGATAGCTTCGGATAGTCAGGTTAAAAATTTTGTGGAAGTTTATTAAGTGACTATTAATGAGCGTATAAAATCGTAAAATTCTTATTTATGATAAGATTTTTGTTCGTATTAGTGCTTCCATTTTTTAATTTAATTTAACGGTTATGGATTTATAGAGTATAAAATTACTCTCGTAAAATTTTATAAGTGTTTTTCATCGTATATAAAATAAGAAATATCTTTTAAAATAATAAAAGATAAAACATAGAATGGGAAATATGTTATAGTACATGTATAATAATTTGTAGTTAACCTATCACGAAATGCTTACATTGCCAATGCTTGATTCGATAGTCAAACTCTACCATTTAAGACTCAACATAAGAGTGTCAGACGCACCTTTTTACCTATTCTCTTTTCCTGTGATCGAACCTTAACCTATTAATACGACGCAGTGAAAACAAATTGATATAGGAGATAGTACAATGCATAATGCGGTGGTATGTTGTATTTGTTTATGTAATAGTTTCTTTTAAATAAAAGACAAAGAAAGACATCCAGACTCAGTGCAACAGTTAGTGGATTTAAATCCGCAACCTCGTGCACGGCACACTTTTATATTATCCATATTATAAATGGGAACGTGTGTCTGTCTTTCTTTCACGGCAAAACGGAGCGACGAATTGACGTCATTTTTTTAAGGGATGGAGAGTAACATAGGCTTCGTTTTTTTTCTTCTGTGTCCAGGAAAGGGGAACAGTGCTACCCCGAATTTAACGCGAGCGAAACCGCGGGCAAAAGCTAGTATATTTATAATTCTACTAAGTCAATATACGACTTACGACTTAGCAGGTACAAAGTTACTACAAGCTTATTTTAAAATATTTGTTAGATAATTGTTTTATGAATAGCAGTTAGCCTTACTTGCATAGTTCCAATGTACGTTAAGATAACATCACGAGCCGTTGAACGGGTGGTAAGATTGCAAGACTAGGTCCCAGTCACGTACCGCTGTGTAATTTGTAAGTAATTGTGCCTCAGTTTGTCAAACATGACGCAGCTCAAGGGCCCGAATAGCCTCATAATAGTACATCAAATGTATCCAAACCTAATTTAAATAGATGGGTAACGGTTTGTTGAGCAATGGGACATCGACCCGCGGCCGAAGTGAAGTCCATTTGATCACTTATGCATCAAACGCGTTCCGACACACTCCCCGGCCCGCCGACACCATAACAGCGTAGTACCAGCGAACTACCAGGTTTATTAACTCTCTTGTAGACTCGTACACGTTGAGAAACATTTTAAATTAAGTTTGATCGAGGTGCTATACAACTTTACTACCTATACAATCATATATAGATACAATCAGAAAGTTGTATATTATGTCGCAGGGAAATGAGGAAATCAGGGATTTCACGAAATCCCTAGGGATATGACGAAATCCCGTTTGTACTAGAAAAGAAATGCTCATATTTTTGTTTGTAGATAAAAAAACACAAGCGAGCGTGCCGCGGCAGCGGCCGCCGAAGTGCAAGGCATTTTCGTCATTTGCCGGGATTTCGTGATATCCCTAGTGATTTCGTGAAATCCCTGGTTTCCTCATTTCCCTGCGACATATATACGAGTACGTTACAGCAACAAAATTTAAATAATTGTCTGCATACAAAATGTTACCTCCCGTTTTTATCTGGATGTCATAAAAGTCGAATAAGAGGCATTGACAGAATTGATACCAATGGAGAGAAGGAAACCTTGAAACCTTGAACCAAATCAACTAGCTAGTGTAGATCTCTGCACTATATTTTCTTGTTCCATGCAGTCATTATAAATTTCTTCTTATTTCATTTCCAACGATCTTTCTAGCAAAAACTATTAAGTCATTATTCGTTTAACCACTGTGCCGAGCATTGTTAAAGAATTGTATGCGGTCCAAAAAGTATAAACTTCGTCCAAAAAAGTTAAAGAAAATATGTAGTACGCGTTTACAAATGGAGCCCGTTGAAAAGGGACCTACCACATTATGGGAATTCCTAAAATATAAGCTTTACTTCTCTAGGTTAATTGATGGCTTACAGTTTGTGAATGCGTGCAAGAATGTTGTCCTTGCAGATTTAGCGCTATACTGTAGAAATAAATCGTTTATCCTTGCTGTCGGTTTGGAGTAGGACTCTCGTTTGTTGTACTCTTTGCAAATTCCACGCTGTAATTTAATCCACAAAACAACTAACTGCGCACTTAACTGGTTACTATTACTCGACAAACATAGATAGGTATCTACTACTTGTATATTTGTACTAAAATGTAGGTTATTTCTATTTAAGTATAAAGTTATTTCTATACAATATTTAGAACCCACTCGTAAGTTTGTAACATATTTGAAGAAGCTCGTGTTTAATGATTCAACACCTAGGTGCTAGATGCCTTTGATATGTACGTAAAATGTCAAGGATAGAATGTGTAATTCAAACTCAACCACAATAACACTGTTCCTTGTTTTGACTGTTAAGAAATACGATAGAATCTTATAGTATAGTAGATGTGTGTTATTTATAAGTGTAGTGTTAGGAGACGCAGAGAGCGTGTCTGGTGGCACTTCCCTTCTATCCGGATCATTGCGCAGGATCGTCCGTTGACTAAGTATCCTGGCTGGATTGAACTTTATACGGGGTCAATTGCGTTAAAGTTACATGAACTCTACTTTGTATATAAACGTTATCCGTATTAAAATATCGGAGCTTTACATGCACAGTACGACGATAACAGTAGGATTTACAGCGCCGTGCCAAATTAAATTTTAACATTTGGTGGCAGCTACCAACGTAGCGCAGATCAATGGCGGCATAAGTCGATTATTCAACCAGATCCCGCGGGAAATAATATTAATGTGGACATGGTGGCTTTTTCACGCACGTAGCTGGCAAATGGACTCGGAATTTTGTAGAGATGCGTGAGGTCACGGCGCGCACGACCACTATGTTCCTTCACTCATCGTGTGAAATCTCATTCATCATTCAACGTAATTTAACAAAAAGCTACGAATTCTCTGTTTCCTTTTTTCATTCGGAACAAGTACGAGTAGGTACTATTGTATGCTACACTCGAAGAGATGGATGAGGATTTTCTGAAGTGTTTTCGAACATTCAACGGTACTACTAAGTAAGTGACAATCTTTCTTGTTTACTTTGGAACAAAACCAAAACAATTTTAGCATTGGATACTGTTATTTTTGTCTGCGTGGTGAAGGAGTATTAATATCAATCTCGCCACCCTATCTCATTGTGTGGATATTGTAAACGACCAATAAGAGAAGCTACTTAAATCTTTTGACTTGAGTAAAATAAACAAAACGTGAGACAAAATCATATATCAATCCGTCTAGCCAGCGTCGTAAATATAGGCCACCAAGTATCCCTCCTACAATCCAGGAGACGTATCCGCATTGAGAACTTAGAGAGTCGCTGTGGTATTGTAGTTTTTGGGGAAAAGACCGATAGATAATATCTAAATGGTAACAAAAGAATTTAAAATAGTACTAATTATTTATTTATTATTACTATTATTTTATTCAAGTTAAATATTTTCTCTAATTAACTAAACTATAGCGTTTTAAAACAGTTTATTTTTTTTATTTTCAGCAAGCTTTTGACGCAGTATGATTAAGTTTTATAACAGCTCTATATCGAATGCCAATAAAGCTTAAATAGTATTCGATTAGCTCGCATTTTTACGACTACTCATTATTTTTCAAGTCACGTATATGAAAATTATAGTTAAGGAGATATCTATTATCAGCATATTCGATAATGCTGTGTCGGATGAGCTGTCAAATCCGTGACTTCAATTAAAATTAATCATTGTCTGTTGAAGCGATTGATGATTTGAGTTGTGTACTGTTGATACTTAGTGGTCATTATATACCTTTGAAGACGGATTTCTATAGTATGTAAATATAGGTTTTTAGTTGGTAATACAGTCTGTTTCAATGTTGTGAGATGATGTTCTTTAGCTTTGTTTTTAATTTGGATTTAGAAGTTTAAATTGACTGACTGTATGTTTATTGTTATACATTTCTAAGCTAGATATTTCAATTTCAAATTAGTCTAAAATAAAAACTAACTGAAATACAAAATAATAACGTTGATTAAATATTTATGTAGCTAGGTATATAAAGACTCAAATAATACCCCTGAATGATTTATTTGGTTAGCTTTAAATAACAAAACCTTGTTATCTGTAATTGTGTCTTTTTTGATGGATATAGAGGACAAGCTCAGTAGAAAAAGCCCCAAGAAGTGTCACATTGTAAGAAATATCATCAATCAAGCGATATAAAAAGAAGAAATCCTCATTGAGCGACAAGATCTCAAGCGAACTTTATAAAAAATGAAATATTTTTTCTCGTTGGCCAGTGATATAGGCAATTGAAATTTAACTACATTTTCATTTGACGACGAGACGTGAGAAATTTAATGTCGAATTTTACACAAAAGAGGTTAGACTTTTTTAAGTATCAAAGTCACGACTTCTATCATACTTGTAGTAATTTATATACCTTATACTATGTAATAAGAGCGAAAAAAATAGAACTATTAGACACGTAATCATTTTTACGTCGTGGACTGTACCTTCTTATCTTAAATGTATTGAGATTTGATGACAAATTGTGATTGTAAAAAAGGAAAGCTTTAGAATAGTAACTTTGGTGGATTTTTGATATCTTATTCTGATTACGATAATGACTATACTGATAAATCGGCGCATTGTTTACGTATAATATTAATAAATTCTATATTCATTTAGTTATATAATTGCCTAATATACTTAACTCCGTTCAGCATAATCTGTTAGCTATTAATTCGGACACGTTTTCATAAGCTGTGGATTATGTGCCCTTAAGCAACGTTTCTTGGCAGTATGACCCCTTGCTGGCATTGTACTAATATAAAAATTATATAGTTAAACATTCCAACGCGCTTCATCTCCCACAGCGCGTATCGCAACTGCGTATGTAATGTGATTCGACAACTACAAAATTGTGTAACTTGATCAAAGGTGGAAGTTGGACCACTCCTTTATGTCTACGACTATGTGAAATAAGTATGTATTTATATTTATAAGTTCATTAATTAGCGTGTGTTACGAGAACTCGCAAAGGTTTTGAAATTATTGACAGTGAACATGCGAGCTTTGTCGGTTGAGTGTCGTATTTATCATACAGTGTACACGCAGTCGACGTGATAGTTCGCAATACGACCTACGTATGTACTGAATGTACCATTGCACGTGAGAAATGTGATCAGAATATATAATAATAACACATACGCACACAACGGACTCTACTGCAATTTAGATAAGTGCTGCCTATGTCATATTACAGTTTCAACGGACACGCCAGTTAAATAAATTGTCCAGTACGTTTAGCGCGAAAAATTGTATTGTAACTTAATGTCTAGTGAAAGATTAAAAATGGTGTTGATTTTTGGACATGGAGGCATTTTTATTATACTTTATTTATCATACATTTGAACCTGTAAGGACATAAAGGCTTAAAGGAATATTATTGCTTAAATCACTTCAAGAATGAAGACAACTGATAAGAGTGAATTATTTAAGTAATTTATTCCGCAGCCATTTACTTTGCCGATTAGACAACCTGCCTTCACCTACGTTTGAATGATCCTATGTCAAAGAAGGAATCACACCGTATTAATAAGCTTCTATTAGCACACAACTTCCGAACATAGCAGTCGATACCTATAGCAGGAGAAGTTATCAAATCACGGAAACATGACTGTCGCGCCTTAATTCACTTTCAATTCAACAAGTCAGCTCATACGTACGTGAAATCTATTAATTTATTTATTTGCAATCTCACTCCTCTAAAGCAAGTAATCTATACTTATAATAAAACTGTAGAGAGATCAATTCTGTACATTGAATATATGTTAAAAATTAATATTGGAGGATGAATGGTGATCGATACTAATGCCAAAAATGCAATCAATAAATTTTTTGTCTGTCTGTCTGTCTGTCTGTCTGTCTGTCTGTCTGTCTGTATGTGCACGCATGGGTCAAAAACTACTGAAGGCATTTTAACCAAACTTGGTACAATTGTAGTCCATACTCCCGGGCAGGTTATAGGCTGTATAACATAACGCTAAGACACATAGGAGCTGAGCAGTGGCAAAAAATTTGAAGCAAGTCGGTTGAAAAAAAGCGCGTTCGAGCTCTTATCATCGCATACGTTGATCATACGCCAAAAATATGTATTACAAAAATAATGGTCTTCAAACGATGAACAAAAAAGTCCTGAATAGTATATATCTATCTTTTATATATTAGTCACAATAACCTGTTTAATCGTTAGGGTTTTCTTCAAAGTGTATTAAATACATAAATATATTGTAATTTGCATAGACATATCTTTTTCAAACTCCCATATTTCAAAAGTACACTTTAATACCTTATTCATAAAAAAAAATTTATAGAAATCGGTTTATAAACACACAAGATTTAGATGAAAGAAAATTTCCAAATGTCGCCGCGCCAGTATGAGTACGGCAGTACGGTTGATTTTTGTTTAACGTCCGAAACGGCCAACCGGTGCATCTATATAATTTCATTCACATTGACTCTTAATGCGAACGGACGTGGTTCTTATTGACTCTTCTCGGAATAAGCGAGCTTTAGATATTAAAATACATAGATACGAAGTTTTTAGGTATTAAGTTTAAAGTAGGTATCTATCTATACTATAATAAAACAATCGGAATCGGATAAGTAATACTCGAGATATCGCTAGATCTCTTTATTAGAACAGTCCAATACAAATCAGGGGTCATGAAAAATGGATTTGGTTCAATGTTGAATGAATTTAAATTTCGTTTCTTTTGTTCACGAGATGGCGTTACCAGTAGTAATCATAAAATAAATGAGTTTTTAAATAATATATAACTATTTTATTATTAAGTGCTATTAATAAGTTATTCCTTTTAAATGTTAATAAAATTAACCATGAATCGTATGTGTAATATCAATTATTATAAGTCTTCACACTAGCCTTTAAAAATATCAATTTAACGGACACAAAGAACATCCAGACTAAGGACAATAGTTTGTGTATCACAATTGTCCTCCATGGGAATCGAACCCGCGACCTCATGCACGCCAGCCATGTAATGCGACCGCCGCGCCACCGAGGCAGGTAATTCTGCCGCACCATAACGTGGCGTGCAAATGTATTCATTCATAATTAATTAGCGATTATCCGTGTGGTGACGGAGCAAGAATACAATATGTCACCTCCCCATCTCATCCCATGGGTGGCGTAAAACCGACTAAGGGACTATCGGTGAATATTATCTTTACGAAATAAAAATGAAGGAAAACTTGAAATTAAACCCTATACCAATCCGACTGGCCAACGTGGTATTAGTAGGCCAAGTATCCCTCCGTCACGGGAGGAGGCGCGTCCTTGCAGTGAGACATTAATGGGCTGTTATGATGAAAAAAAGCGATGTCATTTATTTTAACTTACAAATTTGACAACAGATGGCATTGTGCCTGTGACGTCATTTTCAGTATCGCGGTATTAAGATTTTACTTGAAAGAATGACGTTCGCTCATGTCTTTCAGTATAAGTTTAGACACAGTCTTCATAGATCTGCCTTTGTAAAGATCTGTTTTTGAAAAGGTTTTGGTTCGTTCGTTAATTTTACAATTCGTGTGTAGGTATATCTGTTTGTTATAAGGTTTAAAAACGATTTTTCAGTATTAAATCGAATTGCGAAGTAAGTAACATCCGCCACGCGAACGAAGTCGCGGGCACAGCAGCTAGTCTTTTATAAAATCATAACGCTTCCTGTCATTTCATCATAACATCCCATTAATGTCCACTACAGGGACGTCGGGAAACTTGACTTATTAAACCTCGCTGGACAAGCAGATTGGTATACCTAGGTTTAATGTCAGGTTTATCTTATTTTGTTTTTGTAGACATAATGTTTGAACTCTTTCAATTTAGCAGTTTCATAGTATTTATAGTGTCGAGTGGCAGCCGTACAGCAAAATTTGTATAAAAACAAATGAACGTTGCTTTTGCTGTTCGAAAAACGGCAGCCATACGGCACGAAGCAGCTAAATTGAAAGAGCCCTTAGTGTACTTCTCTTTTAGGATACTCGTGTCATGAAACGGGGTGGTTATACAGTAATTTATTATATAATTATTATTTCTTACATTAAGCAGGTTTAAAAGTAAAGTAGGCCGAAAACAAGTTATTACGTTAAGTCATTAAGCATAAGTTTACTCATGTTTTGAAGATGAAAGTTTTGGTTGGAAGTCTGAGCGGATGTGACATAAAAGTTGTCTGTATCTGATTCATGCTATGGTTGTAACACAACTTGTGTGTTCTTGCAAATTAAATAAGGAAAAGTGTGGTTTGTATTTAATTTACATTGTTTTACTTTAGTTTGTTTCCAAAAAAATTAGATCGATTTGTATTTTAAACGGTGTTACGATAACAATAATAATACTCACCGATATAATAATCATCGAGATGAGGTATGCCGAAAATAATAAAAATATAATAATAATATTGCTATGCCCATTCAAGTAAATTAAATCAAGGACTATTGTAAGAACTCACTCCTTCATACATACATAAGGTAGAGCGTCTTGTAGGAGTCTATAGAAGATGCTACCATTATATTATCATTCCTAGAAACGGAAAACCTAAAACAAAACCAATACCAGGTCGCCAAGCCAACGTGGTTCTAGTAGTCTAAGTCATCCTCCATCACTAAATAGTAGTGTGTCTCTGACATTAATATAGTATAGTACTTCTGACGTAATTTTATAAATTAACACCTTCAATCTTTGACATTGCCTCACACAAGGCTTGCATAGTAATTAAATCGCAGCTATGTATTGTAAAGCACAATAAAGAACCCTGAAGGCCATCAGCAATAATCAGCATGCCTTAAAACAAATGAAGGCAATAACTAATTGTAACAACATCAGTATGGCGCTACATCGCCCCAATTTTTTATTATGTGTTATGAACTCAATTTATAAAAATCAAACCAATTGATTGTTGTACAAGGCTTAATCAATATTCAATTGACCATTTATTGTAAAACTTACGTAATAGAATGTTATACAAAGTTTTTTTAAAAACAAAAGTAGTAATTAAAAAGTTGTTAAAAATGGCAATGAAATAATTTTGACAAATGAAAGCTCAAAATCAAATTGTAATAAATACTTTTCGAACCTCTTTTTTTTATTAAGCTCACATTCTGTTTTCAAACCACACAATCGTGTCAATGAGACACGACCTACATAGAGTGTGGGTACATACATTTATCATAACTTTTGTTTGAATAATAGTACAGTCAAATAAGGCTTAATTAGGGGCAAACCTCGGAACGGAAGCGAATAAGCTGTAAATTTGCATAAACCTTTGTTTTGGTGTACTAATGACTGGTAGAAAAGTCTCATATGATCACGTGTCTGCGTCATAAGTTATTCAAGGTCAAAGGTCACGAAAATCAGTTTTTTCCCATTATCTCGTTTTCTATGGGAAATACGCATTTAAGGTCATTAAAAATATTGTAGATCATAAAATTGTCTACAAAAAATATCTGTACACTTTTCTCCTAAAAAGCATCGCTTTCGAGATATCGTGACTTTAGAGCGCAGGAAAGTCGTATTTTCGACTATATGCACACACTAGCTTTTTCCCGTGATTTCGCTCGCGTTTATAAATATTATGAAAAATAAGGCTTATTTCAATATATAGTAGCATATGCATGCTTGGTCACAGCCTAATCGGTTTGAAATTGACAAGGTTACATACAAACTTCCATCCCCTATCTTATCCCTTTAGGGGTAGAATTTATCAAAATCCTTTCTTAGCGGGTGCCTACGTTATATCATCTACCTGCATGCCAAAATTCAGCTAGATCTGTCCAGTGGTTTGGGCTGTGCGTGCGTTATTAACGTGGTTTCTCCAGTAGGAATACTCCTACCACATAGTGATCTATCAACGCACAGCCCAAACCACTGGACAGATCTGGCTGAATTTTGGCATGCAGGTAGATGATATAACGTAGGCATCCGCTAAGAAAGAATTTTGATAAATTCTACCCCTAAAGGGATAAGATAGGGGATGGAAGTTTGTATGTAACTTTGTCAATTTCAAACCGAGTAGGCTGAGACCAAGCATGCATATGCTACTATATATTGAAATAAGCCTTATTTTTCATAATATTTATAAAGGCGAGCGAAATCACGGGAAAAAGCTAGTGTGTGCATATAGTCGAAAATACGACTTTCCTGCGCTCTAAAGTCACGATATCTCGAAAGCGATGCTTTTTAGGAGAAAAGTGTTCAGATATTTTTTGTAGACAATTTTATGATCTACAATATTTATAATGACGTTAAATGCGTATTTCCCATAGAAAACGAGATAATGGGAAAAAACTGATTTTCGTGACCTTTGACCTTGAATAACTTATGACGCAGACACGTGATCATATGAGACTTTTCTACCAGTCATTAGTACACCCAAACAAAGGTGTATGCAAATTTACAGCTTATTCGCTTCCATTCCGAGGTTGAATGCTTATTTTACTGGAGTATAAAGATATTCTCTGAATCAGCTACGTTACATTTCGAATCTCTAAAGGAACTGCTGTGTCATGAAAATCAATTAATTTCTGTTTAATTTTCCTTATCACGTGTGCTGATTGATATTGACTATACTGTACAGGAGTAGTACTTAGCTTTAGTTCATTATACCTGAATAACTACATAGAAATAGTTTTTGACAAATATCTGTTTTCTCCATAACTGGTGAGAAGTTAAACTGTTAAAACAGATTGATACTGTAGCGTCATCTATAAAATTTTTACTACCATTTCTCATCCAAATGGAAGAACAATAAAGTAGGGACCTGCTCATGCATCAGGACATCAAAACTTATGGTAAGGAACAGCAGTATGTGCCGTCTCTTACTTACTTATAGTACAGGAAAGCCATACTAAGCAAATGACTAATGAACTCTTAAACTAGTCTTTGTAAGTCTGTTACATTGTATTATTTTACAAAATGTTTTAAAATAAACAACAAAATCAAGTTATGTACTAACATGTTTCTATTTGAGATAAAATAATGAAAATAATCCATTACGTAGGCCGCTCTAGGAATGGAGTCATGACGTGGGACGGACATTCCTGCGGGGTTTGTTCCATTATTTTGCTTTACATTGTGTCATATCAACCTAAACTCCCCTTTGTTCTTAACGCCTTGAAATAAAGTATATTTTCCAACAAAATAAATGTATAGTTTAATATATTGTTTGTATGTAATACATTACTTTGACCGCGCTCGCCACCGCTCACGCCACGCGTTTGTCATCTTCTGAATTGCTAGTTTTTTTTTATTACAACGTATCTGTAACTGGCTTGAAATGTCCGTCAAGACCAAAAGGTCAATGATTGACATTTATATAGGAGGAAGATGTTTAATCTATAATACCGTTCTATTTGTGGTCCGCGTCGTTTTTATCCGGTTTGTCATTCCCATGTTTAAAGTAATCTGTGGTACCCAAAGGTCAAAATTAACTGACTGAAATTATGTTATTTGAGCAAATTAGTTCCAATTTTTTTCGGTAATTTAATTTTTGTCCTTGCAGCCTATAAGTCTATGATCTTCTACTTTTTTGGTCACATTGAACGACTGCAATAAACACAATTGATTGCATACAGGATGTTTCAAAACACACAGAGAAGCTAGTGCAATAATTAACAATCTATTGTATTTGTTGTACGGTCTAGCAGCGATGGAAAGTTTATAGTATGTTTCAAAACACACAGACATCGAGGTGTTTTAAGTGATTCTGATAACACTTCTTATAAAAGGCAACTTTATATAAAATTCTCTAAGTCATAGAAGCGCAAGCTGTGTTCATCAAACGTAAACAAGCCGGTCTATTTTCGTTTACCTAATCTCCGGTATGGCGGCTTAACCCTTTACAGGGCTGTCAACTGATCGAAATACTTTCGACACCTGTTTTGTTATGTATTTCTTCCGGTTCAATAGTATTACGAAACACTATCCGATCTATGAATTATTAAATAAACAAAAAATATATCTAAAAATAAATCTTTTCATATTATTAACTTAAATATATTGTTTCGTTTATATTTAACAAGTTTAAGAGGTTTTGAGAAGTTATAATATTATTTAAACTTTTGATTAGTACAATAAAGTTTAATGAACAATACCGACTCTACGGTAAACAATTTCTGGAACCACAATAATAACAACAAGATAACCTTGAAAACAGTCAAATGTTTTGAAGATTCTAACAATAAGCCAAATCCAAATTAGGCGGATTTAATCCAAAGACATAAATAAATAAAATAAATAAATATTCCTCACACTTTCACACAACGATATCTAGTCCCAAACTAAGCAGAGCTCGTACTATGGGTACAAGTACAGGTACATGTCTCTAGTTAATAATAATAAGCGTTACCCATATTGGCTCGTGGATGATGCCTTTTTTGCAGATGACTAAGAAGCTCAGGTCACTCTTTTTGAACATACTAATTAGACCTTATTATAATTTTTAGCATTGAGGTACCTACGCTTATCTCTACATTCATTTCAGATAGAACCTTATTCTTGATTAATTAAAAATAAAAATTAAAAACAATATAATAAATAGTTATTTAAAGTATAAAATGACATAGTACCTACTTATTCAAAGAATTTGTGAATAGCTTTATTAAATTAAATTTACAGCCCTATTTTCGAGAAGAAACCGTGAGCTCGAGCCCGAGGCAGTGTGTTGGACGTGAATGGCGTAAGGAGAGAGCAGAGAGCACGCCGCTAGCGAATGAAGACGCTCCTATACTTGCATCACTGCCTTTTTTGCATAACACTGGCTTTATTGCAACCGCGCTGAATGTCAAATGGTGCACAACATATTCCTGATACACAATGCTTATAACTTGTTTATAAAACTACTAATTCGTTTTGTAATCGTAAATTGCAATTGAAATTATTGCACATCGACAGTTTTCAATGAAAAGTGGGTAAGACAAGGAAGTAAGTTGATTACCATTGCCCAGTTGGGTGTTAACGGTGCCCGTTTTCGCTGAGCAGGTTCATTCGAGAGTGCTGACTTTTGGCTGTTCCATTGCGTTAGTCTACGAAAAAAAATCTGATACTAACTTCTTTAAAAGAAATGTTTTATTAACTTACTAATTTCATTACAAATGAATTCCAAAAAGAACAAGAATAATATTCTACTTATTAATTACATAACTTCTTACGCATTTAATTTTACACGTTGCACCAGAAAAAAAGATTTTTGATGAGTTCTAAATATTTAAACTCTCTCCGTATTGACAAACTCGGCTTGTATGGATGAGAAATGCCGTAAGTTTTATTGGGTTAACTGTGTTTTAGGGACTACAACCCATCTGCCGGCCTAGGCCCAAAGGCAAGGCCATAAAACAAACGTTTTTATGTTCTGCTTAACAAATCTCAGGCAGTTTAGAAATGTTATGGGAACGGATTCCTTCCTAAGAAGATGGGTCCTTAAGATTGTTAGCAAATACATAATTAAATAGTGTATGTTAAGTCAAAACAATTTTAATTTGTTACTGCAATTCATATTAATCGTTGAGTCAGAGTTAAAATATGCATGCCATGACATTCTTGGCTAGAGAATAATAGCCAATAGAACAATACATAAATTAATCATGGAAAGTTTAGATTTTTACGAAGATATTTTAATTGTCTTTGGTAAATATTGATTAGTTTATTTGCATATTGATAATAGCTGTAGTTATGAAAACAAAAAAGTGTGATTACCATAAATTTTCCATTTGTGTTAAACCGTGGAGTTTATATGTGAAACGAATAGGTATCTATTGCGTCTTAAGTTTTAGTTTGGAGACTTCATATAAATACATATACTATATTATATGTTTTGGTGTTTACATAAACATGGAATGGTGCGGTAAGTAAACAATGAACTGCGCAAATAATACACAAATACCGTATTTATATAATAAGGTTAAATTCTGCTTAGAACAAAACATGAATGTAGAAATGAGAGCGTTTGTTTATTTGACAGAAAGGTTACAATGTTGAATACTTATTGTTCAATGCGCTGTAGGACTCCTGCAACCCCTGCAGTGTCTCTACATATTTCATATGCATCCTTTACTAATAGAGACAATACTCTGTATTTTGTTGTTTACTTATAAGTACTTCGTAGTTTTTTTCACAGATGAAGTAAACTTGATTTGAATCATATTATTTCAATACAACTCTGTTATTTCTTAACCAATTTAACAATTACATATATTTTTGTTTTAAAGATTGGTCTCAACATGTTTTTTTTATTAAAATTGATTAAGTATGTGTTTTTTTTTATTAAAACTGATTAAGTGATTAAATACTTATGTTTAAAAATGTGGAATGTTTGCTATAAACATATTTATGTAATTTTAATTGTTTATTATAATCGGTGTTAACGAAGTGGAGTTTGTTTTTAATTTTGAAAATTAATCTATTTGTGTTTTATAAAAATTACACGACAAGTGCAGAGTTGAAATCGTTTAACTATTTATTTATTTATTTATTTTACTATGGATCAAGTACGTAGGTAGGGGTTGGGAGTGAGAACTTTTTAAAATAACGGACACAAAGAACATCCTAGCTCAATGCAATAATTTGTTAATCTCACAAATAAATGCATTGCGTGTAGATGAAACTTGCCACCTTGAGCACAGGAGCACCACCGCTGAGCCACTGAGGCAGTCAGTGAATAAATTAATAAAGATATGATTTGTGTATATATGTAAACTAGCTGTAGCCCGCGGCTTCGCTCGCGTTCAGAAGTATTATGATTAATTAGGCTTATTTTTTGTTTAGCGTGTGTAAAAATAAGGGGCCTACAAAACTTCTTTGTACACATATTCTTAATGAAAATAAATAAAATGATAAAATAACTTGTTTAATCCATACAAAGTTATCATCATCATCATATCAGTCAATCGACGTCAACTGCTGGACATAGGACTTCTCTAAGTATTGCACCTTATGGGGTCCTGTGCCTCCCTCATCCATCGGCTTCCAGCCATCCACAACAGCGCTGTCGCCGGTCGCCATTCCGGAATTTTCTGCCCCAACAGCTGTCGGTTCTCCGCGCTATGTGCCCTGCTTGTCGTACTTTAACCGGTTATGTCGGTTACTTTGGTTCTCTTGCGGATCTTCTCATTTTTGATTTGATCACACAGGAAAACTTCCAACATAGCTCTCTTCAATGTCCCAGAGTGACCATGAGCTTTCTGAGTAGACCCATAGGTCAGGCTACAACATAGCTCTCTCCATTGCCCTTGAGTGACCATGAGCCTTCTGAGTGATCATGAGCCTTCTGAGTAGGCCCATAGGTCAGGCTACAACATAGGTCTCTCCATTGCCCTCTGAGTAACCATGAAGCTTCTGAGTAGGTCCATAGATCAGGCTACAACGTAGCTCTCTCCATTGCCCTCTGAGACACCATGAGCCTTCTGAGTAGGTTCATAGATCAGCCTACAACATAGCTCTCTCCATTGCCCTCTGAAAGACCATGAGCCTTCTGAGCAGGCCCATAGGTCAGGCTACAACATAGCCCTCACCATTGCCCTTTGAGTGACCATGATTCTGAGTATACCCAATTTTTGATTTTTTTATCATATCTTGATGTTATATATAGCCTATAGCCTTTCTCGATAAATGGTCTATCCAAAACTGAAAACTAAATTCAATTCGAAGAAGTAGTTCCTGAGATTAGCGCATTCAAACAAACAAACAAACTCTTCAGCTTTATATAATAGTATAGATATATAGATATAGATAATTAATCTGTCATTTGGCGCTAAAACTATTAAGCTATTGAGAGAAATTACTCGTGAGCAAGCAACATAAAACATGCAGTTCATGAGAGAAGCTAAGTTTCATACTAACTGTAATCCCCTATTTTATCGCCTTGGGGGTAGAATTTATCAAAGTCCTTTCTAAGGGGGTACCAATGTCATAGTAACTATATGCATGCAAAGTCTCAGCCCGATCGAATTGAAACTGACAAAGTTTCATACAAACTTTCATCACCTATTTTATCCCCTTGGGGGTAGAATTTATCAAAGTCCTTTCTAAGGGGTACCAATGTCATAGTAACTATGTGCATGCAAAGTCTCAGCCCGATCGAATTGAAACTGACAAAGTTTCATACAAACTTTCACCCCCTATTTTATCCCCTTGGGGGTAGAATTTATCAAAGTCCTTTCTAAGGGGGTGCCAACGTCATAATATCTATATGCATGCAAAGTCTCAGCCCGATCGGTTTGGAACTGACAGAGTTTCATACTAACTTTCATCCCCTATTTTATCCCCTTGGGGGTAGAGTTTATCAAAGTCCTTTCTAAGGGTGTACCAACGTCATAGTAACTATATGCGTGCAAAGTCTCAGCCCGATCGTATTGAAACTGACAAAGTTTTATACAAACTTTCATCACCTATTTTATCCCCTTGGGGGTAGAATTTATCAAAGTCCTTTCTAAGTGGGTGCCAACGTCATAATATCTATATGCATGCAAAGTCTCAGCCCGATTGGTTTGAAACTGACAAAGTATCATACAAACTTTCATCGCCTATTTTATCCCCTTGGGGGTAGAATTTATCAGAGTCCTTTTTAAGAGGGTGCCTATGTCATAGTAGCTATATGCTTGCAAAGTCACAGCCCGATCGGTTTGAAACTGACAAAGTTTCATACTAACTTTAATCCCCTATTTTATCCCCTTGGGGGTGGAATTCATCAAAATCCTTTCTTAGCCTTAGGATGCCTACGTTATTACATCTACCTGCATGCCAAATTTCAGCCAGATTTCTCCAGCGGTTTGGGCTGTGCGTTGATAGATCACTATGTCAGTCACCTTTGAGTTTTATATATATAGATAAATGTTGTATACACAACCTGTAATAAATATATAGTACTATTTATTAGTGCATATACATTGTATTACCACGAAGTAAGTTCTAACCTTTTCCTGTCACGTATTAATAAAGCCTTACTAGTCTACCAGATACGATCACTACAAGTTTCATATCTCTGTCGCATTCATAACATCTAACTAATATTAATATTCCCCTGACTTGCGATTATATCAACTATTACGATATTGGCTAAACAAGATAAATCGTACGTAACAGACAATGTCTGAATCAACATGGTAGTATAGTTAGTGTAACAATAGAACCTCTGTGAATAGACGTAAATGTATCAGTAAAAGAGCAAATTATCAGGAAACAATCGAAGAGTGATGTGGTAGAGTGAGTCATAAGCTAAGTATAATGACTCACGGACGTTAACAGATATTCTGGGAACAGTAAAGTAGCCTTGACAATCAAAAACAATTTGTTTTCCTATCGACGATATTGACGAGCGACGAGACGACGCCGGTGACGGTGAACCGTGAAATGATCTAATTTTACTTGAGTCTCCCTTGTAATCTTACTTGCGAAATTGCGTATTACTAACTGCCAATACAGGTAGTTTAGACAAAGAACTAAAGACTAATTCATACCAACACGTATTACTACATACATACGTGTCTTCTCCTTTATTGGTTTATGACTAACAAATGCTAATTACTATTTAATTTGAGATTGGCTCTTAATCACGTGCAAAGTACACACAAATCTAAACGAGTATTTTTTGGGGTGGAATTGATTTTGCGTGGGAATCAACATACATCTCACCACATCCTCATGTTTGCTCACTACAGCCATTAGGCCAACGAGGCTGTCAATAAATCTTTATATCTTATTTCAAAAGGCATTAATCCAGTTCATTGTACGTATGTCACGGACAACCCAACATTATACCACCGACGTTTAGCGAATAGTATGGGTTCCGATCGCGAGCTTTGATATCACACGTATCGCAACTCGCGGGGATCGAAAGCGTCAGTTGTTCGATTCCATCGAATAAAGATAAATGGGTCCATGAGTGCGGGCTAAAAAGGGGTGGGGGAATATGAGAGAGCTGGGACACAGGGGCACGGGGCTAATTGGCTGTCAGCTATGAGTTCGGTTGTACTACGCTCTTGGTGCACGTTGAGTGGCATAGACGGTTTACTGACGCCCCGAGCGATCCTCGTGACATACACGCTCAAAACAAAACAATGACGCCTGATTGGATTGGTTAGGGAATTGCCGAAGCACTTCTCTTACATACATAATGCCGCAGCACCGATGTTCGACCGTTAGTTTGCTAAGTGATAATCACATTAGCACTGTCGGTCAATCTCATTTTACACTGGCTACTTGAATCAAATAAACTAGCTCGAACGGTTTCAATGAATATGTTTTTAATCGATTTAAAAAGAAATTAGTCGGTTTTTAATTCATTGATTTGTTTTTGTTTCTTATCTTGTAACTCCTTCGTTTATTCATTAAGGTTTTTTGTATGAGTGTACTTCCATGTTGTTCCATTTTACGCCTGTAAGCTTTGGCTAAAGTCTGGTAACTTAAGTTTTCGGACACAAGGTATCGTATATCGCGAGTATTCGTAAAGACCTGCAATCAACGAGCACAAACTAAATCCAAGCTCAAGATAATAATATGTACATCCCACAAATAATGATCCTGCGTGGGATTGGAAGCCATAAGCATGGTAGCACCATATACGACCGCCTTGCTACCGACGCAGTTAAATCATAAAATATGTATTGTAGATGGAAGTTAAGATAACACTTTAGTTCAACACTTCATTAAAGGTTTAGAAGTAACTATTGTAGTATACCAATTACAGTAACTTTACGATAAGTGGTGTTATTACATAGTTTAAGTATTTTCTCTATTTTAGCAAATAGTTTCGCTACCGTAGATTATAAGTTATAAGTATAATGAAAATAAAAACGAACAAAAAACATGTCTATATAAACAAAATGTTTGGAAACGTATAGAATACGTGATCAGAAAAGTTAATAGGAACATCGCTTACAAGACATTTATGTCAAGCGTTGTCCTTAACGCTTTTTCCGCCGAAGTAAGGGATATTTTTCTACTTACATTAAATCTGAGAAATAAAACGTATACGTATTACTATAATATAAATAGAAAGTATAAAATGTTTATCAATTCCGATAGACATAAACATTTGAGAGAGATAAAAGTTTAAGGCAATGAAAAAGTCAACTTAAAATGGACGAAATGCACCGCGGCCATTAGGCGTCTGCCTGTCGCTTGTCTCACGTCGGTACCAGGTGGAGCTCTCATTAGCATTAAAACTTATTAACGGGATAGTCCGGCTTTTATGTACCCACAAAACCTGTATCTCACCAATAAACTTGAACATGAATGCTTTACTTAATATGAAATTCTCAGATTAGATCAACAGAATTCACTTACGACGCTAGTGTGAATAGATGTCAGACTCACATTAATTAACACACATAGTACTCATTAAAATCAATAGTCTACCATCGAATAAAATTGTAGTTCGCACTTTGTTTTATTAAATTTCGTAACTTAATAACTATAATAAATTCAAGGTTCACTGCGTCCATTTGTCAAGGTTTGATTAACGACTCACACAGAACGACAAAAAAACGCTTCTTCGTTTCTCGCATGACTTGCCAAGGTGGGTTGTATTTACTAAGCAGAAAGTGTGATTTCAATTATATTATTTTCTTTAAAGTAACTCTTGGCATATAAATAGATAAATAAATGATTTATATTTCCAATTTCAAACGTCTTAAATCCTTATTTATGTGGTCCTATTAACAGAAACACATTTAGACATTTATAAAGAGGAAAAAACGCAATTTCGCATTCACGGCCGCAGTACAACAGAGAGGCTTACATAAATCTGAAGAGACATACAAAGCGGGCGAAGAGACTCCCGTACAAAGTAATGAACTAAT
This sequence comes from Schrankia costaestrigalis, assembly GCA_905475405.1. NCBI lineage: Eukaryota > Metazoa > Arthropoda > Insecta > Lepidoptera > Erebidae > Schrankia > Schrankia costaestrigalis. Next base: position 12,812,003 of record FR997827.1, read on the forward strand.
TACATTAGTCTCTAGGATGGTCGCAAGAGATGCGGTTGAAATGGCTAAACGGGACGACTATTAATGGCGTGATGCTCTGCGAATAATGATGATTGCGTACAAACAATGCCTTTGGATTACGTAAACCACTCATATAGAATAAAAATTAGCATATACGTGTATGTGAATTTATAAATGATTTTTTTATGACTCTTATCTTCAAAATTCAGTGTGAGCCAAGCGCTTAAAAAGCTTGATAAGAAGACTTAAATCCTTGCTAATATTATTAAGGTGAAAATTACATGAAGCTATAATCTGTTTATTTTCACGCCTAAGAGCCAAAGCCACGTCTTAAATCAATACTGCCATGATTTGATAATGATATTATTAAAATAATAGTTATTAAAATAAATTGCTTTATGAGGTCGTTCTGTAATCCCAGTTCACATCCTGGTTTGTTAAAACAAACAAACTACTAATTCGCTTTGCTTGCTAATTCGTGGAAAAGATCACAATTTTTTTTAAGAAAAAGTTGGATATCTTGCTTTTATTGAAATTAAAATGCTCGTGACCAATCTTTTTATCGTTTTTGATAATTTTAATGTAAAAAAACAAAGCAAAATATAGAATATCGGCTCCAATTTTGCTATTTCATTCAGCAATTATAATTTGTTTTTTGACTAGAATTTGCAGTTATTAAAATTTTCAACGTTTTTTCCCAATTTCGTCCAAGCAATCTAGAAAATCATTTAATTCGTTTCGAGTCATTAGGTCTTGCACCAATTAACCGATGGACGTCATAACTAGTTTGACGCATATTTTTATGAATCACAAGGTGACGCTAACTAAATAGTTAATACCTTTATTTTATCAATTATAATTGGAAAAAATATATGTATAAGATAACGATGTGATTGTAATTAACGTTGATAGTGTGCATAATAGCAAGGGTTAGATTGATTTGATGCAGAACGCCATCGTGCCACCGCAACATGCGGAAGCCGATGCGTCCGTTATACGCGGTGTAGGAATAGACGTTCTTGTGGCTACAACTTGCGTTGTACCGCACGCCCGTCCGCTATCGTGACTGGTCTTCAAACGCAGTTCTCTACACGCAAACACATTATAGAAAAAGCTTCCAACATAGTCAATATTAGAATGGTAATTTGAAATCTCGCTAATGCAGTCTTCTTTGCTGTAGCTTTGTAGGGGTTTTGCACTTATTAATCAGCTGCACTTACATTACTAGCTACATCTAGCGTATTTGCTTTAATTTTCTTTTAAATCTTATTTCATGTTTTCCGTTAGAAGTTTATCTTTGTTGTTAACTAAGTACAACTTCAATTTTATTTTGAAGTTTAGAAAACTTTAAAATTTAACCCAACTAAAAGTCATTAATTGTAGGAGGAAAAACAAAATGTACATATTATGAAAAAAATATTCGTCACTTATTAAATCAAAGCTTGTAGGTATAATTAAAATGTATTGACATGAATTAGCGGCCAGATGCGAGTTTTTTTATGATTCTTTACCTTACCACAAAAAAAATCTAGTATCATATAATGTGTGTTATTTTGTTTTCATATCTTTGATTGATTTTATTAGTTTCTTAAGGTTAAAGGAACGTGGAGACATTCGAAAGAGATCTATGTCTAGCAAAGGACTAATTTTGGCTGAGATGATGATAAATTGGTTACCACTTACTGGTACGTCTTTTCGAGACTTGTTTGAAGAACTATTTGGTCAGATCGACGAAGTACGGAAATCATTTCATGACTAAGTTAACCTGCCGTTTCTTTTATTATTAGACCGTTTGTGCGTTCCTTAATGATGTTCCACACAGTTATATTAGCGTGCCTTAAAAAATCTTTTTTATAGCTAAACCTGACCTAATAATATTTTATATTTAGCAGTAAGGCGAGGGCTTACAATACTATTTGCTTCCCCTTCCATACCCGAGGGATATCGTAAAATATAGTAAAAGGCGACTGAGGTTCTAGAGATATTATTTTTTTTTTTTTTTTGAGCAAGGTGGTAGGACGCCTAAACTTACCTATCATTTTTATGGTCAACCAGTATTACGAGTGGTCAGTAAGGCATAATGATGGCGACAGAGTAAAGTCATTACTTGTAATTCGCTTCCATAATTCCCAGTCTGTTTTCGCACTTTCCATTACAGTTCGATACACTCATATTGCCATTTATCAAAAGAAACAGACATTAACGTTATCCATAACCAGGAATAGGAAGTCAATGTATTGTAATCGATATAAACACAACATAAACTACGGTCACACTCGATTAAAACTTAAAGCAATGGTGGTCGTGATTGGTAGCGTACTTACCTGGTAAATTATTAATTGTTATTACTGTATAGCTATTTAGTAGTAAAATATAATATATTTAATAACAATAAGATAAATTTAGAGTTTTGTATTAAATGTTTTTAACTGTACTATAGTTATTATACTATACTCACAACACATGTTTTATTATTAATGTTTTATTTGTATGCTGTTGGTGTACCTTACATAAATAAATAAAATAAATAAATAATCACATCTTCGTGTCAAACATGGTGATTTTAACGCGGGTACGATCCTGAAATTTAGGAATCGCATAAGTGTGTAAAAGTAGCGTGCAAAATAATCGACGATGGTCGAACGTCTTAAGGTCATGGCACATTATACCGGCACCGCAACAGCACAGCTGCTGCACGGCGTCGCCGTCGCCTCGAATTTGAGACTACGGCTAGCTGCCAGCGCGCTAACTACGCGTTGTCCGCAAGGTGCAAGCTCACAGTCCGCGCGGTGGCCGCGAGGTGTAAGCTTGGTGTCACCGCGAACTCAATATTGTTTTAAGACATTTATGATTGAACACGCTTAGGACTTGCACGACTCGGAGTCGGCGCGTAATGAGCATGCCGTCGGCGCGCTGTACGCATAAGGTCCGCTCGCTTGCAGCACGCGGGCTGCGGGTCGAGTTGTGTGGTAGCGGCAAGCGCGCTGACTGCCCGCCGTTGGCTTTTTCATATTGACATTATGAAATATATTATACTACACACGATTTAATGCTCTAAATTGAATGACAAGTTAAATGCTGGTGTGGAGCGGTGCTGTTACGGTGCCGGTATAATGTGCCATGACCTTTACTTTTGAAAAACCTCGATGAAGGATGGAATTAAATTATGCCTTGAATTATATCCTGACGTATTGCTATATAAACAGACTGTTTGGCTGTTATATTTTCTATAAAGTATTTTCTTGCTTCTTTCGTAACCTCACTAACAACCTTCACTTCCCGCCATTTTAATATAGGTAACACGATTTTTATTAATTATTAAAGTTAACATTAAGGAAGTCTTAAAAATATAATTTTAAATTCAATCGCACTTAACAAGTAATTTATCTAATTTTATTTATACCAAACTTGACTCTATTATGATCATAGTGATGCGGCAATCACCTATTAAAAGAATCGTGTTTATTTTTTGCAGAATCCCATACAGAACTTTTTGTGTGGTGTCCTTCAAAAATCCATTTTTATAGTCGAATAGAATAATAATGTTGAATAAATTATGTTTAATGGCGAGTGGGTTTGTGTTTTTACAGTCTTAGTTCGAGTATTCTTTTTTGTACGTAATCAATTTTAGATTTGGAGTGTGATCGTGACCTGAACGCGTGAGCTTGGCGAGCTTCCGCGCAATAGCCGACGACTGAACGGACAAGCGGCATGAATAAGACACAGACGAGTTTTAAACTCAAAGAGAATATTTTAACTACGTTAGAGTATACCTACTTACATCTAATTTAAATGTGAAAATAGGGAATTATTTATGTTTATTTTTATCTGTGTTTTGATTAAGGATACATTAAGAATTCTCACACCATCTCATTCCAAGGGAGCCGTAAGACTCAGGGACTACTACTTAAAACTGTTACTATCTATACTATTATATAAAGCTGAAGAGCTTGTTTGTATGTTTGAACGCGCTAATCTCAGGAACTACTTCTTCGAATCTTTACTAAAGAAGGACAACATAATATAAAGCTCGATATCTTGCTTATTTGAGTAGGTTGGTATCTGTAGGCTAGGCTTCCTTCCGCATACATTTTTCTCATGCATTCTCGGATTTGAAATGGAAAGAAATTATTTAATACGAAGATGCTTTATTCTAATCAGTTGACTGATAAGTTGTATAGTGAAAAACATTTTTTTTGACTATTTCTGTTCTTCTAATTACTGCTAATATCCGTTACCTAATAGTCTCGGTAATCCAATCGAGATTCTCTACAAATACGCCGTCAATCTATTTCCATAATAAGGCGGTATTTAATATTAGAATGTTATCGTAACGTAACGTACAGTCACGAGCAATAATATGTACACATTTTCACATTTTGTAAAACAGTTATCTAAAGTTCTGCTAATCCAAAATTGAATATTCGAAGATTAGTTCAAAACTGTACGGAACCTCTTCTAAATTACGAAACAATTTTAGTATTCTAATGTCTAGATAAACGTGCAGAAAGTTTAGAAAATTTGACAATGTGTACATATTATTGCTCGTGACTGTACGAGTATAATAATTAATCGTTTGCAATGTTTTCATACCAGTGAAGTTCAAGTTCATTTACGATATAATTATTTATCAACAATAAAATACGCGAACGATGTTCATTATATTAAAGGTTAATCGATGAGCTTCGGAAAGAATAATAAGGTGATTACGATGTTAAATGCCTGGCGATAAAGCGGTATTGTATGCGACTGCGTGAGTTCGCGGATTCAAATCCTACTCTACATAATTTATTTGTGCGATCTAAACATTATCATCTTCAGCCTGAATACGCTTTGTGACCTTTAATTTCATGTCACATCTCTAGTACGGCTGATGTAATTTTTTTAAAATTAAAATTAAAGTATAAATATATTTAAGTATCCCTCCGTCACGGGAGGAGGCCCGTCCCTGCAGTGGGACATAAATGGGCTGTTATGATGATGATCAAAAATTAAAGTAAAATTAAAATCAGTCTACAAAGTTTTAGAAGTTCGTGGTCACTGTATTACGGTTTTATAGTTATTATGTCACTGACTGTGCTAATTCCACAATATACCTAAAATACTTTAATTTGAAAAAATAAAAGCATAAACCTGCAAAGATTACCACAGTACGTGGCATATAATATGTACACTGACCCTCAGTAAACAAAAAATAATAATGTGAATCCGTAAGTTGTTTAGGTATTCAGTGGAGTTGGAATTATATTAAATATTAATATGCACCACTTCTCGCGTAACAACAACGCCGGTTTCCGGCCGCACCTACTTCTCTGTGCTTACACTCATTAATATTCATTCACAATTAACTTAGCGAAAAAACGGCTTGCCTCACTTTTTAGCGCTTAATACACGAAACGTTTCTAGATTGTAATTTGCATACAAAGAAAGGGAGTACAAAAACCGAGACGCGGCTATTTATTACAAAAACGTTTCAAAAGCAGCGAGCGAGGGCGGAAGAAAATTTCAGTTGGAATATCCAGTTGAGTAAAGTCCCGGACAAATTGTCGCCCTGGCTTTTGCGGACTGCGGAGGATCTGTGAGGATTGTTATTGATGTGTGGAGCGCTGTCGTCGAGTTGTGGCCGAAGCCCGACCGGCCCACTATCAGATAGTCTTCATTATGGGCGATCATGCGTGCCGGATATACAGCGCCGAAACGGAAAAATCGTGAAATATAACCGAGCCCGTCAGACTTAACGCATATGAATTGCCGCAAATCCTTTCGTATTACGTTTTTATCCCAAAATACCTTATGGCGTGGTTGGATCGTATTCGTGAATCAATATACAGACATTTCCTGTTAATGTTTGAATTGATACTGAGAATAGTACATCGCAATGTATATTAAATTTATGAATGTGCACTACGCAATCGAATAACGTCAATAATAGATACGTGTTAGCTATTTGCAACGCATTCTTGGATCTATTGAATATACCTATAACAGATATTTTATTTGGTTGCTTTTGGTAAATTTGTATGATATTTCATAGACTCAATAATCTACGTGGTGACGAAGTTAGAACACAGGTGTCACTGCCCGAGGGTGTTGTGAAACCCGAGTAAATTGCCGATCATTAAGCGGAAATAATCTCTGCTAAACAAGGAGATATTACTTACATAAAAAAGGTTTTCCTTTCCGCTTTGTCCTTCTCTCACAATTATAAATAAATAAGGCCCAAACAATAATAAAACAGTAACGTGTGACTCTGTATGAATCTGAGATGTAAAATACAGTAATTCTACTCGTATTTTATTGTAAGCCTTATGAAAATTGAATTCTTTCTTTCTTTATTATAGGATTATTTCTTTTTCAGAAAAAATACAAAAATACTTTCAGTATAAAAGTTTAAGTAAGTATTCTGAAATAGAAGCTAGTTAGTTTTATTTTATCTAATTATTCTATTGATTGAATTAAAAAATAAATGAAGGCCAGAAAGAGGGACTGAAGCTTTTGCAAATAGGCAATGGATGTAGAACGGGGAAATACTGTATGTCGATGATAAAATCTAATTAGAAAGGCATTTGTATATGTAATTGGTCCTGTTTCTAGGTACCACAATGGAAAATATATACGGGATTGATTGATTAGCAGATGGCATTCAAGTCTAGAAGTGCATGCTAACTAGAAAAATAACAATTAGACTTAGATTAATATAGAAATACTGCAATCAAAAGAACTACTAGCAAAGTTAATTAACGGGAAAAACATTTATGTTTGAAAGCTGAAATGAACGCGAGTGCCTGGCTAATTGCATGTACATATAATAATTAGGCATATAAAAGTAGAATAATGAGTTTACAATTTAATAATACTGTCATGACCGCAATTTAATTATTGCGGGTTATATCTGCTGTTGGAAATGTGCAATGCAATACGTCATTAATGTTATAATAGTCGTAGTTCTATGACCTGGCTCACTATCGAGATTTGATTACGCCCGGTCAGTTTCGTGCCGGGAGAGTGCCGCTAATGAGTGACGGAGAAACACTGTAGGCTTTCTCTATGTAAACCTACTTTAGAGTCGGGACTCTCATTCTCTTGTACTGTCGCGGTCAAGGGCGGGTAAACTGCGGAGGAATAGGAACAACAGGGATTATTCCTATACTGTTTTTGATCGAATGAAAAGTTTTGATTTTATGTTATGTTTTGGTTCATGCCCTGTGTCGCGGGGACTCTTACAAACAGACACAAAGAACATCCAAACAATATTTTGTGGATCGCACAAATAATTGTCCTGCGTGGTAGTTGAACCCACGACCTCGTGCACTTGGTGATATAGCATGAAGATATAGATAGACTTGGTCTTGATTTTTAGAATTGTAATTTTGATAAATTAATCTTAGTCAGTTTTTAGGACGACCCATGGGATATCCGTGTGGTGACGGAGTAAGAATACAATATGTCATCACCCCATCTCATCCCATGGGTGTCGTAAAAACCGACTAAGGGACTGTCCGTGAATATTATCTTTACGAAATAAAAAGATGGAAAACTTGAAAATAAACCCTATACCAATCCGTCTGGCCAGCGTGGTATTAGTAGGCCAAGTATCCCTCCATCACGGGAGGAGGCCCGTCCCTGCAGTGGGACATTAATGGGCTGTTATGATGATGGGATTGAAGATTTGTACTCGGACACCTTACATTCTATACCACACAGGGAAACAAAATTAATTACCATTTATTATAGAAAAAGCGTTTATTGTAAACATTCTAAACAAAAATTTTGATTACGCAAGTAAAACGAAACCTTGTAAATGACTTTTAATTACATCAATTTTCATAATTATCTTTCCATTTATCTTGAAAGAAGAATCTTAAAAGGATATTTTTGGATAACAAGAATAAATCTGTTATACAAAAAAATATGCTCGGTCAATAGTCCTTGAGTGGAGCAGACGGCTCGAAATTTGGCGATATTTTTATGGTCCGTCTGGCTGTCGCCAACCCTTCTTGTCTACGATAACAATCATTTCCATTTGGACCAACTGCAACGCCGGGGACGTTAGACAATGATTAATTTTTATCTTAAGTATGTGTGTATGAACATTGTAATGTTTTACTCTCCTTTTGGATTGACGCTAACGGATTTGTTAGTTTTAAACCTTTCATAAAACACTGCTTTTTGGTTATGTAAACCTACTGTTTTTTTTTGGAATGCATTAGAAAAATACACAGATGAATATTTATAATCCATGATTCGATGTTTATAATCAATTAGTATCAGATATGTCATAATATTATTGATTGCCAGGCAGTTACATAAACAATTGTTACCTGAAAGATCTATTTCTATTACTAATTAGATTTTACTCTATTTATATTGCACTAGTTGTAGCCCGCGGCTTCGCTCGCGTTCAGAAGTATTATGATTAATTAGGCTTATTTTTTGTTTAGCGTGTGTAAAAATAAGGGGCCTACAAAACTTTTTTGTACACATATTCTTAATGAAAATAAATAAAATGATAAAATAACTTGTTTAATCCATACAAAGTTATCATCATCATCATATCAGCCAATCGACGTCAACTGCTGGACATAGGACTTCTCTAAGTATTGCCCCTTATGGGGTCCTGTGCCTCCCTCATCCATAGGCTTCCAGCCATCCACAACAGCACTGTCGCCGGTCGCCATTCCGGAATTTTCTGCCCAAACAGCTGTCGGTTCTCCGCGCTATGTGCCCTGCTTGTCGTACTTTAACCGGTTATGTCGGTTACTTTGGTTCTCTTGCGGATCTTCTCATTTTTGATTCGATCACACAGGAAAACTTCCAACATAGCTCTCTCCAATGTCCCTGAGTGACCATGAGTTTTCTGAGTAGACCCATAGGTCAGGCTACAACATAGCTCTCTCCATTGCCCTTGAGTGACCATGAGCCTTCTGAGTGATCATGAGCCTTCTGAGTAGGCCCATAGGTCAGGCTACAACATAGGTATCTCCATTGCCCTCTGAGTGATCATGATTCTTCTGAGTAGGCTTATAGGTCAGGCTACAACATAGCTCTCTCCATTGCCCTCTGAGTAACCATAAAGCTTCTGAGTAGGTCCATAGATCAGGCTACAACGTAGCTCTCTCCATTGCCCTCTGAGACACCATAAGCCTTCTGAGTAGGTCCATAGATCAGCCTACAACATAGCTCTCTCCATTGCCCTCTGAGAGACCATGAGCCTTCTGAGCAGGCCCATAGGTCAGGCTACAACATAGCCCTCACCATTGCCCTCTGAGTGACCATGATTATACTGAGTATACCAAATTTTTTTTTTTAATCATATCTTGATGTTATATATAGCCTATAGCCTTCCTCGATAAACGGTCTATCCAAAACTGAAAACTAAATTCAATTCGAAGAAGTAGTTCCTGAGATTAGCGCATTCAAACAAACAAACAAACTCTTCAGCTTTATATAATAGTATAGATATAGATATATAGATAATTAATCTGTCATTTGGCGCTAAAACTATTAAGCTATTGAGAGAAATTACTCGTGAGCAAGCAACATAAAACATGCAGTTCATGAGAGAAGTTAAGTTTCATACTAACTGTAATCCCCTATTTTATTCCCTTGGGGGTAGAATTTATCAAAGTCTATTCTAAGGGGGTACCAATGTCATAGTAACTATATGCATGCAAAGTCTCAGCCCGATCGAATTGAAGCTGTCAAAGTTTCATACAAACTTTCATCACCTATTTTATCCCCTTGGGGGTAGAATTTATCAAAATCCTTTCTAAGGGGGTGCCAACGTCATAATATCTATATGCATGCAAAGTCTCAGCCCGATCGGATTGAAACTGACAAAGTTTCGTGCTAACAGTAATCCCCTATTTTATCCCCTTGGGGGTATAATTTATCAAAGTCCTTTCTAAGGGTGTACCAACGTCATAGTAACTATATGCATGCAAAGTCTCAGCCCGATCGTATTGAAACTGACAAAGTTTCATACAAACTTTCATCACCTATTTTATCCCCTTGGGGGTAGAATTTATCAAAGTCCTTCCTAAGAGGGTGCCAACGTCATAATATCTATATGCATGCAAAGTCTCAGCCCGATCGGTTTGGAACTGACAGAGTTTCATACTAACTTTCATCCCCTATTTTATCCCCTTGGGGATAGAATTTATCAAAGTCCTTTCTAAGGGAGTGCCAACGTCATAATATCTATATGCATGCAAAGTCTCAGCCCAATCGGATTGAAACTGACAAAGTTTCGTGCTAACTTTCATCCCCTATTTTATCCCCTTGGGGGTAGAATTTATCAAAGTCCTTCCTAAAAGGATGCCAACGTCATAATATCTATATGCATGCAAAGTCTCAGCCCGATTGGTTTGAAACTGACAGAGTTTCGTGCTAACAGTAATCCCCTATTTTATCCCCTTGGGGGTATAATTTATCAAAGTCCTTTCTAAGGGTGTACCAACGTCATAGTAACTATATGCATGCAAAGTCTCAGCCCGATCGTATTGAAACTGACAAAGTTTCATACAAACTTTCATCACCTATTTTATCCCCTTGGGGGTAGAATTTATCAAAGTCCTTCCTAAGAGGATGCCTATGTCATAGTAGCTATATGCTTGCAAAGTTACAGCCTGATCGGTTTGAAACTGACTAAGTTTCATACTAACTTTTATCCCCTATTTTATCCCCTTGGTGGTGGAATTCATCAAAGTCCTTTCTAAGGGAGTGCCAACGTCATAATATCTATATGCATGCAAAGTCTCAGCCCAATCGGATTGAAACTGACAAAGTTTCGTGCTAACTTTCATCCCCTATTTTATCCCCTTGGGGGTAGAATTTATCAAAGTCCTTCCTAAAGGGATGCCAACGTCATAATATCTATATGCATGCAAAGTCTCAGCCCGATTGGTTTGAAACTGACAGAGTTTCGTGCTAACAGTAATCCCCTATTTTATCCCCTTGGGGGTATAATTTATCAAAGTCCTTTCTAAGGGTGTACCAACGTCATAGTAACTATATGCATGCAAAGTCTCAGCCCGATCGTATTGAAACTGACAAAGTTTCATACAAACTTTCATCACCTATTTTATCCCCTTGGGGGTAGAATTTATCAAAGTCCTTCCTAAGAGGATGCCTATGTCATAGTAGCTATATGCTTGCAAAGTTACAGCCTGATCGGTTTGAAACTGACTAAGTTTCATACTAACTTTTATCCCCTATTTTATCCCCTTGGTGGTGGAATTCATCAAAATCCTTTCTAAGGGAGTGCCAACGTCATAATATCTATATGCATGCAAAGTCTCAGCCCAATCGGATTGAAACTGACAAAGTTTCGTGCTAACTTTCATCCCCTATTTTATCCCCTTGGGGGTAGAATTTATCAAAGTCCTTTCTAAGAGGATGCCTATGTCATAGTAGCTATATGCTTGCAAAGTTACAGCCTGATCGGTTTGAAACTGACAAAGTTTCATACTAACTTTTATCCCCTATTTTATCCCCTTGGTGGTGGAATTCATCAAAATCCTTTCTTAGCGGATGCCTACGTTATTACATCTACCTGCATGCCAAATTTCAGTCATATCTCTCCAGCGGTTTGGGCTGTGCGTTGATAGATCACTATGTCAGTCACCTTTGAATTTTATATATATAGAAGATTACTTTATCTAAAAAATAAGCGCTAGTTATGATTTGAGGGCTGTTTAAAGCAGACATTTAGAGGAGCCCTATGTTACATTAGTAGTCATCATCATTATGTCAATGGCAGACGTCATGATAACGACAATAGTAAAAAATAGTCTTAAAAAGTAAGTACATATAACTCTTTGTTGATTCAGTCCAACAATCACAAACGTTTTATTACACATTTAAAAACATTTTTGCCAAGGTATACAGGTGTTCGCCTGGAAAATGTCGGTTCAACAAATTGTTAATTTGCACTTTAGTTGGCAATTTTAACTCTTTCTGTCACGCGAACAGCTTAGGAAAGTAATAATCAGGAATTCTATTCTGCTAAGTCTATGCATAACATTATATTCTAGCATTTATTTTATAAGTACAGTTAGTATTATTCTTGTCTACTTTAGGTTAAATTGTAAAATGAACCAGTTTATTAATTTTAGCAAATTTCGTTGTATTTATTTTTGGATACGATTTAATTATCGATTTTCCATTGCCTTAAAAGCTCAACGGTCCTTTATTTCTTTACGTGTGACTAGAAAGCTGCTATTATTCGGAGACGGAAAGCATTTAATCTGCCGTCAATTCAACCCTTTCATTCTGAACGGAAATCCGAGCTTAACAGTTAGGAAAGCCTATAAAAACAAGACCGAATTAATGGTACAACTTATCCCCGTTTTGGCAACGGACAGAGAAATCAGAGATGAAGTGGTTTGTTCTGATTTAGAGGAAGTTGTTTTCCCGTGTAGTGCAGGCAGCGGTATAATCTACACTCATAATCAGACTTATTATAATGTTAGCGAGGCGTGTGCAGGCCGAGTGCGGCGCAACGAGCCGCATTCTTCGTTCGACAAACGAGCGGCTGGCGGGCCCTCAATTATTCCGCCAGCATTGTCCCGGAATGTCTAATTTGCTCACGTAATTTTGGTCGGAATTTGTCCCCGGCCGACGGATGCTAGAACTATTTTTATTGCTTGTTTCCTATTTTCTGTATTCCATTGGGAACAATATAACTTGAAGCTCGCGAACTCTAACCAACTTGTCTCGAATAGAACAAGTGTATTGTGAATTGCACGTCGCCGGCTCCTTGCACGCGTCCGTGACGACGTTAAATATATTTTCTTTAACTTTGTTGTTTCGGCCCCGTGAGAAACATTCTGCTTAGGTAACAGGAAGTTAATCTAAATCAATAGAGCTTTTTTCTATATAACATACATATTGCTAGGACATTATTAGATTCTTAAGTAACAACTAAGTCATGTCAAAATACATTAAACGTATGTCTATTTAAACAGTTTCTTGTAATTAAGCTTCATTGTCTTCATACATTATTAAACATTCTATCATTATTAAATGCCTTAAGCATAATCCATTCGAGGAGGTAACTAGTGGAGCTAAACTAGGCGCATTTTTATTAATATTAAGTTCGTTTAGCTATTCTATATTTAGAACAGTTTATTCTAACTGCGTATTGTGAACTTTGTGTGTGTAATCTTAAGGTATGTTATGGTACTGTTTTAGGCATAAGCTTTAAAAATATATTTTGTAACAATCGTGTCTTGACAAAAATATTAAAAACTATAAGTAAGTAACACATTAATAGTCAAAAACATTATTAAAGCAAATTTAAAAATATAGATTTCTAATACCGCGGCTTAATATTATGCTTTCAAGTACCTAGTTGACCAAAAGCACATTCGAATTCGGAGAAGAGACTAACAATTACTGTTGTTTAATGAGTCATGAGTCATTCGTATCCAAGGCTTCTACGAACTAACGTATACGACGTTTAACTGGAGGGGTAACATTCTCAAAAATCGAATAAAACAATAAAAAATCTCCTGAGCTCTACCTTAAACTAACAAATAAAGTTTATTGGGTAATACAATAGGCAATAAAAGTAAGACGGTATCACAGTGATATATTGTATTGAAAAGGTTAGATATAGGTTTGGTGTTAATGCTAGGTATGCATATGTATAGAGATAAGTGATTTTGGAATGATGCCAGGACGTGGCCCGTCGAGCCCCACTCCGTTTACTCTTTACATAACTCAGTATTCAAGGGATCATTAATCTTCCTAGTTCCACGCCAGGCTGAGTTTAATTTTAATAAACGGCTTTAGCCATACTATCGTATTAATTTACATGTCTTAATGAATTGAATTTGTTATTCGAATTGTAACGATTTTAATTGTGATGTAGACTAATCAAAAATATATTAGTAAAATGTTCTTAAGCAATTTGTTACAAATGTACAAGGCTGTTATGAATGGGTTGGATGAAAAATGATTTACAATCTTAATGAAGGCAAAAAAATATTTCGTCAGTCTACAAAAGTTTTTGTTATTAACTAACCACATAGAGTCTCATACACACAGACAGCTTACTTACACGTACCTACTAATAGTTTAATTTAGCGTAAAATAGGTTTTATCATAACAACCCAAAAGTGTCTTACTGCAATGTCGGGCCTCTAAAAGGTAAACATGGCCTCCTAAAATCATACTAGCCAATTGATTCGTTTTTGTGGCAAATTTTCCTTTTTTTGTTTTCGAATAAAAAGGCTTTTGCAATGTGTTTTGTGATGAAATTGTATATGCTTTTCTCTAACGCGTTGTCCTACGTGGGCGACAAACGCGACGTGACGCGACGTACACGATGAAATCAACGGCGTTCCCTACTTCTGTCCTATGTGGCAGTCTGCGACGAGACGCGACGTAATGTAGCCTGTAGGACACTTGTCGCGTGTTGCATCGCGTCGCATTCGTCGCCCACGTATGACATAGCGTAACCAAAATGCATTTTAATTTATTGCATAACTTAATCTCTTAGTTCTCCTACCTTTAATCCACCCCGCCATGTCATCACTAAACAGTTTTATTGTAAACTATTAAAGGTGTTATCATAATCGTAAATGAACTCATAACTCAAGAGAGAGAGAGCACACCGCTCGTAATTCTGTTAGTAGCCGCTGATGTGGCACGTAATACAAGATTTTAGGAGCGCTTTGAGCCTCAAGGGAATGACCCTTGAATGTTCGGATTCGTCCTTTATCAGACCCACGCTACTCTTATTTTATAGTCGGCCCTCGAAATCGTAATAGAACACAGGTGTGTGTCAAAAAGCAGCAGATGTTACAATTTTTAGTACTTTAAAACTTACTACGTGAAACGATCTAGCCTGGGTTTAAAATTCTGTTTAGTGTTAGCCTAGAGGTCGTATAATGCGATTGCCTTGCTCGTGGTCGTGTATTCGGTTCCCACGTAGGACAATTAATTGATTCACGCTATATTAGTTACCCAAAATGTTGCTGTTTGCATAGTTTTAATAATCATTGTGCATGTTTTATTTATTCATCTCGTACAATTATCTATTAACCAACCTTACAGAGAATAATGTGATAAAAATTGTATCTTTTTTATATTGTTTTTCGGTTTGATATGGCAATTAAAAGCAAACCTTAGCTTTATAGTTTATTTATTTGTCAAAAAAAAACCACCCTGATAAAGTTACCTGGTCAGTGGACGCATTAAAACTAATTACTTATAAGTGTATTTTGACTGCAATTTGATAGCCCCGGCGGTAGCGGTCGCTTCAAACGGGCCGCGGCATTTTAAACCCGGACCTCCTTCACGGTAGGGACATACAAGACCACTATGCTACTAAAGTGGTTAAAGGACAGACAATAAGTGTGTCCTTAAGGCACCAAAAAGGTAATAGAACTTAGCATTATGCCTTTAAGTATGAATATGCATAGATAAATTAGTATGTGCGTAAATGAGTACAATATTCGTATAAACTTAGTTAAGTGATTCATTATTTCATCCTACACTAGCTGACCCGTGCCCACCCAACGCGTCCCTTTTTAAACATATTTAATTACTGCTCCACTCCTATTAGTCATAGCGTGATACTATATAGCCTATGACACTCCCCGATAAATGGACTATTCAACACAGAAGAAATTATTAAAATCGGTTTATTAGATCCAGAGCTTACCCCTACAACGTCACAAACACACAAACTTTACCTCTTTATAATATTAGTATAGATGTATGTTTAATAGGATGCGCAATGTTTCAGTTACAAGAACCATCTTAACCTAAATGAAAATTGTTAGAAAATTTCTGAATAACGATTGTTTTTGTTTACATTCTGTCGATTATGTTACCTGAGTGTATCGTTACTAGCAGAGTACAATAATACTGAAACGTTTGGAACAACAAGCGAGTTTCTCGTAACCGTGAAACGCGTGATTTACCCGCCTTCTGGGAAATACCTTGGAGCGCCCGTCGCTGCCGATGCGGGTGTAATACCTTAATTCGACTAATCTCGTTTCCTTGAGCCTTGCGGTTCGAGTCCTATATCTCAAATACGTTTCACTAGTTTTTATTAATACAAGGAATATTCGCAACTTTTATATTGTTAGGAAAATCGATTTTTAACGTCTATATTCTCGACAGCATCGAGGTTATCCGTTGGGTATCGCCTACTGTTGAAGAAAAAATATTTTAATGTCAGAAAAATTTCTGGTGTTTGAAATGTAAAGAAGAAATATAAAATATAAAAAAGAAAGAAACGAAATAATTAAAAAATTAAAAATAAGTGTAAAAATGCTAATATTGTAGTAATACTACTACAGCAGCTAATAGTGTAGGTATTTTTATTTAAACTCATAATTGTCTAGGGGAATGTTTCTTTACTGGAAGCGTAACGTCCACGTTACACACAGTTAACAGATAGTTTACTACAAAATATTGTACTTTATTAACCCCCCATTGTTACTTCCAAACGGATATATGCGCGAGGAAACATTTTTTACCGTTCGCTATTGACCGTTACTGCGTCAAAACTAGAGCATAAAGCTTTTTTACTGCAGTTCAAATTTAGTTATTAACACCTAACAAATTCCAGAAATTAGCGGCTACCGTTTTTAAAAAGAAAATCGCATATGTAAATGTGTTGGATAAAGTTTTAGTAGTAAAATATTTCCAGAAGCTGATCGAGTATCGTGTTCAGACAGTTTCTTATCGTAACTTTACATCGACATGCAAATCTCCATCACGACATTCGCCTGTCGTACTTCTAAAAGCAGTTTCAAGAAAAAACTCACTTACAAAGTGTACAGTGTACGTAATATTCCATGTTTTTACAAAAAAGTAGGTAACTAGTTAGTCTGCGCAATGAATAAATTGTATCTTAAGATTTTTATCTGCTTAAGCTACTTTTAGCTTTTCACGAATTCTGTGTGGAATGTAAAGCGGAATATTTTACTTACTAATATTTTATACAAAGAGGTTACAACAAAAGAGCAATTAGGACCTTAATAAATAAATTAACAAAGTTTATATTACAGTGTTATATGAATAATTTAGTAGCACTGACTCAGTTGAAGTTGAAAGAGGCCCTTCCTAGGAACGTGCCCACTTTCTCTGGCCCTGACCACTGTTTCGTATACACGTCCTTTTATGGCGCAGGCTCTTTAAAGCCAACTTCATAGGACGACGAGAACAAACATATTTTAATGACACTCATTATGCGCTAGGAAACAAAGCCGGTAATAGCTCTGTGCATCATAAGGAGTTTGTTTAAGACAAATCGTTAAAGAAGTTCTGCAGGGTGTTTAACTATCTCCAAAAAGAGAAGAGAATGTATTCAGTACGTTTGTCTCTTTTATGCGTTACCTTTATTCTTTTGTTTTTATGTGTAACTAAACGTAACGTAAGATCCTGTATGATCTGTGAGATAAGTACCGCGGGAAACAAATGGATGAAGGAGACATAATACTGTCTATAATTATGATGACTGTCCTGAGGCTGAGAATCCTATTTTGTGTTCATCAAAGTGATTTTTATATAAGTCCCCGAACAAAGAGCACGATACGTAGAGCTGGAGTACTTATTTACTAAAAATAACATTCTTGTAGTGGAAAATTTACAAATAAGTAGTAGTTATGATGTAACAAGGAAATATCAATGGTTACCGTTCCAATGAAGTGGTTCTAAAATATTTAAAGGTGTTTTTCTGAAAACATTTTTAGTAAAACCTTTTAAAACTGAAAACTTAATAGACTCTTATATTTTTTATGATGTTTACACATCACACACATGGGTCAATCCTACTCTACATTGATTGGAAAATATTGGAAATCAACAACAGTATATACTTTAGCATACTGCAAATGAAGTCATAATACAAAACATTAAAATTTTGTGTACCTATTTAAATTCTTGTAATCATTATCATCATCATAACAGCCTATTAATGTCCCACTGCAGGGACGTGCCTCCTCGGGCCACGGGCTTACGGGAGGAGGCCTACTAAAAACGCTGCCCTTCTTGTTATAATAACATCATATTCAATATCTCTACAAAGTTCAAACAAATCTATATGTAATATATAGACGTAGTGCAGTTTTATAACATATATTGTGTAAGGCAGCTCGTTTAAAGAGGTTATCTCTTGCAGAAAATTGCTTTACATCTCCGAGGAAATATCACAGGCTGGATAACAATTTGCGTTACATAAAGGTTACCTAAAAATATTGAAATTTATTTTATTAGTATTATTATGCAGTATCTTTGTGTAGAATTTTACAGGTGTAGGGTTAGATGGTCAACATTAAATATCACTATGGGAGTCATAAATGAATAGGTTTATGATACGACCTAAAATACTATTTATATCAAAACGATCAAAGATTTATGAATAGCCCAAATCAATTATTTTCTTGAAAAGCTTGTCTTCAAAGAGTTTCTTAGTTTCCTTTTTTACAGCTTATTACTATTTTTAAAATTCAATGACAAATGTAAATATAAAATAATAAACTTAGAACATAATACTAAAACCATATTTTAATTACTTTTAAAATAAATGTCAGATCACGTACAGATTAGTTTTCTGAGAGCTCCAACTTTTCATTTGCGTAATTATAACGCCATAACGATGGGGTACGATATAGAGCTTAATTAAATCAAAGAGCGTACGGGCCGCAGTGGGGCTGACAACTCCATAGACGGGACAGGCCAATTTGTGCGCGTGGGGAGCGGCCGAGGTGTAGGGTGAAAGTCACGCGACCACCGCCCCGTAGACTGCATAATATGTATTGATATTTACTGAAAGTTATGCAATCAGATATTTTATTCCTTATAACTAATATATTTATTTGAGCGTATACTTTTGGTGAATGTTTTTCCCATTAGTAAGTTCACCAAAGAATTGACGTAAAATTTTGTACATTTAACAATCATGATATCAGTAGACCAAGATTCTTTCTGACCGGAAAAGCACCGTCCCTGGAGTAGGACATTAATGGGGTATATGTAAATAACTATCTACTCATAATAGTCTAGTGCATCGGATTACACAGTCAATTCGACGAGATACACTGCACGGAATGTTGCGGTTTACCCCACTGGGGACTAAACTTGTGTTTTATCAAATGGCTATTCCAATCTGAATGTTCTTTGTGCCCGTATTTTGAATATTTGAAAAGTCCGTCGTATTTAAAATTTATTCCTAGTAGTAAGTCATAATAAATTTTACATTATCACTGAAAGTAATTAAGACACAAAATATGTCGTCTCATTGTACTTTTCATGCATCTAAAACGATGAGTCATTAATAAGTAGTATGACATAAAAACACGCTGGCACGGCACTGGATAGTACATCAATTATGGGGTAAAACGTGAGTGAAATGCAAGGGGGAGTGCAGTACGGTGTCCGGAGAGTCCAGTGAGTCAGCCGAGCCGGCTAGACGGCGCCGTGTACCCGCCACTGTCTTGACTTACCGAACAGCTTTACAATTTTACCGATGCAATAATACTAGTGAATTATTGTTTCCACTGACGGCACTAAAATTCAAGGGTTAAAGAGCTCATAAATTGGGGTGAAATATTAAAGTATGTAGATTAGTCTAAATATGAATAGTTTGCAACTAAAACATATTGCTTAAATTCCAAACATTAAACCGTTACGGAGTTTTCTAATCAAATATCTATTACGTTAGGTTGCGGGTACTCATGAAACAGCTTTTAGTGTAGCCGAAGAACCAAAAGTCAATAACGACAGTTTGAATTGTTCGTGCAGCGTTTCATACGACTAACTACGATTTAAAATATTTTATTTCTGTTTGAGCTTGTTATAAAATGAGTGAAGTGCCGGGTGTGACCGCATCTCTATTGGGATAATGTTACACGATACATCGCAAGCCATCTCGTGGTTTGGCACTCGACCCTCGACGCAAGACGCAAGCCGTCGTAACCTCGCAGAGCGAATGCGCCAGCATGGCCGCCTCTGGGAGCCGACCCGGCCATGTCTCATTGTACTCGCTACTAGATAACGCTTAATGTCTCCAAGGAACAACGGCTGTTACACCAGATATTTGTGTTGTAATATTGCGTTGTTATTCCTAATATCCTTGGCAGTTGCAATCTTACCAACTACCAGGAAATTTATGATAATCACATGAACGTTCGATGGCAAGTTTGTATAACTGTTTACAGACTTTGTTTCCCAATAAAACGTTGCCAACGTCGGAACTAAAAGGAGACAGTGTGGCAGACGCACGCATGTACAGAATCTTTTTATAGACGAGGCGCCGCAAATAAAATGGAATCAGACGCATAGCGAGTGCCGCGCGCCGCAACAAGACTACCAATAACGCGAGTTTGCATTTGGCTCGTAAACAATAAACTACTAGCATATATACGTTTAGTTTAAGTTAAGACGGCAGCTTCGACCGCATAGCAAACTTGTGTTTGTTCAAGCACAACATTCGTATCGTTCACGAAGCTATCACTCGGTTCGATGCCCCACCACCCAGTTCGAACTAACATTAGTGAGGAATAGCCGTAACAGTAGTTTTAGTTTAGTTCAAAACGACTGCCATGATGTATTACGCTTATTTATATCTCTGACAGCTTTTACAGCTTTCAAAAATAAACTGTCCAACAGATTAGTAATATTGATGTATGCGAGCTATATGTACTGTCTGATATTAGAGAGCATGATTAATTTGGAAAGTTTTCTACTTTGTTTCCAGCTAATGGTGGTCAACTGTTTAATGAAGAGGAAACAGCTGATAGGAAGAGAAAATATAATAATCGTTTGTTAGTTTTGAACCGACAATGTGCGAATTAAACGAGGTTTCTAAATATAGAGTTATAAAGAGCGCAGTCAGGCGTCGCTGTCGCTGTCGACGATTTATAGTCCGAGACATTCGCAGTGCCCGACACCGCTCGCTGCTCCATTTACATTCTACTTGTGTTCGTATGAACCTTGTATCTCACCATTGTTAACAAAGTTCCTACAGTACTAAATAAAAGAACACAATGTGCCCTATGAATTGATTTTTCCAACAACGTCGTAAGTTAATGATATTCACGCACGCCTTTTTAGTTTCTTTTCAAAAGAGGGTGCCTAATTGAAATTTTATGAACAGCGTATTCTTTTGTTTCTGAACGCTGTACTTGCAATATTTCTGAGACAGAAAACTTAAGTATTTTATGAAGATTTTTTAAATAACAACACACTAAAAGGAGTACAAGATGATTGTCGTTACGTTATCATCTACAAGCAAGAAAAGAGTAGGTTAAATAAGGCAAGACGACCTCCGCCGCCTAATGTAGCCGGAGCCATTACTTGGTTCCCCTAATGGATATTTACTCTTACAGCAAACATAAAAAGTCACATCTTACTGACGAGTCCATAGCTCGAGCATGAATATATGTCCGAGAATACATTTAACTCTACCACGTACGCTTAATGTTTTATGGTGATTAAAATATCAACATTATACTAAAATTGAAATACACCAAACACTTTCTTGATAATACTGACAAATATTGTAATGTACTCTACCTGAACTGTTCGTGTGATGAAAGGGTAAGTATACAAACCGTTAACTCTGTTTCTTCCCTATAGATGACGTAAACAGTTCACAGAGGGAAATTGGGCAAGCATAATGTAATTAGTAAGTAAAGAATATTAAAGCAAATTTTTTTCAAACCGGACTCTGTGGTAGGATTGTCATATTTCCCTCACTAGTAAAGCAGACCCTTTGCAGTAGGGTTAGTTATAAAGACCATTGTAATCAGCATATATTAACCAATGGACGACATAATTAAAAGTATTGTAATACATTACCTTGTATTCATTTAAAACAATATACTCAAAATTAATCACCATTATGTCTACAAGACAAGCTAAAGCATTGAAGCGGCTTAAGAATTGAAACAATATGAATATCTTTTTACTTGTAGTTGAGCATGAGTTTTCATTGCGATTTGGTACGAAAATAAATGCCAAAGAGATGGCGTAAAAGTTCACGATGAAATATACTAGCGGGTAGACTGTATAGTATAGTTGGCGTTGTTTTAGCGTGTTCTAAATCAGTAGCATTGGTGGGCGGCACGGGTATGGCGGCCGTCGTCAGACTGAACACAGAGCGCCGCTCCGTGGATTTTTGATGCCCTTGAAATTTATAACTGCAACGCTATTCTCGTTTCGCGATGAACTGTTTTAATCATAAAAATAAAATATGGCTTTTATTGAGTTTTTATGTTTGCATTTTGTATTTTGTTTGAAATTAAATTTGTGAATTTTATGCTATTCTGGAAATTGTTTATTGTTTTTGGCTGTTCTAAATTCAAACGTAGTCGTTAGCGTATAAAACTGCCACGCCTGGGGTTGTAGCTTCGGTGCTTTGAATTTCTGTGCAGGAACATAGCTTAGTCTAGTTGTTTCTTTGTTTTTTATGTATATGTTACAGCCAAAGTAATAAATATGAATATTATACATAATAACTAGCCATTATGTATAAGGGCTACTCAATTTTGATAAAGTGATAAATGTCGCAGAATTAATCACATTAGCTAGCCATTATATATGTTATAGTCAAAACTCATAACCACTTTTGACTGGTTTTTTCAGTCAAAAGTGGTTTGACCATCGATGTTAGTCAAAACTCATTGAAATTTTACCTCTTAACTGGCAAAAATACAATATTAAGGCAAAAGTCAGAAACAGTTGGTTAGGTTACTATATTTTTTTATGTAAAACTAGAATATAGTACATATTACTAGATTCTAGCGATTTGGTCACCGTGCTAACCTAACCTAACCAACTGTTTCTGACTTTTGCCAGTTAAAAGGTAAAATTTAATGAGTTAATCACTTTATCAAAATTGAGTAGCCCTTATACATAATGGCTAGTTATTATGTATAATATTCATATTTATTACTTTGGCTGTAACATATATATTTCTTTACTCTTATAAATTATTCTATCAAGGTACTTTATGCAAAAAGTTTATATGCAAGCCCTGAGCCTCCCTCATATTATATCGGCTTCTAGTCACTTTGATTATGTCGTCTATCCACTTAGTGAGGGATCTGTCTCTCCTGCGTCTTACACAGTCACCATTCCAGAACCTTTTTATACCAATGAGTGTCGCCTGTTTTATGCTACAGACGAAATATGACGTAATGTTTCCCCTTTATACATACGTCATAGCGTCGAGACGGTGAAATTTCATTACCAAAAATATTCAACATTTATCTCAAGTAAAATATAAAATCGTTCAAATCATAACTTGATTCTTTTACAGGCAGAGAACTGATGTTTCCTAATGAGACGAACAGACGAGTTGATAAAACTTGAGGCGAGCGTTCAAAGTGAAATATAATTTTGAACTCTCCCTTCATTAGAATATTCTCTGCAATAGCTTTATGTATGCATTCGTCACGATGTAACTGGCTGACGACAGACAAATAGTACGAGGAGATATAATTGAATACATTTTTTCGTTTCATACATAGGTCCATAATGAATTTATCAACAAGATAAGAAAATGTTGTGAAATAAATGACAAGGATTGTTCAAGTTACAAACTTATATGATGGTTTGGACATGTTGTTAGAATGGATGACATACAGTGCTAAAGTGGTAGTTATTATCGGTAGGGAAAACCTAAGGGACTTACTTTGCCAGTTGGTCCTATATAAATCCTATTAAAATAACAGTAATTGGTAAAATTCAGTAAAATGTACAAAATTATCTTCTGTGCGAAAATCATAGTTAATAAAATTGCGTATAATAATCAGTATCAACGCTCTAGTTTCGGCGTCAGTTTTTTAATTCGCAAATTATTATAATAACATATCAAGTGACCGTTATGTCACATGCGCTAAAGTCAAAATAAAACGGATCATTTGCTCGACCGAGATGTCGCGTAACGTTATGAATACTTAAGGAATGTTAATAGTACTAGTTAGTACAGTTGTAAACAAGCGTTACGTAAAGCGGCATCATTATGGAGTTTTTCTAAACGCGCAATTAGACCGCGCGATTAGGGGCGGGCGACGCGACGTAGCGGTCGGTATCCGGTGGGGTAACTATGACCGTTACAGTCCACCATACTATGCCTTACCGTAATTAACTATATACTCTGATTTATAGAAGCACTACGTATGTACTAAAAGTTTATTTTGTTTGTTTAGAGCTTTCTAGAATACGTAGTGGTAATTTTTTATTTTAATTAGCACTGTGGTGCTATGGCGGAATAATGAATACCACCAACTTGTCAATGGAATTATCAAATTTTTCATTCTTATCTTTAAAATGTATATTTTTATAAAAATTTTATAAGATGCCATTTCCACTAGGCTAGGCGACTTGGTATAAGGTTTGGTTCGAGCTTAATTGACTTGTATGCTAGCCGCATCAGTAGTCTACAAGTAACAAATAAAACTGAAATGTAGAGTTTACTAGAAAATTTCCAATGCAGGAGACATTAATGTACTTAATGCCATATATTTACTTTAAAAGGGCATAGGTAATAACAGTTCTAAAGGTTCAAAACCGTCAAACGTTTATGCTAAAATACTAAACAGCAAAGAAAAAACAGGCATAACATTTCTTCCATGAACTAAAGAAAAAAAAATAAAGGTTACGAAGTACTACAATTTATGTATGTCAATGCAAGAAAAAAAGAGCACCGGACAATCTACCGCTAGAGCCATAGATAACTATAATATGGTGCCGTGAGAAGTGACCAAGATACTCCGGTTGCTCTTTTTAATCGCCATAATTGTACTCGTTTTAATAAGTTATCATGCAAATTGATGCAACCAAGAAAAACATTAATAGTTATAAATGTTTGTGGAATTTACATGTTGTATCAATACAGGCTTTAATATACAACTGTGTGTCCATGAGGGCAAGGTTTGTATAAAAATTATATATTTTTTTTGTCGGCCGTGGCCATGGACCACGTACAAAATGCCTTGATGCCGCGGTAAGCAGCTGCCATGCCATGGTTTTGTGTTTAAATTCTATGTAAGACAGTTGTTTGTACTAATTACAAATTATTATCCTCAACCTGGATGTTGTATGATGATTTGACTTGAAAAACATAAAAAATAAATAATATAGGTAAGTTTGCTTTGCCGTATTAAAAACGATGTGTAAAAATCTAGAGTAAAGTTTTTTCAAATGTTTAAGTTTTATATAATTTCTTGAGTTACATTCAGATATAAGCAAATGAATTCTCTAGTAGGAAATGGAATAACCCTTGTATATAATGTACAGTTACACATAATGTAAAAAAATATTTCACTTACTTAAACATTTTTCTGTAATACTGCAGGAAATTCCTTGCGTGTATGTTTGAATGTTATGTTAATAATAAAGATATTTATTAGGAAGCACTTATCTACGTATTTCTTATTATGTAGGTAGAATTATTTCCATTATATCTAACTGCTCGGACAGACTTCCAGATACCATACTCTTCCGGTAGGCTGGTGTAAGGTTTGGCAAGTTTTCCGTCTTTGCTTAAGATAGTGTGCGTTGAATAGAAGTCCCTTAATTGCCTGTTACATGTTTCTGGATAAGATAGAACGATTACATCTTCCATATCTTTACTATGTAAAAAGACTTAGCTTTTAACTAATTCTGCTATAGGTATTTTTTCTTATCACGAGGGTGTCGTAAAAAGCGACTAAAGAACTAGGTACTACTAAAAAATCAGTAAAAATATAAAACTTGACAAAGATATAAACCCAAAACCAAAACGTCTATTCAACCAGTGTACTCTTTGCAAGCTAAGCTGAGCTTCGTAGAGTAGAACGTTTGTATGCAGCTATGATTTTATAAATGAGTTTTAAAAACAAGCCAAGAAACATTATGTCAAAATGTTTAAGAATTATTGAAGCAATTTAATTTTACTCTCCTGTTTATAAAAGCAGACGCGTATTGGTTTTCGATTACTTTTAATAAATGGCGTTTTAATTATATTTTCTTAGTTTTCAAACTTAGTCAATAGCGATCGGGTAAAATGCGGAGTATGCAGGCCAATCAAGATGAGGTGACGATAAAGGGTGACGTCATATATGATGAAATTATTACTATTATTAACATAGTCTTTTTCTTTTAGTGACCCTGGAAAATGATTTCAATGCAGCTGAATTTTAGTAAAGTTTGTTGTCGTCAGCGTTATGCCGCTTTATAGTTCAAATGGGAGGAATTGACAAATTTTAATAATGGGACGATGTTAAAGTTCAACAAGGTAATTTTAACAAGACTAACATTTTATATAAATAGGGAGCAATAATTTTATTTAATCTCTGCAGCCAAATGTAAAGGAATTCTGTAATAAAAAAAGTATATTTCTGACCCTATAGTAAGATATTTAAGAATTCTTGATCACATTTATACTTACATATTAAATACCACTAACAAATAGCTAGTACACTCATTATTAATCCGACTTTAAACATAACACAAATATTTAAAGATATGTAGGTATATAATATGACATCTGGAAGTATGGCATACCATTTTTTCTTAACCAACCATACTCCTTACTATTTATATCTCAATACTCTAGAGATAAATTAATTACGGTTAATGCATCTGCCATTTCTTATAGGTAACAAGTAAGGTGGTATAATGGTGTTGTGTCAAACAGTAATGAAAGGTCACGGAAGTTCAGTGGTCTGCGATAAGTTTGCAGGTGGTAGCCAGCTGCAATGAACACGCGATAATTAGACTCAATTGTAACATGTGCTACTGGGAATAGTAATTGATTGTTAATATTATATTTGTGTGTTTTCAATAAATATATTATTAATAAAATCACGCGTTGTTTCTATAGGGATAGGCATAGATTTTAATATCAATATGATAAGATCCTTACCTAAGTGTCTTATAGTTGGTATCATAGCTCTGATGTTAGTTTTTTTAACTTAAAATGATTTTAAAGAGCTACAAAACAAAGAAATATATTATGAAGAGTTGTATATCGAAGGTACCTATCTCCATAATAATACATCTACCTATCTACCTACAAATACAGAGACCATCCTCATGCTGCAATACAGTGACAGATATTCTATACCACGCATGCAAGTTATGTTCAAATGGTTTAATGGATAAAGGATAAATTATTTTGTGTTTGTTCTAGCTCTTTTTACATTTTTACAACATTCTCGAACAAGGTATTTGTATTTTTAGCTCGTGAGCGCATTGAAAACACACATGTTGGGACACAAATATGTAAAGCATATTATTATCTATTAATACAGCAAGAATAAATAAATAGCATTAAGTATTTATCAAAATGTGTTGTACTGTATTTGTACAATCCAGAAATTATTGTCGTGTACCTGGTTGTCCGTTATCTACTTGTGTCCGCTTAATGCAAGAACTGTCTTTTAAAATGAGATTAAACTGTCAGACCAATGTCATTTATTCTAACTAAGGTACAACAAACGATACACGATGAAGTGATTACATTGTCCTTTACCCGGCTCAGTAGTGACTCAATTTCTTTAGATATTAAATGAATACTTTTAATATCTAAAGAAATTGAGTCACTACTGAGCCGGGTAAAGGACAATGTAATCACTTCATCGTGTATCGTTTGTTGTACCTTAGTTAGAATAAATGACATTGGTCTGACAGTTTAATCTCATTTTAAAAGACAGTTCTTGCATTAAGCGGACACAAGTAGATAACGGACAACCAGGTACACGACAATAATTTCTGGATTGTACAAATAACAGATTATAAGTACGATTAGCGAGGGACAGACGCATTTGAATTATTATCCTATTTATTGTTATCATTATACCTTTAAGTCTTGGCTTCGCATCATAAACGTTCAAGAGTGAACAGGTATCGCCAGCGTGCAACATCTATTTCGCTTGGCAAAAGAAAGGAATAATGCAGAGCTGATGGCCAACCTCCATTAATGGAGAGCATAGAAGGAAGAAGATTTCTGCGTAATATAATTGTAGTTTCGTGTATAACAATAGGTATAGATATTAATAGAAAAGTGGCTACTAATACCTAGCTGGCCAGACGTGCCAGAGTTGTATAGGATTTTATGTTAAGGTTTCCCTGTTTCGTTTTCGTTCAGATACTGCGTAGTTTTCTTTAGTCAGCTTTTAGGTATGACACGTTTATTTTTATAATTTATAGAAACGATTTGTATATCAAACCTTATTGAACCCTTCAGAAGAAGAAAGGCTCTTTTCTTACTCTGCGCCGATCTTTAGTATATTCATGCGGGTCGGAATCATCAATCACTATGTAACTCGTATATCGAGTGTACCCTTACAACTACCACAAAATAGATTATTCTAAGAAAAGTATTACGTACAAAACATGCTAATCCTCGATTTATGTCCCTTCACCGTTATTTACCCAACATTAATCTATCTTAGCGATATAAAATGTTTTTTGGCAAATTTGGCTTCGTCCTAAGTCTATATTTAAGTGGTCTCGTGGTGCTTTTGAGCATAAAACACATAAATTAAAGTGTTAATAGCAGAATTTGTATTGATATTGCAATAATTTCTTTCTGCTGTTGTTTTAGATTCAAACATAAAGACATTGTTTTAAATGAAGACGTCAATAAACTTTAACATTTATCTCCATCAACGTAAAGTAATTCAATTTCACCTTTTTAAGCTGCTTCATAACATTTCTTTTGGAATTATTAGGATATTGAATTAACAATTGGGTGGTATTTAAACGCTCATCAAAAAGAGTACTTAGGTTTTGTATACAAAAATAATCTGAATTCTCATCAAAAATACTGATTGAGCAGCAAGTTGTGATGTACATTTTCAAATTATCTGCACAACTAGTTTTAGTAAACGTTTAGTTTATTCGTGCAGTCATTTATTTGATGTACTCGTAAAAAAGAGTTTACTTAACTGATATAAATAAATTGATGTGAGATTATTTAATTGATGTGCAATTAATAATTTCCCGTAACAATTTAGCATGAAAATAATATCAATGCAATTAATGTAATTGAAAACCTCATATTTACTATCAATACTTAATTAAAAAGCATTAAAATTCCAACGCGTTGATTTCAAAGTTTTCCTTACGAGGAACTAACAAGATACAGTGTAGTCCTTCCTTTTATACCTGTCTGATAAATATAGACAAGGCAGACGGCGACGCTCGCGACCTATACGACGGGATTCCAGGAAAACGATGTACATAATTGTATATACTTAGAAACCATTTTAGCTTTACTAAATAGTGTTTAGTTCCTAGAGGCTTCAACTCTTATACATAGTTAATGTTTAAGTCATTGACGCGTCTTTGTTTTTGGTGTTAAAGATATTCTTTTTAGATTCTGATGTTGATGTTTGCAAGTACACTTTTTCTAGTAAATGGTTTTGATACTTTATGGTTTTTTAGATCTCAGTATACTGTATAAAACACAACGTCGTCTGTAAAATATAGCCATTTCTAAAATTGCAGATGTAAATTCGTAGATAATTGTTCAAATAGTAATTTCCAAACAAGCACGACGCCAAGCAGTATTTAAATATGGCACTACTCATATTCTCATCAATTATTCATAGTTCAACAAATTAGTTGCATTTCAAGTCAAATGCAAATAAAGATTAAGTCTGCCCATTTAAAGCTATGGCGCCAGGTCGTCTAATGTAAACGCATATAGTAAATAATATTTCTCTAAATACTCAAGTAAACTGTGTTAGGTGATGTCATAGTTTCTCCTTGAGTATACATTCCGCCTCATTCCGCACGCCACGTGGAAACCTGTGTAATTATACATTTGCTGCAATTGAACGTATGCGTCAATCAAGTTTAATAGTGAGTGCAAGAGCACGACTCGACTGCTCTATTAATTTCGTAAAATGCTTGTTCATTATTCAATTGTAGTTGCCACACCTATCGAGTGAGTTGCGCAACGTTCATATTGGAACTTTCCTGATTGTGATCTCAGGGGCATTTATTTTAATTTTTATTTCGATAAAATTATTTATTTCAATTTTATTTCGGTGGTATTATATTTGCGTTTGTCTAAATCTTTTCATTCTAAATACTTTAAACTTTTATCAATCAAACAAAATCAATACTCAACAATGGATGCTAGACAATTTACTAAACGTTAACATCTTTATATTTTAAAGATGAAGAATAAACCTTTAAAACTAATTCAAACTGCTTTATTAGTTTTAATATAAGTCATCTCAATAGGTATTCTAAAACTCAATTCATGTAATATCCTACGCAAATTGCCCTAATATTTCATCTTTGATCTTGCTCTTTTTTGACATGGCGCAATTAAGGAAACTAGGTTTAAATTCTTCGTTTTCTAGACAATAAAACTAAAAGAAAAGGAAATTATTTTTGCGGTAATTGAATTTTTATTTGAAGAAACAATAAGCTAAATTGGATCAAGAAGTTTTCAGAAATGATGTTGGTCTAAAACTACTTCAAAGAGCAAATACACTCAAGTATTATTGTTTAATTAACTCAAGTTTATAATCAATTACAATTTGTTGCCATGATAAGCAAGGAAATGAGTATAGTTGATTGTCAAAGCTGAAGAATCAAGAGCAACATTAAGACAGAGGTATTTGAAGAATTGGTTAACGTATTATCCTTTCAGGTAGTAATCAGTAAGCTATTACTTGGTTGCTTAAATTGTAACAATCAAAAGAAACAGAATGTTTAAGTAATGGACCGATTAATGATAAGGGTCCTTAGATGCAGAAAATTGAGGTAGATAGAAGACCAGTTTAGTTAGAAAACACTTTTAGGGGAAAGGTAAGGGTTGCCATATAGCACTTTTCTAATTTTTTAGGCTTCTCTCGATTGCGCTCACGTGGACTTTGATAAAGCAACCAAGTAAGTAATGACTGGATGCTCTTGCATCTGTTTGCTCTCACTCTTTGTATGCATTGGTCAGATTTGCGATAACTTTATTATTTATTAAATATTCACTTCTAGATCATAGTAAAAACAGGCTGTATACCTAAGTGAAACAAAGTCACAACATCATGTTACTACTACGAGTAACAAATCTAATAAACAAATACAAACACAAATGCTTGTATAAAGTAGATTATTAAGTACATAGTACGTTTAATAGTGTTTTAGTTGTATTAGTTCGCGAGAGGCGTAGGCGAAGATCACGGCCCTCTCGCTAACTCATGAATGAGCAGTTTGGAAGCCGCCCACTGGCCAACCGCCTTGGTAATTCATTGATGTTTATCGATTCGTATTATCTCTTAAGATAACATGTTAAACCTTTAAGGTATTGTTACGTGTAGTGCCATCATACTGGAATCAATACGCACTTTGTTATAATGCCATTGTGATAAGTATTTTTGGTTTATCATACAGTTATCCATACTAATATTATAAATGCGAAAGTAACTCTGTCTGTCTGTCTGCCTGTCTGTTACTCTTTCACGCCTAAACGGCTGAACGGATTTTGATGAAATTTGGTACAGACAATCTTTAGACCCTGAGAAAGAACATAGGCTACTTTTTATAAAAAAAATATTTTTTTTTTGACTAAAAAATCGTATGTTCTAGCATTTTGAAATTTTTACCAGTGTGGGGGTGAAATAGGGGTTGAATTAAAGATAAGACAATAAATCTTGGTACGTAGGCTTTTTCTACAAACGGAATTCCCGAAATTCGAATTGTACGGATTCGGAACGGGAACTACAAAGCCAAACTCACATTCACTTCTCTCTCACTCACAACAAATTCTGATTCTGATTGACAAAAACTAATTTCAGCTAGTGATTAATATTAGAACAAAATATTTCTCCATCGTTTCTGTTATACACACATATTTTTATTTAAAAAGTATTCATCATGATGATATTTCCAATTTTAATGACCACACGATTCATTGGTTCGTATTTAACCAATGCGTTCTGATAGTGTATTCAATATCTCTTAATTGATGACCTTTTCTCCTTTTTGTATATTTGTTCAGTATCTATATTTTTATTGTAAGTATGTGCGTTTTGTTTTTGCATTCGTAACAAAAAGTTATCATTTTGATAAAATTAATCGTTTATTTTTGGCTGAAAGAGGCTTGTGAAATGCCCACATGCATGCGACTACCATAACAAAACTAGCTCTTTCACTGCGCGTGGTTCTGTGCCAATGTCACAGGTTACAGATAATTTGCTTTACTCGTGAACCTAAATATGTATGTACGTAGTTATTTAGTGTCGAATAGTAGGAAAAGGTGAATCCTCGTACACGAACAGCACGTCTGTCCTAATTCAGAGCTATTGACATTTCTCTAAGCGAGAAGCAGTTTGATCATTCGATCGATTTTACTCTTATACTTAAATCATTCGTTTTTGTAGTATAGCAAAGTATTAAAGTCGTTACTTACCCATTATTTGTTCGTGTCGTTTAGACGTAATGGCATTTATTGTCGATATCGCCTTCAATAACTGTAACAAATGAGAAAATGAAAATTATTACCAGTTTAAGTGCTCGCTAATTAGTTGAGGCTACCAGCTATTTATTGGGTAATGATTTTAATTCAATAAAACCAATTTCGTGACTATTGGATTAAATAGAATATTATCGGCGAAAAGTAACGAGTACCTACCATTTGCAAAGGTTACTGTAGGTTGGTTGTTAGATTGTGTCGCAATGTATTTAATGTTGTGTTTTAATTTCTCATTTTCATGTGGTGACGGAGTAACATTTTACTCAAAGAATGTCGTAAAACCCTACAAAGATAGACTTTGTTCAATTAGTTGTATACCATTTTCATGCTGCTTCATTGCTTCAGCATTATCATGTTTCTATTGCCTAAAAGTCCATATTAAATCAGACTACCTGTACTTGACTTTTTTTACAAACAATTAGAAGTTGATCACAAATAAACTCTCCTGAATTAAGTCAGTTGGTATGGTACTGGTATCCTTTAATCAAAAACCATTTAAGTAACATGTCCTTTAGTCTTGGACTGCTACTGATGAGTAGAGAGTCAACGCTAAAGACGAACAAGAGTCAATACTATAAGATCGATAGAACGGCATTATGGATGCTTGTATTCAGGAAGTAGCATATTATTGTATTCCAATTTTTTTCAGTTACCTAAGGTTAAAATCGATTCAACGTTTATTTTTTTGTACCAAATAGTGAGTACAAGTATTGTTTCCAAAAAACGTTAACACCCAACTTCCTTAAACGTTACACATGGCAATCTAAGGATCTATTCTTTACTGTATTCTAACATTTACCATGTAGCAAACACATCTTATTTATAGTAATAAAAAAGGACTTTAAGTTGTGGGTATAAAGACGGTTTTCGAATAAAGCGAGCAGCGTAAAGTATCATACCGGATTATTTTCTTTTTTAGTACGTATATGTCTCGTAGTCCAACAACGCGCTTAGCATTACCAACCATGAACAAATGTTATGCACGCATGCCTCTAATATTTCTTGCAAAAATCCTTCGCTTATTTTGTTTAACCTTCGAGTCTTTTAGTCAAAGAACAAAAGTAACTACTCAAAGAACAAATTATATGACAGCATAGTATTATTTTAAAATTAAAAAAAAACCACTTCTCTTCTCGATGGTTTATTGGTATTAGGAAAAGCCTATTAAGGAAAATTTGTTATTATGAGA
Source organism: Schrankia costaestrigalis (assembly GCA_905475405.1). Lineage (NCBI taxonomy): Eukaryota > Metazoa > Arthropoda > Insecta > Lepidoptera > Erebidae > Schrankia > Schrankia costaestrigalis. The sequence continues at coordinate 12,845,632 of FR997827.1, forward strand.
CCTACGAGTACGCTACGTGGTAAACAAATACAAATTTTACTTCACTCTGGTAGAGGCCGGGAAACCAGTAAATATACATGCAAGCATTATGAAGTTATGTAAGTCAATATATATACCTAATAGGTATAAAAAACTTGTCATAATACTTTATTAGGCTAAATTTGCTAATAGTGGGCGTACTAACAGTGGATAACGAGATATTGTGGGGTCACAACTGAATGATGATTTCACAGCACACGTTGTGCAACCAATTACCTAATAAGTCAAAGGCGTGACCGGTTTTGTCGCGTCTTGGACACTATAAGCATGATTAACACAAGCACTTATGATCGTACACTAACTATTCCCACCGTCTTTCTTCCCATGTAACTTGATACAAACATTTTTATTAGTGTACAGCAATGAATTGTCATCCCATTATTGCTTTTACGATAACACTGTCTATAAATTTATATGTATACGTTATAGTGTAAATTATTATCTAATAAATTTATTTAACGCTGCTTCTTAACTGAATAACAGATCTTCGCTTTTGGTAAGATCACCAACGGTTTAAATGTATACAAAAGCGAGTACGTTAGGATTGAGTTTCGAAGTTCCTATGATGTATTTTTTAAATAATTTGATCAGTAAAATAAAGATTGATGTTTTTTTGAGTCATAACTGGTTGATTATATACAAAAATGTTTTAATAATAAATATCGAAGTGAATCGGTGAATATAAATAACAAGCTCATAGTGCGAATTTCGCATTGCCCTGTAACAAGTCTGTCAAGTCCATAGCCCTGTCATTTCTTCAGTTGCTTTACCTTTTCACCTAAACACAATAACATTTTGGACACTACTACTTGCAGGTAAAATAATAAATAGATTAGAACTGTCCCTTCATTTATTTATTCTACAAATTTTTACTTTACTAGCGTGCGCATTTACGAAAATAATAATGCATATTTATAGGTAGTGAAATTTAGTTTATTTTAACTAATTCGATGCATTGATAATGCAATGTGTTTATACAAAATATAATAGGCATAGTGCGGTTATCAAGTAGCTTCGTGCTTGCCATTAAAATATTACCAAGATTTTTATTAATTACCGATAAGTAATTAAGTTAAAAATGATACGCCGAGTTATAAGTTAAAAATGATACGCAGTATGGAGCAGTAGTAAAAGACATGCAGATATTATGCCCGATTTACACATCGACAAGTACAGTAGCGAGTTAAGTAGTATTTTAAGATTAAGTTGATTTAAATAGATCTCCATCCTATTTTTTGGCAAGTTAAGTTGGCGAGACGCGAGAGAGGGGGCTACTTCGTACTTAACTCGCCAAAAAATAGGATGGAACTCTATTTAAATCAACTTAATCTTAAAATACTACTTAACTCGCTACTGTACTTGTCGATGTGTAAATCGGGCATTAGAATTAGTAGGGTTATCATCACTCATCTTACCAGCTGATGCCCGCGGCTTCACCCGCGTTGTATAGGTAGCTTAAATGTTATTCTACACCCTAAACTACCTATATTCTAAATTTCATCAAAATCCATTCAGTAGTTTTTGCGTCAAAGAGTAACAAACATCCATCCATCCACCCATCCATCCTTACAAACTTTCGCATTTACAATATTAGTAGGATTATACAGTGACTGTACTGTACATTTAAGCTAAGTGTTTGGATTTTGACATTCAAGATAGGCACTTATATTAATAATAAATTTATTCTGAAGTTAAAGTAATTCAACGTTGATTTACGTGTAATTAACTTCAGCAGTAAAAAGTTATTATCGGAGTTTATTGTCGAAATATCTCAAAGAATCTAGAATTTTTAGTTTGTATTATTTACAAATATTATTTCTACAGAATTTTAAATGTATACCTAACTATTTATAGATGTTATATAATTATATAAAATTTTAAGTAAATTATACGTAATATCATTAATGTATTTAAGAAATACTCCCGAACTAGGCTAATATTTCGTGGCTCGTGCAGAGAATTGACATGCGTGCGATCGAATTCTTTGGCACCGCCACCCCCGTTAGGAACTCTACCGAGGAAGTTAACTAGAAGTGATAAATACTACCCGATCACGTTATCTCGAGACCTGGCGTCGCGTCGGTGACGTAACGACGCGTCGGGCGTATCACTGGTGCGCCCGTGGCGAGCCCGGGGGTTGAAAGGAGAATGGGACGTGAGGCTCGCATTCCAGCGAGGTCTCTACATAATGTGACCGTATAATACGCAAAAAAAGTCTCGAAAATAATCTAGACAGTTCGCTTTAGCATAGTATAACTAAGACCTAAGTATACCTACCTCTATCACAGTAGAAGGCCTATTCCTTCAGACACTAATCAACAGTTATAATTTGTAATATTATCTATGAGCTATAAAGTGTTGTTTTATAGAATCAAATCTATAAAAATGTTAAAATCATTACGATGTTGATTTGATAAAATACTCAAGCTAGCCATTAAAAATAAATTGTTAATAAAAAAAGTGAAGAAGTCCTAAAACCTGTTCAGATACAATTTAGCACTTTTTTATTTACACCCACTCAATCAATCTTACAATAAAATATCTGTTTCTTAGTAATACCGTTACGTAATTTAATGTTTTCATAACAACCTAGCGCGTGAAGGCCCTATAAGGCTTATCCCTATATATTATCTCTCCATCATGAGAGGAGGCCCGTCACTGCAGTGGGACATTAATGTGCTGTTATGATGATGAATGATGATGAAGGCAGGGGAAACCAATGGATGAGGACTATCAGGATCGCATAAAGTGTTTGGAGAAGGCCTATGATGAGAAGCAAGAACCGAGGCCGTCAATTGGCTAATATGATGATAATTGTTGCATCATCATCATTCAAGCCTTATATTCCATAGCTGGAACTGGCCTTTTCCAACGATGGAAGCAAACTTGTCCTACTAACTTCCTTCTTTTGCTTTCGTTCTGTTCATGCGAACTTTTCCACAACTTTAGTTTTAATATATCCATAGGATTAGATTGTGATACCACGGTATCTATAATACTCTAAAATTTATTTAAATGGTATTATGTGGTGTACCATGCTGAACCATTATACTAAACTATACTCCATTTGCTTAGGTTACAAATTGTCTGGACCCCACACTAGGACACTCTGTGTCGTGGGAACCAGAGATCCAAATGTAATTATTGTTTTGAATTTATTTATGTCCTAGAGCCGTCACGCACGTAGCTACTTTCGTTACACGAAAGCTTATAAATTTTAAGTACTTAGTTTTACACATGTCTAACTTTTAATGTACCACACGTCATTTCCAAGTTTATAGGAGCTTTCGGTCTTTCTACAACAAAACACTTATGAAAGATATATTTAAAGTAATGCGTTGAGTACTAGATTTTTTTTTTAGAATGACTTCTCCTTCTCCCGTACTAGTTCTCTGATAGCCATGTAAGGAGAACTGGTGGTGACAATTTGCATTCGTATTTCATCACTTCATATTCTATAGGGTTACTCCTAGGAACATGTCTTCTATATTAATCATCTATTTAGCTGTTGGCAATCTGAAGGTCCTTCCGTGTGGTGACGGAGAAAGAATAAAATATGTCACCACCCCATCTCATCCCGTGGGTGTCGTAAAAACCGACTAAGGGACTATCCGTGAATATTATCTTTATGAAATAAAAGAAAGGAAAACTTGAAATTAAACCCTATACCAATCCGCCTGCCCAGCGTGGTATTAGTAGGCCAAGTATCCCCCCGACACGGGAGGCGGCCCTTCCCTGCAGTGGGACATTAATGGGCTGTTATGATGATGAATCTGAAGGTCAATATTGTTAATATGTTGTTTTGCCGTGTCTTTAAAAAAGGTTAATAAAAATGAGCGTATGTTAATATAGTTTAATTACAGTAATGACTAAGACGGTTGTAATAACGACATAAGTAATCAAACGACAAATCCTATTTACAAATTTTTTGTAGAGTACATAATCTATTATAGCTACACGAACTAACGACCCAGTTAATGATAGTAATTAGCTACACTCAATTATCCCGATCTTGTATTAGGTGCGTGTCTCTGACACAATGACCGATAAAAAGAAACTCAATAAGTACTACAAATAGACAATAGAGGTTATATAACAACCGCGTAATCTTACTACGATGGGTACGGCACGCTAAAGGTGCGTACTACGAATACTCGAAACAAAATTGCAATATCTTGTTAGGCAACTGTCGTTTTCATCTCGATACACGTCGTAATCAAATTTAACGGTTATTGAAGTCGATAAAAAGTTGGCGGCACTCGATTGTGACGAACCCGTGAACCGTAGCTTGTTCGATGTAAGATTAACTTGTTATATTTTGAAAATTCATGTTTTGAAATTTTGATTATCAGTGGAAAACTTACAATAGTAAACGGTTGACTAGTTAGATGGATTAAGTTAGTTTTAGCAATAACAAAAAAAAATAGTCTACGTATTTCTTATTCTGCTTGCTCGTCCATGCTAAACTAAATGATGATGCTAAAAAAACTGCTAAATCTGTCCTGGAAGCTTTTGCGTTAAAGGCCTACGCAGACCGGGACGGCATGGCAAGGGATTTTGCCGTGAGTCAGCGCACACTGGCCACGGCATCCCGCGGCACGACAAAGCACGCCTCAGCGACTCCTGCTGCCTGATACACTTTTAGTCCCGCCACCGCACCCTGCAGTATATCACTACGACCGCCGGAGTCCGTGGCATGCCGTTACCTACCGCAGTATGCCACGGCATGCGGCATTCCGCCACGGGAGCCTGTGGCGCGTCTTTTAATGCCATGCGGTAAAATCCCTTTCAATGCCACGGCATCATTTTAAAGCATGTCAATTTATGTCGTATTTCTGTAATAGTACGGTTGAATGTCCAGTAGTTAAAATTAAAATCCCTTGCCATGCCGTCCCGGTCTGCGTAGGCCTTTAAGAGATTCAAACATACATCCTATTTATTTTTAATTATAGCAAGATACATTTTTACTAAATCAAAATTGTAGGTATGTAATCTAAAACACATATTACTTTATGAACCAAGAAAATAGAAGAGAAATTCTTTTGTACTTTAAATGTACGTATATTTTTCCTCGTTGTAACATAAAATTAAATATGACCTTATTTTTAACAATCGTTATTTAAGCGAAAACCTTGACATGTTAATAAAGATACATCAGATAAATATATAATAATCTCATGTTAAGAAACACGAACCTTCATCAGCACCATTTGATGTTTCAATGTCGAACACCAATGGCTCAATTACCGAACAAATACGAGTTCAATTTGTACAGATACCGAGAATGTGAACAGAATGCAATAATCATCCATGTTTACTCACTTCTCTCGTACAATATATTATAATCATATTCAGTTATGATACGTAGGCATATACATTACTCAGCTGTCATTACACAGAACAATACCTTTCAAATGAGAGTAATCTTCCTTCAAAATATCATCAGAGAAAACGTTGAGATCTTTGAAAAGTACAAGTAATGATCGCCTTGGGATACTGTCTAATGGCAGTCTTAATCGCTATCCGCGGGAAAATAGAGGTGTAATTAACATTAATCATAGAGATGTGGGCTCCGAGGACTAATTGTGGACATCACTCCTTGCCGAGGTCGGCTAGCTCGACGATGCGTAAGCTCAAACCGCCGTATCAAACGACGTCACAGCCACAGCCACTTCTAACTCCGCCGGAGCTCGGTTATGAATGACGGCGTGACAAAAGAAACACGCTGCAGATGACGCTGATAAATAGTCGCGCACTGTTTAGCAGAGACTGGCTGCTACGTTAGTCTTTTATCTTCATGGATAATTAAGTATCGTCGTCGGGATATACGAACGCGGAACGTAGCTAGTGATCGATGAACGTATTGTATCCGCTAGTTAACACGAATGGTTACTATCAAAGTTTTCCTTCGATAATTTTCATATTATTTCCGTATTTTTTTCAGATTAATTTAGTATGCTGACATCGCGTGACGGAAACCGCTCGCCGTGCCTGGCTCTGCCGGTGTCCCGGTGCGCGGCGCGCCTGCCGTCCCCGCTGTCATGTCTCTGGTCACGCCAGCCTACCGCGGCCGCTGCTATTGTGCGCGATGCGGAACCTACGTGCCAGATTATAGTTTTACTTCATAATTTACGAGGATTCGTATCCTGTGATTACATGATTCTATTCCCTTATTTTGAAATAAGCATGAGATATCCTAAGGCACAATACCATAATAAAATAATAATACAGATTTTTGTTACATTCAAAAAGGATGATATTGCTTATGGCAAGATGTTCCATATTGATCGTAAAAGATCTGGTTTCGCAACTTCCTTTTACGTGGTTCTCATCTAAACACAGACTTCCTATTACTGAGTACACTAGCAACTGTAAAAAGAGGCAGCTGCGTAAAGAGGCAAGACACCCGTAAATCAGTGTTCGCGCGTCGGCCAATAACGGACTCCCGAGTCCTACGTATGCATTTGCACCTGCTGCTAAAAAGGAAGTTATAATAAAGCCCCAACCATCTTGATTTTAAAATTCGATCTGATAGAGTAATTTATTTAATTTTGTATACTGCGTGTATACTTTTACGAAGTTAAAAATAGTTTATTATTGCGGGTTTTGTAATTTTTCATTTGAGTTATTCTTTTAGACCTTCGGGGGTAAAAATGCAGGTACTTTAACAATTTTTAAATCAACACTTACTTTTGGTATTATGTATGAAAAAGACACTAACAGTAATATTAAGAAATTAAAACATTGAGATTATTTAAGGTATCTGATCGATAAGAAGTAAAATTTAACAATAAAACCAGTACGCTCTCCTATAGTTAATAGAAGACTTATTCAGGCTTTATTCAGTCGGAAACCCGTTGAAAATATTAATGTCAATATCTAGGATTGTCGAAGCAACCATAGAACGATAAATACGTATATGAAACGGACATTGGTTAAATTATATAAACGTATTTCGAAGCAGTTTCTAGGTCCTTTACAACATCGTCCTCATCTCGTGACCAGGGCTGGTGCAACCTGTCCGAAACGTCAAGTGCCTCAAAGGTAAATTATTAAATATTTACCATAACAATAATTTACGCTTTAATACCCGTTTATCTATAATAATACAAAATGAAACACGAAAGTTTTGAAGTTAAAATGCTTTACAACATTTAATAATATATTTCTAAGGTCCAAATTGATTACAAGAAAGGTTGCGCAGGGTGAGGCGTGGCGAGACGCGAACATGTGTGCGCCACAACCCCGTAGCCTCGCAAACGATTAAAATTCAAAGCCTGTAGAAATGTAATTACTTCGCAGTCTGGTCAGAGTTCTGTGGACTTTTATTCGGAGTAATTAAGTTTAATGTCAGTTTTACATCTTAACTCGATTGTTGAATCGTCTTTCGGATGAGTTAGATGATCAATCTAGCGATTTCTATTCCGGTCATCATTATATTTCTTACAAAGTGTACCTCATTATTTTGATTTCCTTCGTAAAGAATAAGTGAACACTCGAATGAGTTCTACGTGTGGTAATTTAATGTAAGACTGTGTTGGTCTCTTTATAAGTACTTGAGCATCTGTTCTCATTTTAGTTATATAAAACATTGCTATCCGGCAGCCATCGTGGTATTGTTCATCCCTCGTTGTTGCTCAGGTGTTTTCGCCGCACAATCAGCAGTAAAAAGGAACGAAGTTTCATAGAAGATATTCTGTACTGTTTTTATGTTTCATAATAGCACGTTTCAAATTTTGTAAGCTGGGTTGCCTTAAGATTTTTGAATTAAATCGTCTCGTTTTTGTGATAATAAAGCGCAGCATTTAACTCTCCATTTGCGTTTTGTATCATTTGCACAATTTAGGATTTAAAAATTGTTGCGAGTAGGAAAAGTGTGCATTTGGCATGTTGATATAATTACTCTTGTAGGTAAGGGAACACTAATCTAAAATTTTCATGCTAGTAATAAAGCTTAACGACTTATCCTGTAGTTAGTTCAACATTAGTACTTAGGTGTGGCCCCGTTTACTTTAATCTTTAAAGATTAATATGTAATTTTATTACAGTAATCGTTATAATAAATAGGTAAAAGACTATTTAAGCTTTACTTAACAGTTAATTTTTTATTCAAATTAGAAAAACTTGACGTCAATCCTTTACTAGAAAAGACCAGTGGCTACAATGGAACATTAAAGGGCTGTTAAGACAAATAGTTATAAGTTTTTAGTTAGTTAAGGTTTCATCATAACAGCCCATTTATGGCCCACGGCAGGGACGGGCCTCCTCCCGTGATGGAGGGATACTTGGCTTACTAATACTACGCTGGCCAGACAGATTGGTATAGGGTTTACTTTCAAGTTTTCCTTCTTTTTACTTCGTAAAGATTCACGTATAGTCCCTTAGTCGGTTTCTACGACACCCATGGGATGAGATGGGGTTGTGACATATTGTATTCTTACTCCGTCACCACACGGAGTTGTTAGTTAGTTAAGGTTTCATTTATTGAATTACTTAAGTTAGTTACTTACTTATCTTAATTTTAGATTTTATTACTAATTTAACGTAAACAATTGCAATACAAGTGTTAATTTAGGAAGTAAATCATTTCATTTATTAGCGAGTTTAGGTGTGGTTAATGGGTTTTCTACGAACACACCACGTGTTGTTCTTTGCTCTCGGCTTGTTTACTTTGGTTTTCCTCAGAGTATTTACATTATTTACACCAATGTTTTATGTTTAAAGTGGAATAGCAAATACAGTGCGAAACAAAGTTTAAATGGAATTCTAAGAAACTTGTAAAGATAAAACGTATTCTCTTAAGTGAAGAAGTCTTGAAAGATTCAGCTCTTGTAGGTAATTAGGTACAAGTTAAAGGAATCTTGTATCACATACTAACAATTTGTTGTTACACATAGAATTAAGCTAGTGTTCTTTTTGCTATTGTTAGTGTTCAGATTCATTTGCACGGGCAAGAAACTTTTTTATACTCTACTACAGGTACTGCTTGGTGGCGTGTATTTAAACCCATACATATTGCAGTTTAAAGCACTTTGTCATTTGTGTACTAATAACAGCCAGTTAATGTCCCACTGCAGGGACGGCCCTCCTACCGTGACGGAGGGATACTTGGCCTACTAATACCGCGCTGGCCAGACGGATTGGTATAGGGTTTAATTTCAAGTTTTCCTTCTTTTTATTTCGTAAAGATAATATTCACGTATAGTCCCATATTAGTCGGTTACGGTGTCGTAGGGATGAGATGGGTTGGTGACATATTGTATTCTTACTCGGTCACCACACGAAGATTTGTGTACTAATTATGTTTAAATAAGTAAATAACTGAATAATCTTCCTGGGTCTGTGCTTACTTCTTCCTATGATATAAAGTTCTTTAAGCGTAGTAGAATTATTTGGCCATACCGTCAAAACGATGACAAAGGATTAAATCAATTTAAGACTGCCATCTGTTCCTTTAATTCCTGATGCGTATTTAAACCTTCATCCATTTCATCGGGTTAAAAAAAGGCATATAACCCATTCTTTACTAAAAAAACTTACCGCGACATATGGTTTGGTCCCTAGCGCTAGAGGCATTATTTTAATCTTGAAAGAAATAGCCACAAAATAATTTATTTCCCATTGGCAATTACTGATTCAATAGAAAATTTATAACAATATTGCCATGTTGTAAATGTACGTTTAATAATAAATTGATAAAGGGCGCCTAAAGCATTTGATCAAGCTCCCATTCTACTCAATGCACTCAATTGAAACTATAGCTCGCTTCGTTGACTAACGATATCAAATAGCTTTAGTATTCGTGCGCACGGGCAAGCATTAGTAAATCACTTGATATCGATACTCTACAACGCTTAATATATCCCCAATAGCCACTAACTACACTGTTAAGATATAGAATTATAAACATCTGTACGATGCCTGCAAGCTATTATTAGCTTTATTCACATAAAGATAAAGATCGAAATTTCATGTGAATATTGTTGACAGCAATTGTGTTGCAATGTGCATTGTATAAGTACATATAGCGGTTTTAATATAAGATATAAGGTATTTATATTTAAGATAAATATGTGTAACTGTTTTGACTGTTGTAATGGTTTTGTAACGTTGAGTATCTATATCTACGTTGAGTATAGTTACATCTATCTTTCTTTGTCTATTAACGCAACGAACAAATAACATCGAAGCTTAAGGTTATCCTCCTTGTACAAATAATTATTCTGGATAAGAAAGCAATATGCGAACTCGTCCACAAGAATTATAAGCACTTACATAAGACTTCTCCGTGTGGTGACGGAGTAAGAATACAATTTGTCGCCACTCCATCTCATCCCATGGGTGTCGTAAAAACCGACTAAGGGTCTATCTGTGAATATTATCTTTACGAAATAAATAGAAGGAAAACTTGAAATTAAACCCTATACCAATCCGTCTGGCCAGCGTGGTATTAGTAGGCCAATTATCTCTCCGTCATGGGAGAAGGTCCGCCCCTGCAGTGGCACATTAATGGGCTGTTATGATGACGTAAGACTTACACCACCTTAGGTACACTAATACGTTACAACTCCTGTGTACCACTTATGTCCTGTATACATTTGCATTGTTTTACTATTGTGTCTGCTAGCGGTAACAGTGAAAGTGTTAAACTAAGACCATACTAACACTAACGTAGTTTAATCGCGAGAATATACTTAGAACAATAATGCGAACCTAATGCCTAATGTTTTGTATGAGGGCAATCGAAGAGAGAGGCAAGAAGAAGGTTTTCTAATAACCCGTCGGACAGGAAGGTGGATATTAGAGTTTCCTTTGCTCGTGATAAAATCGGTCAGTGGTATTATGTATTTTATTACATACACTGCAACACACCCATACATTAATCCCTTGAAATAAGACAAGATTTCGAATAAAAACGTAATTATACGTTGATGTATTACTAACTAAGTATACCTGCAATAAATTTTATGACATGTGTATGATGATACTAAAGGTTTTATATAAATATATCGACTCTTTACACTCAAGTAGCGATAATGGAGGACCTTTATCTAAGTTATGATAAAGCCCTATTATTTCTTTGAATAGATAAACTAAATATATGTGAACGGTACATTTATGCATTGAGCTCCATTTCAGTGGAAAATTGCATGTGATTTGATTATTTTTTACTGTAAACAAAATGTTGTGACCCAAGTAAGATTTTCTACTGTATTTTGTATTCTTGAGAGCAAAGTTTTGCGGCATGAAACAACGTTTTAAGAAAATTATATGTCATTTCATAAAATACCTTATTTCGTACGAATATTATTATAAAGAAAACTTGTATACATTTCTTGAGTGTATTCACAATTTTAACCTCGAAACAAGAGCTTTTTGATGTTACCTATATCTACAATATTTTTTTTCTGTATTATGGAAAAGCATTTCCAATTTAAAGAATTTTCTCTATACTTAGCTATTTTTTGAAACGCGTGCTCTCTAGGTGTACTGTCTACTTAAACAAATAAGGTAAAATTGTAGGCACAAAACGAACGGAAAATTTAATATCAATATTACTATTACTGTGAAATACATATTTATTTTTCCTCTTGTGGATATAAATTAATAGTTGTTTGCTAGTACTGTATACCTAGTTAATATACTATAGACTATTAATTATAATTATGAATATTTATGATCTGGTTATGTCATTAAATTTAAATATCAATAGTATGATTTTTAATCACGACGTATTTTAATATTATTAATTATTGAATTTGGTGAATGCTCTCCATGAAACAAAGTCATTGCGTGCATTTATAAAAATAAATAAAAATAAAGTAAGAGCTTATTACGTTACCTATTATCTAAACTATTTTTAGTATTTATATATCTGGTTCCTTATACACAGGATACCTTTAACTGATTGCCATGATAACATAATAACTCCTTTGGCTACTGTAGATAGTACCCACTTGACCTGCATGACCTAATTTTTTTTTGGTTTTTACCAGTGTAAAGTAAAAGTTGTCAACTTTCCTTGAACGAAATATCAAAACAATATAAATATTATTAACATAATAAACTTAATTTTGTAACAAACAATATTAACCTTTTTATAATATTACATTTAGCCGAATGTCACTTCAACAGACATTTACAGAGCCTGTTAAATACTGTATTATGTAAACAGAATGTCACGGTCAGAAGCCAATACTAAATAAATATTGAATGATACTTATCTTTAAGTGATCTATGTTATTTGCAACGTTATTTACTGTTAATTAAGTAACTACTAATTAAGGACAACGTAATGGCTTTACAAGCTATGTCTATTATAGTTCAAATAGCTATATAATTTACATTACTTAGGAGAACCTAGACTACGATATTTGACTCTGTTGTTGACTGTCGTGCTTTGTGAATGAGCGTTTGAATAAAATCTGGAAAATTATTTGACTGATTATTATTTTGATTCTAAGAGAATTCGTATTTTTTGTGCTTATTGTATAGGTATGTCACCCGTGCAAAGGATTTAATTGCCGCTCAATGCTAATGTTGTGCATGATTTTTTACATTGTTAATTATGCATAAATTCACAAAATAAAACTAGAGACAGCTCTGCTTATTGAAATGAGCCGCAGTTGTATAAAAGTATGAGGGATATTATTATTTTCTCGATGTTAGTGGTCTTACATACAAATATTTTCAACTGCATATTCATCATAACCAAAAAACATACCAGAATAGTACTAGCGTAAGATTTATACGAGCTCAGAACATTGTTCACAACCAGACTCAACTATTTTACGTGTAGATATAATATTATACTACATCACTGTATCATCCTCGATAGTTTGAAACGTGGGAAGTGAATCGACTGATTGTCATTCATGCCGTACGATAAAGCTTCAGAATTCTAGGTAATTGAATTTAAAACAAGCCTAGACATAGTTTATCTTGTTTGAATATACAAAGGATTGCTTTATGAAAATCTTAGTAAAAGTTTAGTTATTACTTTTGTAAAGGAGACGGTTTTTTTTCGCACCACCCTAAACAGTATAATGTTTATTATTCATATTACTCACAAAAATAGTTATTATCTTATTATAGTTAACCGAACACAAATTATACTTAAACGATGAGGGAATAATTAAATAATAATAAAAAAGGATTACACCTAAAAATGCTTGTTTTGGAACGTTCTTAGGTTTATTTTAATGGTTAATACAAATTATCAAGTAACGTACTTTAAAAATAATCGTAGAACGAAACGTAAATAATAGCCAATAGCAGATACTCTGTAGTACAGTTTCAATCAGTTTGACATTGTCATGACAATGTTGTTATTGTTTCAGATTTTAATTTATAAATGCATGATTTATTTGTACTTTTATATTTTATAAAAATGGGATCTTTAGATAGAGTGCATACACCCTAAAGCTGCTATTGCTGGATACTGTTGTTATTGCTTATTGAGCACAGGTACAGTCACTGTTAGCTGCTGTGCATTGTGATGTGTAAAGTGTGGTTTTTATCTTGGGCTCTGCTTTTAGGTGAGCTTGAGCCACCTGCGTCTATTTAAGATGAAATACTGCTTTAAGAGATGACTGTGTTAATTATAATTGTGAACAGTAATAAATATTTCTTGTCATATATATAGTGTATTGTTTCTCTTTAACTACCTTATTATTTTAGATCTACAAGCAATAGCCAGCAAAAACTGCGTTATTTCGAGAGGTCTTGGTTGCCTTATTAGTGTATATTCATTAGACAATAGCTGTTGTGAGATTTACCGTTATCACGAGAGTCATGTTTTGATTGTCGTATTTCAGAGTATTCCCTCTAGATAAAGTTTTGATATGTGCAGACTGTTTAACTAGAGATTATAAGGAATAAACCTATATGCATTTCATTGCTAAATGCCACAATTTGTGGTGGTGGCCTATTCGCCGAACAAAAAAAACCGTCTCCTTTGTAGGTAAATTAGTTAACAGAACCGCACAAGGTGGTCATTTTCGGAGGAGGCCTATGTCTAGCAGTGGATGTCAATTGCCAGATATGATGATTATGATGATAGTAACTTTTTATTAGCGTTAGCATTTTGTAAATATTAAGATTGAAATTACGCAATTAATGGATTAGGAATCGTGCTTAAATAAGAGATTATTAATCTCTAATGATTGATTACATATGTATGACCTATGCCTTTAGGATATTGTATTAGTTCGTAATAAAAATTAACTATCTAAATATTACCCTCTAGGAATACTTTTTATTTATTTATGTCTTCCATAAACTTTTTGTTAAATGACTTTTACTGATTATCAAATTTTATTACAATTTTTTTAGAAAAAGGTAAAAAGCTTTTTTCTTACATTGATTCTTGTACCCATGCAGAGACGAACTAAGAATGCAAAATGTTACCAAATGTTTCTTTTTTTGTTAGACATGAAAGTCAAATACCTAGAAGTCTAGTTCTAGTCGTCTTTTAAAACACCTGTGGGATGACAACAGATTCTTAATCCTTTACCAAATGGTCGACTTATTTTGAATCTATTTATAACTCTTCTTGCGTGAATTTGGAAAACCGCCATATTTAAGAAAATAAGGAAAAAATCTTCAGAATTAGCGTTTGTTCGATCTCAGAAAATAGTGTTTGAATTTTCACAATTTTCACACATTATCTCTCAATAGAAAAAGGATTAAAGCAATTGAGATGGAAAAACTCATCGTTTCGAAAATATTCACTAGACAACGTTTGACTACAGATAAGTTGTTGGGTATTTGGGACAACACAGACTTATCGTGTAATATATAGAGCTTATGGGCTTGTAGGACAAGATGGCAATATTAGGAGGAGGCCTATTTCCAGCAGTGGACGTCAATTGACTGATAAATGATGATGATGATGATGATGATGATGATGGGCTTGTTTTGCAATAGTGATTATTTGAAAGATAAATAGCAGACAAGACGGACAATGTTTCTAAAATATGTGCACGTGATTTGACTAGCGTTAATTATAAGGCCTTATAAACTAAAAGACCCTAAAATGATTAAACAAATCATGGTGCTTACTCATTCTTTCCCATGTCATGCCATTGCCAGGAGACGAAGTTTTTTTAACGGACATGAAAACATTTAGATTCAGGACAATAATTATTTATTGATCGGACAATCTATGATTCTTCGTGGTATTTGAATCAAAACCATAGTACAAATATATACAGTATTTCAACTTCAAAGAAAAGGAAGAAACGCGAGTTTTACCTACACGCTCACGATAGTGCCGGTTTTGCGGAGTGAACAGTCGCGACTGTGCCGCAGTAACGAGCGGGAAAGTAGGTAAATGTAATTAAAAAGCTGGAGGTGGGCAGCCCTATCGCTTGTTTACGTACCGCGCAGCTGTAGGCATTTATAATAAATATTCGGCCGAGATAGACTACTGGTTGGACTGTGTCAAAACCTTCAGAACGGCACCGCGACTGCTGCTCCACTGAGGCAGTTAGGCATTTATGTAAATGTACTGAATTATTTGACATTGAACAGTAGTTACACTGATAATGAGGAAAACAAACCACTGTCTATAATTTGTCATAAATCATTATAATTACATCAGTTATCATAAACACTCCATAAAATTGATTAGTTTAATTATGTCATTAAATATTTACCGAAGCCAAAATTTTTATCTTTAATGTCATTATTTATCGGCTTCTTGTTTTATCGCAAATATATTTTTTATGAGTATAACGAATTAATTAGCCGTCGATAGTCTTTTTTTGTTTTATTTATGGGTCGTCATTGATTTCTTATTCAAGGTTGATTTAGAATAGAAACTCAATGAAAAGGTTTTCTTAATTTTATAAACATAAAAACGTAAAAGACGAGAAGCATGGTCGGCATAAGAGAAAATTACATATATACATAAACTCAGGCCTTATCCCGTAGGTAGGCAGAGACGACAGAACGCAGAGAAAATCACATCTACATGATTAGGTACATATTTGAAATGGTAACATCCTTCCGTACGGGTAAATGCGTAGTACTTGGAACTGGCTAGAAAATATGTACGAGTGTAAACGAAGCTAATCAGGTTTATAAGGATCGTAGTATATGGCGTTCAATAGTCTGCTACTCCCATGGGTTATAAAAAAGCTATGTGACATATTGCAGATAAATCTTAAATAGTGTTTGTACGGTCAGCTGCAAAGAAATCTAACCCCCTTTAAGAATATAACAGCACGTTAAAGGGGTTAGATTTCTTTGCAGCTGACTGTACTATTCACCATACAAACAAAGTTACCGGCTTAGCAATTAAACCCATAATATATCAAGAAATATTTGTTACAATGTGATTTAATTAGTTTTGTTCAATAGACTATACATCACTTGGTCAATATGCATTTACTGCTTAAACAAGTTATGTGAGTTTAATTAGTAACATTGTGATTAATCTAGCGTGTTGTTGCTTAGAGGAAATCCCGACAATATGGCCGCTTAAGCCTAAGGAATGCGTTTGAGTGACGCAACAAAACACCTGCGCAAGAGCCGCCAAGCGGTCTTCAGGTGCCAATTAATCTCACGTCAACTATTTTATAACAAGTCAACCTGTACATACTTATTTACTAATAATTGTTGGGTCATTGCTTACACAACTACATTCTCTAAATAATCAGGCTATACAGTTTCATTGCAAACTTAATGTATACATTTTAAACACATTTTATTTATAGATACTCGTAGTTTAATTTTGTATTCTTCTTATCCTATTATGTATGTATTATACTTTATTTTAGTAATGGAACTTTGACGATGTTTTTTTATCATTTGAATGTCATCATCATCATAACAGCCCATTAATGTCCCACTTCAGAGACGGGCCGCCTCCCGGGACGGAGGCATACTTGGCCTACTAATACCACGCTGGCCAGACGGATTGGTATAGGATGTATTTGCAAGTTTTCCTTTTATTTTATTTCGTAAAGAAATATTCACGGATAGTCCCTTAGTCGGTTTTTACGACACCCATGGGGTGAGATAGGTTGGTGACATATTGTATTGTTACTCCATCACCACGCGTATAGTATGAATGTCAAGAGACTATTTTTATCTTTTGGGCTTTGTCATTTGGTTATTGAACACTGTACTCCAATGAAATGCTGCCCAAATGATTTTCACTTGCATATACTTTCCCTTCATTCCTCTCTTTCCATCAAATTCAATACAGTCATATTGCCAATTTGTACCTTTACTCATAAACATCAGCTTCAATGTAGGTGTCACAGGTGAGGCAGTCTATACACAGGTGTATTGCAATATTTAACATAATATTCTTTTGTTGTTGTGAAACATATGACATTCAATAAGTATTCACAGCGAGGAATGCAAGTTTTTTTTACACAACAATGAATAATTCTTACTTACGTAATACACATTGTTGTCGATTGACATCAGCCAACTATCCATTGATATGTTTATTATGATATACCTTTCCTTTCCCTTTTAACAATCATGTGAAATATTAATAACAATAATGGAAATGAAGGAGAATGTACAACAAATAAATCAGACGATAGTGTTTATCGAAATAGAAGAGGACAGAAAGAAAAACAGTTTATTTTAAATAAATAAATAATAAATATTCCTCACACATTCACACAACGCCATCTAGTCCCAAACTAGGCAAAGATTGTACTATGAATACTAGACAACGGATAAACATACTTAAATACTTTTTTTTCTGTAAATACATACATATTATACATAGAAAATTATACATTCGACGCAGGCCAAGCAAGACGTAAATATGTAAGAACCTAAGAAGAAATAAATATGGGCCATGACCTTTTACAAATGTATGAGGGAGGCACAGGACCGCACAAGGTGGCAATATTTGGAGAAGGCCTAAGTATGTCCAGCAATGAAAGTCAATTGACGCTATATACCTACGATGATGATGGTGACATTTTTGCATATACGAAAAAAAAGTAATAAACTTGACGTACCGCCACGTATTCCTGCGTGTCACTGAACGAGACCCGTCCCTGCAATGGGACATTAATGGCTCAGTTAATGGGTTGTAAGGAATTATACATAGAAGTAGTAAATATACATTAAATGTACTTCGTTATGAATTAAATGTAGGTGTCAAGAAATAACACAATTAGATTTATTATTCCAACATGACAAGACGTAGGTAGAAGTACAATTGGAGATACTTGTTGACATTAAGTTACATTAGAATAAATATAATATGAAAATGTACGCACAATATTTTGCCATGAGCGGTCCACAGCTAGACATAGTCCTCTTAAAGTTCGCAACGAATGAAGGTACCATATCATAAGGCAAAAATGGAGAAGTTAAAGAAACTTCAATAGATTTATTGAATACTTTAAGGCCTTATGTGAGCCATATGTATTTGATTCCAAAACTGATGAGAAATGCCTCGATGGTTGGCAATTCATTAGATGACAACAGATTTGCATAGTACCATTACTCGAATACAGCTCTATAATGTAGTGTACCATAAGTGTACCACGGCCTGGGTGATAATCAATTTTCATGTCTGTAAAAGTTCCCAGGACAAAGAGCGGTAGACTGTTTAATATACTATGTTCATTTTGCTAAAGAATACACTCCCAGATAATATGGTGAGCAAATTGCTCATGTTTTTCAAGCATAGTTAAACAGTAAAACAAAGGTGAATCGAATTAAATCTAAAACGCACACTATTATAAAAGTACTCATAATATTTAAGGTACACAGTTCAAGATTTACACCACACAACAGATAATTAAGAAGTCAATCTCTTGTACAGTCACGAGCAATAATATGTACACATTTTCGCATTTTGTAAACCAGTTATCTAAAGTTCTGCCAATCCAAAATTGAAAATTCGAAGATTAATTCAAAACTGTACGGAACCTCTTCTAAATTACGAATTCATTTTGATATTGTAATGTCTAGATAAACGTGCAGATAGTTTAGAAAATTTGAAAATATGTACATATTATTGCTCGTGACTGTACCTACTTCACTTTTCATTCTTATTACAATCGGGAATTTCGCTAAAGATTGTCAACTGTAGCTATGTAAAAAAAATATTGATATCATTTTTGGTCGTTCGATTTATTGCTAAAACTGAAAGAATCAGATAAAAAATACATACTGATGTATCAATATACAAAAAATATCAAGACAAAATGACGATTGCAATGTTCTCCTTATTTCCATGATATTGAACCCGTGACCATCGCCTATGTGTACGTTGCTCAAGAAATCTTAGTATGAAGATGTACTTCTGTGAGTACTTATGTGTTTTATGTTTACAGCCTTGAGTTCACAGACAGCCTGGCCACACGTCCCAGTGATGACACACACTGATATGGGATCGCTTAAAATAAACATTATTACATACACAATTAGGAGTATGCTTAAGTAGGTTACGTATACCTTCAACAAACACATGCAATTTGTTTATATTACGATGGGTTTCTAAAATTTTATTCTCAATAACCTTTAGATGTCCTCTAATTGATTGATTATTGAAGAAGCTTGTTAGTTTTTATTATACTTTATATTATCAATGTCAAAACCATTAAGTTTTTACTTATATATATTACGAAACACGGCTTAGGATTTTTTCTCTTATAGTTTTTATTTATGTTTGAGAAACTAGATACTTTTTCGATTTATCGTAACGAATCGATCTAAAGGAAAACTGACACCAATAATGGTTTGGTTCAACTCTAATCGATTGCTGACATCGAATTATTACTTAGTTGCAGTTTAAAGTGTTATTATTTTACGGTATATCTTATGCCGCAATTTCTTTTTTTTATTAAAAATAATGATAAAAATTTGTTTTTGTTGCTTAGCTTCAATGTCGTTATTGAAAGTTTAAATAAATACGGTAATGTTTATTTATTATTTACGAGCAATAAAAGCAAATGGCCACCTACGCATGACTTTGCGTAAATCATTTAGCAAGAGTGAAAACTTGTTATCTACAGTTTAGCAGTTAACACCTCCAAAGTATCCGCTGGAGGTTCTAATTTTGGCCGCATTCGAGGATACAAAATGAATTATTTACTCAGCTTTGTTGATGGAACTCGGCACTCAGACGTGTCGGTGTCTGTGATTACAAATATTTTAACCTTCTTGTATAAATTTCAACAACAATTTGTATTAAATGTTATAATGTACGTTAGAATATGCATATGAAGTAAAATGAAGAATAAAATAGCTTCCTGTTGCAAGTCAAATTATATTAAATTTTGTGAGTTGAAATATAATGTTTGTTCTGTACCTATGTCTTGAATTGTAGTCATTATTGTCTGTGAAACTTTTTGTCGATTTTACTGATTATTACTCTTAAAACAATGTGGGATTTTTCTACAAAATAATTATTTATCGTTACGACTCAAATGTTTAAATGAACTTTACTGTTCGCCGTGTTTTGTCCCCTTTTGATCGAGTTACCTTAAACGCGAGATGCCAATGAAGTGTTATGACCTAAACTCTACCTATCAAAATGTGTTAAAATCATCAGAATAAATAATAATATATAATATACATATAAATAAATAATCCTCACACATTCACACAAGGCCACCTAGTCCCAACCTAAGCAAAGCTTGTATAATGGGTACTAGTCAACGGATAAACATACTTAAATTACTTTTTTTTGTAAATACGAGTACCTACATACATATTAGGTATACATAGAAAACAGTCAGACCAATGCAAACAATCATGTTCATGCACACAAAGATTTGCATTGAGCGGGAATCGAACCCGAGACCTCTGCGTAGTAAGCAGCTATGTAATATACCGACTGCGCCACCGAGGTCGTCTAAATGAATGCCGCTTTAGACATTAACGCTATAATAGTACGACTGAGGTCGTTTAAAAAGACAACGGCATTTGCTTAGTATAGTTAACATTCTACCAGTCCACGTACAGAATCCATAAACTTTACGCAGTAGTTCTTGGCACTGCCTTGAATTTCGTGTAAGTATCGCAAAGTCGTCTGCGAATACTAGAATGAATTCCGGGTACCTATTTACCACTAAATTTAAGCCGACAATCTATTATTTTGGTCTGTGATGGTGGATGATGTGATGGATCTAATAGTTTATTCATTACTGTATTATTTAATTATTGTTCTTAAATTCAATCTTCTTAATTAATTTAAAAAACAACAAAGCTCTGTTTTAAAACAAACTTTCTTTAAAAATTTTAAGGGCATACTTAATCGTGGCTTTAAAACAATTACAAAACTTAGTAACAAATGAATTGTTATAACGCAACGTAGTAAGCCGAACACGGCAATGATAATGGCAAAATCTGAGTAGTATATGAAAATTAATTTAGAAGTTAAGATGTGGAGCACGAAGTTTCAAGGTTAACGTTGATTAATCGTGGCTTTACTCCTTACTTTGTTACATATCGAGTTATACAATACACAACACGCAACATGAACCCAGATATGAATAATCAAGGGCTGCTCAATGACAGCAAACCATGTCTCAATAGGAATTAAACATTCATGTCCATTATGCAAGCAGACATCGTCATGTTTACGCGAGTAAAAACTTTTTATTTGATCTTAAAGTTAGTGTTTTGCTACATGTGGCGTTTTGCAATTGACTTTAATTTAATCTACGCTGATCACGAAATACTTGCAACAAAACGTATGTCACGTAAACCTTAAAAATGTATTTGAAATGCATGCAAGCTTTTCTTAAAGAAACTAAGAACGAAGGTTGCAAGAAAATATTCATAAGGATATTTTTTCCTAATTTGTCTTGCTAAATCTAATTTCTATCACTACCCCAGAGCCTATGATTAACGTTTGAAGTTTTCTATGGTTTACTAGATCGATATTTATGATATTTAGGATACTTAACTTTGTAGAGAAATACGACATTTATCTTTTAAGTTTCTAACTCAAACTCGATGAATGATATACAACATTAAGATAAACTTAAACAAAGACTGTCAACGTCAGAAACATAACTACAATACAAAAACAGTCTAATTTACCAACATTTGTAGGTTACTTTACTACCGTGTACAAAGCTAACCAAAATCTAACTGTCTAACAAGCAACTCTAAAACCGCGCGGTACATCTACTTTAGAATAAAACCGTATACATTCGTTTCGTGATTAAACAATCGAGACCATTATGGTAATGCTATACGATAGGATGTATTCCTTTGTACCGTTTTCTCCGCCAGTCCCATTATGGAATCAGTTGTAGTTCAATTTGAATCCATAGTTCCTACATTTTACTTTCTCCGGACAGTATGTAAATAGAGCTTGCTCTTGTTTGTGTCGCTCACGATATTGTTTTCCAAATAGATGCTTAATAACAGTTACGCTTCCAACGTTACGTAGTTGCATACGAGAATGTGTAAGTATATTCTTCTATTATTGCACGAGTTCAAACATTAAACTAAACATACTCAGTGTTGTTATAAGAAATATCTACAGTACAAAGTTACAATAGATGTCAGAGGATATAAAAACACAAGAAGTACAATAGCACTCCGATGACACGGCCTACCCTTCTGAACAATAGCCTCGTTAAATTCAACAATAACAGTTAACCTGCGACCAGTCTTCACACGTCAGCCTTAATCAAATTAAAAAGACAATCCTTTCATAATACGATGTGATACAGTTAATTTATTATCTATTTCATTCGAGGCACGCGACATTTAGCACTTTCGCAACCGGTTTGTTAACTTTATGTACGTATTTTGTTTAAGCTTGATACATAAACTAGTATGTTGTAGAGTCGTTGTACAAACATCAAGTTTTATTGCTTGGCTGTGTTCCACGCAGGGACGTTAAACCCGCTTGAGCCCTGGAGCTGTTAGTATTTCACGATAGTTGTTGGGGTTAGCTCAGTTGTCGCAGTTGGTTCACGTCCCTACCACACTGGTCTGGTACGACTATGTGTCTGTCTCGCTCCTCGCATCAGCATGCACCGCGCGTTCAATGCAGCCTTTCGCACTTAACATAGACACAGATAGAGTCTTGTAAGGATAGTGTAAATTGTAAGTACGAATACATTATGAATAAACTTTCTCTTCGTTAAGCAAACAGAGCTCTGAACACGGCGATAAACTAGATTCTGCTATTATTCCGATACTGTAGTACGCGTTGTTGTTCGCTAAGCTAATTTGAATCTGTAATCTCTTTCTAAACAACAAAGGTAAAGTACAAATAGACGATTTAGAGATGTTTAGTTTATTTAAGCCGTTGGACTTGATGTATAAATAATAGTATCTAATCCCTAACAAGGTTATAAATATAAGAAAGATAACAAAAACTTATGGAAGTAAACTAAAATTAGTCTTTCTCTTTGTGATGTTTTACTACCGTCTCTTCTCTGTGTGACCTTTTTTTGTTGTCATTAGAAAAACAAATGGTGTCACGTTTACAAAGGAAACATTTTTATATTTGAACAAGATATTAGGAGGTACATATAAGAGAGAAAAAGAGGTTTAGTTTGAAAAGTGGTAATCCTTACGTGGCACACGCCAATGTCTACAAGTAAAACTTTTGCGGAACTCTTAACTGCGTATATTACGAAAAATAATACTCAAGGTTAACCTCAATAACGGAAGATAAGATCAGAAGAAGACATTAATGAGAAAATTAATGATAAAATTACAATCACATATTAATTCATGATGTTTGGCATACATGAATAATACAGTTAAAATAATATGACTGCGTGGGTGGTGTATAAACGCTGTTTATACAACGAATACGTTAATTGGTACCGCATATTGTATTCGGTACATTATGGTAATAGATATCAGTATCGGGTATAGCTTCGTATAAGTGCCTTCAAAAGCTTGTAATTCAGAGACTGAGTACTATAATTAAGGGCTTTAGTGACCGCTCGCACCGTTATAACCAGACATTGGAACTCGAAGGTAATTTGTGGGATCTATGAGGCGATCAGTCTATCCCGGAATCTATTAAATTGTCTATAAAAGCCTTAAGTATACGAATAGAATTGATAGACGTTTCTACTTAAAACAGTTTCTTCCGTTTACCAGACGAGGCTTGATTTAAGAATCAGAATGAAGACTGCAATAAACGATAAAAAAGTAATGAAAAAATTTTGCAAGAGTCTTTTAAAATTCAGCAAACTTTTCACTGTTCTGTGTTAGTCGTAATAAAATATGAATTCAAACCGAAATTGAACTTTAATAGTAGAAACAAACAAGAATTTTCAGATTTTATGTAGTTTTAAGTGTTTCAAGGAACCTGTGTAATAATTCAAGCGCTGGATCTTTAATCATGGCTTCCATCATTAGTCCCGATACTAATGGAAGACTGCCAAACTAACCCAACGACCCCACGCTCCAACGCAAAACAACATTTTCATGCCAAAGTATACATCAAACTAAATTATTAGGCTGGTTTGTGCCTAACGTTATTCTACCTTGATATTGTTCTACTATGTTGTTAATGTATTCAGACAGGCTTGTTTTTAGCTTATAATCCTATCATTATAATCCATTACCTTAATAAATTTGCTTTATATACGATCAGATACATTTTTAATTACATTAATGTCACTAACAGTTGTAGCTTAGTATGTATTAACATAATCATGTATCTACATGATGTAACCTTATACAAAAAACGTCCGTGTATTATTAATGCATGTGCTTTGTAAACCGGCTAAAACTCTGCATATGTATTCATTGCTGTATCTGACGCTATTGTTTTGAAAGGAATTACTATCCAGAACATTAAATTAAATCCTCATTCGTAGGCGGAGGGAGCGGTGGCCGCTTATTTGGATGCGTACGAGGATGCTCCGCGCCGCCAGTGCGGGTGGCGGTGCGTGGAGAATGACAATGTATAATTATATTTAGCTTTCATTGCAATTATCGCATGTTGGATTAGAAACTGTGTCAGGGCGCCATATCGCTGTTGTCGACAATTGCGATTACCTCTAAGTCTACAGTATTATCTGGTAACTTTAAGCTGTAATCAGCTTTCAAAGCGCCAGGGTCGCATTCGTCTGCGATAACTGCGCCTATATAAATTACGTAGTAGCGACTCTGGTTGAATAATAAATTAGGCCTCAGCTAAAACGCGACCATTCTAATCTCTGCGCATGATCTCAGTTTCTCCGATCTGTTCTGTCTCCGATTGTTGATAATAAGCGTTCGGATTATTAACATTATTTATGTTTGTATCGGTTGTTCGGACTTGGAATTTCAACTTCAGCGAGAATTAATACTAAGAGGTTTGTAGTTGAAAGCAACACGCGTCTATAACTTCCTCTAAAGTTTAAATCAGTTGTGTCTAAGTGCAAAGTTGAAATTTCGTCAGTTAAAGTAGATAATTTCGTATCATGGTGCTACAAAACATTAGTTTTGGAAATGGAATTAGAGGACTCTATGATACAAAACGAAAGCACAAACATCAAATTTATAGAGTTAGTTAAAGCACAAAGGACTGTATTCAATAAAGATAATTCGCAAGATGCGTATCTCCAGTAATAAACTAAAATTGTACAAGACGTGTAAAATGTGGTGATACTTGTGAACAAGATCAGATAACAATCTATGCATACTGTAAGCTATAGTAAAACAACAATACAATACTGTTAAATAATATAGAGTATACGTAGGTATAGATATAGAATGTAAACAGCGGGATGTACCGCTATCGGCCCACCTCCCAACCAGTTTAATGAAGAGATTTGGCACGACTGCACGAGCTTTAACGGTGTCTGTCTCTCTACTAAATAAACGCGTTTAATAATGCACACAGTTTTAAACCACACTATTATAAACGTCAACACTATTATTCACTTATGTTCGTTGCGTTTGAAAAGTTGACTAATTTATATTTATTTAGAGAGGCAACTGTCTAAATTTAATTACAAAAATATTTGTATGAAATAGAATGGTTAAAAATCTGATGCTAAATGTAGGGTACATATTTCAACTGGTATGGTAACCTAATTGCCGAAATCAAGACTCCAGCGTATACATGAAACGTTACGTGTATGTCGATATAGCTTAGTTGAGTCAACCCAGTCTAGTATGAATTATGAATATTTCACAGTATAAAGCATACGACAGATCACTGATTGATACGAAGATATGAACCGATGGACGTATAAAAGCATTAAACATAGGGATAAAGAGCCGGAGATTCGATCACGACTTGAAACAAATCTTGGTACCGTTTTGTTATGCGGCGGACGAGGCAAATTGTCGAGCCCGCACACACATCGCATATACCTATCTACACTCTTGTCACCGCACAATAGAGCCAGTGACAATAGCGCACCGACCGTCACCGCTACTCCCAATATTCCTCATTTGCATACTCCTCTTGTCAATGTGCGATGTGCGCCTATTCTACCTCGACGTGTCGCTTAGAGCTGTATCATAGACACAAAACTTATACCAACTACGGTACCTACATACAAAGTTATTTTAGAGGTCATTAGGCAACTTTGTTTTCAACAAGCGTTGTTCGGGCATTGGAATATAAATTAGTTGTAGTAAGCCAGGAAAATAACAATAATTCAATATCTAAGCAGGACTTGAAACCACGCAATACTGATTGGAAAGAGATAAACTTGGTTTAACCTCTCCGCCTTAAATTTAAAAATATTTTTTTTTAGACAATGACATCCCTAGTTGGCGAATTGCAATTGTAGAGTTGACCAGTTTTTCTATTAAAAACCTTGCCTAACTATGACGTAAATTCATTCAGATTCAGGCGAATTTATTTGTCAAAGTATTACATAATATTCTTTATCTCCTACTCAATTGTTATTCAAATTCTTGTTCTTTAGGTACAACTATAAAATATAAAAAATAACGTACCTTATTATTGTAAAATAAGTAGGGATAAGATTTAAGCTCGCTAGTAATGAAAACGTGAGGCAATAAAACTATAAAATTGAAGATAAGAAAAAGGTAGGCGGTACCTATTCTCACAACTGCAGAAAGTGCTAGAAGACAATTACAAAAACGACAAAAACTCTGGAAGCAATCCAGCGGGCACGCTCTTAATTGGATGAGACCACTTCCTATAAACGACATCTCGCTCTAAGCGCGCCGACTACAACTGCAACCTTTCGTATTGAGCTAACAAGGCTTATGGGGTAAAGGACCCTTACTGCTATATTTATTAAGTAAAAAAGTTTTATTCGTCACGTGCATGAATGCAATGAATATTGCGTGTGTGTATTAAATATATCTGTTTTAGTACTTGAAATTCATGAGTGCTACTTCAACTGTAGTTTTATCACTACATAGTATAAAACAAAGTCGCTGTCGATGTCTGTGCGTCCCTATGTATTCTTAAATCTTTAAAGCTACGCAACGGATTTTTAAGCTGTATTTTTTAATCATCATAACAGCCGATTAATGTCCCACTGCAGGGACGGGCCTCCTCCAGTTACGGAGGGATACTTGGCCTACTAGTACCACGCTAGCCAGACGGATTGGTGGCTTTATTTCAAGTTTTCTTTTTTTTATTTCGTAAAGATAATATTCACGGATAGTCCCTTAGTCGGTTTTTACGACACCCATGGGCTGAGATGGGGTGGTGACATATTGTATTCTTACTTCGTCACCACACAGAAACCGTCACTACACATATTGTTATTGTAGGGTATAAGCATTACACCTCTACAAAGCCGGGGCGGTTCGCTAGTACTTATTAAATATATCTGTTTTAGTACTTGTAATTCATGAGTGCTACTTCAACAGTTGTTTTATATAGTATATACATAATAATATAAAGTTCACGTAGTACTATAATACCGATATAATCTTCTAACACAATATTACTAAACGTAATCAAGTCACGCGACAGAGTGTCCATTGTTTAGTTTCATAAATAAAAATAATGTATTGTATGTCGCTGGAAGAAGATTGAACTTTTTTGCACACTCGCTTGTAAGTACTTGGGTTGCTACTTGCACATTAATGAGGCTAAACAAATAATAATATGAAGTATAAATAATAAGATAGAACGGTTATGTTAAAGGCAAAAAAGTCGTTACATACAAAAATATAATGCTGTCTGTAAGATGGGCAGAAGGGGGAGGAGATGTGTATTATTATTTAATTAAATCTTTCAATTCTAACAACAACTCTGCTGTTCAAAATAAATGAGTGATAATTCACAGAAGATTTACAAATTATCTAAGCTATAGTATATTATACCG
Organism: Schrankia costaestrigalis; assembly: GCA_905475405.1. NCBI lineage: Eukaryota > Metazoa > Arthropoda > Insecta > Lepidoptera > Erebidae > Schrankia > Schrankia costaestrigalis. The sequence continues at coordinate 12,873,900 of FR997827.1, forward strand.
CGAGTAAGACCCGTTTATAATAGTATTAGATTTACAAATATAGTTTTTTTTATACATTTATTATCATTGATGTCTAGCTCAAATACATACATAGTTTTACACTAAAAAAAATGATACGTCTTTATTAAAATGAATAAAACTATGAGTAAAATGAACCAACGGCAAAATCTATATCCTGTACCGGCCCGCTGCATTGTGAGTTCACACTGCATCGCTGAAAGGGATCTATGGCATAGAGATCAGTAACAAGCCTGTGTATCAAACATTTTCATAACTAATACTTTCTACTTACAATTCGTGATAGACATTTTATTCAACAGAATAAATGAGAAACCTTTTGTTAGGATACATTACATGAATTGCTCATTATACAAATAGACTTTGATATATCATATACAACTACAATCATTATATTGCTGAGCAAACATTAAAAGTTAATAATAGATTGACAATTTACTTGATAGGTTTCTCTCACTCATAAATCGTGAGAAACTGTATCTTAATTTTCATTTCGTTGACAATAGCTGTATCATTGTGATCGTTTTAAGAGATAATATACAAAGTGCTTTTTCTGCATTATTAATTTCGTTTTAACAATCAATTTTGAGAGAACTGTTACACCAAAATTAAAAGCTAGCGTTGAATATCTATTTGACATAAATCATTTTTGTTATTGGACTGTGTTGAATTAATTAAACAATTATTCAGGGCTGTGACTGCGACGGGATTCTATTACAATTGTTTTGAGATTAATACAAATGTTATGTGAATTCAATATGACAACTCTATAACCATGTTATCAAACATCTTCGGTATGTAGAGCTATTGTGTAATAAATTTGAAAGTAATGTTATTAGTTCAGTTCAGACACAGTTAGATGCTTAGATCTACGTTCCCTCACTAAGTATTGTAGTTTCTCACGAACTAATCATTGTAAGAATTTATTTATAAAAAGAGCTTGTAGATTGTATAATGATTTAGTTTCATCAAATAATAATATAGATATATTTCTCTTTTCTCTGGAAGAATTTAAGATATGTGTCAGGAATTTAAAATAGCATTTACTTACTTAAAATAGCATTTAATAATGCGTATATCCGTATGTTCATAGTTAAATATGTGTGGTTATGAAGTTTTAAGCCTGAAGTTATTCTTAAGATTTTATTAGTCTTAAGTTATTATTAGTCTTTAGTTATTATTAAGTTTTTTTTTTTGTATTGTAATTAGTGGAAACTGTTCTATGGATTTAGATTTAACTATGTGTAATAACTATTTATACTGTAAATATCTGTTTGTTTCCCAAATAAAATAAAATAAAATAAGTAAGTACAAATTAGAGTCAAACAATAGAACAATTACGCGAATAAAACTTTATACAAAGGGCTTTGTTTTTCGTATCTTTCTAATATTTGGTCCCTTTATTACTTCTAGACAACGTAGTAATACCCATTACCACTCAGTTAATTAAATTAGGCCGAACTACTTAAGACGTAACAAAGACAAATTTAAAGTGTTTTATTAAAAGTTTCACGCCTTGTCTATGACGTTACTTCCATTCTGTGTCCTTTTCGTTTAAAAGGTTTATAATTGGGTCAATCTCCAAATCGGGCGTATTCGTGTGATCGCTCTGGTACTTTTCAGATCTTGATATTTTTTGGTAATTATATATCCCATTGAAAATAATGATATTAAAATACTACATTTTTACTATTGGCCTTCATTTTTGACAAACAGTTATGGAAATATTTAAGTTCAAACATTTTCGCGTCCAGAGCAATCATGATAGGCGCTAGAGCGATCACAAATGGTGAATCAAAAATAATAAAATTGGTAATATATTATTTATTTAGTCATTTTTAGTCTTGCATGTTACAAGATTTTATGATTTTATGTTTAGGGGATATATCTAGAGCTTTTTGAGAGCTCATCAGTTGGAAACTTGTTCATTTTTAGGGCAGCGTACCGATTTTAAAACAACGGAACCCTTATAGGATCACTTCGTTGTCCGTCTGTCCGTCTGTCTGTCTGTCTGTCTGTCAAGACCATTTATCTCAGGAACGCGTGGAGGTATAAATTTTCAACAATTATTATTAATGATGAGACGTGACGTCATAGAATTTTTGACAGATAAGTAAGTCGTGACGTCATTGAATTTTTGACAGATGTGTCGTGGCATTACAGAATCTTTGACAGATGAGTCGTGACGTCATTGAATTTTTGACAGAATCTGTCAAAAACTCTCACATTCACATCTGATGTGTCGTGAAATCACAGAATTTTTGACAGATGAGTCGTGACGTCATAGAATTTTGGCGGGAAAAATAATATTTATTTATTAATATTTAGTCCTGACGTCTTCACAATTTGGCGAGAAAGTAAATAGGTTTGTACGGAACCCTCGGTGCGCGAGTGAGACTCGCACTTTACCGGTTTTATAAGGGTTCCGTACCGATTTTGGAAAAACGGAACCCTTTGTTGTCCGTTTCAAGACTATTTATCTCAGGAAGAGGTATCAAGCTGAAATTTTTACCAAATACTAAGGTCTGTTGCCTTTTAGTGCTGTAAAAAAATCAAACTTCTAATTTAACGAAATCAAGACATATAGCCGTTTATGTCGCAAATTTTCGATAAGCAAAGGGCAAAAAGCTACAGGGTACTTCCAGTCTACATACAAACTTGAAATTTGGCATGAAGCAAAGTCTTAAAGTGCATGTAAAGGAAAACTTCCGAAAACTTGAAATTTTGGCTTCCATCATATTATATTTTGATAATTTCGTCATAGTCATAATAATTTTGACAGCTGAGTCACGTGACTAGTCACGCCATAGAATTTTAGTCACGTGACACGTGACGTCATAGAATTTTGACAGATGAGTCGTGACGTCATAGAATATTGGCGGGAAAATATTTTGACACGTGACGTCATAGAATTTTTGACAGATGAGTCGTGAGGTCACAGAATTTTTGACAGCTGAGTCGTGACATTTGTCGTTGTAACAATCTGGTATTATTACGTAAAGTAGTTTTATAACGTACAATTATTGCAAAATATCATCGCTCTGGTCTTTTGGACAGAGCAATCATAGCCATAGCGATCAAAAAAAGTCATAAAAGCATTAATATAGCCCAAAATAAAAACAGTAGAAAGTTGTGTTTACGCCTCATAAAGAACATCATTACTATCACTTAATTCACTTAATAACCACATTTACAACCTTACTATTTATATTATAAAACATGCCATATCAATCATCAAATTCGAGAACCAAACCCAGATAAATCATAAACTTACCCTCGTAATGTTGTAGTGGGGGACCGTGGCACAAATGTATCTTCCTCGTCGGTTAGACCACTACAGCCACTACCCCGGGGGAGGGGAATAGAGTTTCTATTTCGTAAAACAAGGGATGAGCGCGATGTTTTACTCCAGCGCAGAGCGATGAGATAAAATGCCAGGTCATGACGATAAATTTAAATTGTGCCAAAAATATTGTTGATATAATTTAAAAAAAAATATTACAATGAAGATTAACTATTTGTTATGTAATATATAATAACATCGGACATATGAACCTTCTCAATAAAAAGTTACACAATGTTTTCTCATTCAATCGGGAGTTAGGTCAACCCAGAGCAATCAGGATTTTAGGGTTTATGATTTTTTTTTAAATATTTCTAATAAACTAATTCATAATTTCAGCCCTGCACCACATAGATTAGACACCAAAGTATACATAAAAAAATGTAATGAAAACGTTTATCGATTTCAAAATGGGTTTCTCCAGTCCGACACGATAAAAAATGCCTCTGGAGATCTACCCATTTAAACTTTAACTTAGTGTCTAAGTCACGTTGCTTTGAAAGAAGTTAAGGGTGAATTCAATCTTTTTCTTTGAAAGTGTTTATACGAACAGAAAAGACCAACATTTTTTTTTTTTTTTTTTTTTTTTTTTTAAAAGACAACTCCCAACAACATTTAGTTCCAAAGTGGCTACTTATCAACTAAAGTAGTATAATAATACGACCGGATATATTTAAATGTTATATTTCGGTCTTCGTAACGATCCTAAATAAAAAAGGGACAAGAATATTACATACTTCGCAAGTGTCGTGAATAGGCTTTGAATATTTTATGGCCATTTTCTTGTAAGCATTATATATATCATAGGATAGTAGATAGGTACGTAACTTTACCGTGATTTCAGTGGCGTCCCTTAGAGACGTAGAATATTGTGTTATCACGATCGGAATTCGAGAAACTGTATCTCGAATATCATAAAGCAATAAATAAGGGTAGAGTGGAGCTTGGGCAGCAATTACCGATTGCTTCGTTACGAGTCGCAATCAGAGACATTACACAAGGGCCTATCGTCACTCAGCCTCCTAATGTTCATTTATTTACTGATAAAATTAAACGAATAAAAATGGAAAGGATTTTTTTCTGATGTTTACTGTTATTTTTTTTTTGGTAACGTCGAATATTGTGCGTCATTTTACAAGTAATGTAGGGAAGATGGGAAATAATATGCTATTATTTTATATTCTTGCAAAACGAATTCTCTGATATTGCTTTAGATTGTTCTAAATTGATTTTAAGTGCTGACCTGGTTGCGATGACAAAGTATAGTATTAGTAGGTATTGAATACCTTACCACATTCATCGTTTAGAAATAAAATGCCTTCGATGTTACATTTAGTAATCTTTAGGTAGTCAAGTCTTAAAAATGCTAAAAACAAATATTAACGTTAATATTCTACTAGAGTACAACCTCTAAAATTCTCATTCAAATCACATAACGTAAATTTAAATCTATTTTAGAATCACTTAAGTCTTAATCCTTTGTTTAGAACATTATTGTTTCTAAGCACAGCTGTTTTGAATGTTTCATTTTTCAAACAAACAAGCATACTGTTCATACTTTAGTATTACCGTAGGCATACCACGTGCGCACTCAAAAAAATGAGCAGGGAAGTCCTTCTGGAAGCCGCTACCGTGCAGGCCTGGGTACCCGCACCGGACAGGCCTGTCTGCGTCGATGACGAGGCAGAGTGGTTCCAGAGGGCCATGTCGCTAGTCTGCGACGCGGCGATGCCAAGGGTGAGGCGCACCCCGGCAAGGAACCAGGCGTACTGGTGGAACGCAGAAACGGCGCAACTCCGCGAGGAGTGCGTCCGTGCACGCCGCCAGTGCAAAAGGTTCCGCCGAAGGCGTCGCCGCCCAGACAACGCGGCAACCCTGGAGACGGAGCTCCATGAGAGGTACAGGGCAGCCAAAAGAGCCCTCCAGGCGGCTGTAAAACGGGCCAAGCAATCAGCTCGTGAAGAGCTGATTGGGACTCTGGACCAGGATCCGTGGGGACGCCCATACCTTTTGGTACGGGGCAAACTACGCCCCAGGGCCCCCCCGCTGACGCAGAGTCTGCAACCCGACCGTCTGGAGGGAGTGCTGGACGCCTTGTTCCCATCGGGAGGGGAGGAGCATGTCCCCCCGACGATGGCTTCGTCTCGAGTGCTCAACGCGAGTCGTAGCGAGAATGACGTGCCCGAAGTCACAGAGGGTGAGCTAGGGGCGGTGGTTCGACGGCTCAAGGCCAAAAAGAACACCGCGCCCGGACCCGACGGCATTCCAGGCCGTGCATGGGTCGTGGCCCTTGCGGAGCTTGGACCCCGACTTAGAAGGCTATTTAGCGCATGCCTCGAAAGAGGTCAGTTTCCGAAGGTGTGGAAGACGGGGAAACTGGTCCTCATCCGAAAGGCGGGGCGGCCGGTGGATTCACCATCCGGATACCGACCGATCGTGTTGCTTGACGAGGTCTGCAAGCTCTTTGAGCGTATCATTGCAGATCGCCTCGTCGAGCATCTCACGGTGGTAGGGCCAGATCTGGCGGATAACCAATTTGGTTTCCGCCGGGGGCGATCCACTGTGGGTGCGATCATGCGCGTGGGTAGCCTGGCAGAGGAAGCGACCTCCCGGGGTGAGGTGGTGTTGGCGGTGTCTCTTGACATCGCCAATGCATTTAACACCTTGCCTTGGAGTTGCATTAGGGAGGCACTCGATTATCATCGGATGCCCCCCTACCTCTGCCACATTGTCGGGGCCTATCTCTCTGAGAGGGCCATAGCTTACCCTAGTTGGCTAGGGCCAGGTCGGCGAGATGTGTCGTGCGGTGTTCCACAGGGATCGGTGCTTGGCCCGCTCCTGTGGAACATCGGATACGACTGGGTGCTGCGTGGTTCGTTCCCCAGAGGTGTCGCGGTGTTTTGTTACGCCGACGACACCCTCGTGACAGCACGAGGGAGAACGTTCCAAGACGCAGCCCAAGCGGCCACGGTAGGGGTTGCCCAGGTCGTTGCCCGAATCCGGCGGTTGGGGCTGGAGGTGGCGCTCAACAAATCTGAGGCCCTGTGTTTTCACGGACCCAGACGGGCGCCCCCTCCAGGCTCCAGTGTCACGGTGGATGGTGTTAGCATCGGCATCGAGCCCTCGATGAGGTATCTTGGGATCACCCTCGATAGCCGATGGGGCTTCGGACCACATGTCCGAAGCATCGTCCCCAAAATTAAGGGCGCCGCGGCTGCACTGTCGCGGCTTATGCCCAACATGAGGGGACCTAACACCCCGTGTAGGAGACTCTACGTGGGGATCGTACGATCGATGGCGCTATACGGCGCGCCTGTATGGGCGGAGCGCCTGACGGCCAGCACAGCGACTATTCTTCAGAGTCCGCTGAGGATGCTGGCCGTCAGAATCATCAGGGGATATCGTACGATCTCCTTTGAGGCGGCGAGTCTCCTAGCCGGAACTCCTCCATGGGATCTGGAGGCGAGAGCTCTCGCGTCACTGTATCGGTGGCACAGGGAGGCTCTGGAGCAGGGACATATACCTGCCCCTCGCGAAGTCGAGGCGCAGCGGTCCTTGCTCCATGACGATCTCATGGAGGAATGGAGACAGCGACTTGGGCAACCGAGGTACGGGCACGCCCTTATCAGGGCGGTAAGTCCGGTCATGGAGGATTGGCTCGAGAGGCGGCATGGCAGCCTCTCTTACCGGATGTCGCAGATGCTTACCGGGCATGGATGCTTCGGTAAGTATCTGCACCGTATTCGCCGGGAGCCAACGCCCGAATGCCACAGTTGCCGGAACTGCAGCGAGGACTCCTCGCTCCACACACTGGTGGAGTGCCCGGCGTGGGCACGGCAACGGCAGGACCTCGTTGTGGGTCTAGGAGTGGCATTTCTCTCGCTGGAGACAATGGTTCAGGCCATGGTCTCCAGCGAGAGCGCGTGGCAGGCCGTCGCCACCTTTTGCGAGCATGTAATGCTAGCGAAGGAGGCGGCGGAGGGCTTGCGGGAGAGAGATCCCTCATTCCCGCATGTCGCCGCGCGTCCTGGGCGTCGGAGGAGGCATTATGCCAACGATCTCCGACCTCCATGACGGGGGGCCTGGGGGTAACGGGACGGATGGGCTGCCCGTTGCCCCGTGCAGAAGCAGGCCAAGACGTTGGCGTGTGTAGGTGCTCCCCCCACACACGCCCCCCCCCCCCCCCCCCCCCGGTAGAGAGGACTGGGGATCCTCTCCCACATAGGGACGGGGCCGTAATAGGGCGGCCGAGGTCTGCAGGGGACCCTGGGGTCGATGCTTAACGGTGCATACCCGGGGCCCCTGCGAAGAGACCCAGAGGGAAAATAAAAAAAAAAAAAAAAAAAAAAAGGCATACCACGTGCATGAGTTACTAAAGTGATAGTAAAAATTTACCTGTTTTAAGTATCATGGTGTATGTCGATCTAATTATTATCTAAACTTTTTTATCTATCAGCTCTCTGGAGTTGTTAAAAGCAATAGACTAAAAGATACTAATTTAGAAAATATAGTGATTATTTTTACTAATTGAACTTCATCTAATTCGACTAACGCTACACGTTTCTTTACTTACTTACACATTTGTTTTCTATCGACTTACAAAATATCCTCCAGTAGTAGAGCGAAACTTCGCTAATATCAATATATTCAGATTGGTTGGTATAGAGTTTGATCGGAGTTATCGATATTATGTTTATTAAATACATATTTGTACTATATCTACTACATCATCCGGTTGCTGGGCTAAGACTCTTCCCTTGGCTTCTACATATGTCTCTATCCTTAGCTAATTAAAGCCAGATTAACTAGAAATATTTTATTTTGTATAACCTATTAAATATACGACAACTGAACCAATGAAGCTATCAATGACTACATAATACATCTAATAACATATTAAACAAAAGATAATGACACCATTCAAAAACTTCGAAGGTAAAAATACAAATAGTAGGAATAAATGATTGAATGAAATTGTATGGGTGGAAGTGAACGTCGCGTCGTGTTTAAACAATCAGTATAATTGTCAGCGTTTGTCTCCTGACCGTTTGTATGTCGGTCAAGTAAAGTCTGTTACGTGACCTATTTATCGCAATTGGTACGAATTGATCTCGATCAATGACAATAGACTTTAAGGTAGTATCAATCGATTGCAAAACTCTTTACAACATGTATTGATTTGAGTCGATGTTTTGTAAGTATGAGACAGTAAACAACGAGGGGTAATAGTATAGTGTAGTGTCCTTATTAAATGGTCATCATGTATGGTTTATTTGATAGACTAGTTAAGTATATTACTAAAATGTTATTGTGTCTTAATGCAAATGTTTGCTAAATAATTTATAAATTGTAAAAATCTGTGACTGTTAAAATAAAAAATTCTTACTGTAATTCTTTACAATAGTCATGGTAAATCGCTTAAAACATTACACTAAAACATATATTAAAACCACATAATATACGCTACAAAAAGCGCTCAATTTCATTAAAATAAATGTTTACGTAGATACAAAACAAAACATTACAATAGTAATTTTACATTTCACTAATTAGCTTACCATAATACAAACAACAATTTTAGCCAAGCGAAGGGAAAAAAATATATGTATGTAAACCGAACCAGGATCCAATTGTGTTTAGGCAAATGACACTTGTGAGGCCTCCAAGAAACATTAGGAATGACATTGAATCTCGTTAAATTCAATGATTTGTTGCCCTACTTATGCGTAGTTGGCTTACTACCTGACAACTTGTATTAATTTATATGTTGTGGGTTTTGACTTAAATGCGAAAGGCATAGAAACATAGAAATTACAAGTTAGGTCAAATTTGTTACTATATGTAGTGTACCTAGTAATACAATTAAGCCAATTAAGAAATACCAAACTTTTCGATTGCAGAATAGTCTGTCGACTAGTGTGTCCCCACTTCGGCCCCCTTATTCATAAACGCCTCTTAAATATTAGTCAATTGATTAGCCTAAATTCTTACGGTTTTGTTTGGTATAACTATTTACTAATAAAAATCTCGATTTAATTTAAGAGGCGTTTATAAGTAAGGGGGTGGGTGTTTAAACTTTAAAACGTAGTGTAAGGAAGCATTTAGCTACACTGATAAGATAAGGTACTGGCGACATTGAAGTAAAGTAAAAACTATGACTTTCAGCCGTTGGTTTCAGCACCTCGCAGCGGTCTTGAGAGTTGTTGCAATTACTGTACCAATCCGTCTGGCCAGCGTAGTATTAGTAGGCCAAGTATCCCTCCGTCAAGGGAGGAGTCCCGTCCGTGCAGTGGGACATTAATGGGCTGTTATGTTGATGATGAGTATCTCACTTTAGGGACGGAGGGAAATTTGACTTTACACTACGCTGCTGGCGTGGTTGGTATAGAGTTTTATGTCTAGTTTCCTTTTTTATTTCGATCAGTTTTTTTAGACTTTCCCGTATTTAGCTTTAACGACACCCATGAGATGAGACGGGATGGTGAAACCTTGTATTATTAAATTTACATACGAGTAAATGGTAGTTCAAGACATTTTTGTAATATTTGCATAAGCATTTTTAAATAAAATAAATGTGCAATCATTAATTACTGACCTACCAAAAAGTATCAATAAAACTTCGTACTGTTTTTAAATGGCTATTAATTAAGCAAAATCATGTAGGTATGCAGAAGTCGTGGTTTACCACGGTAAAAGGTTACGGGCCAAGTTCAACCACTTTTAATATCAACGTATTTATCTTACGTAAGCGATAAACGCCTATTACACATTTGTTTAGGCTAATAAGTTGTACTTGGCATTTCAGCCTCTGTTATACGAATTATAAAGGTAAAATTTATTTATAATGAGCTAACAGACGTTGTCCTGACCAAACAATGCGTTGCAAAATTCCCGTGGGTTTACCAAAAAAAGCACTTTTTTAATTTTTAACGTGTATTCACGTTTTGAGTTTAACTTTTATTTTCTTTTTATTGTTGTTAAATTTTTTGTATTTATATTTTTATTTGTACTTATAAATGATTATTATCGTCATGTTTGTGTTTAATATTTTGTACCTGAAGCTAAAAAATCATCATCGCAATCAATTTTGTCATAGTCAACTTTTACTACAACCACGACACGTGATGGCGACAACTTGTATAGGTACTTAATCAATCACCACACGTACACTTTCTCATCATCATAACAGCCCATTAATGTCCCACTGCAGGGCCTTCTCCTATGACGAATGGATTCTTGGCCTACTAATACCACGCTGGCCAGACGGATTGGTATAGGGTTTAATTTCAGGTTTCCTTCTTTTTATTTCGTATAGATAATATTCACGGTTAGTCCCTTAGTCGGTTTTTACGACACTCATGGTGAGATGATGTGGGTTGGTGACATATTGTATTCTCACTCCGTCACCACACGTCCTTTAATAGTACTTGAACTTTATGGGGGCAAATATTACTTAAATAAAATTTAATCTAAGCATTATCTTATTAATTCAAATTTATCCTTTAGACAGTAGATATTCATTTTTAGAGGTTTTCACATTACTCTTAACTTATTAACGTAAGAAAGATTTTTAGAAATCTTATCCTTACAGAATATTTTGTAAAGGGCAAAGGTTTTTTTAGAATTATTTATCCTATGACCTAATAAGCCTGCTGCAGGGACGGACCCTCTACAGAGATAAAACTTTTTTTTACCAGTAATACTCAACCTTCAGGATTAGTAAAATGTTTTGCATCTTTTCTTAATTAAATAATGCTTGTGAAGTGATCACCAACAAGAGCGATAGGAACCCAGCAGAGTTTCTTGTGGGTGTCTTCTCAGACATAATAGCGTTCCGAACCCTCAGTAAACTTAGCCATTAAGTTAGACGTGTTTATGTGATCACTATTAAAACGCAGACTTTCATAAGTGTCACTAACGTGTCTTATATGAAATAAATATTTTATCATTTTCATTTTCTATTTTAGTAGAGTTTAGTTACCTATCGGGAATCGGATGTGTGCCTGCCAAGTACTCGCAGGCAGTTACTAAAGGTTGTCGACGCTGAGAGAACAATTTAAAATCACAGTAAGTACGAATTGTTTAAAAAAAATTAACTTAACCTTTGCATAGTAAGGCTCAATATAAATTGAATTCTGCATGTCAATTCTCGTACCTTAAAAAATACCTTAAAAATTCGGTTAAGTTAACTTGTCAAAATAAAATTGTCACACAATGGGTAAGACAATTTGATAAAAGTTAACTTTACTAGATAACTGGATTTTAGGGTACGAGAATTGACATGATGATTAAAACAGATTGTCTAATAATGTAAGTTTTAAGTATTACTAAATGTTTATTCGAAATATTGGACGTCTCCATAAGATTTAAACTAAAATAAATAAACAGTATAGAAATAACTCATAATGCGGTGGACAGACGATTGGTAAAACAGCGTGGAGCCGATGAAATACGGATTCATAGGTCCGCACAAAGTGGAAATATACCTAGTAAATATTAGAGAAGACCTAAACTCAATAGTGAACGTATTTTTAACTCATGTTATGATGATGATGAGTATGAAAGATCAAGGCCTGTTCAGTAGTGGAACATAATAGAAATAATAGGAATATTTAACTTAAATTTTAATATAAGGTCAAGTTAGGTCGATTGTCTATCGGCGAGTGGTTTGTCTATGCTGAGGGCCATAGACCGAAGAACCAGCAAGAACCTCCCTGCACTCCTTGCAGCCCCCTTGGCTATCCTCGGCGGTGTAATGGCGCTGTTGAGGTTTCATTAAACTATTTGCAAAAATATTAACGAAAAGTTAAATAGAGTTTTACAAAGCAACTAAGTCACGAGGCTTACGCAAAGGTAAGGCTGGCTCTACTTACATTATGCAAGGTTAATGACCTTTATTCAAAGTACTAATGTTTAGTTAATTACGTAATTGTTATGTTGAGAACATACGCGTAGACAGCAAAGGTTCGTGAATTAATATTTAATGTCGGGTCTTGTTGTTACCCTCGTCTGCGATCACCGCAACAATACATTCTCGACTCTTATTTAACTTAATATAAATCAGAGGTATTGTGACGTCATAAGGTAAGTTTCCCGCGAGGTCAGATTGGTATGGGATAAGCGACTGCGAGCTCGGTGAGTCGCAACTTGCGATGAACCCTGATGGGTTCCACTGAGTTACGGTAACTGCGGCCCCGGTAACGTCTGCCTGCTCAACCGTGTTCCCATAAACTTATCTCATACATCAATTGTATTTCACAACAACGATGAAAGTAACTGGGAATATTTTTGTCCCTCGTATTTTATACTTTGCGCTTTTTATGATTAGTTATTTATAGACATTGCGTACTTTATAGACAATGGTTGCTTTGTTTTTATCGTGGTGTAAATTCGTTGTCTTTGCTCAAAAGGTTTTAGGTTCAGCATAGCAATACATTTTGGGAAATTAGTTTCGTAGTTTATTATTTTAAATTAGTTAGGAAGGAATTACATATTACTATTATCTTTTTATAACTGTTCATCGATGAACTAGAAACACAGCCTAAAAGGACTAGCACATTACATCCCGAGTGTGTCGTTAAATACGAATTACGAATAGCCATTATGTATGCCTATAACTAAGAGGTTATAGCTATAGAAGGTGACCCTACCCACACTTAGTACGTTGTTAACTCAGAAACTTGATTGACATTGTGAAATGTCAACGTGAACGTAATTAATTATACTTATGAATGGATTATTAATATTGTAAGGAGAGGGCTCTACAGTGATAAGTTACATTAGTTACAGCTTATAGTTTAACTGGCTCTTGAAATCCCACGCAAGACTTTTTAAGATTTGATGACTCTTGTGGATTATTGATATGGTTCATAGCTGCTACGCAGAGGTCTCGGCTTTGAACCCTGCTAAAAACAAACACTTATATTGATATTGATATACACAAACATCTGCATTGAACGGAAATGGAACTCGAGTTCTTTGCTTTGCAGCCATGGGCAACAATGGCATAGAGGTCGAGGTTACATCATAAAGGAGAATGAAACCTTCACTAAGAGTTTTGGTCCAAAATGAAACAGAAATGAGAGTATTATCAATTTATAGCTTTACACTTATTAGTCTCGTGCTAAATCTTTTGTTAGTTTTGGCAATCTGAAATCCAAGATAATTTTTTTTTGAAGGAGATGGAAACTTCTGGGCTAAAGCTTGTACATTACTGTACAGAGTAAGGATATACCCTAAAAATCTTTTCTATTTTATTCAAGTTCGAAACCTAATACAATTGAGTAATTTTATTATTGTTTTATTAAAAAATAGGAAAGAATTTTAAGGCATTTCCTTACTCTGTACAGTAATGTACAAGGCTTTAGCCCAAAAGTTTCCATCTCCTTTGTAGTTTTTGTTAATCATTTGGGAGGAACAATTAAAATTGGTTAAGTAATATGGTTTGTATTAATCATCATCATAATTTCATTAAGTTCCAAGTACTTACTTGAAATTGCATTATTTTAAACTGTACCTACCAACGCTCTGGTTTTGGAGTACATTTTTAATTGGAAATTTATATTTAATTATTTATCGCTGTAATGACTGAATTGAACTTTACCACAATGTAGATCGTACAATTAAATATCTTGCGTGGGGTTTGAATCCGCGACCTTACTCTCGGTTGTTTTATATACGATCGCTTTGCCAGTTAATGTACATCAGAGTGTACATGAATATAGCTCATAAACGACGACCTCTTTGGCGCAGTCGGTATATTACATGGCTGCTACGCAAGGTCTCGGGTTCGATTCCCGCTCAATGCAATTCTTTGTGTGCATGAACATGATTGTTTGCATAGTGTTTTCTACGTATAATATCTATGTATTTACAAAAAAAAACGTATCTAAGTACGTTTATCCGTTGTCTGGTACCCATAGTAAAAGCTTTGCTTAGTTTCGGACTAGGTGTGAATGGGTGAGGATTATTATTATTAATTTTAACATAGGGTAGGGCATAATTTTTCTAGGCAGAAACAATAAATTCATGAAAAAATACCCATCCGTTAAAGAGATATGATAATGATGATGAACTAAAACAAGTAGATACTTATAATGTATTAAGCCCGATTTACACATCGACAAGTACAGTAGCGAGTTAAGTAGTAAGTTGTTGATTAAGTTGATTTAAATAGTTAAGTTGATAATAATAATGTATACTTAACACACTACTGTACTTGTCGATGTTTAAATCGGGCTTTAATAATTAATTCATGCAAGTAAAAGAAACCTTAACTGTATTGTAATGTGTTGTTAATTGGTGGTTACCTTCACATTCAATGTTAAGTTGCGTCGTGCTACGTTTTGTATTGCAGCACGCAGACTTAATATCAGTTGCGATACTAACAGTTAATCTACTACTAAATGGCTACCAGTAGTTAAACTGAATCATTACACATATTTGAACGACTTATGTGGCGTAGTGTGTATAGTGTGTAACTTCTACGTACCTACATCGTCTCGGATTCGATTTCCGTTAAATAAAAATTGTTGTGTGCGTTAACATGGATGTTTGCGTGTTTTATAAAAGTATTTGTGTATCTGGTACCCATAGCTTTGCTTATCTGCTTAGGACTAGATAGCTTTGTCAGTATATTTGTAGAATATTTTACATATTTACATTTATCACGTAAAGAGCCTACCCTACTGAGACTAAAGGAGGTCGTACATGTCTGTCTCTTCTTCGACTTTACCTTCTTTGACCAACCTAACCTAATCTTTCTAATCGCAACAAAATGCCAATAGTCAATCAATTATCTTAGCAATATGTAATCATTCTTTAAAATAATATTTACTGAGGAAGTTTATAACTTCCTCATTAAATCAGTTAAATTAAAACTATTTGTCGCCGACAGTACTTTACTAATTACTATAAGACATTTAAAATTAATTACCTTGTTACATAAGTATGAGGCATCATTACACATTGACAAGTTATTTATAGTTATGTAACGTTACCAACATTACACGTACGCGGGTACAAGTCAAATTCAACACAATAGTAACAAAAATATCAATGAATTCTCGTCATTGTACTAAAACGTCACTTCAAAACATTTGTCTGCGTAGGCGTAGAACCCGAACGAACGTATACTTCGCAAACACTCGGAACACTTCGGCTCTCAATGCGCGTAAACAAAACAATTTCCTTTCTCACTCTCACCCAGGACAATGAAAGAGACTTCAGATTAGATCAGTGAACTAAAAAGAAACAGAAACTTTGTCGTCCGTCCGGTTACTGGCCGTAGAGAACCGGTTTTGTTTTATAGCTTTTTAGTCCTTACAAATAAAACTCATGCATAGATAATCGTACAACACTCACAAGCAGCTTTACGTAAGTTACTCGTTCTCGTGTTAGAGAGGGAAGGAAACTGTTACCGAACGGAAATGGACTTCAGTTACAACGACGTATATACGAATGTATGTAAACGCGAAATTAATATACGAGCCGCTGCCGAAGGCTTAATTAAAATATTCACTGTTACCATTATTGTTTGATTTGATATTTCCTACGAAATCCCCTCGCTTTTGAATTTGAATTCAAATGTAAAATACAATGTGTCAGCGTCTGTATAATATCGTTTAATATTATTAATTTTCTTTACAGTCGTCAAGATTTCAGATTTAGGCAATATTGTAGTATATTAGATTTTACCCTCAGGTGCTGTGTTTAATTAAAGTACAAATACTACAAGAAGATAATTAATATTAATTTGTAAATATTCAGACTTCAGAGTAAGTTAAAACAATGTATTAAATTGTGCGCTCGCTTGAAATCACAAGCAATGATTACAGAGACGGTAAGTTCAAATTTGAATTTGGAGCGTGGCAGCATCCGTAGTAAAGAGCGGTACAGTCACTTCGGCTAGGACAAGAGGCCGTTAACGAGAGCATCAGTTGTTTGTTTTCCCACGCCTTTACAATGTTGACAACAAGTCGTACCGCGACCAAATTGTCGCCCACCACCCACCACTGAACAATTAGTTTGCTTAATTGCTTACGGTAATAACAGTAATTGTTGCCGCAATAAATATACTAAAATTAGTCAATGACACTCACGCTCAATTGTAAGTTCCTTTTTTAAAGTTTATAAATATCTTTTTAGGTGGTGTAATTATTGTTGTACATACAAGTTCTTGAAACAATTATTGTGAAAATTCTTAAAGTTTTCTTTTCTATTTGTATAGCCGAAATGTATTCTTAGTCCATATCGATTAGACGTTGTAATGTCGAACTTAGAGCTCATATCTTACTTAACGTGTCGTCACTTAGTAAATAAAATGACACATTCTCTTTTTACGAAAATGGTACATTAGAAAATTTACTCTATTACGCATACAATAAGCTTCTTTAAAAGACTGTACAAACTCTGGCAACTTATTCTTAAAAAAAGAATTTTTCTATTTATTTATTTTAACGCAGATCATAATAGTTATCCCTTTTATTGTACCGCCCGCACATACAATAGTAAAACAATGCAAATGAACTACATATTGGTACATTACAATGTAAAGTGTTAAAATAATCGTATTCTTTCCTTTCGAGTGTCTAGTCCGAGTTCGAAAAAAAAAAGCTTATTTGACTTCTGTTAGCCAGGCTGAACAACGTGCTCTCGTAAAAGCACCTTACCGTTGAATTATGCTCCATAATAAATTAAATCAGAAGAAAAATAAGAAGTAGGAGGAGGAGGCAATATAATAACTATGAGATTTATTGTAACGTACTTGATCAAGTTGCTTTTAGATTTATTTGCGTATACATTACAAGAATAAAAACTCAGAAAGCTATTAGACTAAGAATATAGTTGAAAAGACTAGAGTCTAAGAATATAGTTCTCCGTGTAGTGACGGAGTAAGAATGCAGTGTGTCACCACCCCCTCTTATCCCATGGGTGTCGTAAAAACCGACTAAGGGACTATCCGTGAATATTATCTTTACGAAATAAAAAGAAGGAAAACTTGAAATTAAACCCTATACCAATCCGTCTGGCCAGCGTGATATTAGTAGGCCAAGTATTCCTCCGTCACGGGAGGAGGCCCGTCCCTGCAGTGGGACATTAAGGGCTGTTATGATGATAGTTTAAAAGAACTTGAACTTAAACTAGTCATATAACAGTTCCCATAAACTAGTATCAATACTAGTGACCTTCACAGAAAACACCAAGCATGAAAACTCAGGTTTGTTGAACACAAAAGGGCAGATTATGTTTCAAGGCCACTTGGCTGTAGTTTCCTGGCCACATTTTTATACAGAACTCTACAATAGCTTGATTTTCCTTGTGGATATCACATTCAGATTTAGAAAATTGCGTTTAGAACGTTTGAGTATTAATATTAAATAAATAAATATTCCTCACACATTCATACAATGCCATCTAGTCCCAAACTAAGCAAAGCTTGTACACACACGGACACATCAACCTAGACTGTTTGGACTTTGAACTATTAGAAGTTGAACGCTGCGAATCGTGCGAGAGTGTGCGATATATTTTTGTTGTTTCCTCTCTTACTACGTAGATAGCAGCGCCAGTGCACGATGCGGTCAACACGCGATACTATTTACGTTTTGTTATTGCTGAACTTCAAATGTATTAATATTAATAAAATGAAGCACACTTACGTGAAAATGCTTACAAAATTGTATGACTACTTTACAATAATGTATTTTAACTTTTACAATAGTTCCTTGACCGTAAATGTAAATGTTTTGCCCAAAAAGTAAAGTGATTCTTTTTAAATACTGGGATTGTGTTTTAAATATTATTGTAACGTTTTAAAGAGGTGTTTTTGATATTAACCCGTCAAATCCGGTTTTGCAGACACAATAGAAATTATATTATTTCGCAGTGACCGGTAACCGCTTTATAGTTAACAGGTTAATGTTGATCACTTGGCAGAATTCATTGTCCCATCGAACCTCATACCTACACGTTTTTTCAATGAGAATAAGTCAATTGATATGCATGCAACATTTAACTGTGGGTCAGAAAGAAACCGCTCTGTAGACATATCTGTACTGAAGTTCGGTAAATAAATATCATCCACAGAGCGGTTTTCTCTCTTTAATAGTTCTATTAATACTAATTGTAATAGTATCTACATAAATATAAATTTCCCAGCCTTTATGGTGTTTGTATGGTGTGTGTATTTAAGAATAGGAAGAAAATAAAACTTTTAAGATGAAGGGTAGATGCGTGTTTATGGCTCCAGCTAACCAAACTATATTCACATCAACCGAGGTTCCCGCCTTGTCGTGGTGGTGGGCTGAGTTCCCGTAATACGTAAAACTAAGTGGCACCCCCCAAAGGAAGCTTCTTCACTGGGCTGTAACCCAGGCAGCTCATGTTAAAGCGGTTCAGTAGGTTGCGGTGCTGAATGGGCAGTACCGCAACTGAGGCGGGCCACGGTGTCGCGTGGGAAGCACCTGCCCATCCAGGCTAACGACGGGTAAGGGCCCATAAAGAGTTGAAAGAGTCCCAGACTTGACACGTGCAAGTAATGCCCGTGACTGAAAAGTCGATTCGTGTCAAGAATTATATACCTACCTAACCTACTTATACTTCAAAAATGTCTTAATTGTGAGCAAATTAATATTTTTAACAAAATATTAGCAATTTCAATAAACTTGAATACTTACGACCTTTTTTAACAGTAAGTTATATGTTTTGTCTTATATTCACGGAATGATTTGGCGACGTTTATGGAACAGTGTAAAGGAAACTTAAAGAGCTGACACAATTTTCTAGTTTGCATTACCTAATCGGTTTCCAAAATGAACAAAAAGACTATAAGCGGCTCCGCCTGCGTAACACTAACATGATTTTGAGAGTAGCCTTTAAACTACTCCAGGCTTCCACCTATCTCCATACCTACCAAAAAACAAACAATAAAAATCATTTTCCTTTTTATAATAAAAGGAGAAATATAATAAAACTACTAGTTATAGTAAATATTTTGTAATAAAAATAAAAACATTTTTCGTTATTTTACAAACTTTAAAGATAAAACAAATCATTTGAAAATTATACAATAGAGGTAAATCTATTAAGTAATCAATAAAAGTTAAAACAATTTTAATAGGTTATTACTTAACATTAAATAACTAAATACTTATCACAATATAAAGCCATTGTAATATTAATTGTTATAAATAAATCTATTATTAATCAACATAAGTTAAAACAATTCTAATTCGTATTTAACACCAAATAACTAAATACCTATCACAATGTAAAGTGTTTGTAATATTAATTGTTATAAATAAATCTATTATTAATCAACAAAAGTTAAAACAATTCTAATTGGTATTTAACACCAAATAACATCACATAAGACGTAAGACATAAGACATTTATTTCTTAACAAACATACATTTGTGTTGAAAATACAAAACGGAACATTTAAAACTAACATAATAAAAAAAACAAGTAGAATAAATAAAAACACAAAGACATTGCATTTATGACTTAAATTATTAACATTTATAAATATTATTAACATTTAATTAATTCTTTACAATATAAAGTCTTTGTAATATTAATTGTTATAGTAATCGTCCCACAGCCGAGTCGTAATCGTAGTCTTCTCCGTATTGTTTGCATTGTTACCTGAAATAAAAGAATATTATTAATTTAACTTTTTTAACAAGATATTATGGTAAATGATCGATATAATATCAGTATTATTCGGTTCTTTATTTTCATTCCTAAGATTATGTTATATTTTTTTAAATTTAACATTGCATAATGTTACTTGTCCTTACATAAGTTACGCATAATACTCATTTAACATAACTATTCCATCCTATTTACTTTAAGTATAAAATTTAATAAGCATACTATCCCAAAGCATAAGTTTACTTAAGAATTATGATGCTTATCCATAACTATTTTTGTTTTACGAGCCTATTACATAATTTTTGTTTTTCAAATTCAAATACATAGCTACTAATCTATCAATAACATAAAACTAACCTAAAACCTTATTAACCCTGTTTGTTTATCAGACTCAAATCAATCAATAACATAAACCTATTTTTTGTCAATAAACTATTAGACAAATAACCAATATGCGTTACAACTTTATGCATTTCTAAGTTATGAATAAAAACAATAGCATATGCAATATTTTTGATTCATAACACAGTATGCTAAAAAACAATTATGGCATACTATTATTATGACCAAGAAAATTATGCGTAACATATAACATAATGACAATGAAAATTAGGACAAAAACCATTATGAGAAAAAAAGGGATCCCGACGCTTACACATCGCGCCACAGTATGTAAAATATAAAATCATGTTCAATCTTAACATGTAATTTTGATTAGGTATAGCTTTTAAGAACACTCTTAGTAGTTAGTTAGTAGTATTCTTAAAAGCAATTTAAATTAAAAAAGCAAATAAAAAAGTGTGGCATTGTAATGCCACACTTTTTTATAAAATGCATCGTGTTTCTCTATTTGATTTATGCACGACTCAGCAGTCGTTACTAAAAGGCTACGAACCTTGTCGTTGAATTTAAGTCATTTCGATTCTATCAAGAGTCGATTATGATTGTTTTATTATTTCATGTCATCTTTATATTAAAGTTAATTTTAATAAATAAAACTTTTACCAGGGGCGACATGTTCACAAAGTGAATAAGCCCTTTTTGTCCAATAAAGATTTAAAAAAAAAAAAAACTTTTACCAAGCAATGCATTTGTCAAATGTTATTAATGCTATAGGTATGTTATTTTGCCTACATGTTTTTTTTAAATAATCCTTTTATGAAATGATGATTAAAATTTTTATATACCTAAAAACATTTTTTGTTTGTTGAACAGTTTTAAAAAAGGTAAATTTAACAAGTAAGTAGGTATTGTTTTGTCAAATTTTATTTTGTAATTGAAAATTTGTGATTTGTTTTTTGTCATAATATTATGATTGGACACCGTATAAAACATCGTATGATTAGCCTACGAATACATTTAGAATTACGAGTCGGAAACTCATGTAAACTCGATTAAGTTGGGAGTGGATTCTATTTATGAACTTAAAAGGCTCTTGTGCTTTCATTACTAACGTAGAGACTGCTTAAAATGATACCTTTTACGAAAATAAAACCTATCAATAAATTATTAAACAATAAGAAGTGCATGTTCACATTTTTTTTTCAAATAAGATAAGTATAGGTAGGTTACCTCGAAAGTTCTAAACAAGAAAAATGTAGAAAGTTTAAGGGATTGATTTCGAGCGATTTGCGCACTATTATGTATCTGTTAGGTATGCTACTATACTACGCAATATTAAGTTAAGTAATAACATCTACTAAAAATGGCATTTACCTATATTAAAAAAAAACAATCTAGATTGCATAGCGCATAGCGATCAAATTTGGTGATACATTTTCACAGCTTAGTAAAGGCCTACACAGACCGGGACGGCATGGCAAGGGATTTTAATTTTTAGTAATGGAAATTCAACCGTACTGTTACAGAAATACGACATAAATTGCTATGCTTTAAAATGATGCCGTACCATTGAAAGGGATTTTATCGCACGGCATTTTCCATTTTAAAGCATAGCAATTTATGTCGTATTTCTGTAACAGTACGGACAAAAATACTTACCTATATTTGATTTACATATTTTTTTTTAATAATATAAAATGTTAGATCTCAAGTAGAATCCATTTTTTATGTATGTGTGGACTGAGGGCCCATTTTTTTTTCTGCGGCTTTTTGTAGATTAATCAACAAAAGTGCATAGTTAAAGTTGTTAAAGAGTTTGTTAAACGATTATCAGAGTTTGTTAAGACTTCATTCAAAAGATATATCGCTTTAAGTGGGTCCCTCAGTTCAAACACAAAATCTCCCATAATTAGATAGGTAATGAATTAAACAACAATTTTTTGGTAAAAATCCTTAGTTAAACATGTATAAAAGTATAAAAAGCATTGAAAAGCCTAATATGAGTAGCTAATAAAAAATAACAAACGTTTTAAAAGGTCCCTGAGGGCCCACTTGAATTTATCTCATAATTAATCAATTATAGCATGAACATTAAATATTCCTAAGCCAAACATTTGTTAAAAGGGCAAGGATAAATTTAAAATTAGAGAAAGATCACAAACAGTGATAATTATTGTTATTTTTAAGTTTTTAAGTGGTCCCTCAGTCCACACACTATGCAAATGCTAATTGTTAAATATATAATTAAATACAACAATTACGAAAATGGGGAGCCTTTCAGTGCATAGTTAATTTTGTATTTTATCGATCTGTATTTATCTTATCACTGGTTTTATAATTCTTTTACGAAAAATTTACAAAATATGTTTTTCGTACAAGTAGAGTGTCCATGCAGTCAAGAGATAATCAAGAACCATTACATACATTAATGATGTTACATTACGTTTTAAAGTTTCTGTATAGTCATAAAGTGTGAGATAAAAGTAAATAGTTGTATTGTGTTGGGCCGTATGCGGACCGAATTGAGTGCTATTTGATGCAAACGTAAACAAACAATAAAAAAATACATGTTCCTGTTAAATTAATGATTTAAAAAAATATATATTACGAAGTACCTAATCTTTAAATTTTCCAAAATTATGACATAGAATTCTTATGGTCCCGTATTGCAGTTAATAATAAATTGATAAAAATGTTAAAAAACATAATAATTTAGTCTACATAACTTTTGAAATATTTTTTTTATTTTACTTTCACTCTGACCTCTTATAATAGCAGTAGATATTGACAGTTTTATTCTAAATTATTTATTTATATAGTAACTCTTAAATCCATAAAAACAAGAACCATATAAAAGAAAGTAGAACTCTCAAATCTGGGTAAACTGTCAGCTTGTTGATTATCGTGAATTCGTTCAGTTACGAGTATTAATTTTAAATTAAAATAAAATAAAATTGTATTATTATTCTACCCATATTATTATTTATTTTCGCGCCAGAATGCGATGACTTCACGACTCATCTTTAAAAAATTTTACGACGTGACTTAGCTGTCAAAAATTATTTTTCCAATATAAAATAAATAACCCTTAAATATTTATTTTATTTTGTTTTTAGTATTTGTTGCTATAACGGCAACTAAAATACATAATCTGTGAAAGTTTCAACTTTCTAACTGCCATGGTTCAGGAGATACAGCCTCGTGACATACAGATGGACGGACGGACAGCGGAGCTTTAGTAATTGGGGTTCCGTTTTTACCCTTTGAGTACGGAACCTTAAAAACTGTGGATTTCGTGTTACAAACAGACACTCCAATTTTATTTATATGTATAGACATACAGATATGTATTACGATTGTAGCTAATTAATAATATAACCTGTCACTTGTCTAAAACTTAAAATTTTATTACATTTTAATTTTACTGTATTGCAAATTTTATTGTTTTATTTTTTACATTTAAAAAATGATTGCAATTTAGATTTAATTGATTAATATTAATATTGTGTAATGTTTTGCTTGCCGTGGCAACTTGTAATGGAATCAGCACTGTTGCTTGAGCTACTTAAGTATTGTATTATTTCTGATTGACTTTGTGTATGTTTCGTGGGTTATCCTAATTATAAATAAATAAATATCTAAATTAATAATAAATGACATTAAAAACAAATATACAGCCGTTTTCTTAAAACGTGGACACCCCACACCAGACTTAGTATGAAAATTAATATAACAGTTAAAATGACAAAATATATAAATAAACCAGACACAAGATAAATACAGATCGATAAAATACAAAATTAACTATGCACTGAAAGGCTCCCCATTTTCGTAATTGTTGTATTTAATTATATATTTAACAATTAGCATTTGCATAGTGTGTGGACTGAGGGACCACTTAAAAACTTAAAAATAACAATAATTATCACTGTTTGTGATCTTTCTTTAATTTTAAATTTATCCTTGCCCTTTTAACAAATGTTTGGCTTAGGAATATTTAATGTTCATGCTATAATTGATTAATTATGAGATAAATTCAAGTGGGCCCTCGGGGACCTTTTAAAACGTTTGTTATTTTTTATTAGCTACTCATATTAGGCTTTTCAATGCTTTTTATACTTTTATACATGTTTAACTAAGGATTTTTACCAAAAAATTGTTGTTTAATTCATTACCTATCTAATTATGGGAGATTTTGTGTTTGAACTGAGGGACCCACTTAAAGCGATATATCTTTTGAATGAAGTCTTAACAAACTCTGATAATCGTTTAACAAACTCTTTAACAACTTTAACTATGCACTTTTGTTGATTAATCTGCAAAAAACCGCAAAAAAAAAAATGGGCCCTCAGTCCACACATACATCATTTTTTTACTACTAATAAAAACTATTATTAACACGCGCCAAATAGATACCTACCAAACTTAGATGGAAACTTTGAGATTCCATATCAAGCCACATTGAAAATTTCGAGACGGAGCATGTTATACAACACGTCGATTAGGTAGCTAACAAACAAATTAGAGTGTTAGGAGTTTTCAACCTTAACTCAATAGTGTTAAGTTGATTTTTGCAACTCATAAAAATAAAAATAACCGTCAGAATATGTTGATGTGCAATTTTGAACTTAATGTTAAGTGTGTAAGGTTTAAAGTTAAATTGTTTCAAAATGCAACTGAGATGAAAGAATAAAACATGTTAGGCGAATAATATACTGAACGTTGGGAATTTCGAAGCGGAACTTGTTAGAACACGTCAAAAATACCAAACTACGATGGAAATAGGTATGTAATAGATAGTATGTATTGGCTACTTCAACTTTAACTCAACATTATTTCATTTTATTATGCATAAAAATTATCAATACTTACAAAGTTTAAATGTTTTAAATTTGAACTTATGTAAGTATTTAAATTGTTGCAAAAGGTTAAAGGAATTATCTTTGGGACAGATTTCAGAGGCTCAAACGAGGGCTTCTTGTGGAAGAGCAAGGCAAAGCACGCGTTGGCACCATGGGCGCCCGGGCGGCGCTCTTCCATGGGTGGTTATAATTGCTTACCATTAAGGTGTCTATTCGTCTGTTATGTTATGTGTTATAAAAACAAACAGGTAGGTATAAAGGAGGCGCGGTCAGTAGTGCAAGCACAGTAGTGCGCGTGCACGATGTCGTGGGTTCAAATCGCACACAGCATAATTATTTGTGTGAACAAACTATTGTCCTGAGTCTGGACTTTGTGTAAGCTTTTAAATGTTTGTAAAAGTCCCCGCGACATAAGAGTAATTAATTCCTAGTGCGGAAATTATCTATATAAGTATAGAAAAAGAAATTAACGAGCACAAGTTCATAGTTCAGTAAATTATTACTTACCTCTTTTTTAAATAAAATTATAATGCCTTGACAAATAATAGAAATAAACTTACATTATATGTAGTAGCTGTAACTAGCGTACTCAAGAGAGGCTGTCTAGTATGCGCGGCGACAATGTTCAAATCTTGGTCAGCGGTGGTAGCTCTTTGATAAAGTTGCCTGTGATGAGGCGTCAAATCGCACCCGGTTTCCTCATTTCGTCGCAACCAGAAATGAATTGTAGTTCTCTAAAACAATAATTATAGTAAGTTTCTAAAAATAATTAATATCCTGCGTGGGATTCAAACCCACGACCTCATGCAGGGCAGCCGATTACACTAACGCCAGTCTACCGAGCCTGTCATGTTTAATAAACTTTAAACCAACTATATCAATTTAATTCAGCTGCCTAGTAACTAGTAACATAAAATGTCTTCTATATATTGTCCTAACACCTATTTCAAACCAAACCAAGTTTCACTCCGTCATTTGCCAAAATGTATTAACATAACATGATTCAATAAATAATCGTAACTGTAACAATGTGTTAACTGAAGATTATAATGAGCCCAAAGAAACACAACCTTCCTCTATATTATTATATTATTACTAACTCTAGGTCTGTTTAGGTAATTAAATAAAGGTCTAATAAAAAAGAGTAGAGTAAATAACATAGAGTTATCTCTCTGTTATTGAACTGTAATACAACTATTACCTAGGTTATCTTTTTTTTAACCTAGTTTATCTTTTCTTTTAAATGCTTCTATAATGTAAAAAGGAATACCAAGATAGTTTACCGTTATATAGATAAACAGACAGAATATTAATATGCATTTATTTTAAACAATAATTTAAAAAATGTTAACTGTGACACTCACCGTTAATACAGTTCTTCTTTCTATTTCCTTAATGCTGTAACCACTTTCTCGTAGAACTACAATTATTTGCCTTTGCTGTGGTGTTAATTGTGGCGCCATTTTATTTTTTCACTAACATGAACGCCGAACGAAGTAAATATTTGGCACTAGTGATTGTAAGCGATCCAACGACCGGGAGGCGAGAGGCGACTGATTTAAATTTTAAAGTTAAGGGAAGAAAACTAGCGCCCGCGCCCACGTGTGTGCATGTAGGACTGTAGGTGTGTGGGCCACCCATTCACGAGACTTAAATCTATGTGTGACAGAAGCGCTAGCGCAGTGATTGGCTGATGACGTCGTGCGAAGTCCCTTTCGAACGATTTTCTATACTATACTATGCATAGCTAAAGTTATATCGGGTGTCTAACTTAACGTGTTGCTGTGTGTACTATGGGTACTAGACAAGGATAAACATACTTAAAATACTTTTTTTGTTGTAAATATATACATATTATACGAGTACATATAAAACACCCAGACCGATGCAAACAATCATGTTCATGCACACAAAGATTCGCATTGAGCGTGAATCGAACCCGAGACCTCTGCGTAGCAGTCATGTTATACATATAACCACTACGCCACATAGGTCGTTTGTTATACAATGTTATGTTATATAATGTTAGTATACAATTTTATACTCAATATCCAAAGTGACATTAGGTGGCAGGTAGTAACAAACCATTGTGACGACCTCTGTGGCGTAGTGGTTATATTACATGGCTGCTACGCAGA
This sequence comes from Schrankia costaestrigalis, assembly GCA_905475405.1. Taxonomy (NCBI): domain Eukaryota; kingdom Metazoa; phylum Arthropoda; class Insecta; order Lepidoptera; family Erebidae; genus Schrankia; species Schrankia costaestrigalis. The sequence goes on from FR997827.1 coordinate 12,901,259, forward strand.
GATCTCGGGTTCGATTCCCGCTCAATACAAATCTTTGTGTGCATGGACATGATTGTTAGCATTGGTCTGAGTGTTTCTATGTATATAATGTATGTATTTACAAAAAAAAAAGAATTATATAAGTATTAATATCCGTTGTTCTGTTACCCATAACACAAACAGCTTAAGCCTAGCTTACTTTGGGAACAGATGGCGCAGTGTAGAGATGTCCGTGAATATTTATTTATTTATTGTGGACTCTAATTATAAGCCCACAGTAATACAAGTATAAGTATGTTTAATAATGATGCTTATTTGTTGTACGCCATCCATATCTTAAACCTAAAACGAAATGCTTAACAAAACTATCTAAGGATTGAGTTTCCATCTATCCATTGTTTATCTTTACGTATTACGTAGTTTACCTAAGTCTCCTCTTAACACAACTTCGTACCTACGGGGTACATGTTTATATCCGTGTGGTGACGGAGTAAGAATACAATATGTCACCACCCCATCTCATCCCGTGGGTGTCGTAAAAACCGACATCCGTGAATATTCTTTACGGAATAAAAATAAGGAAAACTTGAAATTAAACCCTAAACCAATCCATCTGGCCAGCGTGGTATTAGTAAGCCAAGCCTCCTTCGCGGGAGGAGGCCCGTCTCTTCAGTGGGACAGTAATGGGCTGCTATGATGATGATTATGATGTATCTAGCCTATCATAACACGGAAAACTTAACTATTACATTTCTTAATATTACATGACGCTTTTAATATTAAATTCTCACAAGATATCCTTGCGTAAGACGTGTCCCATTTACTTTAATGGCGAAATTATATTAAGCGAATTCTCGAGTGTTTGTGTAATAAAAAGAACAAATTAAAGGACGAATATTAAGATCTTTTTTTTTTATAAATTATCTAAAAGCTCTTGTTGACCAAACAATGTGGGACTCCTTTGTTATACTATATGATATTTTCTTTATATCTGCTTATTTATGTCCCACTGCTAGGATAACCCTACTCTAGTACAGAAGGAAACTTGGCCTAGTATTTGATTAATATAAGGGATGAGTTAGAACTATGTTCTTAAAATAAATTTTTGTGTGCTGTGTTGTTGGCAAAAGTATTTTTTTTCTTTCTTTCTCCTAATAGCATTGTGGTCACAATGATAAGCATAGAGTTTTTATAATAATATCCAGATTTTTTTCGTTTGTATTCGTACAGATTATATTTACCAACTTTTCTTGGCAGGCTTTTGCGACACCCATGGGATGAGACGGAGTTATGTGACCAAACAGATTTTATATAAGTATATTATTTTATAGTTGTATATGGTATTATCTAGATGGGCTCAATCCATTCATAAGTCTCACGAGGCTTAACGAGTGCTGTCAATAGGATGACAACCGCGACCGACATTTTACATGCCCTGCGATGCATGGAGATGCACAGACGAAATACTAGTTACCGGTCAGCTATAGATTGACATTTTTGACGTTGCTTAACATGTCTTAACTTTGATCGATCACTAGTTGTAACTAGCTGTAAGTGCCTTAGCAAAATGTGTAAATTAATGTCATCATCATCATAACAGCCCATCAATGTCCCACTACAGGGACGGGCCTCCTCCTGTGACGGAGAGATACTTGGCCTACTAATACCACGCTGGCCAGACGGATTGGTATAGGGTTTAATTTCAAGTTTTCCTTCTTTTTATTTTGTAAAGATATTATACACGAATAGTTCTTTAGTCCGTTTTTACCACACCCATGGGATGTCACCACACGGAGTTCAGTAACTACTGATAATGCAAACCTTTGGGACCTTGTGTCTTAAGGTGTCGATCGCTATACAGAATTACTCTGAGAGTTATATTTGTAAATCACAAAGTTTTAACGCACATTTTTATTTACAAGTATGTGGCTTACCATATAAAAAAACTAAATATGAAAGAAATAATAGGGACTCTACCTTTTTCAAGATGTACCTGCAGTTCCTTAATTGATATCCAAGTAGTATTTAATTCTCGTCGAAAACTTGATGAAGAAATGAAGAACTTACATCAAAAAGTTTTTATTATTTACATACTCTATGGTAATACTAATTTATACGCTACAATCGTCTTCGTGATAAAACAAATTAACTTACTTCTATTTGTTTGATTAAAAATACTTTCTTTTTATTACTCGAGTACAAAGTTCGTTCGATTTATGTTTGTTTTTTTAATTTTATTTACTGTTTTTTTATTGTTTAAGGTGACACTTAATTAGTTTGTTTAACTGTTAAGACTAAAATCTGTTTCTAACTAAAACGAAATAGTCATTTAAAAGTACTGGCAAGTTTGAGGAAGTTTTTTTTTAATGTATTCTTTAAATGAAAGTTTTTTTGCACTATCGCTGAAACTAGATTTACTCACGAAAAAGTACGCGAATAGTCGACAATATTGACGCGAAGGTTTTATTCTGTGTGTCAAATTGTACGTACGTCGCGTAGGGCGGTTCGCGTGGTACTGGGCGGGCGGCCACGTTCTATAGTCGACCGTCCTTGCGAAAAGTTCACGGTAACAAAGTGACTTTCCTTCTGTTTAGTGACATTATTACATTTCAATTGTTGTGTGTTTGTTGTATAAATACCACTTTATTTCTTTAGGGTATTGAGTAATTTATTGTGAAAATATAATTTGTTAACCTACGTATGTTTATCGATTTATGTAAGTGTCTATGGTTTTGGAAAAATGATTGTCAATCTCTTTAACTATTTCACTAAACAGTGGTTGTGGTATAATGCTGCTGTACATATAGACCTGCATTCCAATTCCACGCAAGAAAAATAAAGCATTTCCAAATTAATGTCCATGAGCTTAAATGTTTTTTGTCATTATAATTGATGTTACTAATGGGTTTCGCGACTCAGAGCATAATCCCTAGTGCGGGAATTATCTTTCAAAATAAAACGATAAAAAATATCGTAATTAATATACGGTTCTGAATTATAAATAAGAATAATAAATAATCCTCACACATTCACACATCGCCATCTAGTCCCAAACTAAGCAAAGCTTGTACTATGGATACTAGACAACGGATAAACATACTTACTTAAATACTTTTTTTTGTAAATACATACAAATTCTATGTAATATTATACATTTCTATGTATAATATTACATAGATGTATGGATCAGAGAGTTGGGCCACAAAAGGGATGAATGAAAGACAATTGCATGTAGCAGAGATGAGAATGTTAAGAGGAATGTGTGGTGTTACGAGAGCGGATAGAGTAAGAAATGAGTATGTAAGAGGAAGTTTGAAAGTGGCACCGGTAGCAGAAAAACTACGTGGCAACCGGCTGTCATGGTATGGGCATGTTATACGAAGGAATGAGAATCATGTGGTAAGGAAGGTGTTGAACATGTATGTGGATGGATATAGGGGAAGAGGACGACCAAAGAAACGATGGATGGATTGTGTGAAAGACGATATGGCTGCGAAGAGTGTGAATTGTGATATGACGTCTGATAGGAAAGAATGGAAGAAGAAGACATGCTGCGCCGACCCCAAATAAAAAAATAAAAATTGGGATAAGGGCAGGGGAATGATGATGATTATACATTTCTATGTAATAATATTCTGTAATAATAATATTACATAGAAAACACCCAGACCAATGCAAACAATCATGTTCATACACACAAAGGTTTGCATTGAGCGGGAATCGAAACCGAGACCTCATGGTATATAACCACTACGCCACGGAGGTCATCGTTTCGAATTCAAGTTCAACTTATAACAATTCTTCCAAAAGTATAAATGATTCTGTAATATAAATCTATTGGAATGATTTTCAAACTTAATGTAGCACACAATAAGAATCAATTCATTCAAGTATACGATACAAAATATATACTAGAAAGGTATTGTCTAGCCACTCTCAGGGTAGACGGATGATCTGTCAATAGCAGCAGGAACCCGATGGGTATGGAAATATTTAGAGGAGGCTTACGTCCGGCAGTGGACGTGTGTTGGCTTATGTGCTTGACTAAAAAGAGAACACGCACCGTGATATTCGTTACAGGACAAATCTACTTTTTATCATAGAAAGAAATTTATCTAAGCTTTGTATAAAACATACATACATTAATAAGGAATAAGAGTAGAAACAAGATAATTGTTATCCTTTGGAACGAAGATGATAACAAATAGTCCTCAGCTTACTAGTAAGAATGTAAGCTATAGTAACTCTTTTAAAGTTAATATAGTCCTATTCGCTTCAAAAGAGTTGTGTTGAAAGATAAAATATATAGTTATCTATCCTTCTCATTACTTATTGATTACCCCTCGTACTAGTACTATAAAATTGTATTTTAGTTTTTTAATTTATTTAATTTGTGTGATGTGTTCTGGTTTCTATATTGGTTGTCATTACTAAACATAATGGATAGTCGTGTAATGCGACCATTCAGTTAAAGACGTGGGAAGGGAAAAACACAGTCATTTGTTTTCGTAAGCAATTAATAAGTAACGGAAATCAAGTAAGGGAAACAAGAAGTATTATAACAAACGATAACCTTTTTAAAATTCTTTTTTTTTTCAGCATAGCGGTGTCACAGGGTTTAGCAGATTTGGCTGGTCTTTCGTCAAGCTGTATGTACATGATTGTCATGGTGGCCAAAAGCTTGGCATCTGAGGTAGCTGGTTTAAATCCTGCCTTGGGATTCAAACGTTTTTCATTGCTTATTGATTTATTTTAATACATTTTTAAATTATTTAACTACGCAGCTCCCGCTTAGGTACTGAAACGCACGCCATCGAGGTTATTACGAATTTGTTTAGACTATGTATAAAATTTGCTTAATAAACCATTAAACTAAGGTCACTGGGGTCATAAGTCAGTTCTCAAACAATTAGCCTAGTTTTTAATTTGTTACTGTTTTAAAGTAGCTTGGCTAATAAATTACTTTCGTAATGTCAACCAAGCGATGCACACTCAAGTTTACAGAAGGTAAAGTTTATAAATGTTAGGTTTAAGGTAAAATTCTTAGGGAGGGAAAAGAGAATGAATTAGATACAAAAAAAAGATGAATTCTGTTTAAAGTTCTAATACTCGGAAAGACCCTCTAGACAAGAGGGGAAACTGAAATACTAATAACAATTTCACTTTTTGTTCGCGGAGATAATGTCTACATAAATGGCTCAATTCATGAATGGGTCTCCTCCTCATAGTAAAATGGTACTCTACTCTCCTACAATATCATTGTCACGACTGCTTGGTCTCAACTTTTGTCTCAATTGTAATTTACTGCCTACCCCGGACGGGATAAGGCGTGATTTTATGTATGCATGTATCATCTCATCGTATCAAACAGCAGCTAAAGCACTGTTTAGGACATTGCTCCTTTAGCATTAAAATACCGATACAAAAGCACCATATAGAAAATGTAACAAAAGGATCTACTTAGAGTAGCCCCACTTACCTGATAACGCATACGAGAATATCCCAGGGGATTGCCGCAAACCTATTAATAACAGCCTAATTGTGATCCCCTGTGCCTTAAGCTGTTTGATAATGTAACCAATCTCACACAGAGTATTGCATAATTAGACAAACTGAAATAACATAAAGTCCTACACAAGTATACGTTCACATGTATGTACAAACATTTGTAGAGAATTGAAACTAGAAGCCTCAGAACTAAGGATTAAGAACTACGAACTACGAGGATGGGTTCAAACTTGTGACAACTTTGAGTGCTCTGTACATTGTTTATTGACATCTCACTGTTAAATCTTAAGGACTTTTGAATGTCATTGATAATGTAGTGTACGTAATATAAGAAATATCATTTTCATTAAAACATATTATGCTACTAAAAAGAACTAGTGTCTAGGACTTGCCTTTCTCAAAAAGTTAAAGAAAAGATCGAAAAACAATACCTATATAAAATATGCTAATCAAATATTATTTCCTTAATAGAATAATAAATTGGTTTCAGTTTTCTCTTCTTTATAGATAAGAGAAAATAACATTAATACTTTAGAGACCACTGGATGATCATTTATTTACTTTTGCAAAGTCACCCAGTCCTTAAAATAACTTTAAATGATAAAGAAAGAAGGTTAAATGTCTAGAAGAATCAGCCTCGAGACAATCTTTTATTGATAACATTATGTCGCGAAACATCAAACGCGTATAATGGTATTTCAGTAGATTTCGACGGGCGGTCGCTTAAAGTAGCCACTAATATTTTATTTCATGACTATTTCTTTATTGAATGTATCAATAATAGAACAAGCATTCTACAACAAGATAAATTTTGTAGATAAAAGTATTTCATTAAAAAAACACTAAACCTAAGGAAATTAAACCCATCATAATACGCAATTTCATTTACTTTAATAGTACACAGTAATTACAATTTCAATTAAATCATTGTGGGAGTAACTAAAAAAAAAAAATTTTGAAGTTACAATCGCGAAAACCTCCTGTTTCGGAAGTCAGTTAACATACAGTTTAATGACTGTAGCCTGAATAGTAATAGTTAATTTCAGCTACCAGTGGCATAGTCAAAGTAATGGTATAAGTTTCCGAAGTATTGCAGCAACATCGACTTTATAAGCCATTGGGATATGAGGAAACGCATTGCTTGCTGTTGTCCGACATCATAACGTCCCGAGGGGTCCCAATTGCCGTACGGGGCATGCTATAAGCATAATAAAGCTCTTTGCTCCCCAATTTTGACTGCAATTTAGATCCCTCCAATGTACACGTAGAAGCCAATCATTTGGTTTATTGATATGGTTCTCCGATGTTACTGGTTGTAATACTGTTGTAAGCAGTATTACAGTTTTATTAATATAAGTAATTGACTGAAATTTATCGTTTTTTTTTTTTAAGTGACCAGCACGACCAAAAGTAAAATATATAACTCTTTGTCTGACTGATATGCCAATAGTAAGGTTGCGGCAGGGGGTAGGCTATCTATTACTGAGAAGCGTTGTTCCTAGAGCTAAACGCTGGATAACGGCATAAGTTTTGGTCCAGGTGTGCACTAGATATTGTTTACCTATTTTAAGTAACCAGAATAGAAATAACTACCTACCCTGCCTTTTTTGGAAAAGAAAAAATAAATACAAACAACAAAATGTCACCGCAATTCCTTGCAAAGCAATTTTACTTTAACAGTAACAAGTAAATTCGGAAAAAAACATTTGTTTATAAGAATAATTAAATGTCAGAGCAAGAGATAAAGTTTTGACTAGTTTCAGGTAGCTGCAGAAAGTAACCTTTTTTTGTCGTCTTGTACGCTGTTGGTTTTTCTTGTTATTATAAAAAGTTTTTATGTCGTTACGCTAAGTAAAGATTTTACGTTTAATTAGAAGATTTTACGTTTTATTAAGAAGAAGACATGAAGTACATAGAATATGAATATGATGTACATAGTGTTAATGGCTACTGCATAATAACTGCTGAATAAAGAATTAGTGGCAAAAAACCTGATACCAACCCGTCTAACCCGCGTCAAATTGTATTTTTGGGTAAGAGAGACAGTAGGACATTTAAAAGGATAATATACAATTGTGAATAGAAATCCTGCTCTAATTCGTTTATCTTTAAGAAAGAGAATGCCTGAAGATCTGTCACACAGATCCTTTACCTTCTTGTAATAAAATTAAAACATATAACTATACCAATGCGTATTATTAAATTAATCTCAAAGATCTGACGACCTGCTACGCAGAGGTTTCGGGTTCGATTCCCGCTCAATGCAAATCTTTCTGTGCATGAATATGATTATTTGCATTGGTCTGGGTGTTTTTTTATGTATAATATGTATGTATTTACAAAAAAAAATTAAGCATGTTTATCCGTTGTCTAGTATCCATAGTACAAGCTTTGCTTGGCTTGGGACTAGATGGCGTTGTGTGAATATGTGAGAAATATTTATAATGATTATAATCTTTCAAATTTAAAAAAAAATATAATAATTAGTTCAATCTTAAGTTGTTTAAATAATAGCTTTGTTTATTCTGCCAAAGACAGTGTAATGTTACTCTATTAAGAAATTAACATAGCTAGACATTGGAGAATTTTGTATGAGAAATAATTAAACGCTGAAAGCGGTTTGTAAAATTGAGAACCTAAATTATTTACAAGTACTTTTAACCCACGCATTTAAGCTCACATTCCAAGTATAATGCTAAATTTTTAATTATCTTAGTAATTATTTTTAAGGGTAAGAACGATGTTTTTTTTAATAATTTTTCGTCTATTATCATCATTTACGACATACATCTTTACGACACCCTGACTTAGTATTCTCCTTCATTATATTCTACTGTCTTTGATGAAATTTGATGCATAATTGAAAAATAATGCATAAAGGAGATGGAAACTTCTGGGCTAAAGCCTGTACATTACTGTACAGAGTAAGGATATGCCCTAAAAATCTTTTCTATTATTTAATAAAATAATAATAAAATTCCTCAATTGTATTAAGCTTGTAACTTGAAAAAAATATAAAAGATTTTTAGGGCATATCCTTACTCTGTACAGTAATGTACAGGCTTTAGCCCAGAAGTTTCCATCTCCTTCAAAAAAAAATTATCTTGGATTTCAGATTGCCAAAACTAACCAAAGATTTAGAACTAGACTAATAAGTGTGAAGCTATAAATTGATAATACTCTCATTTCTGTATAATCTTGGCCCAAAAGTCTTAGTGAAGGTTTCATTCTCCTTTGAAATGTATATTAAATCTTCATGAAAATAGCAGTTGTTATTAAGTATACAATAAATATAATATAGAGTCCCGGCCACAGCTTTACATATTCAATTTAGTTTTCATCGATTACGAAATTAGTTTCTATTGTAGTAAGCCTGCAAATTATTGCACTGATATTCCTACTAAAATTTGTACTGTTATGTTAATAAATTCCCATTATTTTGTTCAAAATGTACATTGTATATATCTGCCAAACTGCTTCAATTATCGTAAACAATTTGAGAGCACTGGACAAACAATTGGCCAAGATAACCATCATAATATTTTGTTATAACGTAAAAGGATTTGAGCTTAATTACATCCTCATATATTATTGAATAATCTAGTATAACAAATACATATAATTACAAAAATATAGAGGTAAACAAAAGAATATTGATGTCCCAATAATAAAATCCAACAAAACAAACCCTAAACTGGAACAGGCCAACACAACGTAAATAGATTTTGAAGATATTTCAGCAATTCAGAGTATCGACGACAGCCGTACTGGTCAGAATAGTGTTGTACTAAACGTAGGTACTAAATGTTTGCTTTAAGCGTTGTGCTATGCAGATCGAGTGGCAACAGAGAGCTAAATCTAACAGGGACTAGTGTAAGCTTCGTCTTACGTAAATTATCTGTAAGACTAGACTGCATTACAAAGTGTATGTTAGGTTGCGCTGTTAGGAAAAGCGATTGTCTTTTCTTTAGTGTTACTAAGTTGTACAGATTTTAACTATATTACTGCAAAGACGTCGTTCTCCTTTACGTAGGTATAGAGGAAAATTGTTCTACTCTTACACGTTGGATATTCCGATAAATTTGAGCAAACTTAAACTTATTATGTTAAGACAAGACACACTATTTAGCGTAAAAATACGTTAAACAACCTATGCTATAATAATATAAATAACTACTCTTTTATTAAAAATTATTGTCAAAATATAAGATAGAGCCATCAAGTAAAGAACAAAATATTTATTTAAAGATTAATAAAACAGGTCACACATAACTTAGGTATTATAACCATTCTTTTAGTCATCACTTGAATATACTGGATAATAATATGTCCCTGCCATAAATATTATATACTGTTGTTAAGTGCTTACATAATATAATTTTAATACTTGTTATTAATAATTATGTATTCATCATATTGTTTATATGTTATTCATATTGTAAAGTGCGTGGGTTGAGACCGGATGATGTTAAATACGTATTCTTCACTCATCAAAAGGTTACAAAAAACAGTATTACTTTTTTTTTTTTTCTTTATTAGAAGGCTTAATCATGACAATGATTATGTCGCCTTAATTTGGACAACAATATAACTATCTACCTGGATACTAACAGTGGTTTTATCATTTTACAAACAGTATTACTTACTTACCTATATTTATCGGCTAATGTGGCTGCGTTAAACCTTCATGCTGATTAGATACTGCTGAGACTTGCAGTAGCCTTATTTCCCGCTATTCCTTGCATCTTCTTCTTCCACTATATCACAATAATACTTATGGGAAAGTATGTATTAATTTCTAACATGAAATGGCCCGCATACATGAGTTCATTGTCTTTTACGATAAATAAAAATGCAAATTAGCCTTGAAAATAATTTAAAAGTAAGTAAATTCATGACTTTTCACGCTGCATGTGAATGTTTGTATACGTTGATAATAGCTAAAGTGAACGTGTTAAAGAATTGAAAAGAACAAAATAATTCGTGGCGTTTAAAGGAATTTTTTATTTGTTAATAGTATTAGAAATATAGTTATAGTTGTTCTAGTAAAGTGTATTCAATGAGAAGGGCCGTAACCAGCGCCATTATTAAGAACCCTCACGTAAGTATTCTATTTTCGTTTATTTGTAGAAACAAAATCAAGTTTACGGTATTCCGGGGACGAATATGTCAATAATATTAAATATATTTACGAGCGAATGTCTTATAGATAAGCAGGCGTAAAACAAGATACGGCAATTTCACACAAAGTGCTTTTCACAGAATATGAAAATGTATGAGTTGCAATTGTTTTTGTGTTACGAAACAGTTACGTTGTTTTTATTACAACGCTTAAACAATACTCAATTAACAAAATAAGCCTTAAAGTAATTACTTGGTTGTAACAATTTGTAAGGCATTTAATCATTGACGATAACGTAACGTAAGTCTGAAGTTTAATCAATTGACACTGAGAGTTTCTTTTCCTTTTTTATGAATAAAAATAATATAAAACTATAATGTTACTGGTAGTAAAGTTATCTGGTTTTGACTAAGAATTAGATGATTTGGCTGTGGTTAAACCACAAAATTGCTTTGTCTTGCATTGTCTTACTGTTGTGTCAACTAGCGGAATAGCGAACTAATACAGGCTGCCCTTGCGTTTTAGATGGCGTAAGATAATTTTTTGGACCTATTTCTTCTTAATTTCTTCTCAAATATACAATAATTTCCCTGTTTGAATTGTCTGTGCTGATCTACGTGCTCCAATTCTTTATTTGTTTTTGTATTGATCCTTATTTTTTCGTTGTGTTTGGATTGTTTGTTATGTCCTGTGTTGTTCACCTACAGATGCTGCTTGCTGCTTCGATGAAAAAGATTACTATTGTAATTGTTTAAAAATGTTTTTTCAAGCCTGCTTACTTAATTGCCTTATTATAGAGACGTTCTTAATTTGTATCTAATAAAGTTATTCTATTAGATACGAATTTAGAACGTCTACAATGTTTTTTTTAAATGATAACTGTTTTAGGCGTCCTACTTTTATTTGAATGTCATTCATCAAGTAAGTCGATTAAATATCACAAATATTAAAATATATTTATAGAACATACTTCCAAAATTCACGTAAACACTATAAATTGGACATAAAACAATCCAGAAACTAGACCTTTTTTACAATGCTGGACAAGTGGATTAGTATAGGGTTATAATATGCCAGGTTTTTCTATTGTGTTTTATATTTGCGAACTTTCCCTTAATCAGATCAACACACGTGGGAAAAATATAAATAGGTTTTACTACCCTACCTAATAACCACACAAAATGTCATCAATAATAATCTTTATGAGGCTTTCTTTCGTCACTGGAGTGCTAGTGCAGTGGAATAGTTTAAAACTAACTAGGGAATTATTATCAAAACACAACAACTCTAACCCTAACCAACAATTATAACGAACAAGCAACTTAATGTTAATATGATACAGTCACAGGTGTGAGATATAGGACAGACATTCGATATAAAGAAAACAAGCGACGTTAGCTTTGCTCCCACGTATATCTTAGTACAGATAACCTGCTGCCTGACATGTTCTGATTTACAACGACTTACTAGCCCTGTGCTCTTCCCATACATATAAATAACGATAATTAAAAAAATAATTGAATACGTACACTTCTACCTTAGGCTTACACAGGATCAGGTAAGGAAAAAAAACTACAAAGTTACCGAATTTCAGCTTGTAATTAATCTGTACTAGGAAATAGAGCTAAACAGTTTTGTTCATCCTCTTACATACACGTGCCGGACTGAAGTACCAGCAACTAGCTTCAGTCGTCACGTGTTGTTCTGGATTACGAACGTTACTTCAAATTAGTATTCTAGTAATTTAGTATTAATTATTATACTGCCTAATTATTAACTAATACAATCTACTAATATTATTTTGCTTTGACGTTAAAGCTAATTGAGATACTAACTCTGCACATAAGAAATATATGCGAATAGTTGATGAATAATTCAATACAAAGTAAGTAGTAAAATAGTAGATAAACTACATTTTTAAATATTCAGCATAATTTTGCACCTAAGGTTAAAAAGATCTAATTTCACGGTGTGCCTACTTCACCCGTGTGCGCTCTCCGTCGCGGGCATAGCTCCCTTGATACCCCCAGGCCACGTTCAATTAAGACTTAACAAATGATCTAGCTAACTACTGAATCGTTGCCTTAAATGTTACTACTTATTGGCCATTTTATATCATTTGCATTTTGGAGCTTCCTTTTTTTATTTTGTAACAAGGAAATTAGATAGAATAATTGTTACAGGAAAAGATTTTGATTTACTCTTACTTCATTTTTTTTTTTTTCGGTTATTAATATAAACTCCCGTTTTAGAGTTTCAGTCCTGTGTCGCGGCAACTTTGGAAAATTAGCGAACATAAAAAATATCTAAGTTGTGGTTCAATAAAGGGGACAAGACAATAATGTGACAAATCAGCTATACACGTTAGTATGTACCTGATTAGTCCCATTATTCATATTGACGAAGCATAAGAATGAATCTACAATCTACATCAAACTAAAACAGAACTTTTGTTATTGTTTAAAAAGATGTGGAAATAAATGCATTATGTCCATTTCTTTCTTCATCCATTTATTACCATCACAATATGACCCAAATTTAATAACTCAGATACTTAACCACCTGTATACTACCTGCGCTATTCCAAAAAGTATATCGCCCTATGAATCCCATTCCAACTCATTACGTTCCCATTATAAGAAAGTTTTTTTTTGTATCTACCTCCGTATGTTACAACAGTATGAGAAATAAAACTAGTGTATCGAATTGATAAGTCGTTACTACATTCCTATCATGATTATAATCGGTATGAATCGTATCAGAAGCCAAAAACAAATTACTCAATATAGAACATTAATGTTGGATGTAAGTAGACATGTTTCGGGCGCTCTCAGCTGTAGTAAAACTATGAGAATTTCAATTATAAAAGATTGGTGATCAAGATGCATCTAAAATAAATACCTAGAGGATGGCGTATAGAGCCAAGTGCGTTTTTATCTAAAGTTATATCAGTTTATTTAAATAATAACATTCAAATAACATTATTTAAATAAGTTAACCCTAACAATATAGCTAGCATTTTTAATTTAACTTAATTGTGAAGGGTAACACCTAGTATAGCTCTGGAATCGGTTAGAGGATGTATATGTCCAGCATTAGACGTATTTCGCCACATGTAATAAATAATTATAAACCTTAGTACCTAAATACCATCAGGTGACCTGCTGGCTCGTTTGCCTCCCATCACACAAAAAAAACGTATACAGTGATGTTGAAAAAACATCGTATTCCTTGCTAGTCATATAAATATTAAGTTTTTCACTACATCCGTGTAAATAGGTTTTTGCAAAGAAGCATGAATTAAAAGTTAACGTAAAAAACAGGATACTTGGTTGTTATGAACTTATGCTTGGATTCTAAATAGGTACTAAGAACTGAGATGTTACCGGATGCTTAGCAGCCAGTAAGAAAAACTCGTAATTGTTTCTAAGAGCGGTACCATGGAGACACACGCGCCTTATCTAGCATTCCCCTCTACTAACCAATTAAGGAAAATAGTGTGCATAGTGGCTTCCTTTAAAAATATGCTCGCAAACGAATGACGTTCTGATTGAAGTATCAATTAAATGGAAAATGAGTACGTGCTTCGTTATTTGGTCACGTGGAGAGTATTCATAATTGGAAGTAATCAAATTAGGCTAACTTTTGCGCTGTATGTAAACATCTACTTCCGGCTACATTAAGCAGCCTCTTTGTTTCTCTACTACCCCAACTCTTTCATTTTCTTTGATTAAATTAGTTACATCTATTTCCCTTGACTATTATTTTTATCGGGAGGAGGCCCGTCCCTGCAGTGGGACTTTAATGGGCTGTTATGATGATTATGTTGATCTAAGACATCATTAATTGTTAAGATACGATTATGTACTCAGTATTTCTTCCCTTGTAAGGCGACAGTAAACTTACATAACACCTTCCCGTTATTATCACATCCTATTTTTAACTGAAATTTCGCTCTCATGCAGCATATTTTTTGTGTAATATGCTAAAGAAACAACGCACTTTAAAGCTTTAGTTTTAAGGTTTATTTTAGAGTGACTTTGAAAACTCTATTCCCTGCGCTCGTCTTGATTTGAGTTTACTTTAAGTTGCTTTTACAATTTGAGCGTGTAGTGAAACTACAAGGCTTTGGAACTTAACAGCTTTTTACTTAAGATGACTACCACAGAGGAACTCTAAACTTTTTTTTATTTAAAGCACCAAATTCTTTTGTTTCTAATATAGACAATCGCAGAATGACGGCATCCAACATGGCGTATAAACAACTTATTGTGCACAGGATTAGTATTATAAGTAGTTTAGATTATAAATACAATATCTTTATAAATTGGAGCATATGTGCATAATCTGATAGATAAGCTATATTATTCTAAAAGTTCATTATAATCCATTCAGTATTTTTTACGTGAAAGAGTATAACATACAGACTTACAAAATTTCACGTTTATTATATTAGTTGGATTTATATTAACAATTCAAACAATTATTCAAGTACCATTCAATATGAATATATTCAAAACTTTATATTAATCATTTCACCGTATAAATTCGGTCAGTCCACACCGGCTCTATGTTAACTCAATAAATGAAAGGCCCGCATACACAAAATTAATTAGATTCCCGATTAGATATCCGTATTGAATTTTAACTAATTTAATTAATTAATATGAAAGATACTGCGTTTTGGTATTAGAAGTACTATATAATCCGGGATTGGTTTCAAAATGAGTAAATCCAGTCACGTTGCTTTGGAACATTTGTGTACTGTGTTCCCTCTTATACAGGTTGTGTGAAATCAGTACCTCTTGTCTATTAAACTAGTCTATTAATACATGCTTGTTATGCATGTGGTGATTCGCAGTGGTTAGTCCTACAATAGTTACAATGTATTGGTGGTTGAATGTCGCCATTCAAACTATAAAGGGTGTGATGTAAATTCTAAGTGAGTCTAAGTTTTGTACTTGAAAAAGAAATATCAAATTACAGCAACGGAAGGAAAAAAATATTTATAGGTTTATATATTTCCATTGCCTTTCGATATGATTTTTTTACTTGGCTGCGCAAAGCAAAAGGTGTGTTTTTAGTTCATATTTATATGGCAGTATGGTTGTTTTCTTTATGCCACTCTTAAGACCAAAAGTCTTTCGTTATAATACGAGTGCTACTGTAGACATAACACGTATTAATTCAATAAGGTGATAGCCATTAGGTGATAGAAAATCGACAAACTATGCCATGTAGGGTATCGTTGATTTAATTTTTCTATCTCTCTATTTCTATTACCATTTTTGGTTTATAATGACCACAGCTTTAACGATTTGAATTAGATAACAGATAGATTCTTACTTATTTTTTAAAATCTTACTCATTACTTCGTTACTTTAAAGCAGACTAAATCTAAGAGCAAACTTTAAATACCCTACGACAAGAATGGCCTCTATCATTCCTAGAGAAAAATCTTTAAGAAAAGCATAGTCTTCTAATAACACGTTATCCTAGTAAAAACCAAAGGTATATACAAGCTAGGCTATATAAAAGCTTTTTGTAAGTACACAGAGGGCCATTTTTTTTATTCTGAGGATCAGCCAAGTGAAATGCAGCGAAAAGGACTTTATTAAGACACTTGAAAATAAATTTTCAAACCTTTGCTATTAAGTGCATACGTACTTACTAAAATTGCCGTCCAAACTGCAAGATCATTATCGTTTTCAAACAAGTATGCACTTTATAGGTATAATTTTTAAGTTTATTATCTAGTGGGAGAAGATAGCTCTGCTCTCCTTTTGGTCTAGGTTATCTTTAAGGTTATCAACGTTACGATATAACAGTTACAATTCCACAATAATTCTTACAAAGACCCTTGCAAACAAAGATTTGCATTACATATGAACGACAAAAACTTAAGATCTGCATAGCAATCAAGTACTATAGCTAGATATCCACATTAACAAGCACAACACAAAACACACGTACAAGCATTTACATAGAAATAGAGTCAGGTAAGAGCTTCCGCAGTTAGCAGGACTATTACAAGTGGCGAGCCTCACACCTTATCATTACAGTCCCGTGAACGTACGTGTGTGCATCACCTAATTATGTAAGCAAGTGTACGAGCTTCATTCATAAGCTAAATGTACACTAACTAAATCTACATAAACGCCCCATTACATTAAGTTTAGGTTTACAAGTAGAGCTGTAAATTACGAGCTATTTTTGCTGCGATGTTGGTTACTATATATGCTAATTTCAAAGAAGGCCGGTCTAAAGATTTTTTAATGTTTATTTTACAATCTCCTCTTATAATTCATATAGTTTTTTATGGAAACGTGGTCTATATGTAGTTATAGAGTAAGAATAAACGGTGTCACTGCCTTATCCCATGGGTTTAGTAAAAGACGAATGAATTTCACAGGCACACACACGAAATAATAAACCCTTTTTTAAAATAATTATTACAAAGACCCGTGCAACAAATATTGGCATTAAGTGAGTATGACAAAAACACAAGATTCCTGCATATAGCTACATGAACTTACCACACCTGCAAGCATTTACATAGAAATAGAGTCATCTCTTAGCTTCCGCAGTTCGCAGGACTATTACAAGTGGCGAGCCTCACACCTTATCATTACAGTTACAGTCCCGTGAACGTACTTGTGTGCATCACCTAATTATGTAGGCAAGTGTACGAGCTTCATTCATAAGCTAAATGTACACTAACTAAATCTACATAAACGCCCCATTACATTAAGTTTAGGTTTACAAGTAGAGCTGTAAATTACGAGCTATTTTTGCTGCGATGTTGGTTACTATATATGCTAATTTCAAAGAAGGCCGGTCTAAAGATTTTTTAACGTTTATTTTACAATCTCCTCATATTATTCGTGTAGTTTTTTTATGGAAACGTGGTCTATATGTAGTTATAGAGTAACCTAAGCAGCATAACAAATTGTATTTAGTAGACCATAATACATTTATCAAATCAGGAATAATTAAATTGTTAAATAAAGAAAATATAATCGTTAGACATCTTAGCCCGAAACACAGGATTACCTAGTTCAGGTATTAAATATTTGATACGTTTATTATTAATATGACAAAATTATATAGTTAAGGTTAACAAATAAATGATTTTTACTATATTTATTAAATTAGAGTAAGAATAAACGGTGTCATCGTTCTATGTTATCCCAAGGGTACCATTAAAGATGATTAAGGAAACGTGAGGAAATCCCGATCTGACGTCATGACGCTGAGGGCGGTCAGGGTCATAGGCAAGTCGGCCTTGAACCAAACCGATACTCTTAAGGATAATCCTAGAGCCCTCCGACTGACATTCATCGCATCATTATAACAGCCCATTAATGTCCCACTGCAGGGACCGGCCTCCTTTCGTGACGGAGGGATACTTGGCCTACTAATACCACGCTGGCCAGACGGATTCTTAATTTCAAGTTTTCCTTCTTTCTATGTAAAGATAATTCCTTAGTCGGTTTTTACGACACCCATGGGATGAGATGGGGTGGTAACATATTGTATTCTTACTCCGTCACCACACAGATAAATAAATCACATCGCATAAATGAAAACAGTGGTTAACGTGGTATAAGTAGTCTGTGGTTAAATTTCGTCACTGAAGATGGTCCCGTCCCTGCAGTGGTACATTAATGGGCTGCTATCATTAAAAGTTAGAAGAGCAGTAAATTGCAATGCTATTTTTACTCCGACAGCTACTAAATGTATGCAAATGTTAAGGAAGGCCGGCTAAAATATTCTCTAGCATTCATTTTACAAGTCATCTCGCAATTCATACAGGTTAATGGTCATAGTATAATTAATATAAATTAATTATTACTAAATCTGTCAAGATAGACAAAATTAAGATTTCTGTTTCGGTATAAAAATTATGCAATTCTGTTACCAAATGTTGGTAAAGCGCAGAAGTTATTTAGTATGCGCAAAAAAATCTTGCGTCAGTGCGATTTTTATTTAAACGGCGATATGTAATTAATTTTGTGGCGGTCAATCAGTGTTGACAAGACGTGTGTGGGTTGTGTAAGTGTGACGTAGGAGACCCGCGCCTAAACGCCTTCTCGTAAACAGATTTCTGCCTTAACCTTGTGCTGCTAACAAAACTGGGTGAATAACGTAAAGTTGTGAGAATAAAATAAGGAAATTTTATTTATGAATTGCAGTTTCATAATTGATAAATAACCAGCAATTTCCTCTATACAAAGGGGACGCCTACACCTCCTCTTTGCGTAGAGGGTTTTTTTATTTCTTCCGAATCAATGTATTATACTTTGCAATACATTATATTAAGTTATACTGTCAATTGAATTTGACGGCCTCTGTGGTGTAGTGGTTATATAACATGAATGCTACGCAGAGGTCTCGGGTTCGATTCCCGCTTAATGCAAATATTTGTGTGCATGAACCTGATTATTTGCATTGGTCTAAGTGTTTCTATGTATAATATGTATGTATTTTTTTTTATAGGCTTTGTCGCTTAGCGACCACATCGCCTATGTATGTATTTACAAAAAAAGTACATAAATAAGTATTAATATCCATTGTTCTGTTACCCATAACATAAGCAGGTTAATCTAGCTTACTTTGGGAACAGACGGCGCTGTGTAGAGATGTCGGTGAATATTTATATTTTTTTTCATATTTTTAATATAGATGTACAGCTTGCAAAAACTGGCAAAATAATCATAACTCGTTTCGAAACTTCTTGAGTGTTTTTCAAAATTATAAAAGTATCTTAGTGAGAATTAAAAATAAATTATTGTATTATTTACAAACAGTGCAATGCACCGCTTTGCTCTAGTGCCTTGAAACGCCGAAATTGTCCGGCCCATTCACTTATCTTGGAATCAGTCTAGTTTATAGTTCACTGTTTATAAACGGTCGGTAAATTCCAGAACCTCAAATTGTGAGCTGCATTGATTCTTAGATCGTTTATCGATAACGTTTACAAGCAAATAATTCGGCAATCTATCACATTATATCACAAAAGTGCTTTATTCTTGTCTTGGGTTACACGGGCTTAGTATGCGCGGGACAGACAGGCTAGACGTAAAACCGATTAGTATTTGACCTAAATTCAGCAACTCGTAATAGCTCGATCCATGACATCTCTCAAATCCTCCGTGGGTGGTATAAAGTTATTATCAAAGTTAAGATACACAGCTATAATAGGTCAAGACCTCCACCACGCGTGATCTTGGGCGTCCTGTATCCATCGACCTTCCTCATTGGTTCACCCTCCATCTCTGGCAAGAAACACACCAAATCCGATATTAAAACAGACTTTGGTGGTATACCTATCTGTGGGCCAAGTATTCCTTTATTCGTGGTCCTCTTTATTCGTGCTCACTCAGTTTAGTAAGACGTTAATGGGCTGCTATGATAAAGACATCAAGTATTTGTCGTCTACGTTTTAGTAGTCAACAAATAGTTGATACATTTTTCATTCAAATTGTAAAAGAAAATATCTTTTTTATTCAAACAAATTCTAGTGTTTTGTAATTAAGTAAGCAATGCAGAAGTATGCAATACCTTAGCTATTAAGCATTCTCAGTAACTGTACCTATACGTATTAATTACAACATAATTGTCAATGTATAAGAAATAATTGCTTCATCCGATAAAAGATACAAACTATTACAAACCTTTACTATGACAATACGCCATGAATAATTCGTCACAGTAAACTTTTATTGTGTTTTTTCTTTATTATAATAAAAGACTTTATTGACTGCGCATTGTAATGTATTTGTATATAAAAATCCTCGATACCGCACCACCCGCCACGATCTCCTTTGTGAATTTAAGGTCCAAATAAAGGCATAAAACATGTCCCAAATAACCATTGTATTCGAACTATATCGGAGGTTAGATTGAACGGTCGAGTAACAAAACACTGTAGAGTTTAGGTTGACTTCGAAGCAGGAAATCATAGTTGACAGATAATGGACTCGATTAAGCGTTAACTGAGGAGTGATACGTTCTAGACGGTCTGTCTTGCCGATGTATTTACGCGAGTTAGTACTGGATACTATAACCAGTTTTTAACTAAAGGTAAAGAAAATCGTTTGGGGACAGAGTAAGAATACAGGGTGTCGTAAAGGCCGACAGAGAGATTGCACTAATATTATCTGTAGGAAGTCAAAAAATGGAAAACCTAATACACAAAATCCTGCAGTGGTCCGTCCAGCCAGTGTGGTATAAGAAAGCCTCGTACTCGGTAGAGGAGTACGAGGTAGTCGTCTCTAAAGTAGAACAGTAACGTGCTATTGAAAAAACACTTCTAAATTCAACGCTTATTGGGTTTGGTTAAGTTTTTGTTAGACCCAATAACATGCCTTGATTGTTATTATTACAAAGTAATAAACCTGAAACTATAAAAGTGAAAGTGACTTTGCTGGTTTTTGCAAACCAGTATTTCTGCTGAAGTTAACAGATTCGAAAATAAATAATTTCTTTTCAATTCATGCAAATTGAAAAAGTTATCTTTTAAAATTTTAATCGCCACAGAACAGTTTGGTTACTTTAAATTAACTTTTCTAGTTAACAAAATCCGAACTTGTGGGTGGTTGACCTAAGACTGTAGCCGTTTCCAAAATCAACATGCTATCGTGACGATAATTCACGCCAAAATTATGCGGTCGACAACCTCCTCGCTTGGCTTAACTTTACTTAACTATTGATTTAAAGTTTTATTATAGTTTAAACAAATATTATTGTTTTGATATAGGCACAACTTCTATCACAAACTTTTTGAATTAATTATAGCTTACTTATTGATTTATGATATTTTTAAGGATCGACGCTAGCTTTGGAGGTAAGCAGAGGAAATATTCTTTAAATCGTCTCTTTTCTGTTAGAGAAGGTGGAGGTACAGAGGGGGCAAGATAGGAAGCGGCATGGCCAGCCCTGGCTTTGCTGTAGTGCATGAGTGACGATTGCCACTTACCATAGGGTGGGTCGCTTGGTTCGTCTGCCGCCTAAGGGCAACAGATTAAAAAAAGGGCCTACTTATCAGCTTACGTATAACCTACATTATAAATAGAGAAGATTCCTCTTACAGTCTCTATGGTAGATGTGGTGGGACCATTTAGAACGCTATATTATTATATCAACATTACAGCGCTTTATTTTGTTGGAATTCGAATATGTCATCAAAGTTGCACAATAAGATTCTTGAGGAAAAAGCATGGACAATATAATAATAATATTGTTCACACGTTCTTAAGCTCAGTACTAACATACGGTTTTACTCGATCGAGCAAACATGTTGAGTAAAACCCGCGGCTAGGACTTTTGTCCACACATTCAGCATTCACCTATATAATAGACCGGAAAAGTTACATTTTCATGGCCAATTTAGCTCAAACATACTTAGCGCGTATGGGATAAAAATAAACCAGAATGTTTAATAAATATCAGTTAAAAATTAATCAAAAAAAGTCGAACATCAAAACATGTAGGTATCATAAATGCCGAAAAGTATGTTGTAACAGAAATTGTAAAACAATTTTATTTAACACTCATAAACAAAAAATAACAAGTTAGCTGCTTTCATGAATTTTTAATGAATGATACAGAATTTTCGTTACATCCATGAAATTTATATTTATATTAAAAAAACTTGATCGGCGCGGTCACGCACAACGCGGCGCGGTGGGCGGAGAGTGGCGGTACACCGTCAACCTTCTCTCAACTGTGACGAAATCAATGTTTGATGTACAAATTGATTGACACTCTGATTTAAAGATAATAAAATTTATTATCTTCTAACGAACTCTCTCTCGTATCTATGTTAGATCACACGTTAACAATAAAATTGCCGAACCTATAGAATAATAAATAAGTAGCTCACAACCAGTTGCAACCACTGATAAATAAACGATAATGCTAGTTAAGCAACGGCGGTAAGGAAATTCCATAGATTGGTATTTCAACTAAACCTCTTAGTGCTTCGGAAGGCCTGAAAAAGTGGGTGCCGTCTCTTGTCTTGTCGTAGTGACATAATCGTTAGCAACGTCAGAGGCCAAAGAAAACTCTCGACACCAGGTTGGCCTCAAACTAAACGATAAAAAAGAAGACTTATGGAATATTACATAAGTATTAAATAAAGGTCCACTTCGTTATTCCACACCAGGCAGGAGTTTCTTGTTCACTTTTATATAAGAAAAGTCTGATAAAGAAAACAATATCGTACTCGATCGCCGATTCCAAAATGAACAACTGGAAAGGCGAAAAAACAAGGTTGTTATCTTCAATTAGTTTTCGAAGAGAGCGTTCGGGGCAAGAATCATAAAGAGGTAGGTATAATAAAGTAGGAGTAAAACGAGAATCCGGTTTTTAAATAAACATGCTTTGAACACCAATGTGCAATGAGGAAAAAAACTTGAAAGGGTAAGGTTTCTTCGCCTACCACGACCACCATAATACTATCATTATTATAAGAAGCTATATGGTTTGTAGGAAACTGTATACCTTTTATCAGCTACATTGGCTTGACAACTGGTTTAAAAAACAAGTTTAAATCTCTACCTCTACCGTAATAATTAGTTCATGGTAATAACTCGATACTTTTACAACCTCTTTTTGATGTTATAGGTATGTTATAGTCTGTAGATATCTTGTATATTAGTATTTTCAAAATGGCTGGATAAGACTGGAAGGAGACTGGGAAGATTGGCGCGTTCTTAAGGAGACCTGTGTCATCATAGCTGAGATACATAGTATTTGGAAGTTTTGTGCAGGGACGTTGGCGATTAGGTTAGTTTCCATTAGATTGGAAACCGACTTTTGCTCACACTTACTATGGGGCGAGAAGAGACACAGTTTGTATTTTTAAACCGATACCACACAGTAATTGTACACCACTATCTTATTTTTATCTCAGTCATAAGCACTCCACTGATGAACAAAAGCCTTCCCAAGTTCACGCAACTCCTTTTGGTTTCTTGCCCTGAGTAAAATACAATAAAATATTATATTTATATTACTTTTGTATGTATAAATTTTTTTCTTCTTAATTATTATTCTTGCTGGAGAAACGCAGGTTAAAGTTTTCTTCTCGTTTGATACAGTCTCCGTAAGTTTATGTTCCGCACTATAAATAAACAGAAAATCGTAAAACGTTATCATAAAAAAAAATAAAAAAAATATAACACAGTTTGTATTAAAACATTGCTAATTAAAAGTCGATAAATACTACATTCCTACTTGCATATATTGAGTAAGTACTAGTATACCTTTATCAAGCGAACGTTGAACTCAAAAAAAGAAATAATTTAATAAAATACTTTATGGAAATATCCTTTAAGAAGTTCCTAAACTAACTAATTAATGAAGAACTAAGTATAAGACAATATACAAAGCAGAGGAAGCTTGGCACCGTAAATACCAGAAAAACGTAGATGACTCATACTCATTTAAAATGAACCAGACGTGACGTTGGTATATTCTACGAATAGCTGAACGACTTATTGGAAAAAAGATACATTCGGCTTAATAATATAATGTAAGGAATGTTTTATTACAAAGGATAAACTAAAGAAACAGTCAGAGGATACACACTTAAACAATCTAGTTTTCTTACTACATTGTGTGTGCTAATAAGCCTATGCATAAACGGGTGCCCAGATCAGAATCTCAGCAATTGCCGCTGAAAAGAGTTGCAACGCAGATTTTAACCCTAAAGAGATTACGGCTACTATACTAATATCAAGCTGACTTTAAAAAAGAACAGAACAAGATAAAATTTAAGTCAACATTGCTAACTAAATCAATAACGTATAAGATTGGTCAAGTTGAATAAAATAAACAAATTTTGAGAGATGGAAGTGTGATGACGTCGACTGATTCGGCACGTTCTATGTAAAGCGGACGGATCTATTGGCCATTTTGTTTCCACTCGATCTTATTGAACTTTCACTAAATTGTGATTTGATGTTGAATAAATTGGAATCAGCTGCTTGTAACCCGCCTCCTCAGGTTCAGGGTAAGTGTTCTATCATTTACTATAAGGCACGTTGTTAACAAAAACATAATTGTGACAGATTTTGTTATTATTTATGTGGCCATTTGTTTATTGAAAATGACTAGTCGCCCATATAGACGATCTGGGATGACTAAAAGACTGTTATTACTTCACTATTACAACGACCGGACACACTTTTTACTTATCCTGTTAAACATGGTGAGTCACATATGCAATACCATTGATCAGCAGTCAATCTATAAAATAGCCTCGAAGATATTGCTTAGCGTGTTTTATCATAATATCAATCACTGGTTGCAATGACTATCGTAAACCCGTAGTAAGGTATTATGATAGTCGCTTCTCTGTTATTATACCTATGTTGTCGTAAGTGTTAAATATGAAGAACTCTTCACACTTACTCAATTCGAAAGTTGAGCCCGATCGAGATGTGACAAGCAATATTATCTTTCAATTTGACTTATTTACGAGTATAAGATTTTAAACTCGTTTAAAATATATGCAAAATATACTACTACTCGTTGTCTCTCCCACGCATTAAAGGTTTTAAAAATACAACAAAACGTATGCTGGTATCCAGGGCACGTGTATAACGTTGACCTGTCATGCCTACAGGGTATATCCCCACGCGTCATCCCGTCTAAACAAAGGTCAAACCTACTAAACCTCAACTACCTGAATTATTTAGCGCGGCGGAATATCCCTTAAATGAAACAACAGCCAGCACTTTGACCTCATGTTTTATATTGAATAACTAAATCAGAACACTGACGTTTGTCTTCAACTGTAATGAAACGGTGGGAATGATTATCTGAGGTACGATAAACGCGAGAGTTTGTTTTCTTACTTAGCATCGGGGGCTAGCGGCGGAACAACTTATACAATGACTAGTTATTTTTTTAATTGTATTATTATGTAAACCGGTTTTCATTACATAGTAATTGTAGATTTAATTAAGTAATTAGCGCAATCTTATATGGTGAGAAACACTTGTCATATAATCAACAAAATAAAATACAGTTAAACAGTAAGAGCTAGTCGTAAATTTCATATAAAATATTGTTTAGAACGATTTAATATTAGGTTATTCGAAAACAATAAAATTGTGGTGTAAGTCGATCGTCCGCGTCAGTGACTTTTGTTTCCGTTCGTGCGACCACGTTGTTCAAATCTGTTGTATAAACTGACAACTTGAACTTACTTTTAACATGATTCATTGTTCGTTTGACTAAGTAATATATCTTTTTTATATTTCTACACAATATCAACAACCTTTTTAATTACTTATTCTTGTTTTTCAGGTGGAACTAGTTGGATAATGCACGTGTTCAGATTAATAAAAAAACTGTAAGTAAACAATTTAAATATAGTTGCATTCCATTTTGTTGCCAGCATAAATAATGAAAGTAAAATCAACACGCACATGTCTCTATTATACAGATTGTTGTACTGTACGAGTGAAAGTGACAATAGTCACTTTTGTTACTAAATGTAATCGAGAACAGTTAACGAACAATTAATGATTCGATATTACCTCATATCCTCTTATGTGTTTTTAAACCGTAGATATTACTTAGAAAGTTATAGTATTTAGTCGATATCTATTTAAGAACTAAACATTATTTTGATGTATTTACAAAATGTATTTTATAAGTGCACAAGACTCCATCGCGCTATTTTTGGCAGAATCTTGCCGAAAATAGAAGATCTAAATAAAGGTAGAGCCAACTTTCCACCTTCTTTGCAAACGTATTAAACATTTATATTATGGTTTTCAATTGACAATCTATATTGGTTAGTATTACCTATAACTTGAAGTTAAATCTGCGACATAGACATTGGTTTCTTTGTATTGACATTCTCTGAGTAAACGGTGTTGTAATGAGGAATACCTCGCGTAGCCGTAACACGTTCAACGCTCGTTTTTTTTAAAGTTCTTGTAAGTAGTCATCGAACTTCTTACAACAGAATAATACTTACCATAAAACAAAAACATAAATGAACATTCTTAACGACGGTACACTCTATATTATGTATAGAGACTGTTATTTTTATTACTTTTTCTCATTATCGTAGTGTTGACTGTAGCACTGAACAACAAATCAATATTTCTCACATATTACGATTGTGTATAATCGTAAAATATTTACCGATCTGTTTTGCTCGAAACATGTTACTTTATTAAAGTGATGTGATTGTGGTGTCAAACATATAATAATTCCATTTAGATAACTGTATACAACTTAGTATCAGGTAGCAATGTGTGTAAAGAGAAATAATCAAGTCACCTACATCTAAGTGTCTGACTATCACACGCTGAAGTTACCGTTTCAGATAATCTTAAACGATTTGTATGAGATGTTTTCTTTAGATTTTATCTCAAAGATAAAGGGGAACATAATAATATGTCTGGCGTAAGTTTTGTCACATGTCGAGATTGAATTTAAACAGTTAATGAAGCGTCTAAGCATATTTATAAATATTCTAGTTTCTTTTTGACCTCTAGTTACATCATCAGCCCATGTAAGTCTAAGCGACTAATAAGTAAATGAATATTCCTCACACATTTATACATCGCCACCTAGTCCCAAACTAAGCAAAGCTTATACTATGGGTACTAGACAACAGATTAACATACATAAATACTTTTGTTTTGTAAATACATACATATTATACATAGAAAACACTCAGACCAATGCAAACAATCATGTTCATGCACACAAAGATTTGCATTAAGCGGGAATCGAACCCGAGACCTCGGCGTAGCAGCCATGTAATATGTCGACTGCGACACAGAGGTCGACGAGTAATCTAAGCATCTAATGGCAATTTTATACCAAAATAGCTTCTTCTTCTTTATGGTTTGGTTTGTAGCCAACCTGTTGCCGAAAGTGGTTCAAGCCGCCCATCGGCCTCTGGTTTTGCTTAACGACATTGTCAGTACATCGACAGCCAGTACTGGCTTTATACGTATCCTCCGAAGCAGGGAGACGCTCAGAAGAAATACCACTGAGCGATTACTCATTCCCGCCGTCCTAACTAGGTCGTCGGTCCACCGTGTGAGGGTCTCCCCACCTTGCGCTTTCCGGTACGCGGTCACAATTCCAAAACGATTTTGCCCCAACGGCTGTCGGTTCTCCGCACTATGTGCCCTGCCCACCGCCACTTTAACCGGGCAATTCTTAGCGAGGATGAGGATGGATGAAGGAGGTCACTAGGTGGTCACAGGACCGCACTAGGTGGCAATACTTGGAGGAGGCCTATGTCCAGCAGTAGGCGTCGATTGGCTGATATGATCACCCATTCTATGAAATAAGCTTGCCGACGCTTAAACAACTTTATTGTTTACGAATCAGCGGTTGCAAAGGCTAATATTAT
The DNA here is from genome assembly GCA_905475405.1 of Schrankia costaestrigalis. Lineage (NCBI taxonomy): Eukaryota > Metazoa > Arthropoda > Insecta > Lepidoptera > Erebidae > Schrankia > Schrankia costaestrigalis. The sequence continues at coordinate 12,929,266 of FR997827.1, forward strand.
ATGAATAACAAAATTGTATGTCGTTTATTATAATGTACACATTACACGGTAGTGACCTTTGACCGTGCTGGCGTTGAAAAATCGTTTCCAAACGAATTCAAACAATACTAGCGAAATGTAGTAAAGTAAAAATGAAAAATGGCGCAACTTACAACCATCCGTTTATACGCACCATTCAATCCATCGACATTGAGTATTGTTAACGTTGAAGTTAGTGACACTTACGAGTATTTTATCGTTTCTTGAGATCCGTATGATGCTAGAAAACCTTTACTAACTGAAGAAAATAGTATGAAACGACTTCATAACTGGAGTTCTTATTTCCTTTGTAACTGGAGGAGAGTCTTGTCTTCATTTTCGGTTTTATCTTTTATATACGGTTTTTGTAAATAACTTGATCCATAAGGGATACTAAGGGATCAAATGCTGTGGTACTGTTTTTTATACTGTAAATAAAATAATAGACCGGTTTTTCCAAATGGATGTCGTACTAAATGTCAGTCTATTTACTAAAATCACGGTGTTCCTCTCATTAGAAAGGTAAGAGTTTTTTAGATAGGGATCTAAAAGATCAAATATTAGATAAAAGAGGACCTCTAGTCACAAAACACACTCCGTGTGGTGACGGAGTAAGAATACAATATGTCACCACCCCATCTCATCCCATGGCTGTCGTTAAAACCGCGGGACTATAATAATAATATAAGGGACCATCCGTTAATATTATCTTTACGAAATAAAAAGAAAGAAAACTTGAAATTAAACCCTATACCAATCCATCTGGCCAGCGTGGTATTAGTAGGCGAAGTATCCCTCCGTCACGGGAGGAGGCCCGTCCCTGCAGTGGGACATTAATGGGCTGTTATGATGAGTCACAAAGCGACTATCAGTAGGTACCTGGAGACTTTATTATGAGACAACAAAAATATTTAGCATTAAACTCGATAAAGCCTTCTCTAAAAAACTTTCAGTGTATTTCTGTTAAAGAACCCTTGCTATACAAACACGACTCGCACTTGTCACACGATTTTAGTTTCGTATTCTGAGTTAGTAGCACTCAGTAGATCCAAACAATAAAAGTTCAATAAAAATGAGATGCATCGCTCAGCAGTACGAAGTAAGTGAAAGAATCTATCAAGTTACACTGTTTATATGATTACATTTTAGTTTTGTGATACTCTGTCAATAGTGTCAATGCACTTATATCAAACGAATGCATCAAAGTTTAAAACGACTTTGTTGAATAGAAAGCTCTATCCATCTAGCTTTTAAAGTAGTATGTTGGTTTTAGATGCCATAATAGTTAGGGTAAAATCGAAGCTTTAATTAAATAGGAATGAACAGAATAGTGACATAAGGAGCGCGTATTAGTTAATAGATTTGACCTAAGAACCATTTGAAGACATGGCTCATTACCTAGTAATGAATTGTATAGTTTAAATTATTTTTTTGAAAAAGAAATAACATCTAGTTACTTAAGTAAATAAGTTTAATTTGTGTAGTTTTAAGATACTATATTGCTATAATTTGCATATCCGATGTAATTACTGTATTTATACACTAACACCTGATGTAGGTACACAGTTTTGCAATAAATGAATCTTTATCTTTACACGTTCCCTGTCCCATGAGCCATATATGGTTCAGGTGCATTGTTTTACTATTGTGTCTGCTGGCGGCACTGTGAAAGGGTTAAGAATAGCTTCCTTAGTAATGAAGAGTAGCTGCCTCATTATTAATACAAACTTTTTAAATACCCACTAAAGTAGTGGGTTTCATTTAATGATCGAGGAAAACTTGACCACTATTAATCTTATCAGATGAATAGGTACGGGATTTACAACCTAATTTTCCTTCTCTTGAAGCGATGATGAAAAATTATTTAAATTTCCCTTAGCCGAATTTTTTGACACCCACTAGAAGTTTTGACATTTTATACTCTTAGCTTGCATATTATCAATACCATATTAGGAATAGTTTGTTTAACATGATACAATTATATTTTTCTATTAAGTATATTAGCCATATAAACTAATAACGCCTACATACGCCCGCACATTACTCCCACATTAATACATACCCTTGCTTTCGCTTTTTCTTATTTGTATACGATATATGGCTATATTATAATCAATTATGTGATTATATGGCGCTTTGTGTTTATTTATCTAACAGATATCAAGACATAATGAAGATTAATGTATGAAATAAGATACATGAAAGAGTAAAAGATTATTAAAAGACGATTTGTGTCAATAGTTCACATTCATAGATCAAGGTTGTGTGGTTTTGGTTGTATAAAGATGATTGCAAATTGCTTAATTCTATTGTAAATCTTAAGTACATTATAATGCAAGCTATATCATACATTTAAGAATAAGTATGAATAAATGGAGATAGGGTTAAGTAAACTCGTTTACTTTAATTTAAAAACACTGTTGCATGAACGTTATTTCCTATTCGGTAATTTCGTTTTTAATTCAAATATTATAAAATAATATAAAATCACTGTGTTTTAAGTACTAATAGCGTATTATAAATCAATGTCAAAACTTTAATTGCAAAGTCAGTTTTAATATAAAATATTTTACATATTAAATAAATAGTAGTACGTGTGATAATATTCAGTAAGCTTATAGCCTTTAACAAAATGAATTTATGTAATGGCGTCGCATACTAACATAGAACGTAACAACGCGACGCATAGCCGGCGGACAGCGCGCCATCACAGTATATAATTCATTCGCCCATAGGGTCCATCAGGCACGGGATCGATTTACATCCTAACGACACGGTAACGAGCCTGCCATGGCTGCGATAATACTTTGTTAGTATGGAGTATAATCCACGTTATAACTTCCTCAACTAACTATATTTACAAGTTTTAATAATGTGCAATATTTTTGTATGTAGATACTATGATAACAGCCCATTAATGTCCTACTGCAGGGACGGGGAGGCCCGTCCCTGCAGTAGGACATTAATAATTCAGTGACGGAGGGATACTTTGCCTACTAATACTACGCTGGCCAAACGGATAGGTATAAGGTTTAGTTTCAAGGTTTCCTTCTTTTTATTACCTAAAGATAATATTCACGGATAGTCCCTTAGTCGATTTACGACACCCATGGGATGAGATGGGGTGGTGACACACTGTATTCTTACTCCGTCACCACACGGATGTAGGTACTATGAAACCAACTAAATCATGACACATCATGAAAAGCCAATTTTCGTATGACATTCAAATGCCGTAAGATCTAACTTTTATTTTAGCATTTTATTACTTAAATCACTCGTTTCCTTAGAAATTGTTGTTCGAAGCCAAGCCAGTTGGTTCGGTAGCACTTCTTACTGACCTTTGAATACCCTTATTGCAGAGATGGGCGCTCTTTCTAAAAAAAATTAAAATTAATTTAACAGGCAGCATGGTGTTAAAGAAATCAACTGACCTTTTTGAGAGACTTTTTTAGAATCGAAACAAAAATTTAAAAAAATACAAACGTACTCTTTTATTTCTTCACAGAGTTAGCTTGTCATAAATTATTCCAATATCTCCTTTGGGTAGAAACCTCGGCATCTTTACACACCTCAATAAAATAAAGGTAGGAATGAGTAAAACAAACGATACCTAACCCCAGTCAACCAACAAGTTAAACGAGCAATGTAATTGTGTCCAAATTAGAAGTCGGAAAAAATATGGACTGCTAATTTCTGTTGTTACTTCTAATCTAAGGTCACGGGTTTCAATATCAAGCAGGTCAAGTATTTGTGTGATTTAGAACTTATTGTACGTCTGTTATCCATGTGGTGACGGAGTAAGATTACAATATGTCACCACCCCATCTCATCCCATGGTTGTCGTAAAAACCAACTAAGTAAGTATCCGTGAATATTATCTTTACGAAATAAAAAGCAGGAAAACTAGAAATTACACCCTATTCTAATCCGTCTGGTCAGCGTGGTATTAGTAGGCCAAGTATCCCTCCGTCGCGGGAGGAGGCCCGTCCCTGCAGTGGGACATTAATGGGCTGTTATTATGTGCTAGGTCTAGATGTCCTAAAACAAGGGATTTTGACCCTTCTGTGTCATCATTGTAATGAAGTAACCTCATAGTCACTGACTATACTCACTAGACTATAGGCTTTATCAGAAGGCTTAAAACCACGATCAATTAAAATATAAGGTCCGCTAAAGTGCCAATGTGGTCGACACAATGACGTTAGTATAGCTCGATTATAAAGTCCTTTGGGTCTTTAAATGCATATTTGTTAAAGTTTACCATAAACAGATTTTAATCCCGAATGCAAGTGTTCTCTTTAAAATAATACACAAAGCACGAACGAGAGGTTAATGACATAAAAGTATTCTAAGTCCTTCACTAAAACTTTCTTTTCAGTTGTAAATTATAAATAAAATGTTAAAACTTTGTTATGAATCACTCGTAGTATAAATATAACCTTTAGAAGGCTAAAACTTTATATACTTTGCGGTATTCTCGGTGTACTAGTCCCCTGTGCATTGTTAAAGCGACAATCAGATTAAACTTAACCTTAGCAAACCACTATTCCTGTCCTGTGGCTGTTTTGTGGCTATAGAGATTAGTGCGGTTAGCGGGAAAAACACTGCATATTTAGATATTAACAATTATAAGAGCTGGTTGATTACCTGTTGGACGAAACTGGACCTTATTGCTTTGAGATATAAAAATAAAGAGATACAATGTCCTTTTCGTCCCCTCTAACTTCGCGGTCATCTACAGAGTATTAATAAATTGAATAAGTTAACAAAACGCATAAGTAATTGTGAGCTCAATGTACTTTGATACAATACTGTGTGCACACGACGTATCGAATTGAAAATATGTCAAACCCTCTTCTCCCTTGAATTGTTAGGCTTATAAATAGAAGAACAATATTTTGACGTACAAATGTATTACAGTCACATTTACTGTCAAATCGTTGCTAAATGAATATTCTATTAAATGTAGCTAGTAAATTAAATAAGTGGCAGTTGTACGAGTATGTACTCGTACGTTATAGTACAGTTTTAAAGCGGTCAGAGTAGAATTCTTTCATGTTCATGATATCCAGTAGTAAGGACACGAACGAATAGCCCCACCAATGGTTGCACTTGCATAATTGTTTGGGCATCAGTCGGTGTACAGTACTTACTGTGCACTTGTGTAGTCGGACAGCCAAACTTTAAAGCCTTAAATGACTACTATCAATTACCTTCATTCGCAAACTACAATAGCATTTTTCGTCAAGTTTAATACAGTTAAATTGCCGTTTCGCAAGTTAAATATACCTACTTATATACACGGAACAAAAATCAAGTGGAAGTGCAAAGCAGGCGTGGTACGCGTGTCAACATTATGCGGCTGTACGCGTAACTTGATCGCTGACGTCATAGTGCATAATCAGTCATATTCTAACATAGTGTCAAGTTAGTTAGTTCGTGTCAGCTACATAATATGTTATTTTTTTGTTAGTCGTTTTTTTGTGTGTTCATTTGTTTTTTGGCGACCGGAGATTCCCATAGTGAATTAGTTGTATTGCATTTCCACTTGATTTTTATTCCGTGCTTATACTTATATATCAGACAGTAAAACAAAAATTCATTTTAACCCAAGACGAGCCTTCATGTAATTGATATTTAGTTATTCACAGTAATTAAATTGTCTTAAAACTAAACTTAAATGACCTTGGATAAACAAGTAATTTAGAATTAGTAGCTAGAAGAAAAAGGTTTGGCCCTGAAATCTAAATTAAAAGTTACGATTAGTCTCGAAAATTTCGTTGAAGTAGATACTGTATTAACAATGCATACCAATTTCTGAAATTGAATTTTAAAACAAGTGCTCAGGAATAATTAGCAGTTATTTTTTATTTACTAGAACTAATATACATACTCGAATTACCATGAGCTGCTCAACAATACATGTTTTGTATTAAATAAGAAACTAAATAAAAAAGTTTAAAATATATTTCTTGGAACACACGTCCAACATTTATTTATTTATTATTATACTTATAAACATTTCTAAGATTATTTAAATATAATACTTATTTCATTACGTTTGCTTTTTAATTCCGTTCAAAGCCAAAGCAGTAGGTATTTTTACTCTGCACAAATCAGCTGCAGAACTTTTATTAAGCGATACGTTTAAGTGATGGTAAAGTATAAGGAGTTATTAATCACAGACAGGTAAATTAATCTCATTTAATTACGAGGTTAAATAAATCGGCCCTTCATATTGTACACTAGCTGACCCATGCCCACTTCGTTGGGCGGCGAAAAAAACGCGTCCTTTTTTTAAACATATTTCATTACTGCTCCATTCCTATTAGTCATAGCCTATGACGCTCCCCGATAAACTACTACAACAAAGAAAGAATTTTTAAAATCGTTAAATTTACCCCCTACAACGTCACAAACACACAAACTTTACCTCTTTATAATATTAGTGTAGATAAATAGCGCTTCTCGAATTCCGAAAGCATAAGGTCGTCCACTAGGCTTTCATACTTTAAGTTTCCCTTCTTCTTTCGAGTCGTAAAGGCACACAATGCAGTACCATCGGTGGTCAAATGCAATCAGCCCAGAACTTGGCCACGTTGATTGCATTGTCAGTGGCGTCTATGAGGTCTTTTTCTGTGCAGCTATCTGGGCACCTTGGACAGTTCAGTAGGTGTGCCATTGTTTGCTGTTCTTCCCCGCATTCACAGCAGATATCTGATGAGTTTGTCATACCCCATTTCACCAGGTTTTGTTTGCAACGGCCTACCTGGGTCCTTAGGCGGTTAAGGGATTTCCAATCGGACCAGTTGAGATGGGAACCGGGTGACAGGCGCTCCTTGCATTTCACATAGTTGGGTGGTGGGGCATGTTTCTCTTGCCACAGTTTGACTCTAGCCGCAGATGGTTCGTCTTGGACTGGTGTGGTTTTACGCAGAAAGCTGTGTCGACTCTTTAACCTCCCTGGTGCTGGGCTATACCCATGCAGGGAATGGCGTGGGTCTACCTCCTGGTTTTGTTTTTCCACGGCACAGCAAATTTCCCTTCTGACACACGGTGGAGCGATACCAACTAGGGGGTAAAGCTTGCTCAGCGGCGTTGGCTTTAGACAGCCAGATATTATACGGCACGTTTCATTCAGTGCAGTGTCCACTTGCTTAGCATGAGCAGACCGATGCCACACTGGACACACATATTCGCCAGCCGAGAATGACAAAGCCAAACCTGTGGTGCGCAGCACGTCGGGTTTTGCCCCCCACCGAGTAGAGGTCAGTCGTCGCAGTAAATTGTTCCGCGTGTTCACCTTCCGCCTTGTCACTTCACAGTGTTTCCGATATGTAAGGGATCTATCCAGAGAGACACCCAGATACTTGGGGTACTCAAGGTGTTCTATCTGGATTCCCTGCCACGTGATGTTTAGTTTTCTGTTTGCGTGGATGTTGTGCAGGTGAAAAGCGCAAGCTTGGGTTTTTGAAGGATTTGGTTTGAGGGAGTTAAGTTCGTAGTATGGACTCAGATTTTCGAGGGCATTCGACAAGGTCAGCTCTACCTCTTTAAAGCTGTTCGCCTGTGTCACAAGAGCCAGGTCGTCTGCGTAAAGAAAGCGGTCGGTGTTCGGGAAGGTGAGCTGGTCATTAGTATATATATTAAACAACGTTGGAGCCAGAGAACTGCCCTGGGGTATGCCATTCTTCTGACGGCGCCACCTGCTTTTCCCTTGGCCGAATGCCACATAGAATCGACGGTTTGTAAGCAATTGTCTCAGAATATTAACAAACCCTCTGTCATTGGTCAGTTGTTCGACTTTATGGAGTAACCTCTTTACATTGACCGTGTCATAAGCGGCTGATAAGTCCACAAAAACGGCCCCTGTAATCAGCTTTTTCTCAAAACCATCTTCTATCTGCTGAGTGAGACGCAGAACTTGGCTACAGCATGATTGGCCTGGCCTAAATCCAGCTTGCTCCGGAATCAGTTTTGGGTCTACAACAGGTGTAAGACGAGTCAGGAGCATTCTCTCGAAGAGTTTGTAGGTGTGACAGAGTAGAGAGATAGGGCGGTAGTTTTTAGGATCCTCCGGTGACTTGCCAGGTTTCAGTAACGCTATTACTTTAGTTCTTCTCCATATTTTGGGTATTGTGCATTTGTCGAGACAGACATTAAACAAATCCAGCAGCCAGGAAACCGCTACGGGACCCAACCGCTTAATCTGCTCCACTGTTAGGTCATCTTCGCCACAAGCCTTACCTTTCTTAAGCGCTCCAACCGCCAAGACAATGTCAGCCAGTGTAAAAGGTTTACTGATGTCGGTGTTATTATACGGTGCTACGGGCAGCTTCCCCAACCTTGGTAGCCGGTGGGGGGGTTTTCCATTACGCAGCAGTTGATTGGCAAGTTGGTTACATGTAACTCTCCCAGGATTTGAAGCCATCGGAGGATCTCCAGACAGCTTTCGTACAGTAGACCATGCTTTTTTGCTGTTACGGGCCATATCGATGTTAGTGACTGTGTTAATCCATTTCTGTTTACGATTTTCGCTGACTTTCGTTATGAGCTCCTCGCCGGCCTGTAGAGTTTCCTCGGAGAAAGGGTCCTCAGAGTATAACTTTTCATACACACGAAAAGCCTCTGCTGAGTCTCCATCAAGTCCCGGAATGTATTTAGTGCAACAACCACGTGGTATAAATTGTTTAGACACTACTCTCACAATACCAATAAATGTGTCATAATTAGAGGGTACTGGTTCAATATTAATTAATTTTTCATCGACTCCTTTCGAGAAATTTGTCCAGTCAGCTTTGGAAAAATTGAATCTGCGCCTAAACGGTACAGATATTGGGTTAATCGCAGCTTTAATTTCGCAAATAATCGGTCTGTGTTGTATATTTGGAATAGGTGGACATACTGACTTTTTGCATAGGTAGTCGATGTTGTTACTAACAAAGATCAAGTCAGGATTGTAGCCGCGGTTCCAACGCCGACTGTTAAAAGAGGCCGGGAGTTTGGCATCATGTACCTAATTTAAATCAAGTCCCGAAAGTTGGTTTTGACTTGATTTAGTTCGCTACACATACGTCTGACGAGCAGTGATATTGTTACGTAGGTTCTACAACATGTCACTTATTGGACCACAAACTTATTTGGAAACTGTTACCACAGTACAACCAGTAGTCTATCTCGGCCGAATATTTATTATAAATGCCTACGGCTGCGCGGTAAGTAAACATGCGATAGGGCTGCCCACCTCCAGCTTTTTAATTACATTTACCTACTTTCCCGCTCGTTACTGCGACACAGTCGCGACTGTTTACTCCGCAAAGCCACCTCTATCGTGAGCGTGTAGGTAAAACTCGCGTTACGTCCGTTTCTATAAAGTCGAAATACTGTATATATTTGTACTGTGCTGTTACTGTTAAAAGGAACTTAGTTTTCATATAATTGAAATTGGCATCCGGTAATCTACAATGTTTACACATTTGGCAATGGCACATTTGGCATTTAACACATCACAGGGTAGTAGTGTGGTCTAGCTTGAATATAGACTTAGGAGACTTATTTATAAGTGTAAACTAAGATACTAAAAAAAACTGTCAGTTAAGTACTTACTTAAAAACTCTTTAATTCTTATTCAGACGTATTGAATTAAGTTTCGCTGCCTGTATTTATGTGACACATTAAGTCACAGTTCTTATCGTTTCGAAAAACTGTCGCGCAAAGTGTTTTGTCATTTTAGTCGATAAACAATATTCACTTTCTGTATTCTATACTAGCGACTCGCTCCGGCATCGCACGAGTGCAATGCCTGTGCTCTACAATATTACAATACAATTCTCTGTGTGGTGACGGAGTAAGAATACAATATGTCACCACCTCATCGCATCTAATGGGTGTCGTAAAAACCGACTAAGGGACTATCCGTGAATATTATCTTTACGAAATAAAAAAAAAGGAAAACTTGAAATTAAACCCTATACCAATCCGTCTGGCCAGTGTGGTATTAGTAGGCCAAGTATCCCTCCGTCATGGGAGGAGGCCCGTCCCTGCAGTGGGACATTAATGTGTTAAAGGCTGTTATGATGATGATTAATTGATTACACATACAAATCTTGTTCTTAAATTAATCTATCTATTAAAAAAGTCATTTCCAAATCCGTTGCGGAGTTTTAAGGATTGAAACATACTTAGGGACGGACAAACAGGGAAAGCGACTTTGTTTTATACTATGTAGTAATTTAGTACCTACGTAGGTATGTACGCGTATATACTCGTAGAGAGAACCTGCAGCGGAATTTAAACGACATGTAGCCTTCATGCTTCGTATCGCGGATGATAAGAGACAATATTTATGGCTTATGAGGTTAGGCGCTGTTAATAAAAGCCTTCCCTATAATTATAGTATATTATATAGGTACAATGTTTAAGACATTGTAATTCGCTTGCAAATAAGTTAGCTAGATTGGCGCTTGACAATATTAATAGGGAATAGTTTACTGCCAGATTCACAAAAACACATACATTCTTTCTGGAAAAATCTCGTGACACAGGACAGGTTTACGAAAAAAAACTTTCTTATAACTCTCTGACCAAGTAGTCGATTGTAGGAAGAGACCTGTCACTGCAAGAGGATAATAAAAAAGCCTATTCAGATAATTTCTAAAAGTCTTACGTTGTGATTAAGTATATATTTTTAATTTAGTTAAAAAGTATTAAAATGATTTTAACGATTTTTTTATCCAGCAATAAAAACTATGGAAAAATACAAGAGCAGTAAACAATAAATATTTCGTATAAAACAAATAACACATAATAATATGAATACTGGTATATATCACTTGGAACAACGTATCTGCAGCACAAGTGTAGTGTGACAGTGTCGTTTATCACATCAAGCGGTTAAATTTATTCCGAGTTATCATATCGCTACTGTGAATAAACCGCTTTTATTATAAAAATATTTGAATAAAATATACTGGTACAATTTTTCGGCAATAAACTTAGGAATTTAGAAGTAAATATAAATAATATAAATATTCCTCACACATTCACACAATACCATCTAGTCCTGAACTAAGCAGAGCTTGTAACTATGATACTAGACAACGGATAAACATACTTAAATACTTTTTTTTGTAAATACGTATATATTATACATAGAAAACACCCAGACCAATGCAAACAATCATGTCATCAATCGAACCCGAGACCTCCGCGTAGCAGTCATGTTATGTAACCACTACGCCATAGAGGTCGTCAAATTTAAGTACAATCTTTCATTAATGAAGTTTTGAGCGTCCCACTGCTGGCCCTGCCCTAAAATCTTTGAACGGTTACTTTTGTTTCTAGATGCCCAGCTAGCAATACCGGCTTTTCTGTCAATTGTACTATTTTTAGTATTTAAAAAACAACTCATTAGGGATTAAACCCTGTCGCGGAGACTTAAGAAAACATAAAATTAGCGAGACGTGATACTGATTAAGTATTACAGCTGTATGTTTTTTTAAAATTTTGTATGTTTCAATTCCATTCGTACTTCGATAAGACTTAAGGGTAGGGAACACTAGTTAAGTCCATTACCATCGCTGCATGATGATTACTTAGCGAAGGAATTGAAAATGGAGACATTCTAAGAAGCGGCCTGGAAAACAAGACTTGAAGTTAATTAACATGCAAGTACAGGGAAGCCGCGACTGCGACTGTTTATCTGCTGAATAATTAATTTGCACGACGAACTAACCAGTCCTTACAAAATACGATGTCGTTTATAACTTAAATAGCTATTATAGGCTTGTTGAATTACTTGGTAAATAGTATTACTGTTGACACGAAGTGTGCAATAGGCATATACTACAATAACAGCCTATTAATTTTCCTCTGAAAGTCATAGTCTATTTCATAATTCAGTGAAAATGGAAGTTCATACGTTTCTTTCTTAGCTGGACCTCATTCTCGCTTACTATAAGATTCGATACAGTCAGATTGCTCTCCTTGGAAAAAAAGTTCACTCAGGTCACATACTCCAACAGTTATTATGAGAATGGTACTTACAAAAACAGCTGAATTTGGAGATGTGCAAAATACTTTAAATTAGAAAATCAGTATAGTCTAGAGGTCAACTAGTACCTAATACATCAAATGTATGGTTCAATTTACTAGGTCATATGTAAGTGTGAGCAATTTGGAGATATCAAAGCAAGTAGGCCACATTACTCTACCGCGATGAGACGACTAGTACATTATATTACATGAACCGTTAGCAAATTATTTCATCTGTGTCATTACCCTAATGTGTAATTTGTACATGCTCGTTATAACACAAAGTAGGCTTGAACCTAAAAAGGTTTTTAATATTTTAGGTCGTAAGAATGTTTACATTGTTGTTAGGTAAAGTGGTGGGTTGTGTCTATGAACCTAGACTATAAATTGCCTCATCAACTACTAACTTTGTTTTATGAACTTTCAAAATACAAAGGGCCTAATGACTATTACGTGTAGGTTACCTTAAAGCGTGGTTTGTGTAGGTACAATCCACCTGCTTTTCTGGCTGTGGGTTTTACCTAACTTTCGCATAAATCAAACCTTGAACATGTGCTCCATGAACACGGCTGATTTTTTAACTGCGAATTTGGAATTTTATTTTACTTTAGTACTTATATTACTTTTTTAATTGATTTTTACCTTGAAAACAAAGCAGATCGGACAACTTGGAAGTATTACCTTCAACGAAGGTGTATAAGCAATGGGAAAAGAGGTCACTTTTAAATATGATCGCGGTCTTGATTTGGCAAACCCTTTTCTTTAGTCATTTTTAGTTTAACGTACTTATATATGAAACACTATGCACCTTATACTAGTTTATTTGCGTTTTGTCAAATTCATTTTCATTGTATCAAACACTTACGATGTTAGCAATCCATGTCTGCCATGTGACACGCCTTAATTGTACAAGCATCACATTGTACATTGTAGAAGTCTTACATAGCCGAAGTCACAGTAAATGAAATGTTATGAGTCATTGGCTCCTAATTTCTAAAACGCATTGGAGATATTTGGTAACAGATATCGATCTATGAGCCGGGAACATCTAAGTGGTTATTCATGCTCCTGAAAGAAAAGTGCGAAAAAATTGTTGATCAATGCCTAAATGTAGAATACAACTTGACGCCTCATTATATAGGCTAGAGACTCATATACTTGGGTAGATCTCCAGAGGCATTTTTTATCGTGTCGGACTGGAGAAACCCATTTTGAAATCGATAAACGTTTTCATTACATTTTTTTATGTATACTTTGGTGTCTAATCTATGTGGTGCAGGGCTGAAATTATGAATTAGTTTATTAGAAATATTTAAAAAAAAATCATAAACCCTAAAATCCTGATTGCTCTGGGTTGACCTAACTCCCGATTGAATGAGAAAACATTGTGTAACTTTTTATTGAGAAGGTTCATATGTCCGATGTTATTTTATATTACATAACAAATAGTTAATCTTCATTGTAATATTTTTTTTTAAATTATATTAACAATATTTTTGGCACAATTTAAATTTATCGTCATGACCTGGCATTTTATCTCATCGCTCTGCGCTGGAGTAAAACATCGCGCTCATCCGTCGTTTTACGAAATAGAAACTCTATTCCCCTCCTCCGGGGTAGTGGCTGTAGTGGTCTAACCGCCGAGGAAGATACATTTGTGCCATGGTCCCCCACTACAACATTACGAGGGTAAGTTTATGATTTATCTGGGTTTGGTTCTCGAATTTGATGATTGATATGGCATGTTTTATAAATTAAATAGTAAGGTTGTAAATGTGCTTATTAAGTGAATTAAGTGATAGTAATGATGTTCTTTATGAGGCGTAAACACAACTTTCTACTGTTTTTAGTTTGGGCTATATTAATGCTTTTATGACTTTTTTTGATCGCTATGGCTATGATTGCTCTGTCCAAAAGACCAGAGCGATGATATTTTGCAATAATTATACGTTATAAAACTACTTTAAGTAATAATACCAGATTGTTACAACGACAAATGTCACGACTCAGCTGTTAAAAATTCTGTGACGTCACGACTCATCTGTCAAAAATTCTATAACGTCACGACTCCCCTGCAAAATATTTTCACGCCAATATTCTATGACGTCACGACTCATCTGTCAAAATTCTATGGCGTCACTAGTCACGTGACTCAGCTGTCAAAATTAGAATAGAATAGAATAATGTTTATTCACAGAAAGCTATATACAATTTTCCATCTCACATTATACATTCACGTAGGAACAATTTATAGTACAAAAGACAGTGTTTATGAGATAGAGTGAACGTCAGTGTCTGCGCTAGTATTAACTGTGTTACAGACACTGGCGCCTTCCTCCTACAGGTTAGACTGTGTTAGAGAACATACGAAATTAATTTACAATTTTAAAAGAACTTTAAACTAAGGCACAGAGCAATAAAATAATATTGTGAAAGAGTACGTTTGTTTTGTGACGAGATAAAAGTGAGAGTGATTATGTATGTAGTGGAGTGCAGTGTGTAGGAAGTGTGTGTGTGTGTGTGTGTGTGAATTAACAAGGTTTTTTGGCAAAAAGAAGCTCGGTGTCATCATAAGTTAATTGTTGTAGATAGTTTTTAACCACGTTTTTACATTTAGACTTTGTGAATCGATATATATTGCAGATCCTGTTAATTGCGTTATAGAGGTGGGCACTGAGACTTTGGAAACCACGGGTCCCCAGTTGAGTTTTATTAGTTACAGGCTGGCACACAAGATACTTCCGGCGTTTGCTCTCTAGTACATCCAGCTTAAAGGGAAGCAACGAATGCTTGCGTAAAACAATGTTGAGTGCGCAAAGCTGTCGGACAGTTAGTACAGGTATATCTTTGTATAACTGAGTTGTTGAGTACCGATATGGTTTGCAGAGCATAACTTTCAAGACAGATCTCTGTGCTCTCTCAAGTCGTAACAAATAGGTTTTAAATGTGCCTCCCCAGACTGTAATGCAGTATGTGAGAAGTGACTGAGCTAAAGCATAATAAATGGTTTTAAGCAATGATCCCTCAACTACGTTTCTAATTTTTTTCATGGGAAACATTATTTTTCGAACACGTGAAGCTGTGACATCGATATGCTTCCGCCAACCAAGTGTACTATCGATGTGCACTCCCAGATACTTAACGCATACATTCTTTTGTATCTTGGGGCAACTGCACGAAGCAAGTCCAGAGTGGCAGATGTGGGCCGTAATGTCATAATTAACTGGTTGAGCAGATAATTTGAGTGAGAAGGGGATGTAGGACGTTTTATTAACATTCAGGGTCAGCATATTTGTTGAGAGCCAATCCATCACAATCCCAAGCGCACGTTCAGCTGAGTGATAAGCCGCGTCCCAGGTTTTCCCGCTTATAACAAGTGCAGTGTCATCAGCATAGACATAGATCCTACAGTCTGGTATTTTGAGCTGACACAGTCTGTTAATATAGCACAAGAATAGAGTGGGACCCAACACGCTTCCCTGAGGTACGCCATAAGTAAGGTTCACATCGTCACTTACATAACCCTTCACTTTAACTCGTTGGCTACGATTTGTGAGGTAGTCACGGAAAAGATGTAAAGGTTTATCTCTAACTCCTATGTCGTCCAGGCCTTGCAGAAGGATGGGGGCATACACCGTGTCAAAAGCTTTAGCCAGATCTAGGAATATGCCAATAGTTTTAGCTCTAGTATCAAGGTTTTTAGTGACATGACTAGTAAGTTGAAGCACAGCATCCTCAGTGGAAACACCACGCCTGAAACCGAATTGGTTTGGGGATAAAACATCATTGAGTTCAAGGTAATCCAGCAGTCTTTTGTTAAGAATTTTCTCCAAAATTTTGGATAATGAGGTTAGCACAGATATAGGTCTATAATTTTCAAGACGGCCCGCCTCGCCACCCTTGTACACGGGGGTTACCAATGCCTTTTTAAAGGCATCAGGGAAGATACCCTTTGCTATACTTAAATTGCAGATGTGGGTAATTGAGGGAATCAGTACGTGCCTCGCAGATTTAATGACTGATGCCGGGATGCCGTCATAGCCTTCAGCACTCTTATTTTTTAATTGTGTTATTATTCGATCTACTTCCCCGTTGTCTGTTTCAAGTATCACGAAAGAATTACCCAGAGGGTTGACCAAACTGTCATAAGCGAAATCCAAATTATCCCTTTTCCGCCCTTGCGAAACTTGCTGAGCTAGATTCACTCCTACGTTTGCAAAATAGTCGTTTATTGCATTTACTGAGGAAATTGGGTCACTGCACACGCTTAGAAGTTCGACAGAATCGTTTGTGGGTGAGTTATTCTTATAGCTAATGTTTTTAATTATTTCCCAGGTTGCCCTTGGATTACCGTCTGCCCTGATTAGTTCCTTTTTATGATAATTATTTCTAATGGCCTTTAGTAGGTTATTGCAGTAGTTTCTGTACCTAGTATATATTACCTTAGCTACTGGGTCATTGGGGTTCTGCATGGCTTTTTTATGTAGTTGGTCCCGGTTTCGTACACACTTTAACAAACCAGGCGTTACCCACGGCTTAACTATTTTTTTGCGATGGGGTATTTTCTTCATGGTGCTATGTTTGTTAATAGTATCGGACAGGATGGAAATTAGTCTCTCTGCACTTTGGTTAGGATCTGTGCTAGTCAATACAGGTCCAAAGTCTGACTCCTCCAAACTGCTTACAACATCTGGTAAGTTGATGTGTCGAATCAAACTTTTTGGCTTTGTGACATGAGTTCTGTGTTCAGCGCAAAATAAGACAGGAGCGTGGTCAGTAATGTAGGACTCAAGAACCAAGGTTGTGCAGGGTTTATTGGTTTTGACCATGACATGATCCAAGCAATTATTGACTCGGGTGGGAAATACATGCGCAGGTAGGAGTCCATGAAAAGCCATTGTATTTAGGTAATCTTCGGTGTTTGGGTCGTTATTATCTGGCCGAATATTGATGTTAAGATCTCCAATAACCACCACGGTTGGTATTGACGTAAGAGATTCCAACACCTCATTAAGAGATATAAGGAACATTTCAAGATTTCTTACCGACGGGGTACGATATATTGCAACCACGGCCATGTCACTGTCTATTCTTAATACGAGGCAGTTAGCATCGTAGAAAACTGGTTCGACTACCTTTTGACTCAACCTAGAACTGATATAAATAACTACACCATCATTTTGGTTATTATATGAAGACTTCACCGATGTAAAACCGTTTATCACGGGGATGTATGAGACCTTGCTCAACCAACATTCTGAGAGGACTATGATATCGCACTGGATGTCCATGGAGTGCAAAAGGATGTTGAGACTATCAAAGTTTTTATTCAAGCTCCGAATATTAATATGTAGTACGCTTAGGGTTGGATGCGTGGTATTTAAGTGCTTCAAACATTGGTCTGGTTGACATACAAAAGATCGCGACACGTTAAATGATTCTACAGATTCCATGAATAGGTTTACACTATCGAATGTGACATGTTAAAAATTAAGAGATCATTATGCAGTGCTTTAATAATATATAGTGATATAATATGTATACATTCTTGGTGGCCAAAAGTGCTTTTAAATCCAAAGTAACGAGCAATAAGCCATCCATCATACATTGGACGTATAACCAGAAGGCGCGTGCCTAATAAGAAAAGCCCATTGGAAAATGACATCCTCGTCACTCCATTCAACCAGAGAACCAACACCACGAACACAGTCACGATAGCTACGTACGCTTTTATAGTGCCATTGTGTAAAGAAATGTTAGAACGCAGTTGCATATTGTTAACATAAAATATTTTGTAGTGTAAGTTGAATTGTAGAGACTGTAATTTTGTCATAGTGATAATAATGAATATTGTTTGAGTGTATATATGTGTATGTTTCAGTGTATTATAGTAGAGTATACAGTTGCCTTGCCTGTTGCAATACAATTTAAAATGATTAAGTACTAGTACCACATATATTAGTAGTTCAAAATAGTAACTATGCGTAATAGTAATTGCAACTCTGTGAATTATGATAATAGAGTAAACTTTAAATATCAGATAAAATTTAACACCAATCAAAAAAGTATAAGTAAATAAATCGATAATCATAATATATGAAAATCCCAAAACAATATCAGCATCAAAACAATAGGGACCTAGCCCAGATAAATCTGCACATTTTAGTCATTGTTTGATAAGTTGTTTAAGGCTCGTTTCAGATTCAATGCGAATTTGAGGTTCACCTTCAGCCTTACGTAGGTATATTAATCCTCTTGATGTCCAGCAAAACCTGTAGCCATTATCTCGTGCGAACTGTCGTGCGACAAAAAACAGCTTTTGCGTCATTGGAGTTAAGGCTTCGGAGACGTAGACTGGCTTGGCGGGTCCCGGTATACTGAGGTGACTAGTACTTAATCTGCCATCTCTTGAGTTCTTATTAAACTGTTTAATACTCTGTATTATCAGTTCCTTTTTGGGCACGCTATTGAGCTCGACCATTATTGGTTTACTGCCTTCTTTTAGTGTTGGGATCCGATATATGTCCTTGATATCACATTCCTGTATATCTACTTTCACAGCCTTTGACAAGGTTTTAAGCAATAAAAAACAATCGTCTTTTGTTTCATGTTTCCTACCCTCCTGAAGGTGAATAGGCACGTTACGTATCTCGATACTAGCAGACCTATTCTTGCGCTCCAGGATTTCGATCTTGTCTTCCAGCTTACGAATTACCTTTTTGTCTTCCGCTCGATCTAGTTGCAGGTTTTCAAGATTTTTAAACAGTGCATCATATCTGTCGGAAATAAACTGTAAGCTGTCTTTGAGTTCTTCGTTATGTTTTTTTAAATCGAGAAAATTCTGATCAACTTTAGACGATAAAGAGGAGATTAGACTCTTCAATTCCTTGATATCGTCGTCTTCACGTCGACGTTTTTGTCTTAGATTGGCGTTGCCGCTACCACTTCTCTCGGATGCGGTATCCGATTCGTACATCTCAGGTGCTGTAAAAGTTGCTGTAGTTTGCTTCGAGCCGGGTATATTGGTTGGCGGTGAGCGGTGGAGTGACATTGTGAGGATGTAGCTCAGTTCAATTCAACTAGGCGATCAAATGTCGTACGTGCGTTAGAGCTCTGGCTTTTGGTTTGAATAAGCTCTGTTAATAAAACACTACCACGAAGTTAGGCCTTTCTGTATTTCTATTCAATTTTGTTTACCACTGTATTAATTAAATCAGATATCTGGGGTGGTGGTATAGGTTAAATCCTTAGCCTAATTCTGAACTGTTAAGTTAAGTCTGCGAGAGCTAACTAAACGCTTCAACGCTGTCAGTTTTGTTGTTTTAGTGACAAGTGACATTAATCACACAACATGTTGTATGTATATAATGAAACAATGTGTAAATATACTGATGTTTCCGGCAATTTTTTTATAAACACCCTTCTAGTGTTAGAAGAAAAACAATTTCAAATAATAACGGCTACTGTCGGTTATTGAAATTTAGCGGCTTATGCAGCAAAACAACGTTTATAAACAAAATTATTGAGAGGACTTGCCAAACTGAGGTACTGAGGTTCCGTTTCCACTTTGTTTACTATCTGCTAAGCACTTAAGATGGCAAAAAAACTTGTATTTGAACAGAGCTAGATGTATGTACGTGTACTCGCTTATGCGTCCGGACCGGAAGGGGGAATTATTATGACTATGACGAAATTATCAAAATATAATATGATGAAAGCCAAAATTTCAAGTTTACGGAAGTTTTCCTTTACATGCACTATAAGACCTTGCTTCATGCCAAATTTCAAGCTTGTATGTAGACTGGAAGTACCCTGTAGCTTTTTGCCCTTTGCTCATCGAAAATTTGCGACATAAACGGCTATATGTCTTGATTTCGTTAGATTAGAAGTTTGATTTTTTTACAGCACTAAAAGGCAACAGACCTTAGTATTTGGTAAAAATTTCAGCTTGATACCTCTACGCGTTCCTGAGATAAATAGTCTTGATAGAGAAACAGACAACAAAGGGTTCCGTTTTCTAAAATCGGTACGGAACCCTTATAAAACCGGTCAAGTGCGAGTCTCACTCGCGCACCGAGGGTTCCGTACAAACCTATTTACTTTCTCGCCAAATTGTGATGACGTCAGGACTCAGCTGTCTAAATATTATATTTCCCGCCAAAATTCTATGACGTTACGACTCATCTGTCAAAAATTCTGTGATTTCACGACACATCAGATGTCGTGAATGTGAGAGTTTTTGACAGATTCTGTCAAAAATTCAATGACGTCACGACACAGCTGTCAAAAAAAATTTTCCTGCCAAAATTATGTGACGTCACGACTTACTCATCTGTCAAAAATTCTATGACGTCACGTCTCATCATTAATAATATTTGTTGAAAATTGATACCTCCACGCGTTCCTGAGATAAATGGTCTTGACAGACAGACAGAAAGACAGACGGACAACGAAGTGATCCTATAAGGGTTCCGTTGTTTCAAAATCGGTACGCTGCCCTAAAAATGAACTAAGAAAAGCTCAAGATATATCCCCTAAACATAAAATCATAAAATCTTGTAACATGCAAGACTAAAAATGACTAAATAAATAATATATTACCAATTTTATTATTTTTCTTTCATCATTTATGATCGCTCTAGCGCCTATCATGATTGCTCTGGACGCGAAAATGTTTGAACTTAAATATTTCCATAACTGTTTGTCAAAAATGAAGGCCAATAGTAAAAATGTAGTATTTTAATATCATTATTTTCAATGAGATACATAATTACCAAAAAATATCAAGATCTGAAAAGCACCAGAGCGATCACACGAATACGCCCGATTTGGAGATTGACCCACTTATTGCTTGCCTGAAATGGGGAGGTCACAGAGGACAACATAATGATGCTTTAAGCTGTGTTACCATGAAAACAAGCTTTATTACAAAGCTTTATGGCACAAAATTAACTATACCTGATAAGTTACTTGTATCCTTGTTAGAATATCCCGATACATACAATGTATTATATCCCAGTGTCATTTATCAATCAATCGCTTAAGACTAGTGTCTGTTTGGCTTTGTAGCCTGAGTGAAATATGCAGCATATAGCTACTAATAATCCATACTAATATTATAAATGCGAAAGTAACTCTGTCTGTCTGTCTGTCTGTCTGTCTGTCTGTCTGTCTGTTACTCTTTCACGCCTAAACGGCTGAACGGATTTCGATGAAATTTGGTACAGACAATCTTTAGACCCTGAGAAAGAACATAGGCTAATTTTTTTTAGCAATCATATTATATTTTGATTTCATAGAATTTTGGCGGGAAAGCTGTGTCACGTGACCTGTGACGTCATAGGTCACGTGACCTGTGACGTCATAGAATTTTGACAGATGAGTCGTGACGTCACAGAATTTTGGCGGGAAAATATTTTTTGACAGTTGAGTCGTGACGTCATTGAATTTTTGACAGATGAGTCGTGACGTCACAGAATTTTTGACAGTTGATTTGTGACGTCTTATTATTTTGGCTGGAAAATATTTGATACCTCTGTCACTTTTGACAGCTGTCAATTTTGACAGATAGGCGTGACGTCATAGAATTTTGACAGATGAGTCGTGACGTCACAGAATTTTGGCAGGAAAATATATTTTGACAGCTAAGTCGTGACGTCATTGAATTTTGGCGGGAAAAATAGTATTTAAACAGCTGAATCTTGACGTTATCACAATTTGGCGGGAAAATAAATAGGTTTGTACAGGACCCTCGGTGCGCGAGTCAGACTCGCACTTGACCGGTTTTTTGGCTGTGGGTCTGATATATCTAGAGAGCTTAAATTCGTAATTGTCAACTTATTTCATCATAACAGCCCATTAATGTCCCACTACAGGGACGGGCCTCCTTCCTTGACGGAGGGATACTTGGCCTACTAATACCACGCTTGCAGACGGATTGGTTTAATTTCAAGTTTTCCTTCTTTTTATTTAGTGAAGATAATATTCACCTTAATTGTTAGGCACTAAAGTGACACACCTTTGCTTATCCTATCCTACTAATATTATAAATGCAAGTTTGTGAGGATGGATGGATGTTTGTTACCCTTTCATGCAAAAACTACTAAATGGATTTTGATGAAATTTGGAATATAGGTTATGGTGTAAAATAACAATTAAGCTGGTAATACCGCGGGCATCAGCTAGTGTATTATATAATAAGGTATATAGTAAGATATAGCCTGATAGAAAGCACGAACCCAGGATTGAAGGCCAGGGTGAAAGGATGGTTATCAAGAAATGGCGTCTTTTCATCATTTATTCATCATTATTTTTCCGGTCTGACCATACGTATGCACTGAATATTCACTGGCTGACGATTTAAGGCCTGGGCACACCGGGACGGCATGGCAAGGGATTTTGCCGTGAGTCAGCGCACACTGGCCGCTTAGATGCCGCGGCATGCCACGGCGCGCCGCGGCATGCCACAGCGCGCCGCGGGACGGCATGGCAAGGGATTTTGCCGTGAGTCAGCGCTCGGTCGCGGTAGGCAACGGGATGCCGTTGCCTACCGCGGTATGCCGCGGCGTCCCGCCACAGCAGCCTGTGGCGCGTCTTTTAGCGCCGGAGTCCGTGGCACTCGGTCGCGGTAGGCAACGGGATGCCGTTGCCTACTGCGGTATGCCGCGGCGTCCCGCCACGGCAGCCTGTGGCGCGTCTTTTAGCGCCGGAGTCCGTGGCACTCGGTCGCGGTAGGCAACGGGATGCCGTTGCCTACCGCGGTATGCCGCGGCATCCCGCCACGGGAGCCTGTGGCGCGTCTTTTGATGCCGTGCGATAAAATCCCTTTCAATGCCACGGCATCATTTTAAAGCATAGCAATTTATGTCGTATTTCTGTAACATTACGGTTGAATTTCCATTAGTAAAAATTAAAATCCCTTGCCATGCCGTCCCGGTCTGCGTAGGCCTTTAGTGTGCGCTAGCCCCTACCTCGGCGGCCTACTTTACCTATCACAAGGCTTAAAAAGTTAAAAACAATCGATTGCTAGACCCTTAGTCGCCTATTACGGCCCGGGTATGAAAAGAGAAGACGAGTTGTGTTCCAAAGACATCTGCTCATGGCTACTTTGTATCATATTTGCCATTAACAAAGCAACGTAAATAATGGCCGCGGAGTAAAGTCATTTCATGACTACTACTTACTGCCCTTGCTTTCAAGCTTTCTATCAGGGTCAGGTCATATTGCCGTGTCACAAAAAACAGAAACACCGAATATCATCTTCAATAATTGTAAAGCCACAAATTAAAGCCATAAGTGGCTTTATACCGCGAACTTATCTTAACCACTCGTACTATGACCGTTACTTTAAGAAGGTAGTCACCAATTCAAACAAATTATCATTGAAAGGTTTTTTGCGAACCCAAATTAAATTAGATTTGTGTTTCTTCAATAGTGTGTTTTTAAATTAAACTTTCACCATCGAAACACTAACTTCTTTTCACAGTAGCCAATCACTTAAATGGAAAGCAGTCATCAATCAGATTCGAAGTAGAACGCGTTTTTACCTCGCTTTGTCTGAATGTATCTATTATCTTATTAAGTTCTCTAGCTCAGGAGACTAAGTGCCAAAATAAATACCGGAAACAACTAGTTTGTTAATTCTGGTTAGTTCTTCGCTAATCTACACACATTGTACAGAGGTAATTTTGATATGAATGAATTATTTGGTACTGGTTGTCTTATCGGATCCACAATTTATGCCTTACCAATAAACTCCTTCCGTTCAGTCATTTCCGAAATTTCCTCGCCGTTTTGTAGAACTTTTTGAGTACTTCTTCCCCAATAGCTTAGTATCATCATACCATTTTAGTAGTAACTTCAATATATCAGTATTGAAAAGATTTAATTGTAATATTTGCGAATTAATTTGCATTATTTTTCCTTGTTTACATAACTTCTAGCAAAAATAACATTACAGGCAAAAAGTTAAACTAAAATTCAATTATAAAAATATTATAAAAATATTTGAATAAAATATATTAAGTCATAAGTCATTTATTCAGAACAAAAATACATTTGTGTAGAATATTATTACAATAATTTAAACATCTAATCATTCAATAAATTAAATTAAAATATAACACAATCTATAACAACATTATAATTAGGAAACAAGAATTAAGAAAAATAAAAAAATCATATGCACCATTATTTAAAAATACTAAAAATACAAAACAATAATAAAAATTACACATAAAAAAAAACAAATCCAGTTCAATAGCCTCTATTACTTACAACTACATATATTATTATTACTTACTACAAGAATATTACAAAATTCACAAATTAAATGTTCGGTATACAATTATAGACTATCATTCATTCAATCATATTCTTACTCAGTTCTTAATACCTTTTTCGAAATTCCTCCACACTGTAGAAACCTTTTTTTAATAAAAGCTGCTGTAATTGGTTTTTAAAAATGTTTACCTCATAAATATTTCATCCCTACTGGTAATTTGTTGTACATATGAATAGCTTGGACCCTAGAGCTATGTACCACTACATTTAATTTAGGTTGAGGGTAATATCAAAAAAAATTGTACATGTTACCAAAAGGAAACAAAAACGAACAACGTTACCAAAATGAATTGTGTTACAAAAAGATAACAAAAAGGAACGAATAGGGGCATTTCACACTGTGAAGTAAAACAAAAAAGAGAGATCAATATTTTTATTAGAATAAATCACATGTTGTAGTAGGTAAAGTTACTTTTTAAGTTACTTCAGTCTCAATCAAACCTCCACCAAATCGAGCAAAAAGCGTGTTTACTTAGACTAAATTATGGCACAATATTATAATAATTCAACAAGGAAGTAAATACTACTTTAACATGTTACATTTTGGTCCAACTTAAGTAATACTCAACTTTCATAAGGAATCACATCAAATAAAGATATAAAATTGAAATAAAAAACAAATTATCAAAAGATATAACTTTTCAGTTTTAGTAAACTGTATTATGAGCTTCAACATTAAACCTACATACGTTCCAACTTAAGTAATACTCAACTTATATAAGGAATCACATCAAATAAAGATATAAAATTGAAATAAAAAACAAATTATCAAAAGATATAACTTTTCAGTTTTAGTAAACCGTACTATGAGCTTCAACATTAAACCTACATACGTTCCAACTTAAGTAATACTCAACTTACATAGGGAATCACATCAAACAAAGTTATAAAATCCGTTCTTAAAAATCAGGATTTTAAAACAGAACGGATTTGCATTCTCTACCGTACGTACGCAATTCATTTTATCGTTTAAGCAAAATAAATATTGTTCTAAAATTAAAATAAAGTATATTCAAGATTAACCTTAAGCTTTATTATGAAATCACCCTTACTTCATTTTTGTAACGTCATTTTTGTAACGTTACAGAGAAAGTAACAAAGCGTTACAAAAACGATTAAAAAAAACACGTGTTGAACGGAAACATGGTCGACATAAAATTGAATAGGAACTGTTTTATTGAAAATTAGTGTTCCATGCTAATTTGTGTGAAAATAAGGAAAACACATGTGAATAAATAGCACTTAAATAACTTACCTTACCTTACTTACTATGATAATCAGTCTGAGAACAAAATTGAAACTATAATTGTTAAAAAATTCACCACCACAATAAACACAATACTCTGGAAAAACAGCACGCCGCAAAACGGCTGACTGTCATAATTCAACGACTACTTGATTGGCTGTATCAACAAAAGCTGTGTTACCATTTAAATATTTTAAAATCTTCTAAATATTGATGTTACAAAATGTAATAACGAATCGAACAATAATTTTGGACACTTGTTTTGTTACGAAATTAATTAAACAAATTAATCTTTTTAATTAAAATATGTTTAAATATTGTAGTTAGAAGTATATTTCATTTATATTTGAAGTTAAATTAGGTAAATAATATTTTTTATAAAAAATAAATCTTGTTTTGTAACTAAAAGAGTTTTGAGGACAAAATAATTTGTATGGAGAGAACTCCGCCACCTGACAATAAAACGCTCCTTACAAAAATATATGAAAGAGTATGTTGCGTAAATTATATTACTCACCATTACTGAACTATAACCCATGAGTTCCACCTAGTCCCGAATAAAAAACACGTATAATTTGGAAAAAAACCTGCATGGACAACAAAGGATGTAGAAATGTACAATTTTTTTTGATATTACCCTTGAATGTCACAACGTAAGTCTCTCCGTCGAGTATTTTCTCTATTAGCCCTTTCTACAGCTGACTCAAACTTGTCAAGATTTTTTACAAGATTTGTTAGTAGTTCAAGAATGTAAAGACATGGAACTGTTAATATTTTTAGTTTAATGAAATGACCTCGACACGATTCTGTTTGGTCAATCCGTAGCATAGTTCTTATTGCCCTCTTCTGGATGACAAAAGCGTTGTTGATTTTGTATTTATAACTACACTCGAGAGCAAAAGTTCCGGGTCACTAGCATTTACTTCAATATCTTGAAAACGAATAAAGCTATCGTATTGAAATAAATTGAACTTTATAGACAATTTAATGTTACTAAAATAAAATGCATTACATTTACTACTGACCATTTATTTTATTATGTTTAAAAGGACAAATTAAAAATGGCGTCATTTTGCTTGTAAAACCAAAACTGAAAATATTGATTTTTTTATATTTACAAGTAGTTTTAACACGGTTTAGTACTTGGTATTACCCCCACGTGCTGTCTGGACTGCTGCAATGCGATTTGGCATGCTGTACACCAAGTTTCTGAAACACTGTTGGGGAATGTTCTCCCATTCCTCTACCAATGCATGTTTCAAGTCACTAAGCGTAATTAAAGGAGGATCTTGTTGTCTTACCCGTCGTCCGAGCTCGTCCCAGGCGTGCTCGATTGGGTTGAGGTCGGGGCTACGTGCTGGCCACACCATGGGACGAATATTCACCTCATCAAGGTAGTCTTGCACTACACGAGCAGTGTGGGGACGGGCGTTATCCTGCATAAAGATGGCATTCTCACCAAGTCTTGCCATAAATGGACCGACGTGCTCGTTGAGGATTTCATCCACGTATCTTACGCCATTAGGAGTACCGTTTTCGATCAGTACAAGCTCTGTTCGGCTTTCCGCAGAAATTGCAGCCCACACGAGTACCGAACCACCACCGTATGACACCTTTTCTTCAATACAGGCTTGCATAAATCTTTCTCCTGGTCTTCTGTACACCTTTGCCCTTCCGTCGTGTGTATACGGCATAAATTTTGATTCGTCCGAGAATATGACATTTGACCAATTTTCAATCGTCCAATTCGAGTGTTCGCGTGCATAAATTCGTCTTGCTATACGATGGTGTCTCTCGAGTTTCGGACCATTTGCGGGTCTAAATGGTTTCAAATTACCTTCAGCAAGTCGCCGTCTTACAGTCCAAGCAGAAGGGCTGCTTCCACCAAGTCCTAAAAAATGATGAGTCAGTGCTGTTCCCGTAAGAAAACGATTTCGTAGCATAGAGTTCACTAAATATCGATCTTCCCGTGCCGTCGTACACCTGGGTCTGCCTGTTGTTGGTCTGCGTAGGTTCAAACCAGTTTCTAGAAACCGCTGGCGAACACGCTGAACTGTAGACAACGATACACCGACTATTCTTGCTGTTTCTCGCTGACTGCTCCCATTTTTCAGGATCGTGAGGATTCTCGTACATTCCTCAGGTGTGAGTGACATAATTACCACTTTAATAATGACTATTGGATACCTGGATGACTCCTTATAAATACATTTTATGACAGAACAAAAACAAAAGCAAAAACAGTAGTGAAAATTAGAAGTTCTGATTTAAAAAAAATGGATCTTTTTTTTTATAACTTTTTTAATGCCATTACTTACCGCCAATCAATAAGTTTTTATATGTTTAATGAAAGATTATTAAATTGTCTATAAAGTTCAATTTATTTCAATACGATAGCTTTATTCGTTTTCAAGATATTGAAGTAAATGCTAGTGACCCGGAACTTTTGCTCTCGAGTTTATTTCCCCACAGTAGGATGCTATATCTAAGTTTAGACTCCACTAATGCAAAATAAATAATTTTTAGCTGATCAACTGTTTAATCTTCCCTCAAATTTCTAATAGCATAGCAGGCTGAACTTTTTATTTATATTAATTAACTATGGCTGTCATTTCTGCTTTCCAGTTTAATAAAGTATCTAAATGTATACCTAGGAATCTTATAGTCTCAACAATATCAACTTTACTGGACAGTGATACAATTTTTAAGTTATCCTTACTTTTTGCTGTCGATATAAATAACATACATTTAGTCTTGCTTACATTTAATTTTAGTCTATTGCACTCAAACCATTTCTCAAAAGCAGCCAGTACTTTATTTACTTTAAACTCTAAATTATCAATAGTATTTGCATGGATAATGGCATTACTGCAAAATTCACCAGCTGTGTGCCTGAACTAACTTGATTGATATATTCGGTCAAATCATTGACAAATATGATAAAGAAAATAGGCCCCAGTACCATTGGTACAATTTTTCGGCAATAAACTTAGGAATTTAAAAGTTATTAAAAATAATATAATATAAATATTTCTCACACATTCACACAACGCCATCTAGTCCCAAACTCAGCAGAGCTTGTACTATGGATACTAGACAACGGATAAACATACTTAAATATACTTAATATTTTTTTTTGTGAATACATACATATTATACATAGAAAACACCCAGACCAATGCAAAACAATCATGTTCATGCACACAAAGATTTGCATAAAGCGGAAATCGAACCCGATACCTCTGCGTCATACCATTTTAGTAGTAACTTCAATATAACAGTATTAAAGTAAAAAATTACTATAAAAAATATTTGCGAATTAATTTGCAGTATTTTCCCTTGTTTAAATAATTTATACCAAACCTAACATTACAGGCAAAAACTTAAACTAAAATTCAATTAAACCATAATTACATTACGTATTCTACCTCTGTAACCGCACGGAGTTACCGTTACTGCAGTTCCATTTTCCAAACTAGGCTACCAAACAGCTTGTATGAAGAACTGACAGTTAGGTCAGTTTGTTTTTGCTCTGCCCTTCACGGGTAACTAGTTACACTACATCTAGCCAGTTCAATGACTAATTATTTATTCAATAGAACATAGACAGAGCTAAGTCAATGAACTGTAACTAATATATTCTAAATAACCCCTAACTGTTTGAATATATCTTTGAGACTAAATCGATAAAAAACGCAAGGTAGAATTAGTTAATAAACATTTAAATTTTTCATTTGTTTCAAACATTTGCAGACTCGAAAAAGAAAAAAAATGCAAGTTGCTTTAGGTAAAAAGTAAAACAAACAAGTCGTTATTATTTGTTATTAGACTGATTAGTTTTTAAATTAAAAGAAGCTGGAAATAGAATAATTGGTAGTTACGGTTAGTACGGGCCTACTATCAAAACTATGCTATATGGGCTAAAATATGGGCAAATTCAATGAACTATGACTCTGGAAGCGTTTATGACATTTTTAACTTATTATGAGTATAATCAGTAATTGCCATGTTCTTGTTCATCTCTTTTATCACTACGTGTCCTCTATTCCTATTATATCGTTTTCTTTACTTTTATCAATAATGGAGTGTATAGTTCGTTATCTTAAATAGGGTTTGGGACTTCAATAAGCCTGTTTTAATAGGAAGCTTGTGGTATATCATTTTGAATCCAAGTTCTAATTTCAAAACAAATATTTATCAAAAGGATTCCGATACCAATGATAAGTCGTATTGATATTTGAACCAAAGATTGAAGGGTAATGTCATCTGTCAATATGTTGTCAAACTACTTTTTAAATAATGACGTTTGACATTTTAAACAATAGTGTACATCGAGGTCTTTGCATGTGATTTACAGCTGTGACATCACATGACATTGTCATTGCAGAAAGATTGATTAAATGTGCCATTTTACGATTCTTCTTTAGCTACTTGTTATGTTAGAAGATTGGTAAACCCTTCTGCTATTATTTGTACTACTTCTTAACAAAGCTGTCTTTCAAACATCGCAAGGGCTATAGTTTCCTATCCTTGGTTAGCGAGTTAGGTGACATAAAATTAAAGAAGTAAAATTTATTCCATTGCTAACTTTTAGGATACGCTAGTGACCAGGTGAAATAATGACGACAAAATTTCTTTTTCTTTTTGGAATCACTTAAAAATGCATCACAAGACAACATTGATACTTTTTTTAGTCTGATTTGTTTTGAAGTGTGCTAACTAATCAAGTTCTTGATTGAACTTCTTAACACTTTTTGACCCCATGGGCTTAGCCGCCTTCAGTACGTGCTTATTTTGACAGTTATAACGGCTTCTATTTACTTCCCTTCAAATGTTTCTCTTATTAAGCTATTCGATCGAGAGAGATACAAGATCAAATTTCAAAAAAACCTCCTGTTTCGGAGACTGAATGACTTTATATCGACTTTTTTTCTTTCTGCGAAGAATCCAATTTAATAATCGACAGCGACACTAAAATCTAAGTCTATCAAACAAATAAAAAAAAACCTATTGTATTTTTATTAACAATATTTCATTATTCAAAATAGTCACTATAATAAAAGATGAATATTGGTTTTCGTGTCAGATTATATTAATAACGGTAACCTTTAGTGACCTGAAACTTTCTCTGTTTCGCGACGCGACGCCGCGCCGGCGCAGATTGTCTTGATCATTAATCACTTTAATGATGTCAAATGAATTAAGATTAGCTTCAGTGCGAGTATGGGAACAAAAGGTTTCTAATTAGGTAACTGAGACCTGTTATTTAGAAGTAAATGTATAAGAAACAGGGTTAAAAACAAAGTGTGATGATTCTAGCTTTAGGAACTACTTGCACTTTCTCATAATGTATGAAGCTATTATGCTTTCTATTTGCTTATGACTAGGGTTGTTTTTAGTGTAAACAACTGAGTGATTTGCCATAATAATATCACGATATCCTTCACGTCACGCACTAGTTCTAAACAAAGCAAAGCTTGAACTATAAATACTTTTGCAATTAATACACACACATATAAAATTAACACGAACATTAAAAAGCTCTATGTTGCCTTAAAACTTAGCCTACTATAAACCGCGCTGGCTAGACAGGTTTGTTTACAATTTTATGTTAACTTTTCCTTCTTTAGTTTCTATAGATACTATATAATATCGCCAAGCTTGACCGTAGTCGACATTTAACGACACCCATGGGATGTAATGAGGTGGTCACTACATTTATTTTTACGCCACCACAGACTATTAATTACTGACATTTTAACCTTAACCTTATTACATAGTTTTATTTTTAATTATGTCATAGTTTACATAACATCTTACATGTTTATTAAATACT
This sequence comes from Schrankia costaestrigalis, assembly GCA_905475405.1. Taxonomy (NCBI): domain Eukaryota; kingdom Metazoa; phylum Arthropoda; class Insecta; order Lepidoptera; family Erebidae; genus Schrankia; species Schrankia costaestrigalis. The sequence continues at coordinate 12,960,744 of FR997827.1, forward strand.
TTTTCCTGTGGTTTCTCTTGTGTGTTGTTTACTTAACCACATTTTCCTCTGAGATTAAACTAGGTAAATACAGGAATTAATGTTTACTTCCTGCCTTATATCCGTGTTTATTTGTTTATTGGGTAACTCCTGTGTTTAAAAATTATCTTGACGTTATGCGTTGAGAAAAACCTACTGTATTAATCATTATATTTTTATTTTCTAAGATAATACTCTTTAAACACAATGCCATATAGTTTAAACTAGGAGAGCTTATAATAAGGTTACTAGCAAGGATGTTTTTTTTAAATACATATATATTATACAATAAAGACCACCTAAACCAAGGGAAACAGTCATGTTCATGTTCACCCAAATTTGTGAGCGGGAATCTAACCTTTGGGAGACCTCTGCGTAGAAGCCAAAGACGACCAAGCCACAGAGGTCTCCAAACGTAAGTTTTTATCTAGTTTTTACTCTCGCGGCAAGAAAACAAATAAATAATATTTTATTAAAATACTAGGAATTGTGATCATGACATCACGTATGTATAGCACAAATGTCAGTTCTAAGTCAACGAGACTTATACACGTACTTTATACCTTTTCATGGAAAACTAACGCTGCTATATAATAAGGTAAACATTTAATAACATAACCTGATGTCGTTCAAAGAAATAAGGTTGGTGTTGTTAGGATTAGAAATATGTACTTAATTAATTATTTATGATATAAAATTAATACATTGTACGTATTTATGTATTTTTGTAAAACAGCATTATTTAGTAACTTAAATGACACACTGTTTAAAACAACATTAGATAAGTAATAGTTTATGTATTGACAGCCCTGTACTAACTGTAAATATATTTTCCTTGTATTAAAGTTGAAGGGAAGAAGTTATGCCTGCCAATACAAAATTGATCAGACAGATTAATTTAGAATACCAATTTTGTCTAGTTTTTCTTAAAAGTAATATGTTTATCACTTTCCATTCTTTTAAGATCCCCAAAAGGATAGTACGGTGTGCTAAAACTTGGTTTTGTTACTGCGTCATCACATGGAAAACCTTTCCTTTACTCTCCATAAAACAACTTAAATAACAATTTACAAAACGTTTACACATAAATTGTTACCTACTTTCCTATTTCATACAAAGGTTAAAAGGCCTTGACAAGTAATCCTTCTTAATACAATATCCGGAGCCAGTAATACGAAGTACAAACGGTTATGATGTCACAACACACGTTATAACACAATCATGATGCTATTAGGACTACGGGGCCAAGGTTCTTCTGCGGGACTACAGTATAGTCCTGTTTAAATTATTAAGTACTTACCTCTCTGACGTCGACTTTCAAAAAGCTAAAGCTTTAATTATGACTACAATTGTAAACGTAGTCATAATAGTTACTTAAAAAATGATTACTTTACAAGTTTGTTAAAGACTAAAGTCTTTAATAAAGAATCACCTAAGAAAGTATTGATAACTGAATCTTTTTGTAGATAATCTTTGATATGAATTCGGGATAAGATGAAACAAAATTCCCAGTTTCCCCCGATTTTTAATTCAGGGGAAAATGTGACAAAATTTCCAGTTTTCCCCAATCGGGGCAAAGTATTCGGGGGAAACTGGGAATAGACCATTAAAACGATCGACCGCGGTCACGGTAAATAAAACGTATTACACCATTTAGCACAACAAATAGCTGTAACTATTTCTCATGAACTACATACTAAGTTAATTTTCGAGTTTCATGATTATAAATGTTCAACGAAAACGAGAGATTATCGCGACATACTATTTATCTTTATTTTGCTTGACGTTTCAGCACAGGTTACCCAGTCTGTCTGACTTATTACACGACAAAATAATCACGCCACGTTAATCCCCGTTTACGTTTAATATTTATAAATAGATTTTTGTACTACAAGTAGTAGATTAGACTTTGTATGTAATTGAGACATACATACAATCATATTATTGTAGCTTTTTAAAATTCTGCTTTTCTAAATGTTCAAGAAAATATTAGCATTTTGAAGTAGGTATACAACGTTTGTAAAGTTATACAATACAAATAGGTTCCAGGTATTAAAAGCTTTGATCTTGTATCTACGCAATGGATACTAATAAGTATCTCCTTTGATACTAAAGCTAGCTTGTTATAAATATATAAAATTAAAAAATAGGTTTTAGATTAAATTCTGGTTTAATATAGTAACAACAGTATTATGCTTACAACAATTAACCTAATTATAACGATAATATAATTAACCTAATTGCTATGTAAGATTTTTCGGGGTTATCATAATTTGCCAAGATTAATTACTCCAGCAATAATGGATTACAATTATTTAACATGAGTTTTTAATTAAGTTTATTCATAATTATTTCTAAGAATAATTTTATTTTAAGGTTTGGTTATTAAGCTTACAAAATTATCTCTTATTTGTTTTGCAATTATTGTAACGTCTGTGATTGTAACTAGTGATGTGCCTAGTGGCAATATTTTCATTCCCAGCAATATTCCCAATGTTGCCACTGCCGGTAAAATACCAATATTCCCAGCAATATTGCCCCGTGGCTCACCTGGGTGAACTATGAGGTGGTCCACGGGCAATAAAGGGCAATATTGCCAATGTTGCCTATCAAAATAACACTACATTTTATTAGTACTGTAGATGAAATCATGATTCTTCAATTATATTTGTGAAGGAAATCTTTCATAAAATATTAATAATAATAAAACATATTTTGGCGAATATTTTTTAATTTTGACTTTTGACCCTTTTTTGATTTTGACTTTTGACCTTTTTTGATTTTGACTTTTGACCATTTTTGATTTTGACCGTTTTTGATTTTGACTTTTGACCTTTTTTGATTTTGACTTTTGACCTTTTTTTATTTTGACTTTTGACCTTTTTGACTTTGACTTTTACTTTGACTCTGGTTTTGAATGTTACTACTGACTATAATTTCGATATTGATATCTTTTTTGCGGAACCCTTACATTAAATTTTAGAAAGTCTCGTAATCAAAATTAAATTTATTTTCGGCGGGACCCCTTAAATAAAAGTATTCTAAGTTACTCCTTATACCATCAGTTACCTCTCCGTAACCTTATAGAGCCTAATTTTTGCAAAACCATTAATATTGTTAAAATTTTCAACGTTTTTATATTTTTCTACGGAACCCTAAATACTTTTTAAAATCTAAAGTACCCCAGTTTAATTAATTATAAAACGCGCCGAAAAATTTTCAATCCAATAGTGAAATTCCCATCGAAATCGGTTCAGCGGCTTCGGAGATTACCCGGAACAAACAGACGGACAGACAGACAAAATTTTTATAATTGTTTTTTTCGGCAATGGTATCGTGTATACATTGATATGCAATTTGTAAAAAAACCGGGGATTTCATGTCACAAACAGACACTCCAATTTTATTTATATGTATAGATATTTGGTATTTCCATTTCAACATTACTTGTTACATACTTAACAGTTATTTTTATGTAATTTTGCCTGAAAAACAAGTACAATATTAAAGAATTGATTGGAATTTGTGCCTTTTATTCAGTTTACTATGTTTGTCAATTCCTGTATAGAAATGTTGTCGTTACTTCTTATTTTCACTATCATGTGTGGCAACATTGGCAATATTGCCAGTAAAATACCGGGAATATTGCCAAAAATGCCGGCAATTTTGGGCATTTTACTCAAAACAAAATTATATAGTGTACAATGTAGTTCGTAGCCTTGAAATGCTAATTTTAAGTATTGTACATAGGTGCTATAGTCCATTTGACTTTTATTTAAACAATATTGCCATAAATTTTCACTCGCGGCAATATTGCTGGCAATATTGCCACCAATATTCCCAGTTCGGGCAATATTGCCGGCAACGGCACATCTCTAATTGTAACCATAGAATTTTGAATTAATTAAATTCAAATAATATCAAAAAAATACACACATCAAAAAAGTCTAAGCAACATGCATGATATTACAAATTTACCATTTATATTAATTAATTTCTAAGTATTTACTCACTCAAAGTGTATAGGTAAGTAAACTTTTTTGTTATTGATGACATACTGGCTGGTTGTAAAAAAAAATTTCGATTATGTTTTGTTTTTTTTCATAAAATTCAAATGACTGCGAATTTGTTTGAATTTGAGTGCATGTTAATTGCTACGTTTTAGTTTTGATTTTATAATTTTACCAACCATTTAAATACAGTTGGCGACAAAATTGAATTGTTAGATATTCTTTACGTTATGGAGCGACGTCATTTGACGGCAGATGAAATGCAAAGAGCTGTAGGGATGTTGCAAGCGGGAAGTAATCAATCTCAGGTATCTCGACATTTTGGTATTCATAGAAGTGTTATTTGTCGTCTTTGGCAGCGCTACAATAATACAGGGGAACCCGCTGAACAGCATCCAGGCCGTAAAAGGAGTACAACCACTCGGCAAGACCGGTACATACAACTGACTGCAAGACGCCAGCCGATGTTAACCGCTCGAGAGATAAGTTTGAGGCTACAAAATTCAAGTGGTGTTGATGTAAGTCCCCAAACTGTGCGAAATCGACTGCATGAGTACGGCCTACGAGCTCGACGCCCTATCAGGTGCCCACCGATACGTCACGGGAATCGCGCTCGTCGAAATGAATGGTGTAGAGAACGCATAACATGGACCCAGGAACAATGGGATAAAATTATGTTTTCCGATGAGTCGCGATTCGGGTTTAGGCCTGATACAAGAAGGGTGCGAGTGTACCGTCGACCCGGAAATACTGAAAGACTCAGGTGCGTTCAGGAAGTTCATCCATACAGCGGCTCAACAGTTATGGTATGGGCGGGTATTATGAAGAACAGGCGAACTGAGCTCGTTTTTGTAAATGGAAACATGAACGCTGAAAATTACGTTGAGGATATTCTCAGACCTTATGTCCATCCATTTGCACAAACCTTTGGCTCCGATTTTACGTTAATGCATGACAATGCGCGTTCACATACAGCTCGGCGAACCAGTGAATACTTGGCAACGGAGAACATCCAGGTATTGCCCTGGCCTGCACAATCGCCAGACCTCAACCCCATCGAGCACGCATGGGACATGCTCCAGAGACGTGTTTTGAAGGACTTGGACGGAGTGACAACAACCCAACAGCTGAAGGATTTGCTACAATTCCATTGGGAGCGAATACCGCAAGATGACATAAACAGTCTCATTAATTCAATGAATAATCGTTGCCGACAAGTTCTGAATAGCAGAGGAGGCCATACTTTGTATTAAATTGTCCTATTCTTTCACAATAAATTCATTTTCTTAAGAAATTTCAATTTGTAAAAAAAAAGTTTAGTTTCTTATGTACCTGTATATTCTAATATTGTTAATTTCTGTTATTAAAAGAACTTATAAAGAAAACAGCTGTTATTTTTACATCATAGAACCCTAAAAATATTATTTTAAAAATAAAATACAACGTTAACCGATAATATATATCCGATGGTACAGTAATAATAAGCAGTATTATTCCAGATCTTGTTGTTTCATTATCTCTCCTAACACAACACCTTACATGGCGACCCTGCCAGGATTCGAACCTGGAATCTTCTGATAAAAAAAGTAAAAGTAATACGAGACAAAGCGTCTGCAGCTGCGTTGTCCGCACCTTTTACATATTCTACAGTATAGTCATATTCTTCTAATGTGAGTCGAAATTTCATAAGTCGGCTTGATGGGTCACGCATATTGAAAAGATATATTAAGGGTCTATGATCTGTTAAAATTTTAAATTTACGACCGTACAAATAAGGCCGGAAATATTTAACCGCCCAAACTATTGCAAGTAGCTCTTTTTCTATTGTTGGATATCTCTTCTCTGCATTATTTAAAGTTCTACTGGCGTATGCGATGGGCCTCTTATTAAAGTTACATAAAATAGCGCCTATTGCATTACCCGAGGCGTCGGTTTGCACGACAAATTCGTTATTTGAAGAAAAATCAGGATACTGTAATACGGGTGGGGAAATAATGCAATTTTTTAAAATATCAAACGATACTTGGCAATGCGAGTCCCAAGAAAAAGGAGCATTCTTTTTACATAAATTATATAAGGGAAACGCTTTCGCGGCAAAGTTTGGTATGAATTTACGGTAATAATTAACAAATGCTGTAAAACGTCTAACTTCATCAACTGTTTTTGGAATTGGATAATTTTTTACTATTTTAATTTTATCTGGATCGGGTAGAATACCGTCACCCGATACCACATGACCTAAATACAATAATTGTTTTTTTAAAAATTCACATTTATTCGGATTAAGTTTTAAATTAACGTTTCTAATTCTTTCAAAAACATCCTGCAAATTACTCATTTTTTCGCCCAAATTTCGACCAAAAACTACAAGGTCATCCTGATATACTAGGCATTTTTCGTAGGTCAAACCTGCCATAGCCATTGTCATCATTCGGGAAAATGCTGATGGGCTAGTTTTTAACCCCATTGGCATCCTAGTCATTTGATACTGCCCGGAACAAAATGCAGTATATTTTCTACTATTTTCTTCAAGTTTCACATTATGAAACCCTTGATACAAGTCTAAGTGGCTAAAATAGATACATCCTGAAAGAGAATCTAATATCTCTGTGATATTAGGAAGAGGAAAACGATCATCTTCTATGCAGTTGTTTAATTTTCTATAATCTATCACTAACCTCCATTTTTTTAAACCAGTCGCGTCGGTTTTTTTTGGAACTAATAATACTGGGCTACTCCATTCGCTCCTACATTTCTCTATTACTCCTTCTTTTAATAAACTATCAAGTTGACCTTGAATTTCGTTTTTCTGAAAATGAGGTAATCTATAAGGTTTGCTAAACACAGGACCCGACTTTTGTTTAAGTATTATTTTGTGTTCACAAATATTCGTTGTTGTTAATTTATCTCCCTCCAAATAAAAAATATCAGAGTACTTCGCACATAAGTTTTCAATAGAAATTTGTTCTTCTTTATTCAAATTATTTAACTGTAATTTAGAAAATAATTTTTTTACTCGGTCTGCATTTATTTTAGATGGTTGAAATGTACATATATTATAATCACTAGCTTTGTAAATAATTGGCTTAAATTTGGATAACTTAAAATTATTTTCAGTCGTGTTTAATATTTTTATAGGTATTCTACCACAAATCGGTTTAACTATAGCGCTTGCTAAGTAAATACCTTCACTAATTTCTAAAGTACAAACTACTCCTTCCTCCTGTAAATCTGTTTCTATATAATGTATTGATTCACATTGTGGTGGAATTTCTAACCAAGTATTTGTACACAATTGTAAGGGAATGTTTATTATACTATGTTCTACTGAGAGTGTTAAAATGTTATTATTAAAATCTAAAATCGATTTATATTTCAATAAAAAGTCGTTTCCTATTATTCCACTAGCCGTAATTGGTAAGAAGTCAAAAACATAGAATTTATGATGTAAGCATTGACCACCCACAAATAAATTCAAGTAACAATATCCAATTGTCTTTATTTTACCGCCAATACCATTTATGTAAATGTTTTCTTTAATTAATGGTAGCCGATGTTCAACAACATATTTATACTTAAGAACTGAAATTGAAGCTCCCGTATCAAGTAGCCAACTATAGTTATAATTGTTTAAGGATAAATTAATAAAACAAGTACTACTTAACAGTGGCGAAGGGTGGATTTTTATAAAAGGGAAGCCGAAGATTCCGTGGACTTTCGTTCTACTTTATATTACTATTATTCTGTAGTTCATAGGTATTCGTAGGCGCCCCAAAGTGCGCCGGCGTTTCTTATATTTATAATTTAATTTCACGATGTTTTATCACACAACACATTATTATGGATAGACAATATAATCTAACACTATTAACGTGTCCCTTATAACAACAAACTATTAAATTTGCTGATAAATAATACAAACAAGTACTTACTTACAAAAATATTCCATAGGATCCCAACGCACTACGACAAAAATAAAGTCAACCAATGCATAACACATAATACACAATCATAAATAATTAAACATACAAATTTTACTACTTTAAAGTACGTAGTACATAATTACCTCAATGACTTTAAACAAGAAAGCGAATTTTATAACCTATTTGCAGAAAATAAATAATTCTGTTTTTTCTTCTAATGGTCCTATCGTTTACCGATGATTCTGCCAAAGTCAAGATGGAGAGAATAAAAAAATAAAAACAAATAAATATAATTAAAAGCTGAAAATTCAGAAGAAAGACTGATTTCTATCAGATTTAATTTTTTTTTTTTTTAAATCTCATTTATTTAAAGATAGCCATACATCGTATAGATTTAAATAAATTGATAAAAACAAAAAGGAATGTCAATGGCAAATTAAGTACTTAACGTAAAATGAAATGAAACTTCGTTACAATTGGTCGGTCCACTGGTTGCAATAGTGCTTTCTCGCTCTCGCAATGTTGTAGTTGTATCTTTTATCCTTGTCATAAGCCGGTGGCCATCGGCTTATATGGTACCTTAGATCGACGAAGACAAAGTGTCACGTGGCCGTACGATTTCCGTACGTATTGTTGTACTGGATTCCTAATTTCGCGACCGGCTTACCGCGCCCCGCGCATGCGCGCTTTAGGTACTCTCTGACTGACCCATAACAAGTGGTTAGTTGACAACCTTTAATTACTAGATGGCGTTATGAGTACGTAAATAATCATATTGAAAATTATTATTACTATAATTTTGTATTATTATTGCGATTTACGTAAGAGAATACTTTTTTGTTTTATATTATTTTGTATTGAGTGGATGTTGCATCATTGATTTATAATTGATTAATAGACAATGCTAAGCGGTTTTTGCAAAGGTAAGCCGGTAGGAATCGAGTTATATGGACACTTCGCCACTACTACTTAATGATAAAATTTTATCATTAGTCTCGAAAAAACATATTATTGGAATTTATAGAAGTTAAATTCGAGGGCTCCCCTGATACCGGTTCTGATTCAGTAGCTACGTTCACATGGTGTCTTCCTCTATTAATATTAGAATTAAAATAAGACCTACCTCTATTGGGCCGTCTGGGTACAAAGGCTTGCTGCTGACTACCTCGTACATAACTGTTGCGGTAGTAGTTTCGACCACCTTGACGTACATTGTACGCTGAAGCTCGTTGGTTGTATCTACCATTTCCTCGAGAGAAATTTGAACCTCTGCCTCTAAAAAAACGATTATTAAAACCTCTAGCGGTTGACATGGTCATAACTTCACCTGAGTTAGCAGACGACTCCGACTCTTCGTCCTGGGCTGCTTGAATTGCGTCCTTGAGAGTACTGAAATCACGAGCAGCAATTATTGTGCTCAACCGACGGTTTCTCAGACCATCGGAAATTTTTTTAATGGCGAATTGCTCATTTATTGGCTTTAATACATTATAATTACTAGCGTTACCATTGGCCTGTGATACAGTCAAGTTGGTAAATAATTCCGAAATTTGTTTACCATAATCTCTAATAGTTAATTCATTTTGTCTCATTCGAATTAGTTTTGTCTGTAAGGCACTTACCGATTTTTTTGGTAATAAAACTTTTTTCATATCTAAAACTAGTTCATTTATACTACGGTAACTAGAGTTTAACTGTAATTTTGCGGCTTTAGATAATCTACTTTTAAGGACAAAGTCAATTAGCTTAATTTTACATTCAGAGGACTCAAGAGTGGAAGCATAATACTCGATATTTTCAATTAAACGTTCTGTATTTACCTCCTCGTCTGTCATGAGGGGCAATAAGCTTAAAGCTACTTTGATATTAAAAGTTGACATAGTTGTATTTTCTGACTTACATTTACACAACTCTAAAACTTCGTTATATAACGTATAAAATGATTGAATATTCGAGTCAATCAGCGGCGTGTCGCTACACTTTATATTTCCTTTTTCTATATCAATTTCAATATTTTTTACACACAACTGATACTTCGAAAAAATTAAATTAGCTTCACTTAACTTTCTTATTAATACATTGCCTTTTCTACGTCCTTGACCAATTTTAATCAAATAAACTCTAATATCCTTTAATTCTATAAACAATTTATTTAATACATCTGCCATAACTTACCACAAACAAGCGAAACGTTTCAGAACACATCGTATAATAAATCAATATAGTTCACTAAATAATGTTCATTAACTTCACAAGACTATAGTCTAGACGAAATAGTTCATATTAAAGCCCGATTTTTTTTTTGTTTTTTTTTTTTTTTTTTTTTCCGAACTGCACTTTGAATTTATTTATTTTTTATATATTTTTTTTTTTTTATAATGTATAATTGAATAACCACTTTTTTTTTATCACTTTTTAATCGCTTTTTTTTTTTTTTCCACTTTATCACTGACACGGTATACTAGGCGTCTAGTACATTCTTAAACACACTTATTCACCTTTGTTGATTGTGTCTGTTGGTGCCGAATACCTTAGAGGTCGCATATATCGTCGTCCTTCTGCTCACGCGAGCGACGCTCACGCCGAAATATAGATCGCCGTAACGTATGTCGATACAATTCTTGCTGCATCCATCGTGCATGACATTTTTTATACATCCGATACACTAATATAATTAGCCCGATTCCAATCACCAAGGCTATTATCGATAAAATAATATTGGTCGTACTTAAGTGAAATCGAAGTTCGTCCACGGTAGCCTGGTTAGACCCAGCTGCATTTTGTGCAATTATTACCTCCTCCCGAGATTGAGATTTTCCCATTTTTTATAGTTTTTATTCTAGTAACCGTGACACTTGAAATGAATATCAACCGAGATAGTGATTGATACATCGTACCACACACGAAGTTCACCAAATGTTCTAAGTATTTTGTCCGTATATGGACTGGCGCATCGGCGCGCTAGCGGGTGTCAAGTACGCGACGGCGACGCGACGGCGGCGTGGCTCGGGTGGCAGACTCCTTCGGCAGGGTCGCCATGTAAGGTGTTGTGTTAGGAGAGATAATGAAACAACAAGATCTGGAATAATACTGCTTATTATTACTGTACCATCGGATATATATTATGATTACAATTGATACATGTTATACACACACTACAATAATTAAAATAAATGGTAAAATAAATTAATATAAATGGTAAATTTGTAATATCATGCATGTTGCTTAGACTTTTTTGATGTGTGTAAATTGTCCATTATGCGAATGACCGAGGACGTGGTAAAGGTATAGGATCAATGTTCTAGGCACAAAATTGCGAATGCACCGATTTAAAGGAGAATTTGCAGTGAAAGCACTGCTTTTGGAGGAAGGACTTTGTCCAGCAGAGGACGTATATTACCTGTATGATAACGATAATTATTATCGTATAGATTTATGAGTAATAAATTATCATAATTATTATGATAATCTTCTTCGGTGCTCATTGCCTTGACATAGCAATCAAATATCATAGTTACTACAAAATTACATCAGAACATAGTACGCAAAATTTATTATAATTTCAGTATCCAATATCCACCAAAACCACAGTAACCTACATTTGACATCGTGTTATTTAAACCAACGCACACTTCCTATATTATAATATGGTCAGGCACACGAAACAAAGAGCGATTGATTGCAAGGCCTTACCTTGTACGCTTGTATCCATAATTATGCTCAAAACTAATTAATATTCATATAATGACAGTCTTGATTCGGCGAATTGCATATCACGTTGTTTTGATACCAAGTATCCTACTATGGACCGTATTAAAAGAGACTGTAGGGAATGCATAATCAACTTCACCATTCTATTTCATTGTATAATTAGCTGTGTTCCTTTTGTAGTATTTCATGACACCAAGCGTGTTATTAAGCTAGCATATAGCTAATTAGACATTATATAAATATTTAATGTCTAATTTGCTGTCAAGAGAGGAGTCATAAAGCATTTTCATCATCAACTAGCATATCCCAGTCCACAGCTGGACATAAACGCGCTCATACATTTTCCAACACGCGATCACACAGACTCCACAGATCACGGTCCTGCGCCTTCCGCATCCAGTCCGACTCAGACATTTCTGAGGTTGTCAGTCCACCTAACTGGGCGTGTTACACTGCGTCATAGTCAGTCATAATATAAACCAATATTATATTAGCATTTTTTTTAACTGGCATGGTAACTATCATTCATAACCACTATTAACTGTAGTACAATAAGAAGAACCTGTCAAATACCCCGTGCTTAGCGTCAACACGACACGACGCGACGTTCCGCTGGATTTACGTTTCCTAATCTCTGTCATTCTAGACCTTGCGCAAAGTCGTAGACTCTGGTTTCGCGCTGTTACCGTTTTGTAAGCACCTACCTACATATATACATACCAAAAAACAGACCAAATATATAATTAATCTAACGCGATTCCTTTGCGTAGCCATAGTGCACTTTACACTAAAGAGGTAGTGTTATATTTCTAAGTAAGTTAAAACCTCCTTGTCTATCTAGAATGAGCTCATTCCTGCTAAAAACAGCTTGCTATCCTCATGAATTGTACAGTAGCTGTTCGCGAAGAAAACTTCTTACAGTTAATACTTGTAGAGCTGTGCACTATACAATGCTAGCAAAACACATGAGCGGTAACACGTTTGCGACATACGTACTGCCACATTATGCAGTACTGAACCATTATTGTATACTAAAGGAAGCACGGCCCTTGTTAGTTTATTGAACTAGTGACAAAAAAGTAATAGGTGCCTACGTTTTGTTAGAATATATTTAGGCTTTGAATGAGCTGAATAATAATGAGAGTCTAAGTATTCTGCGCTATTCCTTGATTTCTTATGCCTTATTTGCGAGACCCTCTCACGGAAGTATAAGACCGTTTTGTCTATACATAACATGTATAGCATGTCGACTAATCGCAAGACAACACACAGAGCCCGACATTTGACAGTGATTTTAGTATTGAAATCATTGTTGTTATATTACTTAATGCCAGTACCCTATCTCATTTACAGTTACCTTTTTATAAATAGGCGTTTAAAATATTAGGTGAAGAGGCAAATTACTAATACTCATAGCGAAACAAAACTAGATCGTCTAACCATAAGATATTAATTTAGCACATACTTATTGATTACGTCTATAATCAATAACTACCATTATTGATTATGTTTCATCGAGACTTATTACCAAGTACCTATACATAGAGTAATATAAAGTAAATTATAGTTTAAATTCTATAATTAAGAAGTTACTTATACCCACTAATAATACCTAATTGTTCTGAAGTAAAAATATTTTATGTCAATTAATTAAGACCGTTTAAAATTATATGTCTACGATAAATACAGGGCTTCTTTTTTCGAAGTCTAGACAAGCTTTTTCACAAACAATAGAAACGAAAAAACTTGAAACATTTATTTTAAAACTTTTTCATGTCTCGAAGCAGTAACTAACCACTTTTAAAATAACTTCAAATTGTCTGCTTTTATGTTCAAAACACGTTCACCATTAAATAACTATAGTTTTGACAGTTACAAATAAGTTTGGTAAAAACTACTGAGATAGCAAAAAAGTCAATGAGAAAGTGACATTTTTATCTTTACGAAAAAGCGTTCTTGTCCCGTCCCGGTTGAAAAAAATGGCGCATTCTCTCGCACAAATGACATGACAGAAGCCTACAATGTTCCGGTCGCCCGCAGCCATTGCCACGCACAAAATGTTTCGCTGACGAGACATGTTTCAAATAGCTATACCGTAAACGTATCATAAGGATACGAGTTTCGACAAAGTTTATTACTAATAAAGAATAGACGATCTCCATTGAGCGGAATACCTTTTTGATTAAATGCTAAAGTTTAAAATAGTCTTTGGTGAGACAGACGGCAGAGTTTAACCGCACAAACAAAAGACACAGCGGTCAAGTTTGGCGATTCAGCGGCAACTGGCCGAGTCTAGCATATCTCTACCCTACCGCATTGCGCCTTGCCATTGTACCGCACACCCAAACACCATTATGCAAAATAAATAGCTGTTAGCGTAAGTAATGACCAGGGTAATTATAATGTTCCCGCAGATATTAATGCTTTAAGCCACTATCGTGTAGCGTTAACTATTTAACTTATGTTATGGTTAGAAGTGTGATTAAACATGTCATATGTTTTGCGAAGTTGGAGTAGGTACATGCATCTCGTTAATCGCGCGGCGGATAACAAATTCAGAACGCGAGACATTGTCGACATTGCCAGGGGACATGCTTCCGAGGAAATGTGAAAAGTTATCAACTTAGACGTTATCTCAAAACTATGCCTCACATCTGCCTCGACAACGTGCCAAATGGAAAAAGTGGAGTTTAATAACGAGCGTCTCGTGATTTCTTTGTCAATATTTTGGTGCATTCGATTTGTCAGATTTGAATAATATGTAGTTTAGTTTTTACATAAAGAAATAAAGTGTTAAGGCATTGAAAACTTTAATACAATATTTAGGTAGAAATAAATACATAAGTAATAAAAAAAATGTAATTTAAAAATGCAATTGGGTCTGTATTCAGCAGCTGTAACTTTTTTATTATTATGCAAATAAATGTTTGAATCAGAGTCATAAAAACAAGATTAGACAAACAGATATAGAGTTTCATTGATTATTTGTTCAAATAACTTCAAGGTTATACTTTCCTTCACATAATATCGACGTGATATAGCTTCGGATTAATTAGAATACCTAAAACCCTATTAAATTCTCCTCTCCTTTAGCTTTTAGAACCTTGTGGTCACCAAGACGATGCCTTTAACATAATCTTACTCTAGGTTGATTCACCGCGTCTAGGAGCTACTATTAGTAACTTTATTACAAAATGTACGAACAATATAAAGAGTTTAAGCAAACTTAAGACTATAACCAAAAATAAATGTTAACAATAAGGGACCAACCAAAAATCAAAAAGTTTGTTTTGAAAGCTGAGTGAGGGATTTTAGTAATTTATTACGAAAGTCTTATCGTTCCTTGTAAACACTTTACACCTCGAAAGTTTGAGTGAACAGATAAGTTAATGGATTATTTTTTAAGGCAATTTAAGTGTCTTAAGGCAAAGTGAGAAGTGATACGTGACTATTTTTTACTATAGAAACTAAATACCGGTTAGAGCACGTCTCGTGAACCGCTGCCGGTTTATTGTGCACCTGACTTCATAAAACAGTAAATGTATCGAAAGAACCTCTTATTTTTATTTTATTACCTCTGCATCCGACACTTAATATTGATTTACTAAACCGGTCTCATTAGTAATCTCTGACAACTGTTTCTATCTATGTTATTAAAGAAAAAATAAATTTATGAAGCGTATAAAATCATCTTAGTAGAATGTATTTTATAAAGCTTGGTAATATTAATTCTACGATTCAGTGAAGACGAAAGTTGTAATTGTAAACAGAATGTTGTGTACGTTAAATCACTGTGTATATACGGAGATAATGGGTGTTTTAGTACTTGAAATAATTTTATTACTTCACAGTGTTAGTAATAGGATAACATACAAACATAGCGTCGGTGTGCTCTCGCTTTATTTAAGAGGCTTTGGTTTGTTATTAGCTTTACAAATGTGTGAGCTTAAGGCGTAAGTCACACTGTCGGCTAATCATAGTTAGATCTTCTTGTCGTCTCATTTATAGGCACAATACATACCGGTGGATATTTGAAAGGGCATGCTCATTATGAAGAAAAAATGCTTTACTATTTAAAGGCAGGCCAGGCAGATTGGTGTCATCGTGAGTCAATATTATTCGGGGATATTAATTATGTAATGTGATTTGTATATACAAAGTAGGAGCTTTAGAGAGGTTAGCAGTTGGTATAGTTTTGTAATAACTTACTGTATTTTATAATCATAACAGCCCATTAATGTCCCACTGCAGGGACGGGCCTCCTTCCATGACGGAGGGATACTTGGCCTACTAGTACCACGCTGGCCAGACGGATTGGTATAGGGTTTAATTTCAAGTTTTCCTTCTTTTCATTTCGTAAAGATTTAATATTTACGGAAAGTCCCTTAGTCGATTTTTACGACACCCGTGGGATGAGATGGGGATTTTATAAATAACAAGAAAATAATGTTCTGACGAATGTGTCACATAGCGCCATCTCGTCCCAAACTAAGTAGAGCAGATTCGGTAAAAGAAATACGGATTACTTGTTAACAGTGTGACCAACCCCTAAACTACAGCTTGAGGGAAAAAATACGGTAGCCGAAATAAAGAAGAAAAATGTCTATGAGCTTAACGTTTCTTTTCGGAACAAAAGCAACGTAAAGATTCTTATTAAAACTGTGGTGTTGGACTTAAGGTTAGTGGCAGTAGTGGTTTTATGTACGGTATTGGACAATAAATGTTTTATAACGGAACGGTTGAGTAGCTTGTCCTCGAAACTTACATTAAACTGTACAGACATGTTACGTAGATGTTACAAGTACCGACATACTAACTTATAGATTTTAATTTTTTTTTATTTTCTTTTTTGTAAAATTTCCTTTACTTTAGAAATGTGCCTTTCTTCTATCGTGTCAATGGTCGAGAACTCAAACATTTTCTCAACTGTCTACTTGAGAACACGCCAGTGTAACATGTGCCGAAACGTCAAACAATATAAAGGTAAATAGCATGCTACCTCAATCTTCAGTTTACGCATGCAATGCGATAGTTTAAAAGCTATAAAAGTAACACCCTTAAAAAATCTAATATGTAATGCTGATCGAGCACAATGTGTCACACAACATTATACACTTCTCATCAAAAAAATCGAAACAGTTGCAAGTTTGTGTTTTGTAAGGATTATCTGGAAAATGTGTATATTTAGGAATATGTGTTATATATCATTTAATAGGGAGTTTCTAATGAGGTTTTCAAATAATGATGTTAATGTTCTAAATACAAATTAAATTTTCATAGATTTCGTATTTTGTTTAACAAGTCGTTTTCACCCTGTACGTAGTTTGACGGAAAATGATAAAATTAGGCACGTAAATGAAAAAAAAGCTAGAAAACGTTTATTTAATAAACCGTATCGCACACCCAGAGTTCCTCGCTCCTCTTATTACTGTGTCCATCCGATGTTTACCCGCAAAAACCGCCAAGTGGTTATTACGGCTGAAAGATTGCATCTTAGCGTCTCGTCTTTTCATAGAAAACGCTATCAAGAGACTGGTTTATTCACGCGCCGTTAGAGATCTGGCAGAAAACAGGTAACTTCTGACCGAGTAGATCGATTTATAGTAACACCTTTCTTACAAAGTCTTAATGTCTTTCAACCGCAGCAGCAGCTTCATGATGAACCTATGGTGGCTGTAAGTGACTCTACAATTAGAAGAAGGTTAAAGAAACGTGGACTTGTACCGTACAAGCCAGCAAATAGGAAGGAATTACCTGCAGGTCATCGAAAAGCGCGCCTTAACTTTTTACGTAATTACCTAAATTGGTCATACATCTAGTGGAACAAGTTCCTCCTTTCTGATGAGTGCAAAATTGTTTTGTATGGTAACGATGGAAGGACTAAGGTCTACAGAAGTGATGGAAAATGCTTTGCACCATGCAGGATTAAAAGAAAAGGCCATCCATGGTGGCGGTTCATGGACTGTTTGAGTAGAAATTAGTGGCAACGACAAGACAGAGTTTGTCTTTGTGTTTGGGTTCCGTCGGCGCTTTCTTATAAGCATAGGTACATCGAACAGTATCTTGAACCTCTTCTGATGCCCTATGCACATTTATTTGACCCCGGTTTGACATTTATGTACGAGGGTGCTAGGGCAAACACCGCGAGCGTCGTAAGAGATTATGTTACTGAAGTCGATATCTCTATTATTGATTGGCCAGCAAGAAGCATGGACAATAATGGACATGAATCCGATTAAACATCTATGGGATGAATAAAAAAGACGAATTAGTGTAAAAGATCATGAATCAAAAACACTTAGACAGCTTTAAAATGCAATCCAACAGGAATGGAATAGAGCGCCACTATTTTTGATCGTGACTCTCATCCGATCGATGAAAAACCGTACAGAACCAGTAATGAGAGGTCGGGAATGGTATCCGAGTTATTAAATAAACGTTTCCTAGGTTTTTTTTCATTTACGTGCCTAATTTTATCATTTTCCGTCAAACTACGTACAGGGTGAAAACGACTTGTTAAACAAAATACGAAATCTATGAAAATTTAATTTGAATTTAGAACATTAACATCATTATCTGAATACCTCATTAAATTCCCTATTAAATGATATATAACATATATTCCTTAATATACACATTTTTCAGATAATCCTTACAAAACACAAACTTGCAACTGTTTCGATTTTTTTGATGAGAAGTGTAATATAATCGTAATTGGCACCCACAGGACAGGCTTGGCTAGTGTGGGGCCACAGGGTAACACAACATTGTTATTTTTTTTGTTGATAATAAACGATATATTTTTTTATTTCATAATTTATTTTATAAAAAAGACAACTCCCGTACTAGAGATCAAATTTATTTATTTATTTATTTATTTAACACTTTAAATACATTTGTATAAAGGCGGACTTAATGCCTAAGGCATTTTCTTCCAGTCAACCTTGGATGATGCAGAGATAAGGATAGATGTGGTAGGTGTTAAAACAGATTAAAGAAAGAAATATAAAAATGAAGTATGATGTAATATAAACTAAATACTTAAAATATATAAATAATAAACATACTAATTAATGGGTACACAAATAAACAACTTATAAATATATATATATATATATATATATACATATATATATATACATATATATATATACAATATACAAATACTTAAATGATAAATTTATATATAAATATATAGAGTCCAATGACATACTAGCTAAACAATAATTTTGCTATGGTTTGCTTAACAAGAGTTGACGAACTTTATTCTTAAATACTTGCCGACTTGTGGACATCCTGATATCGAGAGGCAGGGCATTCCAAAGGAGAATAGATTGGATAGGGAAAGAAGAATGAATGAAGTCAGTGTTGTGAGAGGGACATAATAGAACAAGATTATTAGAAGATCGCAGATTACGGTCGTGAGTAGAACAGAGGTACTGAAAGTAGTTAGTTAAATAGACCGGGGGAGTAGGAGAAGTAAGAAAAGAGTAGAGAGTAGTGAGGGCACGCATGCTGCGTCTCTGACGAATGGGTAACCATTGCAGCTCAGAGCGAGAAGCAGACACATGGTCGTACTTACGAAGATTGTATATGAAACGAATGCAGTTATTGAGAAGCCGGTCGAGTTTGTTGAGAAGGTCTGCATTCAGGTCATAGTAGCACACATCACCATAGTCAATAATAGGGAAAATCAAAGACTGCACAAGCATTACCTTGGTTTTCGTGGGAAGAAAGTTTTTTAAGCGGTAAAAGGCTCGCAGGATACCAGTGACTTTTCTACACAAATTTGTTACTTGAGTATGCCAGCTCAGAGTCGTGTCGATGTACAATCCAAGATCTTTTACAGATGCACATAGATCTATTACTGTTCCATTTAATTTAATGGGCGGGAGAGACGATACGTCAGTTCTGGCTAACATGCGCTGACTTCCGACAACGATGGCCTGACATTTGTTTGGGTTAACCGATAATCCGTACTCCTGTGACCAGTTTTGTATGTGTTCAAGGTCTCGGTTAATCTTGTTGACTGCAGATGGTAGAGAATCAACGTCGGCCTGTGCGTAAATCTGCAGGTCATCGGCATACAGGTGATACGAACATTGAAGATTAGGGGTAATGAGGTTAATAAAAATTGAAAACAGCAAAGGAGAAAGAATACCGCCTTGAGGAACACCAGAGCCGATGTCACACCAACATGAAAGAGATTCATCGTTGCGCACCGACTGCTGGCGTCCCTGAAGATAACTTGAAAACCATTCCAGTGCTTCTGAGGAGATCATGCTGTAGGAGAGTATAGCAAGCAAGATGTCGTGATTAATTGTATTAAATGCGTTGGAGAAATCGATTAAAACTAAAACGGTGACTTTTGTATCCTCCATACCCTGTCTAATATCCTCGGTTACTTTTAAAAGCGCCGAGACAGTACTATGTCCTGGTCTGAAACCTGATTGAAAGGGACTTAAAAGATTATTTTGCTGGACAAAAAAGGAAAGCTGTTTATGTACACAGGCTTCTAGGACTTTGGATAGAAAAGGAAGAATAGAAATAGGACGAAAATCATTAGGAAGAGAAGGGTTTTGAGTTTTAGGTAAGGCGATTATGAATGCTTTGCGCCATAAGGATGGGTAAGTTCTGTTAAACAAAGAATAATTGACAATGTGAGTTAGTATTGGAAGAATGCTGTCAAGGATCATGACTATCATGCGACGGCTAATGGTATCGTAACCGATGGAGTTGGATTTAATTGCACAAATTATTTTCTTGATCTCCTCATTAGCAACTGGAGAAAAGTGGAAGGACTCAATGTTAGGGCGAGGCAGATCAGCCAGGTCATGGACTGTCTGAATCACGGTTTGGGGATCAAGCGCAACTGATGTGGAGAAATGACGATTGAGATCGTCCAAACTAATTGATCCAGGAAAGTCAGCATGCCGCTGTTTACCGATACCTAATGTTCCTAAAAACCAGATATCGGCTGGTGAAGAAGAACTGATGTTATTAAGGATGTCACGGCGTTTAGAGTTACGTATCACCTGATTACACCTGTTCCTCGCAGATTTATACAGAGCCCAGTTTTCATCACTTCGATTCTTCTTGTATTTACTCAGAGCACGATCCCTACACTTTATCACAATACGAACCTCATTTGTGATCCATCCCGCAGGAGCGCGTTTCAATTTTACCTTTTTTAGAGGTGCATATTTGTCGAATAAGGCAAGAATGTTTTTATTAAATATTTCGACCTTGGCATCCACTGTATCCGCCTTAATCAAGTTATCCCACGATATGTTAGCGGCATCCCTACAAATCTCCTCTTTATCGATCTGTGCAAAACAACGCATGTGCAGAAGTTTAGGTGGAAGTTTAGGAGGCTTAAGAGTGTAGGAAAGGTATAAAAGATCATGGTGGGAAAAACCAGGAGCAAGAAACTGGCCATGAGTTGAAACAAAAGAAGGGGAAGAGATAAGAATTAGATCTAGCCACGTATCATTACCGCTGTTGTTGTGATGAGTTGCCTGCAAAGGTAATACGTGAAGACTGGCTGATTCAATTATTTGTAAGAGTTTACGGGAACGTGAGGAACTAATAGATAAAAGATCGGTATTGAAGTCACCCATGATGATAGTGTGTGCATACTCTGACCCTAAAGTTTCCAGTATTGGTTCAATACTGGAGAAGTAGTTAACAGAAGGGGGACAATATACGACGCCCAGAGCAAATCAAATCCTTTATTCTGGGCTATTTTATAAATAACCGTAGAATAGACACAAAGATCCTTAGGATAATCGTTTACGGATCTTATTAAAATTATTCATGCGTGGGATTCTAATCTCTTGAATGACAGCTGGATAACGCGATCGCTACGCCAGCGATACAGATAAAATCGGCCTTATTACAGAATACGGTCTAACTATAAACCACGATTTATTACGTCACAAAACCACTGTTTTTGAAATTTGTTATTGCAAAATCAGTCTTAACGCTAAAGTGTTAAAACTGCTTTTGTATTAACAAATTTATGATTTTGTGTTTGTTTAATACAAAATCAGTTTTAACGCTTTGGCGTTAAGACTGATTTTGCAATAACAAATTTCAAAAACAGTGGTTTTGTGACGTAATAAATCGTGGTTTATAGTTAGACCGTATTTTGTAATAAGGCCGAATATGTTTTTTTTTTAAATGAAAAATAGAGCAAATGATTTTAGTTTGATACAGATCACTTTATAAAATGAATTACGGTTGAATTAGGCACTCTTCTGGAAGAGTTTCTTCATTCGTTTGTTATAATTTTTAATGTTTATTTCGGCAGATCTCAGACATTTATACTTTTCATCAAAAAAAGGTGCAATTCTGTAAATTATCGAAGTAATTTAAATGGTTTTAAAAGTTGGAGTGGTATTTAATTGGATCTGTTTGTCTCATAGTTTTTTATGAGAAACCAACAACAAACAAAATATAGCTCAGTTGACTTAGCGGAGAGAGATCAAAGTGATTTTACCTATAGACGACATATGTTCGAATTTATATTAGTAGATTATATTAGTATTAATATTAGTAGAAAATAATATACAGTACTAAGTATGGACTATCAAACATTTGTTTTGCGCACTGTACCTAAGTGAGAGTGAATCGTCTCTGTACGTCAACATTTAGTGTCTGTAACTTTTATTTTGCTTACACGAAGCGTAAGATAAACGACCTGTAGACCTTTTTTACGTAAGAAAAACAAATAAAATATTGTGATGTATGTTTATGTGTGTGTAATAATTACAAATGATTATGTAACTTAAGTGCTTTTATTTTTAGGACTCCTTTTGTTTTGATATTTATTTATCAAAGCTAGTTTTTATATCTTACTTCTATCGTTATACCTATCCTTATGGTGATAGATAAGAACACATAGTGTCACCGCCCTGTTTTATTCTATTTTGGTGGCATAAATGCCACTATCTCAGCTGCCTTCCATCCTCAAAGGGTTTCCCACCCGCGCATGATATCTGATTTTAAGTACCGAACCCATGTGCCTTAAAGTTTCTATCAAAACAATATCCAGTATTAGATTTTACTTTACTAATTACTTTCATCCGTGTGGTGACGGAGTAAGAATACAATATGTCACCACCCCCATCTCATTCCATAGGTGTCGTAAAAACCGACTTAGGGACTATCCGTGAATATTATCTTTACGAAATAAAAAGAAGGAAAACTTGAAATTAAACCCTATACCAATCCGTCTGGCCAGCGTGGTATTAGTAGGCCAATTATCCCTCTGGCGTGGGATAAGGCCCGTCCCTGCAGTGGGACAATAATGGGCTGTTATGATGAATTACTCTTACAATTAGGTACACCTATCGATCACACTCACTATGTTTTTTTACTGAACCCGTAAAGCAGATTACATGTCAGAGCCATAGTTACATGATAGACATTTAAAAGTAATTATCATATTACTGTAATAGTTGTTGAAAGTGAAAGGCTATTGCAATAAAGTCTATTTTAAATTATTTAATTGTGTACGATTAGACGAGTATATCTGATTGCCCTGCGTCTAAGTTCGGTCTCCCTATGTTATGTTTACAACTGTAGAAAATGTAATAACTAGCTTTATAGGGCTCACTAGCGCCGCCACTAGAAAAAAAATCATAATTCGCAAATAAGATAAATAATGTTGAATGTTGATAACAAAGTCTTGAGAAAAGGCAATAAAGTATTTGTATAACACACTCTCAACACTTTAAATGTTTTTTAATTAGGTAAATTTCGCATTCGAAAAAAAAACGGCCGTTTTTGTTAATAATGCAATATTTATTTAATTGAAAAACATTTCAAACGTAAAGAGCGTGATAATCAAATACTTTATTGCCTTTTCTCAAGACTTTGTTATCAACATTTATCATTATTTATCTTATTTGCGAATTATGATTTTTTTTCTATTGGCGGCGCTAGTGAGCCACGTAAAGGGCCTTAAGGAAAAGTTTGAAAGTTTTCAGTTAAGCCCAAAAATTAACAACACTGAAAAATAAAGAATACTAAAAACAATATTTCCGTGTAGTGACAGAGTAAGAATACAATATGTCACCACCCCATATTTATTTATTTATTTATTATGGGTCTTCAACATAGGCAATACATTAGAAATTTATTTATAAAATTACAGAAACATGGCGTGCATTCCTTCAATTACAGGAAACCACAGCATGCGAATATAAAAAAACAAACTAAAATAATGACAAACTAAATTAAAAACAAACATTGGCATCATCATATGAGCGTCGTAAAAACCGTCTAAGGGACTATCCATGAATATTATCTTTATGAAATGGAAGGCAGGAAAACTTAAAATTAAACCCAATAGCAATACCAATGCAAAGTGATATTAGTAGGCCAAGTATCCCTGAGTACCGGGAGGAGGCCCATCCCTGCAGTGGGACATTAACGGGCTGTTATGATGAAAAGACAATAATACCCAAGTTTCTCGTCATAATAGAACAAAATCTATGTCAAACCACAATAACTGAAATAACACAAAGAAAGTAAAAGTATGGAGACCTTAGAATACATTTTAAGCAACATAGAATTATGTATTTACCATTTTATTGTATTAGGAACAAAATGTAGAGCACGTTTATTGTATTAGTGGCTCTATTATGGACTGTTTGCACAACTGATGTGGATGGCAAATGGTTCTATGAAAGAATTTTCGTCACGCACTCTATATTGCTAGATCAATTTTGCTTTGTTGAATAACCAATAGTATATTGGGCTTTTATCTGACAATCAACTGTTGGGAAACTAGTTATAGAATGATTACTGGTACTTACATTTGTAATTCGTTTGTTGCATCACCTATTTTGATATTGCATTGCATCTTGTAAGTTAGAATACTTTGTAATGGTTATTCCCGCTTTAAGAATGCTCATGCTGTCAAAACCAACTCAGCTGTCGACGAAGCCTAAAACATTGTTGTTTCACCAAACGTCGCGTGAGAAAGAGAACAACTCATAGAAAAGCAGTAAGAAACATGCACATGCACACGCATTATCATCTGAGTCTTAAAGCCATATCATTTCTCTATATCTATCTCGCTTGCACTTACGGGTCTTTTATTCTTATATAATATCTTCTATCTCTTCTTGGAGTTTTCGGATGATAACGTGTTATACAAATAGGTACTATCAAATCAAAGCTGAATCACGACCCATTATATTCTAATTTTCGTATGACATTCAAATGCAATAAAACCTAAATTCGTTTAAATTGATGTAATCACACGTTTCCCTAGAAAACAAATTTGTTATTTTGTATTGACGTAATGTTCTTGAATTTTACGACATAGACCTAACAAGTATGAAATTTTTAAACGAATTATCAAGTAGATGGATCATGGTTCAGTTGGTTCAAAAGTACATATATTCTTGTATCAGTGATTTTTACTATTTTAACATAAGTAATTAAATATTTCAACCTCATTATTATTATTTTGTTAGTTGAATTGACTGATGATTACGGAACTATACGACTTTGAACATAGACGTAAATTATATAATAAAAAAGCGTTTAAAAAAGTAACGCGTCTCCATTTATTTAATAAAAGCATACACCTTTAAAAAATACAAAGATATAATATGAAAATAGCTAGCTGTATCAATTTCGTTCAAATTATATTATTTACAAGAGTGTAGGGTTGCCACTACTAATGCTAGCAGAATTTTTATACTTACTAGTTATCCATTCTTGCTCAACTTGGGTAAGTACAAAAATAAAACCCTTATGCAGAACTTAAGGGGCTTATTGGGATTTTCCTTTATTCTAATCTCTAATTTTTTTCCACCCGCCCTACTCATCCTGTTTCCACTCCGAAGTTTGTTAACGAGTTTGTAAATGTGACGTGACACCCAAAAACTCGTGAGTCCACACCTCGTCACCAGTAACTTTACATTAGGTATATCATTTTTATCATCTACCATGTCCTAAACGACTCTCATGCGATTGAATTAACTATACTAAAAAAAAACAGTCAAGTGCAAGTCTGACTCGCGCACCGAGGGTTCCGTACGAACCTATTTATTTTCCCGCCAAATTGCGATGACGTCAGGACTCTGGCGGGAAAATTAATACTTAAACAACTCTCACGTCAGCTGGCTAAATATTAAGTTTCCCGCCAAAATTCTATGACGTCTCGTCTCATCAAACAAAAAGCGCGTTACTAAAAGTGCGACAGCAGTTAGTCGCATTGCAACGCGCTACTGCATCGCGACTGTATTAATGCAAACGCGCTACCATGTCGGGTACATAGGGATAAGAACGCAGGGAGTGAAGAACCATCATGTTTACATCGTGACAGATGTGCAATGCTTCACATCTGAATCTGAGTCCGCTTCAGGGACTGTTTCGAAGTGTAGAAACGACGGCATCGCTACAAAAAGTCGTCGTGGGCGAGGGGCTGTCTACGATTAATTCCCAATTCTTAATTTCCCGAATGCCTCATTTTCACAATTATAGTAAATATATTTATTGATTTGATTTGATTGATTGATGACAGATCCCAAATCTTATGATTAAAAAGGTTAATTATTATAATGGTTATAATAACAGTAATAATATTGAAAATAAAATTTAGCTTTTTTTATATACATACGTCTTATAACACCAAATACTAAAATGCTGGCATAATTCTATCAACAGATATTATAGATATATAAATTCGCTTTGCGTATGTGTAATGGCCTCAACACCCCGCAAGTGCTCGCGAGTCTAAAAATCCGCGCGAGTAACCGAGGTTTATTATTTATATTAAAAAGCACAATTATTCCTAACTGTACTTTCTTTTGGGAGGCACAGGACCGCGCAAGGTGGCAGTACTTGGAGGAGGCCTTTGTCCAGCAGTGGACGTCGATTGGCTGATATAATGATGATGATGATGTACTTTCTTTTGAAAAAACATAATTCGTACTATCTAAAATTGTGAAAATGAAACATACGGAAAATTAAGAATTGGTAAAATTAAGAATGTTGATAAAGAAGTATTCGGCCATAAAATAATTTGTAAAATTACACACGGGGAAAATTAAGAATTAGGAAACAATAGTTGAGTCAGACCTTAGGTATTTTATTTAACTGGGCAGGTATTGCATCTGATAATAATAGGATCTCTTTGATGAAAGAAATAACGAAACTTCTTACTGGCAAGCGATACTAATTGTCATAAATGACATAAATAACAGATTTTATTGAAGTTTAAAAAAAAATATTCGGTAATATTCGACGACGGTCGGCTCGCTGTCGAACCTCCCCTCCGCCAACCCGAAGGGTGCAGAAAGTGGAGGCGAGATGCAAGATGTCGATGGCGGAAACGAGCACGGTAAAATTGCCTAAAATGATTTTGAGAAAAAGGTAATTACGTAGAAACTTTAGAATATATCTAGTCAAAATAAAATTATTTGAATTTTTGAATGAATAATCTATGCCTAATCCCAAAATATATTTTCCTTTATAAAAGTTTAATCCTATTTTATTACGCTGAAAGTTGTCATAAAATGTGCATAGAATTATGAACTTTGAAGCCTCATAACTTGTAAATGAATATTATTTTTACTGTTTTATTTATCAATAAGCCTAGATAATAACGAGACAAAACGATATCATCTATAGTTTTGAGTATTTATTATCTAATGAAGGAGCAATTAACTTTCTTCGTTTGTATGGAATTGCGATTGAAATGCTCCCCCTTAAGAATCAAAGCTTTGTTGCTGCCATATGAAGTAGTGAAGAAAATTACGTAATAACTAAAGGAGAACTATCGTTTTCTTTATCATAGAATATTATTTTCTCTGGGGCAGAACAGATTTAGGGTAGACTCCTAACCATTTGAGAGGAAACCAGTGTATAAGTCTTTAAAAACCAGTACATATGAAAACCAAAAATTAAATAGAACATGGAAGTAGTAGCCCAAATTTTCCGTTTGTCAATGAAGGACCGTTCATGCTTAGTCATTTTTTATGCTGTTATGATAACTTCGAATAACAATGTTTGTGACAAATTTGAAACCTATGGTTTTAGTAGTAAATGTTAGAGTACATTCTAAAATGTATACTATATAAAGGCTTTAGCCACCTTACAACCTAATTTTATCCCCCTCTATTATTTTCTAAGCGAACTTATTTTCACGATACTACTAAAAATACAAAGATAACTTTATTCAATATTTTTCCTGGGTTAACCCAGCTTATACTTACAAACAGTCCGGAAGAAACTACTTTGGCAACACCTTATACAGATATATTACGCAGTTTCCTGCAGTTTTCTTATATAACAATGTTTACAATAGGTAAGAGAGCGAGCTCCAACGTAATGTTCAAACTGAGTCGAAAAGATGGGCCGATTTTAATAAAAGTTGTATCGACCCGTCTACAGATTGCGGATATTTTTAGAATTCAGTTGGCAGTTTATTAGCCATCGTGTGGTATAACTAAGCACGGTAACTGTTCTCGTCTGATGTTAGTTTGCTTGAATAAACAAAACTAATTTATGTAGACGAGTAAATAATATTGTTTATTTATTATTTAGAAAACGGTCTAAAATTAATTTAGGTTTATATGGAGCTGTGGCGCCCTTAATTATCGGATATATCTTTATACATTAAAAAAAACTTGCTAGTATAGTTGGATTTAGTCTAATTTACCAATACAAGGCATTATTATTTAAAAGTTATTAGCACTAATAAATAAAATACACTCAAAGCGTCACGCTCAAATAATTGAGGGAAAGCTGTACATTATACATATTGTTATAAGACGATCTCTAGTCTTACAACCTCCCATTAAATTATGTGATAATTAATTATTATGACTATTACTGCAATCTGTAAAGCCCATTACGTTATTGCCTCATAAAACTTCAATGATTGTACAATAACATTAAAAAAAAAAGTAAAACCGGTCAATATTTTATAATTTCTGAATGACAGCTGCCATTTTAATACTGCGTTGGAGTTTAAACATCTGTGTGTTAATATTATAATTATTATTTATTTTGATTTGCATTTATATGATTGACGATCTGTTTATTATAGGTATAGATGACTGCTACGTAAAGTTTTCAGGTCGATTCTCTTAAAACAAAACTTAATGTGTATGTATTTAAACGTTTTGGTTCATTAATCTGTTTGTTTTCTGTATAAGTAAAGTATACAAGTATGTATATCTTATTGAAACTGTTTTCTATGAGTAAGTAAATGCAAATAAGTATAGCGACGTCTTTATTACTGGATAGTTGTTTATGGATGTGATTTGGTACTCCCACTTTTATGTACTATCACGACGCTACCTTTATCATTAAATAATCCTTGGTTATTGTTATGTATGGTATACAATGGTTGCAGGACTTAATTACAGTTATCTCCTATGTAAAAAAATGACGTCAAGAAAATGCAGCAGTAGAGTTTGTTGCGCCGCTTCTTCTCTACTAGCGCTTTGGAGGCGGTGGTAAAGTTTTCTAAACTTTCAAATGTTATAAACTTAGATTAAGTAGTGTTAGATGACGTCAAAAAGATACAATATTATTGTACTACTTTGAATAAATAAATGAATACTGAATATAAGTATCTTATATTAGATTAAAAACTGTATTTGTTATAAATTTTAGCCTAAACACTTAACTTAAGGTTAAGCAGTTTAAGTGATAAAGCTAATTTAATTACAAATAGGTGTTCAAATAAATGTTAGTGGGCAGTAGCAGTTATTTACGCTTATTAGTTACCTACACAAACCAATTAGTTTCACCGACATACAGTAAAATGAATTATTTATGGTTCAGGAGTAGGTACATAAATCACTCACAAATGTAAGTACATCTCAAAGAGAAATTTCTTCAATTAGCTTGTAATAACGTGGTTTATGATAATTTATTTATTTTGGGTCATTGGTATATTATGTGCTGTATAAATGTATAATTTGAAAACAACTAAAAATATTGGAATTAAATTTTCATTCAATTCAGACATATATCACCTATACAATAATTTCTAAAATACAATAAAAATAAATCAAAATGTTGCAACAAAAATAAATATAACATTAGAGCCAATATCTATTCTATATATATATATAAAAGAAAGTGGTGTTAGTTACTCCACTTATAACTCAAGAAAATTGGCAGGAAGGTAGTTTATAGCCAGCAAAAGGACATAGGAGACTTTTTTTGAAAAAAAAAAGAAAAAAAAATTAATGATATGGGTAATTTATTAATCACCAGTAATTTGATTTAGTAGTTCAAACGAATGTACCCCTGTTGTATTACCAACAAAAGGAAGTTTATGATACTTTAATGAAGGCAATCGATGATGAAAATGGTGGTTTATATTTCCTAGGTGCCCCTGGTGGAACTGGCAAGACATTCCTCATGTCATTCGTTGTAGAAACTGTTCGGGCGAGATCTAACATAGCGGTTGCAGTTGCTTCTTCTGGAATAGCAGCTACATTGTTAGAAGGATGCCGTACGGCTCATTCAGCATTCAAATTACCGTTGACGACCATCTGCGTTGTTTGTTTTTGCGCCTGATAATAAAACAAAAAATGTCGTGTATCACAAGGTACTTAAATGAGAGCAACCTATGTACTAAAATACAGAAATAATTATGAATGATTAATGTAGGTATTTTTTTATTTGTATTTTTTCCAATTAAAAAAAAAGTCTGCTCATTTATTGCCATTAGGGCGGAACAAAGTTCGCCGGGACAGCTAGTTTAATATATATTTAAAAACTAAATTAGAATTAAGTACATAACATGTAAAAACTATACAACAAAATTAAAATGACGTTACAAGACATTTACCCCCTTACTCATAACCAACTCTTAAATTTTAGTCAATTGATTAGCTTAAATTCTTACGGTTTTGTTTGGTATAAGGTTGGTTTTACTAATAAAATTTTCTCTAAACAGTGATTATATTTAAGAGGCGTTTATGTAAGGGGGTAAGTCTATTATACAGTGACTAAATTAGCTACAGGCATATAAGCATTTAGCCATCTCTTTCACATGTAACTTATTGTGCGACAGCTTTCATGGACCTTTCTTTGACTAAATAAACACAGGGTAAAGTCCTCTAAATTACCAGAAGTACTATTACAAAACTAAAAACTACGCTGTTTGTATTTTACCCACAAATAATTTCAATTTCAATACGTAATAACAGTATTTGCTAAAGTCATTTGTATTTTAAGAGCATACTGTTACAATTACTACTCTCACAATTTACGAGACCACCTTGATCAAATCTTGGTGACCAAGGTAAACTGAAGCAATACTCTAGTACTCCACACAATCATTAATACTATTTCAAATTGGTTTGGTGGGCGTGCCTGTACCACATCTGTAGGTGTTGGCTTTCATATACAACCAATGTAATTACAATGCTCTCAAATTAAATCATCATAACAGCCCATTAATGTCCCACTGCAGGGACGGGCCTCCTTCCGGGACGGAGAGATAATTGGCCTACTAACACCACGATGGCCAGACGGATTGGTATAGGGTTTAATTTCAAGTTTTCCTTCCCTTTACTTCGTAAAAATAATATTATTGGTTATTCCCTCAGTCGGTTTTTACGACACCCAATGGGATGAGATGGGGTGATGACATATTGTATTCTTACTTCGTCACCACACGGAGAATAACACAAATTAAATATTACCGTACTAATTGTATTAGTCTTACAGGCTTATACGTCAATCAATTACTTTATAGTTGGTATAGAAACTCCGCTTACGAGTACGTGTCTTGCATTTAGATTAATTCAATTTGATCTAAGTATCAATTTCTTTGGATATCGTGAATTCAAGATGTATTTTATTTTTATAATTACCGCAATGGACTTGTGATCGAAATCAGCTTTATTTTTATTGAGAAGATTGAAGACGATTATGTTAATGTAAAGTATTTAAATGATAAATTTTAGCCGTGGAGCCCCGTGGCTATCTTTTATGGCAACAATTTAAGTGTCATTCTGATGTCAATTAAGTTTGATAAATATTACTGCACGTACTATCAGTGCATATTAGATAAAGATGCAATAGTTCGTTGTTAAGCCAGCTAATACCATTAACAACGGAAAAAATAAAGTGAGTCAAAAAAACAATACTACGACAAACATAGAAATACCAATTTCCTTAATCTAAATAAATTGGTTGACTGTTGATTCCATTCTTGTATCAAAAAACTCTGTCTCTGTTAAAAATAGAAATGAAAATCAAATTAGTTTTAACTGAATGTCAGATATCTACTCGTCTTTATGATTTATATCTATCCGGATTTATCCAGTTGTAACCCGCCCTCAAGCGTTCTAATTGTCTTTTTGTGTTTTGTTTTTTTAATCAGGAACCCTTACAATCCTAAGCCGTAACTCACTAAAGTTTTATTGTACCCAAAGAGTTGGATAAGGCCTTAGGGACAAACAGACATAGATTTTTGATTAAGTCGCTTATAGGATTATATTTATTGAATATTGAGTGTATATTTGTAAAGTGATTTGAGGGTTAACCATTATAAAATATGAAGTACCTATTCATTCGTAAATATCGTACTTGAGTCTGGAACAGTTTGAACGCTGACCTTTGACCGCAATTTCACTGTCATTCATAACCATTTAGGTCAAAATTGGAATGTTTACTGAAATTTGGACGTCAGTGTCGTGATACAACAGTTAACTGAATTTCCATAGTCGTGGGGGTCGATTATTAAGCAAACGGTCGTTGGTCACGAGCCGCTAAGTTTCTACTGCACATTAATTATGTTTCAATTTGCCCAGACTAAGTGCTCTAAGACTTTGTTGGAATAGCGGTTACCGTTAATACGAGACTAGTTATTACAAATATGAAAAAGCTAATACTTAGTGCTGTTATAATAACCGCCTGCTGGCATAAATACATGTGTAATATTATACCTGGAAGATGGCCGACGCTTTATACCAAGCTTAATGATATGCGTTTCAATAAAAACCTTTTAAATGTAACTTTTATTGATTTTGTTTATGATCCAAAGACTACATACAGGTACTTTTATTATTATGATTTTGTTTTGATGGCTCATAATAAATTATTATGTAATTAAAAATACTATTTAATATACATTTTACAGTTTATTTTATATTGTTTGTGCATTAATGGTACAGGGTCATTACTACCGATCAAATTGGCGCAAATAAACAGTTCTGGTTCTTTAAAAAAACACGTGTAATATAACATTTTTTTTACGTATAAGAGGCAAACGAGCCAGTAGGTCACCTGTTGGTAAGTGATCACCGCCGTCCATGCAAAATGTTGCCATGCAACATTTTGTTAAAATCACGTGTTAAATATAATAAAACAATATATAGAAAGTTATCTTTACATCTGAGTGCTGACGGACTAAGATTCAGACGAAGTCCATATTTTATTCGATAAATACTTAGATAAAGAAGATT
Organism: Schrankia costaestrigalis; assembly: GCA_905475405.1. Lineage (NCBI taxonomy): Eukaryota > Metazoa > Arthropoda > Insecta > Lepidoptera > Erebidae > Schrankia > Schrankia costaestrigalis. The sequence continues at coordinate 12,993,867 of FR997827.1, forward strand.
TTAAGTCCACGTATTATACAATAATTAATGTATCATAGTTTCATGAATTACTGTTATATTTTAGGTTTATTTATTTAACGTAAGATTTATGTCCAATTTTTCCCATCTCATTTAAAATAATACTCCGATTAGAAGTAGTACCCTCTTAGTCCAGTTTCATGACACCTTTAAAGTATAGTAATATACAAAGTAAATATGAAAATTTTTACTTTGTATACTTTACTAGACCTACTTTTTTAGAATTTTATTTATATCCTCAAAACATACGAGGTAAACATAACTTATATCGGTCTGAAACAATCAATATTCCTTTATTTTTAGGAAGCCTAAATCCAGCAATACATGACCTTTGTCTGCTACGAAGCCTTATTTTAAGAAATTAACGTATCACTTTCTCAGTATAATTTTATTAAACCTCATTTTAACGTTAAAAAAGAAATCATTTTTCAATAGACCTTATTTCAAAGAAGTTTGAAGTCATAAATAGTCGATATAAAATCGAGTGTCCGTCGCAGACTCTATCAAGGATTCTACTGGGAGGTAATTCGTTGTCACCGTCAGAGAAAAGGCTATGTTTTACTGACGGCCTTCTTTGCTCTTTGAACTTCTTGCTCAGTAAATTTTGCAGTTTACTGCTTCTTTGACCCTGGCGGTCGAGGCTTTGTCGTAATGTTTGATATTTGGAGAAGGAAAGGCGACGGTTTTAGACATATCTTAGTGTGTAAAATTATCGGGATTAAGTTATATATGTTAGTAGGGATATATATTTTATGGGACTTGTGTTAAGTTTATCTTTCTTTAGTATCCTTTTGCGATAGCCATGATAGCCATAGGATGAGATGAGATGAGATACATTTTGTACTTTTACTGCGACATCACCAATTACTTATCGTATTTTAATACAAAAATCTAAAAACAACATAAAAATACACTGAGTCAACAAATAAAGCATAACAATATCGATGTAATGTACTTACTTGTGTATTTTCATATCCTCATTTCTAATAAGCGTCTAGGCAAACAATTTTCTATATGTATTCCAATGTTACCGAACTAAAATTGTTCTGTATTATGTTTTGTAAACATAATAATAAATCGAAAAAATGTATCAAATCGACGTAGTTTTTGCCGGGAGCAATATCAAAAGTTCAGCTTTATGTGAGCGAAGTAAATAGAGTTATTTTTTGCTATGCCACCCGCGGTCTCTCACTCCATCTGATTCGGCATTTATAGCTAGGGATAGTGCGAAAAGAATCGTAAAATCCTCGATAAAAGCGTTTTTATTGCATCCATACTTCCATCTATGCTTCCTCTTTTAGTTGTGTAATTCTATCATGATTACTTATCATACTATACAGCCAATACTTAAACAAGGACAAGTAGTTAACTTTCAATAAGTAGTTAATAATCTGAAGAATCAAATACAATATTTTACAGCAATAAAAGCCATTAAGCATAATTTATATCGACCATTTTAGAAGATAATTCGCCCATGAACGCTCCCGAAGGCATCCCGAGTCACGACGCGATCTCGGTCGACTCCAGGGAGAACAGCTAACCTCGTTACTTACAGATACGACTCTGACTAGATTTTGCAAGCGAGCAATGCCTCTGTAATTCATTATCGGCAGCGTTGCAACCGGTACGGCTGCGGTACGGAGCAGCGGCGACGCGGCGGCGGCGGCGATCATTTGTGCCCAGTCGTGATTACAGCTACGCTCAATGGAAACCGATTTCCTCTCATACACTCTCATTGAACGCCACTTTCTGAACGCGTTATCATGTTAAACTATCACGACTATAAAACAAGGCATCCTTACCAATCGCAGTTGGATGTGCAATTTACAACATCCGTGCTCTTTTAAATAATCGCTTAGTATATGCCGCTTCTATATGTGTATACACAGATAGTTTAATTAATGATATATGATTAATCTTAGGATTTTTCTTTTCTTCTCTTTTAATTAGAAAATCACACAACAATTAGAGTTAGAGTTTTCATTTTATTTCTCTTGATTATTTTAACAAGCTTACGTAAAGTAAATTAAAATAATTGTGTTGTGATAAAAAGTTCTTAAAGATCGAAGATCAAATGTTTTATTGCATAAGGTGGCAAACGACCTAAAGACCCACTTGCTATCGTAAGTAGTAACCACTTCTCATAGAAGTGAGCTATGCTAATGCACTTCCAAGCGAGAGTAATGTACTCTTTAAACCTAGCTCTTACCTAGGTCATTTGGTAGTTCATTCCAGAACCTACACGTATATGCACTAGAAACAAATAGATGAGATGATTCTACATGGTAACAATCAGAAAGGTAAATACAGTTGGGCCTGTAATGTTCAGAGGTAACAGTTACAAAAGGCAGACAAATAAATTTAATTTGTATAATAAATTCTATTTTTATTATTGCATTCAGTCTACTTTAATCAATTATATTAAATTTAAAGCCTTACGATAAACATTTATGTCTTATTAACCGATACTACAACGGCCACATTACTTACAAAGCTTGATATACTGACTTCCAGAGCTATCTAAACTGCAACCATTTTCATGTAAATAGACCCACTACCTAGGTAAAGTTAAAAGCGGGGTTCTGTGCAAAGTACTTAGATTCGGCGCCATGTATAGGCACATTGACAACAGTAACATAAATTTCGGCGTACGTTCACGTTAACAGAGCGGATGTCAAGGGATGAAAAATGCAGTCGCGACGGGCGTCGGGTGGTATTGAAGCGGCGCGGTGCGCAGCGGTCCATGTCAATGCGACTGATTGCGAGTGCACCACGAACTGAATCAACCTCCGAACACAATGCGTCATTTGCATTTAAACTACAACACACGTGAACTGAACAGTTTTATCAATGATTAAACTCATCCTCTGACGCATCTTGGCGACACAATGTCACTTTTTCTATACTTTATATCACATGCTTACCATTTACTGTGTTAGTCATACTTACTCGTACTTACTTGATTTTTATAAGTCTGGGATATCATATCAAAAGTCCTAGATACTTGTTAGGCTTATACTTCAAAGCTACCAAAGTGCATCACCAATACAAATACCTGAAAAATCTCTAAAAATTAAAATAACATAATACTTAATCCGCATATACTCGTACCATGCATGCATTACACAACGCCATCTAGTTACAGAATTAGAACCTCTTTTAGACAGCTAAATAAAATAGATTTATGAGTTATTTACTTGATTTTGTACTTACTCCATTATTATCACTATATACCAAGTTATTAACGTCTTACTGTAGTTAAAATTATTTAATTTATTATACAACACTTTGCGAATAAGTTAGTGTTGTGTAATAAAGAATATTAATCCTTCAACAGGTGACTAACAGTGGTAAAACAGTCATGTTTGCGAAAATTAAATAAAATTAAACGTTACTACATAAAGAAATAGTGGGAAGCTGTAAATATTCTTAAACTATAAATAATTAAGCGTACTTAAAGTTGTTCATGTTAACTTAACAGCTTCCTCAATATAAATACTATTTACTTACTACCACCCTTCCTTTGCATATAATTCTTTATTAAGTACATATTTTTCTCTTTAGGGCATAATCTACATTTTACAAAATTATCACTAAAGAGGAAGACTGTTTGCAATTACAATCCGATATTATTCGTTTAACGGAATACAGTTCGGCCAATCAACTATTTCTAAATATCGAGAAATGCTCCGTTATTACATTCACTAGAAACCATAGTCCACTTCAATTTAATTACAAAATTAATAATATATCGCTCAATAGGGTCACGTCCGTACGTGACTTAGGTATAATCATGGACTCTGAGTTGTCTTTTAATTTACACGTTGATCATATTGTTAAAAGGGCTTTTCGACAACTTGGGTTCATATTGAGGATCTCTAAGCCTTTTAACAGTATACATACACTGAAACTATTGTATTTTGCTTATGTTCGCTCTATTTTAGACTTCTCCTGTATCATCTGGAGTCCACATTACGCTTGTCATGAAGCGCGAATAGAAAAAATACAAATAAAATTTGTCAAATCTTTGGATTATCGTTGGCATCATAACAGAATATCCTATGAAGATTCGTTGGATCGTTATAATCTGACCACTTTAAGTAATCGCAGAAAACTATTTGACCATGTGTATTTGTTCAAAATAATAAATAATCTGGTTGATTCCCCACACATTCTTGAAAAAGTATCTTTTAGAATACCTCGGCCTAGCTCTCGTCTACAACATTTATTCTCCGTTCCATTTTATAGGAGCATATATACACGTAACAACTTCTTCAGACGCAGTACTGATGATTATAATAAGTTTTTTTGTCAATTAGATCCATTTACAAATAGTTTGTGTATTTATAAGAAGCAGCTACTCGATTTATTGTAAATTAACCCACTAACTATTAGGTTATAGTGTATTTTTGTTTGTATACCAACAACTAACCTACTAATATCTTTACTTTTTGTTATTTTGTATTCCTTTTTAGTAATTGCTTTTATGGAACTCTAAGTCAATCAGAACCATATTGATCTTATTTACTATTTCTGTAAGCGACTGTTTGTTTTCCTGAATAAAATAAAAATAAAAAAAATAAAATAATCTTTGTTGAGGATGTACTAAATTAAATGTTACGACTGTAAGACCTCTATAATGGAATGGAAGCGCTAACAGCCAGGTGCAATCCTTGGTTTTTAATTAATACCGATTACGCAATGCCGCGAGGTCATTCTATAGATGGGTGACCGCTTAGTGGTATACCACGGATTAATATATTAATCTCCATCTGGTGACGGAGTAAGAATACAATATGTCACCACCCCATCTCATCCCATGGGTATCGCAAAAAACCGATTATGGGACTATACGTGAATATTATTCTTTTTATTTCGTAATTATCTTTACGAAATAAAAAGAAGGAAAACTTAAAATTAAACCCTATACCAATCCGTCTGGCCGGCGTGGTATTAGTAGGCCAAGTATCCCTCCGTCACGGGAGGAGACCCTTCCCTACAGTGGAACATAAATGGGCTGCTATGATGATATATTAATCAGAGCGTCTCCGTGCTTCGCAGGGCAATAGTTACACCACGTCAGCGGTCTACGGGCCATTTAAAAAACTCTCGACATCAGGTTGACTACTACCCAAACAATTAAGCAGCACAATTGGATTTACACATTACTTTTAGGTCTAACATTGGGGCGAGCAATGTCCGTCGGAGGACGCTAAGGTTATTCTTTCGAGGTCATACCTGGAGTTCCCGACAAAAGGCAACTGGGTAGAACACCGTGTGATTTAACTCGGGTGGAGAGTCCGATATGCCCATAACACTGACAGCCTTCCGTATCGTTAAGTCCGTTTGGAAATTTCCACATGTTTCAAAAATATAGATCTAACTACAGAAAAAATTAAAAACTTACCTTAAATACTAATTACTTTGCTTTCACCGTCATCGTTTAGTCGACTACATGCAGCAGTACTTTAGACCGGGGGTATCGGAATATTAATTGAAGCAAACACGTACGTGGGCGTACTTACCCTAACATTGATTGCGTCTGGGCTCTATATGCACACCACGTGTATTTGCTCACTTATACTTTACATGGATCGTTTAATACATCAGTTGATAGGTAAATAAATGAAATCAAATCCCTATTTTTGCAAAAACAAATATTCTCATTCTCGTTTTTTAAGAGACAACTCCCGCGCTAGGGATCATGTCCTGCCTGAGTCGCCAGTACTTTTACAACCCATTTATTTAACGGACATCCTAACTCCGAACGAATTCATAATTTGGAAATCACACAAAGAAAAATTGTAAAAAAAAACGTTTTTTTAATTATTATTTTTTTGTTTGTCCTGCGTGGGATTTGAACCCGCGACCTCGTGCACTGCATCTGTCACCGCGACCCCCGCACCATCTTGGCTGAGCTTTATAAGTACTTCCTAACTCTGAGTAATAAAGGAAAGTTATATAAATAAGTGAAAAACATTCTCTAATTCATAGTTTGTAAGAACACCTTCGTTTCCTTCCATCATTTCTACAAGATATGCCACTTTTCTTAGTCTTTTTGTTCTTTGCATCGAATTCGTAAAGTATGTAAATAAGTGAAAAAAAGTATTTATGTAATTCATAGTTTGTAAGAACACCTTCGTTTCCTTCTATAATTTCTACAAGAAATGTCTTTGCATCAAATTCGTATCAGCCTCGTCGTCCTGCCACCTTGGTAATGTTTCCCATTTGTTCATCAGATAACATAATAATACTTAATCCAGACACGTGATAAACATTAGGGATTATATTCTAACATTGACTGGTACGTGACCCGAGCTTAATTGCGTATATAAAGCAACAAGTTCCTGCTTGTTTATCTTTTCAATTAGACAACCCTAGGATTTGCAACTCCCATTAATGTGCTAGGAATAATCATCATAACAGTCCTTTAATGTCCCACTGCAGGGGACGGGCCTCCTCCCGTCACGGAGGGATACTTGGCCTACTAATACCACGCTAGCCAGACGGATTAGTATAGGGTTTAATTTTAAGTTTTCCTTCTTTTTATTTCGTAAAGATAATATTCACCTTATTTGGTTTTCACTACACCCATGGGATGAGATAGGGTGGTGACATAATATTCTTACTCCGTCACCACACGTAGAGGAAGTATTCAAGGAATAAGTGTCTACTATATTCTGTTTACTGGCTGAATTAATTAGTAGGTATAAGTGTTGGCTTCGATAGTCTAAGTGAATCAGCAGTTTGCTCACTTCATAGAACTTTCATTTCATTTAATTGGATGACTCAAATGTGACAAAAGAACAATTTAAGTTCGAGACATACACAGTAAATGTACGAGTACATCACGATCGATACTTCGCCTACTAAAACCACGCTGGCCAGACGGATTGGTATAGGGTTTTATTTTAAGTTTTCCTTCTTTTAATTTCGTAAAGATAACATTCACGGTATTCTTATAATTATTATCTTATACGGAATCGTATTCATTTTAGAACAGTAACAGTATTAAATCACACGGTGTTCTACCCAGTTGCCTTTTGTCGGGAACTCCAGGTATGACCTCGAAAGAATAACCTTAGCGTCCTCCGACGGACATTGCTCGCCCCAATGTTAGACCTAAAAGTAATGTGTATATCCAATTGTGCTGCGTAATTGTTTGGGTAGTAGTCAACCTGATGTCGAGAGTTTTTTAAATGGCCCGTAGACCGCTGACGTGGTGTAACTATTGCCCTGCGAAGCACGGAGACGCTCTGATTAAATCATCATAGCAGCCCATTTATGTTTCTCTGTAGGGAAGGGTCTCCTCCCGTGACGGAGGGATACTTGGCCTACTAATTCCACGCCGGCCAGACGGATTGGTATAGGGTTTTATTTTAAGTTTTCCTTCTTTTAATTTCGTAAAGATAACATTCACGGTATTCTTATAATTATTATCTTATACGGAATCGTATTCATTTTAGAACAGTTTAAAGCCGAGTACTGGCAAATGTTAAATAGAGCGGGAACGTAGGGAATTATTTGTAGTTGGTCGATTTCGATGAGGGTCGGCTCGTATTTGCTCGCGGCATCACGCGCCGGTAAACCACGCAGGCGCGGGCCCACCGCGGTGCACGGAGAGACTACGCACGTGTTTTAAGCTTCGCTTTGAAAGAAAATGTATCTGGTTGTGTCCACTGCAACCCACGGAGAGGCTACGCATGAATTGACGTCATTGATACATGCGTGTCTTGCTCGAATACGCGGTAACATAGCTCAACGCTGTCGACGTGGGTCTACGTTTCTACTGGAGTACACGAATATGACTGTCGACAGTGTACAGCTCACTTACCGCAGCGCAGTTTAGTCCGTGGATGGCAGTGGCACGTGCGTAGCCTCTCCGTGCGCCGTGCCACGTTATACATAGTCGTGGGTCATATTCGTGCACTCCAGTGGAAACGTAGACCCACGTTGTCAAACAAATTAATACACCCAGCTAAAATGCGCCGCGTGCCCGTGTACAGCATGCGCCGCGGTGGGCCCGCGCCTTTAACGTGGCGGCAACCGCTTTGTAAGAGATTGCACTCAAACCGATTGTTGACATGATCAAGACCTATTTGTATTTCGCATTTAATGAGACTCTAATTGAAAATTTTCAATTGTTTGCATAGCACGTAAATTACAAAATGGTTATTTATTCTCTAAACTAGTTAAAGAGATAATTAAATCTATTAATTGTTTTTCTACGCGTGAGTGTGTTCTAATTTTAGTAATTGATTAAAAAGGTTTCTATTTAATTCGAAACTTAACCTGTGGTTCAACCGGTCAACTATATATCTAGCTAAATGAAGTAGAATTTATATTACTTTAAGCTAATATCGTTCACGAATAGTATTCATGATAACTACATACAACACCTGTCATTGTAACTCAATAAACTACAAAAAGTATAAACTACTAGCTGACCCGTGCCCACTTCGTTGTGCGGCGAAAAAGGCGTCCCTTTTTTAAACATTTCATTACTGCTCTAGACATAGCGTGATACTATATAGCCTATGATACTCCCTGATAAATGGACTATTTAACACACAAAGAATTTTTAAAATCGGTTTAGGAGATCCAGAGTTTACTTCCTACAACGTCACAAACTTACAAACTTTACCTCTTTAGTATACTTAGATAAAAAGTATATGTAAAGGCAGACAAGACACCTAATACTAGTTACTGTTACCAGTGATGATTGACATAATAGTGTACTTAGGACCTGCTTTTTAATCACAGTATTCAAATCTAATCAAACTTCATTTATTAGCCATTAACAACAGCCTGAATTAATGACAATAGTTACTACCTATTGTAACATAATTATATTCTTAAGAATTTATTGTTTGGACTACAATTACGTACTATTTTGTACCTTAATTAAACGTTATGAATGACACTCCTGTCAATATTTAGAAGTAATTAATTGGTGTTTCTTCCTGTGTTATTTAAGGACTCATTTAAGTAAGCAATTATATTTTTATTACTTAAAAACATTCAATACTTACAGGGATATTACAATTTGTTTTCTAATAATTAAATGAAAATTCGTCATTATGTCCGCGTGTTTCTGGAATCAAAGTTAAATTTGTAGTAGATAACTACATTTTATTCGAAGGTTGTCATGAAAACCGGCTAAGGGACTTCTACACAAAAGTCAACATCTAGAAAGAATGAAAATCAATTCCATTTTCCCAAAACGGTGACTCCTTTTCACCAAAAACTCCGAGCACTTCACTCTGTAAGTCCCGGAGTAATAAACTAAACGACTTAGGTAGGACCGATAAGGAAACTCCATATAAAATAGAACAATAGAAAAAATAATTAACGTACATACTAACTATATTATTTAAATGCAAATATGCTTCATTTATGTAGTTCACAGACATAGTTCAGGGTTACCATGCCGCAAAAAGGTAGCGGTAAAGGTCTTTAACAATTCTATTATAAAGTAAGATCGTATCGAATTTTTGATACACATCTAAACAGTGGCTGGAATCATATTGTTGATGAAAGTGTCTGACTTCGTGAGAATATTGTTTGTTTGACATACAATGAACTGTTAAACAATAAGAAAATTATAGTAGTCACAAGTTCCCAGACTATATTTATAGTTAAATGTTTTTAATGTCTCAGTCGTAAGTTGGTTCTTTATGTTGATTCACAGATTTTGCTATTTCTTTGTTTGTATGAAACCTATTACTTGTAAGGTAATTTTTGCTTCCATAACTATTTACTTTATACATTTTTGTGTTTTGATTCTAAAAAATATTATGTGATTAATGTATTTTGAAATGTACTTAATGAAAAAAAAGAGTAAGTACGTTTACTGTTTAAAGTATAAAATAATAAAAAAGTATGTATGAAAAACCTTTTATTCCCTAATGCACAGGATCACGAGCGTAAGAGTCATTTTGAGGAGGCCTATTATGTTTTGCAGTGGGCGTATTTTGGCGCATATGATAATGACGATTAAAATTCATAGCGACAACAATTAACATTCTTCACAATAGATAACTTAGTCATCACTTTCTAATACACATAAAATGAAAGTTCATCGAGAACAATTTAGATTGTTTTCCAAAAAAAACTTGTGTATTTAGTTGAAAGCGAGGAAGTTATTATATCTACCAGGTCACCATGTTAATAACTGCCAAAACAAATAACATAATTGTTCTTTTGTTTCGTAATGCGTGAAACTGTTGTTCTACCAAATTATAGAAGCGTCTGAGTCTAGTCACGATTGTACTTCTTTTTAGAAATAGAATAGAAATAGAAATAGAAAAATTATTTATTTGCAGCAAAACATACAAAAAATGAAATACTTAGTAGCTACAATAACTTATATCTAATTTGCCGCAAATCAGACTCAAGTCAGCAAATACTGGCTAAAGATAACCAGCGCTGGTCTTCCCCTGAGACTGGTTGACGAGTGACGTACGGTCTACACATACAATTCTAGAAGTTCTACACATACAATTCTAGAAGTATAAGTGTTCATAAACACATAAGAACTAAAAGGCAAACAAATATGGCGTCTTGTCAACCACAGACCATACTAAGTCTATAGTTAGACTTGGTCTTTGACCTTTGTGAAAAATTTTTAATTAAATAAATAGTAAAATTCAAGAAAAATAGTGGTTAAATCAAAGTACCTACCTAATAATTTATCAAGACAAAATAATTTTGTTATAGCATACCTACATGTCTAAAGCTACTTTACATAAATTTTCATACACATCAAAGTAAAATCAATCAATGCACAAACTAGTGAAATTGTGAAATTGCAAAATGTACCCAGTACATATTTGTTTACAAAAGTAAGATAAATGGATAGCATAAATATTGTTATCTCTTATTTTCAACAAACGATACTTAAACCTATATATATACACGGGGGATTCACAAATACACAAGCACACAGAGGTGAGTACGAATGATGCTGGTTCCCAAAATAAATACATAAACATAATCAATTAATATATTATAAATAAATAAATAATTATAATTATTTGCCAGCGCCTACAAAGCACTGGTGTCATTAACCAGAGCTTCCTCGTTTTTTTGGTGTTTCAATACAAAAGATCTTATTTGTTTTTTAAACGCATATATGCTTGGCAAGTTCCTGATTGGCGGTGGAATATTATTCCAACACTTTGAAGCAGCATAACGGAAGCTTCCCCTAAAAACAGTTGAACAATGCCGCTGAAGCCCCAACTGTACTGAGCAAGCGCGGGATACACCGTTCCTATGACTCGAGCGCCAGGAAAACTTGTCATATAAATATTTAGGTTCCTTAAACTTAATGACACCGAACAACAGGCATGACAAATGACACTTACGACGGTGCTGCATTTTTAGTAAACCGTATTTATTCAAAAAAGGAGTAACATGAGACCTAAAGGGTATGTTAAAGCAAAAACGCGCGCAGGCATTTTGAACCCTCTGTATAACTTTTTTTGTTTTCGCTAACAATCGTGGGGCAACAACGACATCCATATAATTTAATTTCGACAATACAAGGGTTTCCGCCAACTGTACGCGTAGTTCCTCTCCTAAGAAAGGTCTCATTTTGTAGAGCAGCCTCAGTCTATAAAAACAAGCTCTTACACAACTATCCACATGTTTCTCATACCTCAAGTCACTATCCATAACAAGACCCAAGTTTCGGGCTTCGTACACACGTTCAATAGGATGTCCCATGAGCATAAGCTTTACAGTAGGATTGAGACTAGTCAGCTGCTGCCTGCTACCAAAGACAATGTATTTAGTTTTGGCAGGATTTAGCAACAGGCAGTTTTTGGAGGACCACTCAGCTATCTGGCAAAGATCCTCATTGAGCCTACCGATCGTCTCATCTACATCTTGCGGCTTACACGACAAGTAAATCTGGGTATCATCAGCGTAGATATGGTAATTAGCGTGCCTGATGTGGGAAACTATATCAGCTGAATACAGGGAAAAGAGAATAGGTCCAAGGATAGAACCCTGAGGTACGCCCGATGGCACGGCCATTTTATTTGATACGGCATAGGAACCATCACTACGACGCAACTTCACGTACTGATACCGGTTAGTGGTGTAGCTATCAAACCACTTTAAAGATTTCGTGTCAAAGCCATAAAATTTTAGTTTGGACATTAGCAGACCTATATTTATGGAATCAATTTTAGATTTACGTACCTTCCATAAAGCGCTTTGCCGTGCGGAAGTATTCATGATACATTCAGCATTTTTTGAGGCTCTTAGAAGGTTTTGTATTAAGTTAAATAGTATGCTGATTAGATTTCTTACCATCAAGCTGATTAAGCAATTCTACCTACTAACAAGCCAAGCTTATATTACAGGGACTTAATTAATGATTAAAAAAGAACAGAAATTAAACTAAATATTTTTATCAATAATGAGGCATTATCATAATATGAATTATCATAATATGATAATGCCTTATTATTGATAATAGTCTAGTTATTCGGTGTAGATAATATTATTATCGACACCTAATAACTAGACAACTGATCGGCATGCTAACTTTTATTTTACATTATTTCCTTATAGAAAACATCCAGTACAAATTCGTCCCATTAGTAGAACAATGTTGTATCTACAAAATGTCTACTTTTCAGTAGAGCGATTTGAAGTTTTGCGCTAGCATTTTTTGCTTATAACTTTTTTACGGAAGACTTTAGCCATGTAATATTTTTACAGTGTACATAGATATAAATACAGCTATTAATGATATAATTATTTAGTCTAAAAACTATTCCTGTGCGTAGATAGTGTGTCGCATGTGCATACATAACATTGTACTGCCAACGAAAACAGTTCAGGAGCTGTCTCTTGAACACATGCAACGTTATTTGACCAAATTAATCACGTTGTATGTGCAGGTGAAACAATATTTTACGAAATCCTAAAATTATCTCAATGTTTTTCGAGAAGATGTTTTATATAATACTAGTTTGTCGGCCGGCTCCGCCCGTCTTAAGAATTAACGTAAGTAATGATGTGAATTTCCAAGTATTGAATGCACTTGCACAGACACTGCAGGGACGGGCCTCCTCCCGTGACGGAGGGTTACTTGGCCTACTAATACCACGCTGACCAGACGGATTGCTATAGGGTTTAATTTCAAGTTTTCCTTCTTTTATTTCGTAAATATAATATTCACGGATAGTCCCTTCGATTTTTAGGACACCCATGGGATGAGATGGGGTGGTGACATATTGTATTCCTACTCCGTTACCACACAGATAACTAAAAGTTAACTAAGCCGAATTTTTATGATTACGACTATAAAGAAGGTACACGTAATTATAATAATTATTGATCACATGAATATGTGCTGGTTAAATTTGAGATCCGGCTTTTATAGACTAAATACACACATCAACTTTGTCTAAGGATATTTGGTATTTACTCAATTAACTCAAAAATTATTGAAGATAACATTCAATACGTTAATATTTTTATACACTAAAATTTTATTTTATTCTAGATTGTAGCCATATAAATGGCATATAGCTACAATCTAGATATTATTTTAGCGTAAATAATGTTTTATTCAAATAAATTAAAAACTTAACTGAACAAAAAGCGATTATTAATCTGTTTTTAACTTAGTACTAGTCAGTACATCCAAAAAACGTAAATAACGGTTTTTCATGCTTGGATTAAGTTATCCAGGTCTTGGTGCGGTATATTGTTCCATGTCCGACTAGGATGCAAAAAAGTTGCTCTTCAATCGCAATTTTTGCAGGAAAATTCATCAAAGCACTTCTTTGGAACATTTCCTACGTGTGTTTTATGGTTTTTAGTCCAGGTGATTGAGTGATTCAGGATAAGACCGATATGTCGTGCTCCTGCAACTATCTGGATAACACTTTCATTTTAAACGGATGGGTGTTATCGTCCATGAGCTTAAACATTTGGTCAAAATGTAGTATACGGGGGTAGATTATTGGAACTAGGAGCTCAAACAACCTCGTTAAGCTATTTTTCAGCCGTCATGGTGCTTCTGATCAAAACGTACTTAAGTCTGTTTTAAGACCCACACGAATTCCCGTCCAAACCATAATTTTTCCATCGTCGTATGAATAGATTTCCTGAGGATATTGTAGACAGCTATCACATCTAGGAACTGGCCAAACACGTCACGTACGCACAACATGACCTCTTAGTTGTGTACTTTAACACATACTCTCATTGCTTTTTTCAGTCACAAAACTCCTAAAACTATTTAAATATAAATATCTAAGCTTTGTACGTAACTAATATCAAAGCACTTGATAGATTTGTTTTGTATTAAATACGTTCCCAGCTTTAGTAGAATGCTCCTGTCCAAGGTTGTCGTTTCCTTCCTAGATCAGTCCAATTATCGCGACATATTGACGTGGTATCGCAAGTTCAGAAACAGAGCTATTTGTACCATAAAATGATTGACTTTGAGCTGAGGGAGCGGGAGATGCCATCACAGTACTTTCAGTGTTTGACCGAGTTGGGCAAGATTGAGCAATTTGGGAGCTAGTGTTGCTTCATAGAATTAGACTAATTAGGACCTTCTGAAGAACGTTCTTCGATAGCTTGCACTTGTGATTAAAGTGATATGACAGTATTAGAAACAGAGCGATCCATAAAGCGATTGACTTTGATCAGAAAGTGCACGTAATGCCATCACGTTACTCTCAGTGTTGAACTGACTTGAGTAAGATTTAGCTATGGGTGCATTCGGTTGCTTCACTGAATTGAATGGATCATGATGTTCTTCTGAAAAATATTCTTCAATACCTTGCAGTTTTATACAGTACTTTTTACGAATACTATTTAAATACGTTTTTTGTCTTGAATGTTTGACTGGCAAGTGGCGCTTTTTTAGTCGACTGCTGGGAAATGTAATTTTATCATAACTCAAGTCAGATTCAATTGACTGATCTGAATATATCAGACAAAAATCACTATAACACTTTGTCTGATACGGAGGTGGTGATAGCATAGGCGTAGGTATACAAATCTTCGATACTATACTTAAAATCGCTGCTATACTGATAACAATGATGCTTCATAACTGGATGCAGATTGAATTTGGAACGGAGTTACAGGACGCAGTTCAGTAAGAGTCGATGGATCCGCTGGTCCATCACGACAAGTAGAACGACGTTTACAATTGTACACACTGCTACCGTTCAACCTATACAGAATCAGTGTAAGCTGATCTCGCATTTGGTTGTACATATTATGAAACCATCGCTCGGCCAGCTTAGACTGTTTATGTGTAGTACACACGGATGTGTGTACTATGAAGTTAGACCTAGATTTTTTTGAAACACCAATATAATTGTAAAATTTGTTGGTTTTTATGTAGAGTTAGCCGAAAATTAGATATTAAGAATAGCTGTGTACAATTAATACTGTATTTAATAATTTTATAACACTTTTAGATTTCGAATAATGTTTTACAAGAAACTAATTAACAGAAAAAAGTAGCATAAGTGCTTACGACGCACACTTTAAAATATAATTTGGTCGAATAATGTTTCATGTGTACGTACCGACGAAAAGAAGATACAATTATGCGTAGTAAAATATAATATGTGCATAAGTAACTACAAAATTAGAAAAACAAATAAGACAAGCTTCATTGTATATTAACATGTTAAGAAACTTATCAGTAAAGTATTTTAGTGGATTACACTTAATTTTAAAAAGATGCGGCAACTTGGTAGAAAAATGTTTTATGTGATTTTAAATACTGTCTTTGTGGTAATGTCAATAATTTTGTGTAATACACCTAAAACAATGTAATTAACATACTAAAATTGTTTATTTTCCATTAAATATAATTTAAATTTATGGATGTTGTATAAATTGTATAAAAATCCATGAAATATGTATTTTACGTATATTCTATTTTGTAAATAATTTTCTTATTACTAATTTAAACGTTTAATTCTCAATAGTAATGAACAACGTTGTGTATGTAAACAAAATAACAATAATTTAATTGATTTCTGACCGATTTCTGACCATTTTGATCGCCAATGTCGGTTTCCATTGTTACAACACCTCACTCTTGCCGACTCCGTCGAACAATGTGCGTTGTAATGAAGAAACGCGACGCACGGAGCCGGGAGCGCGCGTTAAGTGGTCGTGAGACGTTATTCTACGTATGCCGCGCGGCAAAAACTTTATTCGAACTTCATAACTTTTAAAATATAGAACAAAAGTTATATAAAAAATATATCATTAGATAGCTTACGTCATTATGATAACGAATTTACAATAAAATCATTTTTGTTACTTGTGATGATACAACAATATTCTACTAATGGGACGCAATGATAAGGTTAATAAACAATATCGAAATCAAAACAGCCGGCCCTTCTCTACAGATGCGGTCACTAAAACTCTCCAACTATTTTATTTTCGTCAATGATAAGTTACGGAAAACCGTGAGACGTTTAAATTACTCTTACCTTTTATAAGTCCATGTTTATAGTGCCATCAAAATTATTTATTAAAATAATCTCTTATACCACTTAATACACAACACATTACGAAAGGTTTGAATACATAAAATGGTAGGGTATAGAAAACGCGTCAAGCCAATACCCATTTATTGTAACGATACCCAAGTTGCGACCGCACAGATTTATTTTATTTTAATGATTCGAAACGGCAAATTCGATTTCTTATGTGGTCGTAATAAAAGATCAGTAGCTATGAAATAAATGTCTTTTGTCACAGACACTTGAAAAATTTTCTAGGAAAACACAACCGCGTCAATCACTTTGGCGTTTCCTGTTTTAGTAATGGCTATAATACTTAATATAAAATGTTATTACATCCGTACAAGTATCTTGTAGGACTGATACGATAATGTTATGAGTTGATATCAGTAATTTTACGAGCATGGAATGTTCAACTGTTTTATTACTGCATGTACCTTTAATGTACTGAAATTAATCTATTTTTCGTAAATTATTTGGAAAAATTACTTCTTTAACAAAACAGAAAATTGGACTACTTGGGACTAATGCGAATAGTGCGAAAGGCATGACATAATTAACCTACTTATCATAACAGCCCATTAATGTCCCACTGCAGGGACGGGCCTCCTCTCGGGACGGAGGGATACTTGGCCTACTAATACCACGCTGGCCAGACGGATTGGTATAGGGTTTAATTTCAAGTTTTCCTTCTTTTTATTTCGTAAAGATAATATTCACGGTTAGTCCCTTAGTCGGTTTTTACGACACCCATGGGATGAGATGGGGTGGTGACATATTGTATTCTTACTCCGTCACCACACGGATTACTACTTATACTCATTGGATATTAATAATACCTTATTATTTACAAACGAAGCCATTTTTCTTTCAACAAAAATACTTGAAATAAAAAAAAACAACGCTATGGTGATGACGTCACCCATCACTGTCAGTTTGATATATTACTTACTACGATACGTTTCATTACGTATCTTATAATTCCAAAACACAATGCACATTCTTTTATAATAATTACAGTGAAAGATATAACTATGCATACGTACAGTCAACTTCAAAAGTATAACATAAAATAATCATAAATCAACAGCTTATACATGGTGCTAGGTGTCTAGTTGTTGATTAAGTTGATTTGAATAGATCTCCATCCTATTTTTTGGCGAGTTAAGTTGGCGAGACGCGAGAGAGGGGGCTACTTTGTACTTAACTCGCCAAAAAATAGGATGGAGATCTATTTAAATCAACTTAATCAACAACTGCTACTGTACCTACTTGTCGATGTGTAAATCGGACTTAACTCGAACTAAACGGTGGTTGTTACAAGTTACTTCCCTAGAACGTATGAAACAGGCACACCATACACTTTTATTGGAAAAAAGTATGGGACTCAGTTATTTTAAGGTAACAAACATAAAATGTCGTATAGAATATTCTGGGAAAAAAATAATTACATACGTATTTCAACGTTTGTCAAAATAACACTGCTATTTTAATAAAATAGAGATCAAAAGGTTTACACATTTTGGCAGTTATAAATAAATATTCATAAACTTTTGTAGTTAAATGTACAAACGATTTTTGTAGTGTATTAACGATGTTGTAGCTCGTGCATAGAGTATCAAACAAAAAACCATTGTTATGCAAGCGGCAGGCTTTTTATTAAACATTGATACAGAAGCAACATGATACTATTAATCATCATAACATCCCATTATCGTTTTATAGTTTATTTACTGGTAACTTATGAGGGACTTGGCTAATTTATACTACGATCTCCAGATAGATAGGTTTAAGGTTTTCTGTCAAATATTTGATTAGGCTCATTATTTTTTTATACTCTCGGCTTTTACAATCCTAACAAAATAAATTAACTGCCTCGGTGGCTGCCGCGTGCATGAGGTCGGGGCTTTGATTACCGTGAACTTCTTTGTGAGATCCACAAAACAATGTTCTGAGTCATATTATTATAATAAACTAGCAAACACGACGAACTTCGTTTCGCCACCAGATGATTTTACCGCATTACTGTTGAAATTTTTCCTAAATTTTCTTTGCTATAAACCTCACAGAGCCAGAGACCTTTCCAACGAATGCAAAACTGTGGGAATCGGTTTGTGCGTTCTAGAGTAATAGCGTCAGGAAGGAACACCCGACTCATTTTTATATAGTAGATTAGATGGGTAAAATTTTATCTGCACATTACCTTCGACTTCTCAGTACTGAATTGACAAAGAGGTTACATGTCTATGATTCCAAAATATATTACAAACTTATGACTAGCCTATGAATGAGTCATTCAATCATAATAAAACAGATTGAGTCACGCTTAGTTATTCACGTAGGTACACCCCACGAACACCCCATTAAAATCGTCACAATATAATTAAATGTATGTCACGAAATAACATAGCCATTTACATGATTCAAACATAAGTAATGTCATGAATATACGAGATATTATTTTAGTTAATGTAGGTATACTCCGTGTGGTGACGGAGTAAGAATACAATATATCACCACCCCATCTCATCCCATAGGTGTCGTAAAAACCGATAAAGGGACTATCCATAAATATTATCTTTACGAAATAAAAAGAAGGAAAACTTGGAATTAAACCCTATACCAATCCGTCTGGCCAGCGTGGTATTAGTAGGCCAAGTATCCCTCCGTCACAGGAGGAGGCCCGTCCCTGCAGTGGGACATTAATAGGCTGTTATGATAATGTAGGTATATTTTGTGTCTGATTGTGCTTAACGCATTGTTTCATATTTTCTTTTTACAAATCCTTAACTTTTTGTCTGATCCTAGGATCAAGCCTTGAGTAAATGGTTAACTTAAAAACAATCATTTATTTGTAGATGTTACAACTTGCGTGAAATCTGATCACGCAATTTCCTTTACGTAAGCAAGAGCAAGAAAAATTGACATAAAACTAATTCCTTTGGCCAGCATGGTATTAGATGCCCAAGTTTACCCGTAGTAGGATATTATTAAAATGATAAGAGGTATAAGACTTACAAAAAGACATAAAGGGATTCATTCTGCTATGACTCTACTATTCCTAGATATAAACAAGGCACTCGATTTCTTATCCCTCCCTGAATCTGTAATCCCTAGAATGACTCAATCGTTCCCACAATAAGAAATCAATATTATTACTATGCCTCCTACGTACTACATGTGTACGAGTATACCAAAGAGTCTTAAGTTTTTATTTTTCTGCCTCTTATTCCTAAAATACACTTCAGAGCGAAACGACAATTTTATTTACTCTTGAAAATATTTTTTTATGACGCTGTATGGAGTGAAAATATTGGCTATAAAGACAATAACGAAGTACATCGTTGGTGTCCTCTTTTGGCTCGGAGACGATACTTCAATCAGCTTTAATGTCAGGTTATGCAAAACAACGGAAATGTCAGCCTTGGGATCATTTATTGATCACGTAGCCATCTAGTCGTTGTCAGACGCTTGCATTTTATCTTGCACAATTATATTAAATTGTTTTTGCTATGATCACGCCTTTCCTTCAAGGTTTTTTTGGTTTATCGCTCTCGTATTTTACTACTATCATCATAACAGCCCAACAATGCCCCACTGCAGAGATGGGTCTCCTGAGAGAAGAGAAAATTGTCTTTACTTATTACCTCTCTGGATTTCAGATATACACCCACCCGTGGTCGGGTGGTACCATTTCCAATTCTTACTCTATCATAACACGAATAGTGTCTCACTGTGATTGCAGTACATAATCTCTTTAGACTAGCAGTGCCATCTATCGTTTACCAATGAATACTATCACACATAAATCATTGTGCCATCTTGCTTATGCTAAATGATAGGTTTATGAGTAAGGCTATGTTTCAAAACTCCAAACGCTGTCAAAACAAATTTCCAAATTAAATTAATTATTCATTTAAATATTATTAATAATCTCATTACCATCTGTGTAACTAATTTGGAACTTAGATAGTGTAGGTTAGTGGCTATTTCACCCAAATTAGTCACAGTCATAAAAATGAATGTGTGTAGATATGACGGTACAGAAGGCAGTAATAAGGTTGGAATGAAATTAGTTTTAGGTTCATAAGTGTTATTACATACGTTATGCTCTCGTTTAGAAGCAGTCGCACTGTGCACTTCACACTCGAACAAATAACCCCCTTTTAAGCGAATTCAGTCTCCGGAGCATTGAGTCCACAGATTGAACTCAAACACCGACAAAAGCGACACGTGCATTTACTCCATAGTTAACATTTTAATGCGAAATCAACGCACCAAGTCTAAACAATTACCAAGGAGCACACAATGAGAAAAATCAATAGTAAAAAAGAATACAAAGAGTAGTTTAAACTGTTGTGTTCATAATCGTGTATCACTGTTTACCTACATACAGTTTAGAAAAGTATTAAAGCTAACAGTAGCTCGGTCAACGACTTTGTAATGTCAACAATGCTAGGTCAGGCCGTGAGGTTATAACTTTTCAGTTTCATGGACGTTAAGTTATTTATAGAATAACCCCACCCACTAACGTAAATATACTCGTACAGTTTTACAAATATATTTGCGTGTTAAACACATCTGTTACTAAGTTATGTCTTAACGCAAATGAGTTTGTATAACTACCATTACAATTTAAATAAAATAGTAAAACAAAACTAAATGCCTAATGTAACAAGTCTAACTCTATGAAACAGTCCATGATAATTATCACTAAAGCCTATGTAATGAAGTAGATTAAGCCCCCTTTTACCCCTTACTGAGTAGCTGCGGTCGTGTTCGGTACAAATTAGCAAATAATTTCGCTAATGAAAGTGCGATGGCCCCACCGCGCTCACTAATTTATATGTATACCTGACTGGCCCGACTAGTGAATATTTAAATGTTCTAGTTATGAGAACAGTACTCTGATTCTTTGAATTAAACTTTTTTACGTTAGCACATGATATGCACGCAGTGGCGTAACTGTGACAATGTCCTCGGGCCCCTAAATTATTAACGCTTGGCACGATATGTGTGAAAAAACTATCACTAAACATTTTATTAAAAGGAGCGACGTTAAATAGTTGCCTAAGGTGCATTGACGTTTCAAGTAACCGCCTTAATGAGGCACTAACGTTACTTATACATTTAAGGTTATAAAAAATCTCTGAACGTCACAACTTATTGATAAAAATACGTAATGTTTCAGTATACATTCTTCCATTAATTAAATTGTATCTTTCATAAAAAACATTATGAAAAATATTTTCAAAAGCTAAACTATAATAATACGTATAAATACAATTTACGCGACAATTAAGACTAGCAGAATAAAAATATTTCTTTCATACATAAAAATAATAATAAAAATAAAATCAATTACAGTTATCTAATGGCCGTTATTACTTTTTATACCTTTACTTATTATCTTTCCAAGCAATTAAAGTAGTAATATAATACTATTAAGAAATAACATGAATATAAACGACGCAAGCGATCTCTACTATAATAACAAATAATAAAAAGTAGTAAACGTCGCCGAGAGGATGTATTAAATAAAAACTTGACAGGAATCTCACATGAGCATTTTAAATGACAGGGATAAGAAGAACTAATAATATATCTATCCTACTGGTATTATACACTAACCAACAGGAATCTTAAGAATTATTCACGGTACATTGGATTGCGACCGGACACAACCATGGCTAGAACAGAACTCTGTTAAAAATATAAAGTACCTACACTTTTGTAGTGATTTATATTCGTAATTCAGCCATGACACGGTCGCTTTTAGTAAGTATTTCTCCAGCCTCTACCTAGTCCTTATTCACTGTCAGTTGTAAAAGGCCCGGCCCCAACACAAGCTTAAAAGCGTTTGCGCAGTACGTCCGATTTAAATCCGATCAGAGTCCGTCAAAATAAGAATCTACTCAAATCAATTTTGGTACAAAAATCGGATGACGGATCAAGAACGTGAGCTTCTTCTACGACTACTTCAGACATCATTTTCAGGGAGTAGCATTGAATTGGAATCGAACGTAGTGCGCAAACCCAAGTAACCATAACCTGGTTGATGACAAGCCTAAATTAATAAACTACATAATGATCATTACCACTTGTTTAAAACTAAAATAATATTTTTGTTGGTTAAAGAGATTATTCTGTTACAAAATGTAGTGTAATTAGTGTTTTTTTTTTCTGACGTGTCGTTTTAATTAGGTTCAGTTAACGAATAATATGATTAGTTGTTAGTTCAACGTAGGAAGTTGTTTGGATATTATAAGCATGATTATATAATTATGATCATATAGTCACGCCATAATATTATAGTCCTGAACTGAGCAGAGCTTTTACTATGATGTAGTACTAGATAACGGAATAACATACTTACGAGTAAGTATATAATTTTTAGATAGGTTAATTAAGTTTTTAAACATAGCCGATATTCATATTCATGTACACAAAGATTTGCATTGAGCTGGAATCAAATCAATCACATGGTCTTAAATATTTTTATTACGCTCTATCACGCTATAATTCTATATCGTAATAAAATTTTGAAATGCTTCTTAAGGGTACGCCAGACTGTCGCAACTCCATACAAACGAAGAAAGTTAATTGCTCTTTCATTTGATAATAAATACTAAAAAATTATGGATAATATCGTTTGGTCTCGTTTATATCTAGGCTTATTGCTTAATAAAACAGTAAAGCTAATATTCATTTACAAGTTATGATGCTTCAAAGTTCATAATTCTATGCACATTTTATGACGACTTTCAGCGCAATAAAATACGATCAAACGTTGATAAACGTAAATATAATTAGGCACAAGGCATCGATTATTTATTCGAAAATTCAAACTATTTTATTTTGACTAGATACATTGTAAAGTTTTTGCGTAATTACCTTTCTCCCAAAATCATTTTTGGCAATTTTAGCGTGCTCGTTTCCGCCATCAACATCTTGCATCACACCTGCACCCCTCGGGTCGGCGGAGGGGAGGTACGACAGCTAGTCGACCGTCACCGAATATTACCGAATCTTTTTTTTTAAACTTCAATAAACTTTAATTTATGTCATTTATGACAATTACGTATCGCTTGCCAGTAAGAAGTTTCGTAATTTCTTTCATCAAAGAGATCCAATTATTATCAGATGCATAACCAGTTACATAAAATACCTACATCACTGACATTCTTGGCTAAAATCAACTGTCAAAATTCACCTATTAGTACAATAGTCAATAGAGCATATGGCTGTCACATTGCACAAACTGTATTTTTTTTGTAATTCATTTTGTATTTTTTTTTAATATTTACGTGACTCACCCCCGCCCTGGTATCTGAATGACTGATCAAGTATCATTTCTTGTCAACTATCATTTCCAGATTTTATGATTATTATTTATTTTATGATTTTTCTTCCTTTTTTAAATCCAGCTAAAATTAACTTCATGTACTGTATGTGAAGTAAGATATTATTATGTACTGTATGGAACCCCTATTAACGATGCACGGTCCAAAAAACTGCCTCAAGAATAAACAGCTTAATTTAAAAAAAAAAATTAAAGTTATAATGTTTTACGGTGTCATACCTACACCACTTACAATTGTAAATTTGATGTCTCGCTTGGTGTGTCTTCCGCAACAAAACTTACAATAAAATATTTAAAAAAAAACCATTTTACGACGTTATCTTTATTTACTCCTGATTTATTACTTTTTAGGTAACTAAGTACCTACAGCTAGTATTAGTGTCAACCCTAACAATCAAGAAGAACAATATTTATATTTTGAACGACATTTTGATTTGTAATAAATACAATCGAGCGCGTGTGCGTGTGCGTGTTTCTGACTGTTTTTCTATGAGTTTTTCTCTTTCTCACGCAACGTTTGGTGAAACAATAATCTTTTAGGCTCCGGCGACAGATGAGTTGGTCTTGACGTCTTGAGTCCTCTTAATATAAACTTTAATAAATCAAATCCAAATAATGACATAGATTAAAAATCACAAGTAATAGGTTTTTGAACAGTTTCCCACGTCGCGTCGTTAACGTAAATAATAATATAATAAATTTTGTATCAATATATCTAATCTCAGCTTCGGAACGGCCGGCTAAGGCGACAGCGACGCAGGAGCGGTATTTGAATCCAGTTTTTCTAGCACTCGGGAATGTAGTCTATTGCACCTGCCGTGCTACTTGTACCTTGAAAATAAATCGTAATTGATAGCTTACTAATCAAAACAACGTAGCTTTATGGCACCTTTGAATAATAACACAACTTTCTAATCATTTGAAGTTGTAAATACATGTTTTAAATAGTTTGAAATGAAATTAAGATGGAAGGGAAATATTTCCTTTTCATAAAATCCTGGATTTTCTTTTTAATTAATGAGGATTTGGAATATATTTTTAAGTTTGTAAGCATAGCTAGTTATTGTCAACAAATGTACTTATTACAATTTATAGGAGTACAAATTACCTCTACTTAGTGTCAATATTCGCAAAATTGTGCAGTGAAACATTAAAACTATCACGCTATTCTCGAATAAAAAATTTGTTTCTTTATTTAAAGTTTAAAAACTCGTGGCGTGCTCTAACTACTTTATTCCATGAGTTAAGTAGTCGTTTTAATATTTCATAAAATAAGTTAATAAATACTAAGCAACAACTATAAAAACTCAACTGGCATTTATTTGTGAATGAACCTTGAACGAAACTCACTCATTGTAAATTGGTTAAACGCGATAATCGCGTGCTAAGTCGATACGTGCTAAACTATTATTGAACCACTATAAAAGACTATTAGACTTGTCAGAAGGCTGATACTGTTAGCCATCAGACAGGAAAGAAGACAGATATTCTGAGAGTTTTTCTACCTAATCGAATTAAAAATGGAGATCCGTAGAAGATCCAGAAAGCTCAGGATAGTCCGATTAATATGACGGTGGGCAAAGCTAATCACAGAAACTTAAGGGCAGAAAGATTTTCTTAAACTGCATCACAAAACTGCACCAAGGCTATTTAAGCTTGGTGCAGTTAATTAAAGTACACAAGGCATTTATCCACCAGTGGACGTCCCTTAGATTATAATCTTAGTAATGTTTAATAATATTTCTAATATAAATCAATGCAAGAAACCCATACATCTAAAATGAAACACGGAATAGAAAGAATTGTGCATCAAAGATTAGGCGATGTGGTCGCTAAGCGACAAAGCCTATAAAAATAAATTAATCAAAGATTTTTGAAACCTAATGATCGTTTCACAAATTAACGAGGGCAAAGCAACAGCAAAAACTTATATAATTATAAAAACCAAATAACCATCAACAGTATCAAATGAGATAGCTATTAAAAACATCATCACAAAAAAAGTTGTTAAACCCAATTCGTTTTTTTTTCACTCCACTATTATCAACAAATACGTGTTGAGAATAGATACCGTATACTGTTGGGTTAAATTGAGCAGGTGTTCAGAGCAGTCTATATTATTATCTAATCGCTAAAATTCTTATTTTATTTTAACAAAATTCTCCATTTCAAAGTTCTATATAATATAATGTTAGGAAACGTAATCACAAGACTGCGTTTACGTTCGTGTTCGAGGATTCCAAGTGGAAGAGCGGAGATAACGACACGAGTCTATTAAAGAAATTAAAAGTACGCAAATAAATTTAATGGAAGTGTCCCTAACAAAATGTCTTTCATATTTTCTTAAATTAAATCTAATACACATGACATGTTTTCCTGCTAGTGAATAGTTATATTATAATCTCAACATGTCTCTTCCAGGATCTTAAAGGTGACTAAAATGTAATCAAACTAATAAGAAAAATAATAAAAAGTATCCAATCGTCATTTCAATAAATAGTATTTTTATATTACTATGCCGTCGTAGCACACATTTAAACATAAAAAATGAAGATATCAACGAACATATTTTTCACGGATATTAACGTAGCATACAATTTACTATTTTTGCTTGACGTTTTAGTGCAGGTTACTCTATTAGCGATGCATGCAATAAAAAGCACTAGGTACCTCTGTATGCATATTCCTGCCTCTTTTAACTGAAACAATTTTCATATCACTACAAATAAGTGTTGGTGCCCCTCTGTAGGTAAATAAATTAAAAATGTATCTACTAATCTTTTCATGATCATCACGGACGGATTGGTATTTAGTTTCGTTTCATTTTCAGAGATACAATATGTGTAGCTTCTTGCTTAATCAGCTTTAACTATACGCTTGGGATGAGATGGGGTTGCGACTATATATTCCAATTCCTTTACACGGATAACGTACAAAAGCACACAAAGATAAACATTCATCTCACGATATGCTGATTGCCAATTACAATTTGAAATTTGAAAATTAATTACCTGTTTATATTGCATAGCCAAATAAGCCTAACACTTACACGTACTGATAAATACAAATAGCATTATAACTCTCAAACAACCGAGTAATTTAAAACAAGTTCGATTAATTGCATTGCAAATAAGGAATCAGACCGAATAAATGGCTTATTGTCTGAAAGGTACTAACTTGGAACCTACGCACCTCTGTTTCAAGACAATACTAATGTTCTCACCCACACTAAACTTTGCCTTACAAACTAACACATTCGCTAAACTTTACAATCGCAGAGGTAAATAGGATATACCTTTGTTTTAACTTGACTCAATAAATGATTGTAATCTTTGTCGGCGCCTCGCGACTTTTCGTAACTAACTTTTAATTAAAGTACGACTTTTGCAAAGTTATTTTTTTGTTAAAATCAATGCAAAACTCATTAGGCATCCAAAAAATATTTAAATAAATTATGTGGAATATTTTTTTGTCGGATTTAGAATACAAATATAATAAGTATACACAGCATCGCGTAGTTAACAACCTACAGATTACATAGTAACTCTTAGGTAATCTGTGGCACAGATTAAAGAAAACATGACTCGAAGGAGTATTTTATCTTAGTCACATCACAAGCCTCCTATATTGCTGACATATCCTGCTTATTTCTGATTCATCATCAAGTTTCTATGAAAGTAAAAAAATATAACAAGGCGGCTTAATATTCTTGGAATTGATTGGAATCGTCATTCCCTAACAAAGAATTCAATTAGTAAGAAACATGAAATGGATTAAATACATAAAGTATCAAGTAAACATTGCAAAGTCCTTGTGGTGACGGAGTACAATATGTCACCACCCTATCTCATCCCATGGATATCGTAAAAACCGACTAAGGGACTATACGCAAATATTATCTTTACGATATAAAATGAAGGAAAACTTGAAAATAAACTCTATACCAATCTGTCTGGCCAGCGTGGTATTAGTCAGTAAGCCAAGTATCCCTCCGTTACTTGAGGAAGGCCGTCCCTGCAGCAGGCCATTAATGGGCTGTTATGATGATTGCAAAAGTTATCTAAAGCCCGATTTACACATCGACAAGTACAGTAGCGAGTTAAGTAGTAAGTTGCTGATTAAGTTGATTTAAATAGATCTCCATCCTATTTTTTGGCCAGTTAAGTACGAAGTAGCCCCCTCTCTCGCGTCTCGCCAACTTAACTCGCCAAAAAATAGAATGGAGATCTACTTAAATCAGCTACTGTACTTGTCGATGTGTAAATCGGGCATAGCTCCAAGTACTTAGGTTAACTTAATTAATGACATTGGTTTACGAGAGATTTTGTTTTAGAAAAACTATGATGTAAAAGCGTCACGGGTACTTAAGTAAGTCCGTTTTTGACGAACTTATAACCGGGACCAATACGCTAAACTAATTTATTATGTAAATATTAATATAATAAGTAGTTTTCTTACAAATAATATGTTATAATCTTCCTAATTATCCAATTAAAACATTTTTTTAAATGTTATAAATCTTAAAATTCATAACATTTTTAGAAGTTTTACTGTTTGCTACAAACAGTTATGTACAATGTATCTGCTGAATCTTACCATTTTATAACTTTATAATATTATTATAAGCCGCAATATCAACCATCCATGACTATATAAATTTACAATGAATATGAATCTTGTATAATATGATGCAAAAACCCCGTTTTCAGCACCGTTTTTATGATCTAAATTCTAAACGCTTCCTTGGACATGCCTTTCTGTAATATTTTTTTGCCTAGCCATTAAAGACTAAGTTATTTAACTAAGTATGACCTCGAATTACTCGAACAAAGATTGATTAATTAAATATATCTGCCTCTACCTACCTAACTCAGCAGTTGTGTTAGCGGATGGGGTACAACAGGTCGTGGGTTCGACTCCAACACAGCACAATTGTTTCTCTAATCCACAAATGACTAACTGACTGTCCAGAATGTCATCATAACAGCCCATTAATGTCCCACTGCAGGGACGGGCCTCCTCCCGTGACTGAGGAATACTTGGCCTACTAATACCACG
The DNA here is from genome assembly GCA_905475405.1 of Schrankia costaestrigalis. NCBI lineage: Eukaryota > Metazoa > Arthropoda > Insecta > Lepidoptera > Erebidae > Schrankia > Schrankia costaestrigalis. The sequence continues at coordinate 13,022,835 of FR997827.1, forward strand.
CTGGCCAGAGAGGAGGAGAGAGAGGATTCAATTTCAAGTTTTCCTCCTTTTTATTTTGTAAAAATATTATTCACGAAAAGACCCTAAGTCGGATTTTACGTCACCCATGGGATGAGATAGGGTGGTGACAAATTGTATTCTTACTCCGTCACTACACGGAGAATGTATTTCTATCCAATATTTTGCGTTTTTATACAAGATAGAGACAAATTTTTGCACAAAATTACTCACTGTTCCTGCGCTGGAACGTTTCTAAACAGATACTTTCATGATAACAAGCACATCAAGTACTTTAATCTTAAAAAAGGAATCCTCCTCATATCTCAAGACGCACACGTAGATAATTTCTAAAATTAAATTTCATCCACATTATTCCACTTTTGTTTGCAAAGCAATTAAATTGCGCAATTTCATAACGCAACAATTTTGTGATCACTGAATTTAGTAAAGACACAATAATTTGGTAAAGACATGTGGATGAACAAAACCTTGTACGGGTAACACAAATGATGTTACTTTTAAACATAAAAGAAAACAACTTTCTTGAACGAAGCTGAACAAAATTATGTATGAGAGGACGCGCGTCCTCTTGTGACGGAGGAATACTTGGCCTACTAATACCACGCTGGCCAGACGGATTGGTATAGGGTTTAATTTCAAGTTTTCCTTCTTTTTATTTCGTTAAAGATAACATTCACGGATAGTCCCTTAGTCGGTTTTTACTACACTCATGGAATGAGATGGGGTGGGGGCATATTGTATTCTTACTCCGTCACCACACGGAGGTAATTGTATTATGATCCAATGTAATTTGTAGCTAAATAGTGATAAATGATTTATTTTAAATTACAAATTAAGGAATGACAAACGAACTAGAGTGACCGTGGGTGTGGTATAGACCATCACATAAAGAACCAATAGAGACGTTATTAAACGGTGGCAACTTAAGAAATTACTCAATTCTATTTTTGTAAAAAATATTTAATGAAGCTTTGACTTAAGAATTTTTCTTTTTTCATTGGTCTAGAAAAATGTTGCTTCAGTTGCAGTCAATCAGCCTTATCACAACAGCACATTAATATCACAGTGTAAAGCCCGATTTACACATCGACAAATACAGTAGCGAGTTAAGTAGTAAATTGTTGATTAAGTTGATTTGAATAGATCGCCATCCTATTTTTAGCGAGTTAAGTACGAAGTAGCCGCCACTCTCGCGTCTCGTCAACTTAATTTGCTAAAAAATAGTAAGGATCTATTTAAATCAACTTAATCAACAACTTGTCGATGTGTAAATCGGGCTTAGGGTGACAAATCAACATCGAGCTATGCTGCGCTGTACTGCGCTGTGCTATGTTTAGTCAACTCGCTCGGCTAATATTTTAATGAGGATACAAACAAACCATGCTGTGCTGCGCTGTGTGAGGCTACGCTCTGTTTAAAAACGCAGCAGTCTCGAGCTAGGCGCGCTACCCGCCGTGCTAAGCCGCGCTGTGCCGAACCGTGCTATGTTTTCTATGCTGCGCTGTGTCGAGCTATGCTAGGTTTGGAGCACGCTGCGTGCCCCTCCATTGCCTTCAGACGTCTGCTGATTACTTTATACTGAGCTAGATTGTTAAAAAGCGAAGCTTAAGAAACACAGCACAGCACAGCGCAGTACCGTTTAATTGTTAAAAAAACGTAGCTTAAGAAACACAGCACAGCACAGCGCAGTACAGCGCAGCATAGCTCAATGTTGATTTGTCACCCTGTTAACGACGTATAGTGACTGACTATAGTGTGTGAGTGACGGACTAAAACTAAAAGACCAAAAAAGACTGTGAATCAGTGATATAGTGATTGAGAGACCTCAGATATATAGTATAAGTGTAAAAATATTAAAATAGAACGATTAGAAAGACTTTTATTAATGAAAATGTATGAAAATGTGTCGAATTATAATAGAGACTTTGAAACGCTAAATACTTAGCCAAATTGTTAATTTATATAGTTTAATTTTGTTGTATATTGTTAATTTGACGGTAGAGATAAATAATAAACAACATTTGAATATAACTTTCAATTTAATAAAGAATTATAAACGAATAACTGTTAGAGATCGACGATATTTTGTGTATTTTTTGTGATTATACTGTCATAACTTTTTGTACCATTGAAATATAAAGAAAACTATTTTTAATTATAGTAACTGACATTGATACGAATATAACCATGTATAATACTGTATATTTTATGTTTTAAATAAAGAAATATGAACAGAAAACGAGGTCACTCAAAGTGAAAATTAGCTTGAGATTAAGCGCTCAATCGCGGTGCCCACGTGACGGTAATGCTCCGGGGTACTTAAGCGATTGCGTTTTCTTGGAAAATTGTAGTTGGATCCTGAAGAAAAGTAAAACATCAAGCTTTGAGTACCTCGGAAACTGGAAGAAATACTGAAATAGTGAAAAAGTGTTTTATTTATACTCCCTTGAAGAACCTGCGCATACAAAGTACCTACAGCAAGATCTTCCATAGTTAAGGAATCGACGGGCATACCGGCGCGGGCTAGAGCTTTAGTGTTGCTCTCCCGAAACAAACCCCGTCACCCGTATAGGGAGGTATCCCTCACGTGTGTGTCCTGTGTGTGTTTATATACTCACACACACCAACGCACACCCGCGCACGCTTACGTACGTTTAGGTACAAGAGGGCGCGGCCAAAACAGTTGGTCCTTCGAGCCGGATCTTATTCCTTAACTGGTTTAAGAGCTTGCTTGTAGGCCGATAGCTGTGTGCGCTGAAGAAAGAAGATATCACAGTTCAAGATGCCGGTCACCAGGTCACAAAAGGGCGCGCCGACGCGACGCTCAGGCGAAGAAGCGACGGAGTCATCTTCAGAGAACACGGAGACGACAACCGGGACTGGGACTACGGCCACTGAAACAACGGAGAACACTGAAACAACCGAGAATACTGAAACTACCGAGAATACTGCCACTACCAAGAATACTGAAACGAACGAGAATGCGACGGCAACTGAAGAACGTCGTGCCGAGGTACCTGGGTCGACGAATACAGTCGTTCCCAAGTCAACTAAAGCGAGAACATTGAAATCCTCGAGTTCAAGAATAAAACGAAGAAAAGAACTAGAGGCTGAAGAAGAGTTGGCGCTGCTTGAGTTAAAGCGGGCGGAAGCTGCAGTGGTGTTAGCACGCGTCAAGCTCGACAGGCTTCGATTGAATAGCGATGCAGAGGAAGATGACGACTCTGTGGAAGATCATGAAGATAGGACTGCAAAGGTGTGTGATTGGATGGACAGTACCGAGAAGAAAAAGGCAGATAATGTGACTCAGAGTGGGCATGCACGTATGGTGTCCGTGGAGCACAACGCCGTGAAACCTGAAGATACAACACCAGTGAGCAGCCAGTCCATAGAAGTCAAGGTCCTTGCCGAAGCCCTGAGAGATGTTGTGAAGGGAACAAACACTTCACAACCGAAGTATGTGTACGAATTACCTACGTTCGATGGGAACATAAGTGAATGGATAGCCTTCAAGACATGTTACGAAGATACATCGCCCATGTTTAATAACGTACAAAACATGGCACGATTAAGAAAATCAATCAAAGGAACTGCAAGAGATGAAGTGAAGAGCTTGTTATACTCTGAAGCAGTACCAGATGCAGTATTGGTGGCTTTGAAAAGAAGATTTGGCAGACCGAATGCTCTAGCACTAGCCGAACTGGAGAAGCTGAGAACATTGCCTAGGATTAGTGACAACCCTAAGGATATCTGCATGTTCGCTAGTCAAATAAATAATAGTGTAGCAGCCATCAAAGGATTGAAGAAATCTCAATATCTTCATTCGCCAGAGATGATGAAGACAATTATAGCAAAGATACCACCTATTATGAAGTTTAGATGGTATGACTTCACAGCAGAAAATGAAGAAGAAGAATTTTGCAACTTAACTCTAGTAGCGAGGTTCTTCGATAAAGAAGCTGATGCTCATACTACATATGAAGACGGGAACAAGATGAAAGAAACGAACACATACAAGAAATCGTTCCAACGTCATGTGACTCACACAGCAAGTGAAAGTGAAGTGAATACAGTGAAGTGTCCACAGTGTAAAAACAATCATAGACTATATGAGTGTAATAGTTTTAAGACATTGAACATAGACGATAAGTGGACATTAGTGAAACGTGAAAAATTGTGTTTTAAGTGTTTAAATAGTGATCATAGACATGAACAGTGTAAACGATGGCCGTGTAAAGTGTGTAAAGGTTCGCATCATTTCCTACTGCACAATACGAAGAATAAGAATACTTCTGTAGAGCCACAAACAGAAGAGAAAGCTGAGAAGTCAACGAACATAGCGTTGAAGATGTCCAGTGCTGGGAAATCACGTGCCTACTTGAAGATTATTCCTGTGGAGCTGATATCAGACACAGGAAAAGAAAAGATATTGGCTCTATTAGATGAAGGGTCAACAGTGTCTTTGTTAGATAGCAAGGTAGCTCGTGACTTAGGAGCTACTGGAATCAGTGAAGATCTAACAATTGAAACTGTCGGTGGACAACGATTGAAGACTAAGGACTCCATGAGGATAAATCTGAAAATTAGAGGAGTTCATGAAGACAAGATCCGGCAGTTACGTCAAGTCAGAACTATCGATGACATGAAACTCACACCGCAATTTATTGACAAGGGCAGATTAGAAGAATGTTCACACCTGAAAAACCTTAGCGATGTATTATATCACGAAGCAGAAGAGCCTAAGCTGATAATAGGTCAAGACAACTGGAACTTAATAGTGTCAAGATACACAAGAAAAGGAAAACCTGGACAACCAGTTGCGTCGTTAACCGAGCTAGGATGGGTACTGCATGGTCTAGATACAAGCATAGCGAAGACAGTGAAATACGTAAACTATTGTTCTCACACTAAAACAATAGAAGAAGAGATGCATGAACAAATAAAAGACCACTTCACCATCGAAGCGTTAGGAGTGATGCCACGCAGACCATCAACTGACTTCGAGGGACAGGCTCTCAAGATATTAGAAGATACCTGTAGAAGACGACCCGAAGGCCGATTCGAAGCAGGAATGCTGTGGAGAGACCCCGAAGAGGAAATGCCCGAAAGTTATATAGCGGCTGAGAGAAGGTTACGCACCATAGAAAAGAAGATGGAAAGAGATCCTAAATTTAAATTAGAGTATGAAAATCAAATTAAGAATTTATTGAACAATGGCTATGCGGAGAAAGTAAACATTGAAGGTGATTTTAAGAAGAAATGGTACTTGCCTCATTTTGCAGTGGTACACCCTCAGAAAAAGAAGATAAGAATCGTCTTTGATGCCGCAGCACCATCAAGAGGGAAAAGTTTAAATGACGCGCTGTTACCTGGACCTGATCTGCTTCAGTCTCTGTTCGGAGTTCTAATAAGATTCCGACAAGGACCTATTGCGGTAGCAGCCGACATAAAAGAAATGTTTTTGCAGATAAGAATCAGAGAACAAGATAGAGACAGTCTACGATTTTTATGGCGTGACGACAAGACGTCAGCACCTGTGAAATACCGGATGACATCTGTAATATTCGGTGCTACATCTTCGCCATCGACTGCCATCTATGTGAAGAATAGGAACGCTGCTGAGTACGAGAATGAATATCCAGATGCAGCAAAGGCAATAGTACGAAATCATTATATGGACGATTATCTTCATAGTTTTCATTCGTCAACAGAGTTGCAACAGACGACCACGCAAGTCGACTTAGTTCAAAGAAAAGCTGGTTTCGAACTAAGAGGATGGACTTCGAATCAACCTACGTTGTTGCCATCACATCTAACTGGACAAGAAGCTAAAGAGATACACTTGGGCCAGAGTAGAGAGAAGACGATAGAAGATCGAGAAACCGAATCAAGTATGATCATGAAAGAGATATGCACGCTTGAGCCAGAACGATTTTCGTCATGGAATAAACTATTAAGAACCACGACGAGAGTTCTGCAATTTATAGAACTGTGCAGAGCAAAAAGGAACCAAAAGACGAATCTTGTAAAAGAAGAGGACTGGAGAAGGAAGAATAGAAAACGTCAACCTGCGTTCAAAATGAAATTAGAGAATATCGAAAGAAAATGTTTACCAATAAACGAGAAACTCCTAGCTAGAGCAGAAGAGATATTGTTCAGAAGATGTCAGACAGACAGTTTTCGAGAAGAATTAAGAAGATTGCAGAAACAAGAACCCCTAGAAAGAAGCAGCAAATTGAAGAAGCTCGATGTGGTTATAGAAGACAACCTTCTCAGACTGAGGGGGAGAATCGATGCGGTAGCTGGATTATCGAGAAGCTATACAAGACCTGTGATTTTAGATAGTAAGCACCACATCACTCGTCTCATCATCTATGACTATCACAAACGATTTAATCATGGCAACCACGCTACGGTAATGAACGAGCTCAGACAACGATTTTATATATTGGGTGTGAGAGCAGCAGTCAGAGCAACTCAGCATGGTTGTCAATGGTGCCGCATCAGGAAAGGAAGACCGCAAGAGACAGCCTTTGGAGATTTACCGATCGAGCGACTGAAGCATGGTGAACATCCGTTCACATACACCGCCGTCGACTATTTTGGACCGATGACCATCACGGTGGGAAGAAGACACGAGAAGCGGTGGGGCGCCTTGTTTACTTGCCTGACTACACGAGCAGTTCATCTGGAGTTAGCTGCCTCTCTATCATCTGACTCTATGATACTGGCACTCAGAAGACTAGCTGCGCGTCGCGGTATGCCATCCGTGATGTTCAGCGATAATGGCACGAACTTCGTCGGGGCCAACAAAGAATTACAACAAGCTGCAGAAGCATTGAAGAAAGAAACTCTAGCTACTGAGGCCGAGAAGTATGGTGTTAGGTGGAAATTTATACCACCTGGCGCTCCAAACATGGGAGGAGCCTGGGAACGACTGGTGCGATCGGTGAAAACCGCACTAGCCGCCACACTCCGAGAACGACATCCGAGAGAAGAAGTTCTACACACTCTTCTACTAGAAGCCGAGCATATTGTTAACTCTAGACCCTTAACAGAGTTAAACGAAAATGAAAATGAAGAAGCACTCACGCCCAACCACTTTCTCATTAAGCGGTCGTGCGGTGCTGGACGACTGGGCGCATTTAGTGACCACGATTTGGTTGGTCGCGAGACGTGGAAGACGACGCAGCAGCTCAGCGACCATTTCTGGCGACGTTGGGTACGGGAATACCTACCTACTCTCCTACCCAGACGTACGCCAGGAAGCAACGTCGGAGAGAACCTGAAAGTTGGTGACATCGTGTTCATCGTGGACCACACACTGCCACGCTGTACGTGGCCGAGAGGACGCATCATTCGCACGTATCCAGGGCCCGATGGACGGGTTCGGATTGTGGACGTGCAGACAAGAGGAGGAGAGCTGCGGCGACCCTGCTCCAAGGTGGTGCTACTGGTGCCTTCCCAGACGTCGTTGCCACAGGATGGTGCGACGCACGAGGGGGAGAATGTTAACGACGTATAGTGACTGACTATAGTGTGTGAGTGACGGACTAAAACTAAAAGACCAAAAAAGACTGTGAATCAGTGATATAGTGATTGAGAGACCTCAGATATATAGTATAAGTGTAAAAATATTAAAATAGAACGATTAGAAAGACTTTTATTAATGAAAATGTATGAAAATGTGTCGAATTATAATAGAGACTTTGAAACGCTAAATACTTAGCCAAATTGTTAATTTATATAGTTTAATTTTGTTGTATATTGTTAATTTGACGGTAGAGATAAATAATAAACAACATTTGAATATAACTTTCAATTTAATAAAGAATTATAAACGAATAACTGTTAGAGATCGACGATATTTTGTGTATTTTTTGTGATTATACTGTCATAACTTTTTGTACCATTGAAATATAAAGAAAACTATTTTTAATTATAGTAACTGACATTGATACGAATATAACCATGTATAATACTGTATATTTTATGTTTTAAATAAAGAAATATGAACAGAAAACGAGGTCACTCAAAGTGAAAATTAGCTTGAGATTAAGCGCTAAATCGCGGTGCCCACGTGACGGTAATGCTCCGGGGTACTTAAGCGATTGCGTTTTCTTGGAAAATTGTAGTTGGATCCTGAAGAAAAGTAAAACATCAAGCTTTGAGTACCTCGGAAACTGGAAGAAATACTGAAATAGTGAAAAAGTGTTTTATTTATACTCCCTTGAAGAACCTGCGCATACAAAGTACCTACAGCAAGATCTTCCATAGTTAAGGAATCGACGGGCATACCGGCGCGGGCTAGAGCTTTAGTGTTGCTCTCCCGAAACAAACCCCGTCACCCGTATAGGGAGGTATCCCTCACGTGTGTGTCCTGTGTGTGTTTATATACTCACACACACCAACGCACACCCGCGCACGCTTACGTACGTTTAGGTACAAGAGGGCGCGGCCAATACACACCCTTAAGGGTCGGTCTTCTTGGGTAACGGAGGGACACTTGAAACCAAGTAATACAAGTGCTATTTACTAAAGTAGAGGCTAGGTGGATTGCTGAAAGCCTTATATAAAGTTTCCTTTATTTCTATTTTTTGTAAAGATATTATGCCTGATGGATCAACTGCTTTCAAAGGCAAGAAAAGAAAACAGTACCACAGAGCATGCCATTCAATTGAACAGTGAGAAATTAAAAATATTTCAATTTTAATGATTTCTGCCACGCAATCGCTTCTGTACTTACTTGATAGAAGCTAAATAGTATTGTTATTATGTTTTCATATTTTATATTTATAACATAATTATTTTATACGCTATTTAATTTATTATAAGCATTTATTATTTCCATTTTTTATTGTTATTGTTATCTCATTTTTTAATTTAATATATTTATACGTCTTTTAGTTGGTCAAGTGAAGTTGAGATAAAGATCGTATTGCGATTAATAATGTTTTCATATTTTATATTTATAACATAATTATTTTATACGCTATTTAATTTATTATAAGCATTTATTATTTCCATTTTTTATTGTTATTGTTATCTCATTTTTTAATTTAATATATTTATACGTCTTTTAGTTGGTCAAGTGTAGTTGAGATAAAGATCGTATTGCGATTAATAAGACTTCACTTTACAAGTTTAATATAGAAAAAAACTCAGTGTGAAGTGATCCCTACTTCCTCTAAGCTCAAGTAATACAGATTTACGATCCTGTGGCTTATTAAAAAATCATTTCTGTGAATCACTACGCCACATCCGCGACACTCGCGAGCACTCAAGCGGCTGTATTCAATTGACTAATACAGTAGAAAGCTGAGGAGTTGTCTTAAATCATTACTCACAGAATGAATAATATACTTGTACATAAATATATTACGTTATATCCTTTGAAAAAGAGAGATTACGGAAATAGATAAGACGGGTTTTTCACGGATGTTTAGATGAAGTTATGAAATAATTGGTTTAGTAATTACGCTGTGCTAGTAGTATTAACCTATGACATCGATAACAATTATGGCAAATTGATTAAAATTATGTATTACGTGAGCGAAAATCACGTAACAACCAGAGGGCAAGGCGTTGAAACTGAAACTGAAACTAAACTGTCATAGCGACAGCAGTTATTAAGCCATGGTTGAGCTGTTACTACGGTGTACATACTTTGTTTCTCATTTTATAAACTTATATCAGAAAAATATCTAGGCTCGGGGTAATAATTTGAGGATTACACAAATAATTGGTTAGAAACCTCGTGCACGATTTCCGCATACAAGGCCGCTACGCTGCAGAGGTATACCCGAAAACGAAATGGCTTTATCATTTTTGACATTCATTAAGATCGTTATTTAATGTTTATGCGTAAGCTTGACGTCATTAGTACTAACAAATAATAAAGTCAACGTTATTGACTGTTACTAAAGCATATTTTCGGTAAAACGTTTTATTCTAATTTTCTCTTTTTTTTCCTTCTATGTCCATCCCTATCATTTCTTGCATGACGTCATTGGCGCATATTTCAATTTAAAGTTTTCGTAATTTTATAATATAAAACAAATTAGGGTAAACCACCTAATCGTTAGAAGTCCTACAATTATTGGCACTTAAGAGTTAAAAGTGAATAAAAAGAAAGAAAACACTATAGATTATTCAAGTTCAGTATGATTAGTCAAGTTCAAATATTATTTATTTAATATTTTTATCATATTTTCTTTATTTCATGTGTCAACATAGCAACAATTTTATCAGAATCCTTCTATTGGCATTAGTGCCAATAACATTTATTTAATACTATTCAATCACATAATAATGATTAAGTGTCAGCAAAGATTAAAGTATTTTATCATGTTATGATATTTTATATTTTAGTCTGATACGAAGTCCACTCTTAAGGTGCCAACAATTGGGTGGCTTACTAACCAATAATTAAATTCCACATTTTCAGTTTTTCTGAAATGACAAGCTTGTAATGTCACAAGTAACAAGTTGACTTTAGTTTTAAATTATTTAATGGTTTTTCATGGTTTTTCACATACAAACTCTACAGTTTAATATAGTGACACTTGTATTGTGTTAGTAGATAGTATTATTTATTGCGTTGAAGTGAAAGTTTAAAATAGATTGCACTTTTAATCTAAGCATAGTTTTGATTACGGTCAACCAATGACGTCAAGCTTACGCATAAACATTAAATAACGATCTTAATGAATGTCAAAAATGATAAAGCCATTTCGTTTTCGGGTTTTTATAAATATCTAACGACTATTTGCTAATACAAGAGAACTGATATGTCAAAGTAGCGTCATGCTTTAGCTGATGTTTTGTTATGCGTTAATGAACCTAATAGTTTTATGAAATGTAACTAACATGAACTCTAGAGGTGATAAAGCCACTTAGTTTTCGACTATACCTACCTAGTGGAAAAAAAATTGTGTGTAAAATAGTACTCAGTAAATTGTTTAGTTTATTTACTTTAAGTCTACATAAAGACGTATTCCGCTATTTTTGTTAAAATAAAATAAAGCAAAAACGTATTTCAGGGTTTTTGCAAAATCAGCCCTTAAGGACCAATAAATTACGAACATTATTGAGGTTGTGCGTGCGAATTAAGAATACTAAATTTCGCCTATTTATCACAAACATTATAACCACGGTATAGCTCAGTACAGATTTTATATTAACCATAATTTATTGTAGATTGTTACTCTAAAACTTCCTGTAATATTTACAAAAACACAGCAGTAAGTGAAGATGACACAATGTACTGTAACTCTATCAGCATACGCAGATTATCACGGGAACACCCAAATACTCCGAAATATTTAATTCTGACTTTCATAAGTCCGAATTTTATCATACCTAAGAATTATAACATCTATTATCATAAATACGATTTTTTAGTTTTCCGATTTTCATATGTTTGAAGAATCAAATGCTCGATGAGTTCACATAGTAGGTACAGTCAGCCCCAAAAGTCGCTGAACACATTTTAAATTCCAAAACTGCTGAACACTAAAAATGCCATAAGTCAGTGTCGCAATAAGAGCATAGAATAAGCTTTACATACGAAACGACCATAACACGCTGAACACGGTTATTACAAAAGTAGCTGAACCCTAGTATTTTTAAAAGTAACTGAACGCCTAAGATTCCAAAAATAGCTGTACATACGCGTCAATTCGTATTAAAACCTACTTTTTGGGTATTATACTATAGGCATCTTTAAAAAAATAAAAACTTTTAGAACAGATAAGTTTTGTTCAAAGAGGTTTAATTACAACGTTTTTTTATCTTGGTTATGGTCTAGGTATACATTTTTCAAATTATTTTACATGTCAATGGATCACAATTCGCTTTACATCAAGAACACCAAAAGTAGATTGACAGGCAATAACATTGAAAATATGATTTGTTAACCTACTTTTGTATTTAATGATGTTCAGCTACTTTTGGAATACTAGTGTTCAAATACTTTTGTAACAACCGTGTTCAGCGTGTTATGGTCGTTTCGTATGTAAAGCTTATTCTGTACTCTTGTTGCGACACTGACTTATGACATTTTTAGTGTTCAGCAATTTTGGAATTTAAAATGTGTTCAGCGACTTTTGGGGCTGACTGTACATCTCAGTTATTATTTAAATTATTAATGTCCTAACATAAAATTAGTTAAGTTCACCAAAATGTCAGGCCTGAATTAGCGTCTGAGATTAATTAATTTATAGCAGAAACTAAGAAAGATCACGACCGTCTAATAAACTTGTTGCAAAGTAACAAAATTTCAAAGTAAATTCTCTTGTCAACAGAAACAAGCCACAGTCGACCCAAACTTTACAAATACTTGTATTACCAATGTATTAAATAATACATACTTAACTTGTTCTTTTAAGGTTTTTAAAGAATGTCTACATTTTACCTTTTTTTTTAAAGGAGGTCATATGTGGCAACTTTTGTCCTGGTACCAAATTATTCAATCGTCAGTCACCGGTAAAGCTGGTAAAACTCATGATTATCCCACTAGGCGTGTCCTCTTGATATTAACTTAGAGGCGAAATATACTGTTGGCAAACTTAGACTATAGGTAGCAGGCTTGCTTAAAGGGTTGCAACGATTTTTTCGCCGAGGGTCTATTAATGGTTCTGAAGTAGCTTTTTACGCCAGCCTCGAGATACTATAGGGATTTTGTTATCATAATAAGACTTGTATTTTGATTGACACTTAAAAATTTAATGTAATATAAAACCGTAAACCAAAAGCTCTAGTGCGGTACCTATTAGTAAACCAAGTTCAGCCTATATCACGAAACACAAAGCTATTATATTCAGTGGATATTTATGTGCTCTTATGATGACTGCAGTAAACTTGCAATGCCCTCGTAAAACCTCTATACCAGATTATAATGATGATGCAACTCGTAGAAAATTAATTGATATCAAGAGGCTTTCTAAACTCCAAAAACACGATTGCAACTTGATAATGAATGCCATTAAAATAGTCGTTATAATAGTTAAGAGTTAACTGTTTTAGATATTAACACACTCGACGACCGCGGTAGGTAGATTAAAAGCCACCATGTTATTTATCATGACCTTAAAATTAAACGTAAAACTGGATTTGTACCACATAGCAATTATGGATAACGTTACGATGTTATTCTACGCCCTAGTTCAATTTCATTTAATTGTAGCTATGATAGTAATGGTATCATAGTATACAAATATGTAGTTGTAAAAGGTAGTATAGTATTTTACGACGTTTGTGGTGTAGTGGCTAAAGTAGGTACTGCTACGCCTGTTACACGTGCTAGGTTTTAGTTTTGATTCTCACTTGATGCAAACATTTGTGTGCATTATAACGATTGTTGGCATTGGTTTGGTTGTTTCTATTTAGAATATTACACAAAAAAGTATGTAAGTACCTTTATCAAGATACATGTTTATCATGATATATGTTATTAGTTAGTTGTCTGCGCTGTTTAGTTGTCGTTGTGTGAATATTGTGAAGAATATTATAATAATTTGTATTCTAAACAGCCCTTAAATGTTCTAATGCAGGGTTAATGAAGGCGGTGATCTTTAAAAGTGATAGAAACTAAATCCGCACTGTTTTTATGTAAGGGATGTTAATATAACCAGACTAAAATAAACTTTAAGTAATATACAATAAGAAAGGTATCAGTAGTTCAATGTTTCCTTTACACACTGGGTGAGTCCCGTTCATCGCGTGGGAGGCATAGGCTGCTATGAGAATCTAATTAATATCCAGAAACGTATGAAATAATATGAGGGACTCGCAATCCAAAGCAAATACATATAATTATACAGAATATCTACACATTTAACAAACATTTCACACGATATTATAATTACATAAATGTCAGTGTCAGATTCGTTTTACATTAACACTGCAATTAAAGATAATATGCAATTTACTTTTTAATTTATTTTATGAATTAAAATATAAAAAATACGGATTTGATGGTTAACTTATTTATGAATGGTCATCATCATCATATCACATTAAAGTCGTCCACTGCTGGACATAGGCTTACTTCAAAAAATTCTACCACACGCGTGATCTATTGCCTCCCTCATCACTCCAGCAACCTAGATTATTGTCCAACATCTGCCCAGTTTGCAATCTGTCGGTAAAGTTTTTACACTTTGTAGTACATGGAAAAGAACCTTACCTGCGCTGGTACCTTCTTCAACTGACTGGTCCGTTGTGATGATGAAGTTATCATGTACCTATATAAAAATCGCTGACTAGAGACAAAAAGAATATATTTTAGCTTAGATTCTTTCTCAATAAATAAAGTATAAGTACTTACGGTTACGATTACGACAAAGGCTAGCTCTACGCTCTGAAGAATTTCTTCATAAACTTAATTGTCAGCATATTTTAAAAAAAGAATATGGCCAATTATAATATTACCGGCTGGCAAAATATTTTAGCGCCAAAGAATGTCTTTTTAGTTGAAAAATATTTAAAAAAAAATTCTATTACTTATATTACTGGATGGCAAAATATTTTAGCGCCAAAGAATGTCTTGTAATGCGTTAGGTCTACTTCCATTTTTATGGTATTTACACACACTGACCTTTGACTGAATAATACTTATCATTCATTTCCCTGTTATAAAGGCTTGCTCAACGGTTATTCTAGAACAAAGTTCATTTAAACTTGAACTTGTATAAGTTATTGTAATGGTTTAATCATATACATAAATGTCAGTAGGTTGTGTCAGATATATGTAATCTTGGCCTTATAAAAATTGGAAAGGGTAAGTCGTGTGTGCGCGACCTAAATGTTTAAAAAGTGTTTTTCAATCACTTATTTAACTTTTAATTCATTTTGATAACAGTTTTACTATAACATAGAGCTCCTCAAAAATTGTAAGATCTTTGAAGTAAGTCGAAGCTATAACGTTAGTTCTTAGTTTATACATTTTTTGAGGCCTTACATGTTTTGAAAGAAGTTCCTACTTAATTATTTTTTAAACGAAACATCTGAGCTTAGAAAAAAAATTACAGCTGAATTGAGAACTTGCTCTTGTCCGAATTGCTAAAAAATTGTTGATTAAATGAAAACAAACTGTTATTAAGTATCCAAGGAAAGTTAAAAATCAGATATAATTTAAATACATTATTTTAATTTCAACTTTTAGATAACAACACACGATTAGATTTCATATCTAATCCTTGACATCTTTATTAATTTATTAGGTTTATGTAAATACACTAATACATAAATACCAGTTTCAAATGGTATTATAAGATTTTATATTGTATATTAACAAAATAACACTACTTAGTTTAAAATTCATCTTGGTACAATAAATAAGAATTTGACTTCCTTAATAGTTATAAAATTATACAATAGGTAAAGTATTATAAAGTTTCTATTCTTATGTTAAATATTATTAACATAATGATAGCTATAAAAATAATCATAATGGGTTTAAGTAAGGTGTTTATTTTTTATATTCTATAAGCGATAGAATGACTATTGACTACTGCCGTTGTGGCAAAATGGTTGTGCATGCAGGAAGTAGCGGGTTCAAATCCCACAAGATAGTTTTTTTTTTGTTGAGTACGAGTAGTTTATCTCTGACGACAGTTACTACATTACGCGGGCTGCGGTGGGGCGGATAGCCCTCAACCAAAGACGACACAAGATAGTATATGATAGCTGTGTGATCCCCAGATTATTGTTGAGCTTTGCCTGAGCTTGTGTGTGTTAATTTTATGGATGTAAAAAAAACCCTCGCGACACAGGGTTCGATCCCTAGAGTGGGAGTTTTCATTTTTACAGTGTCTCATAATAAGTGGTGATTACATTGTTACCATTATTTCCAATAGAAGTCGCTGTGACTTCTTTCGTCGAACTATTAGCAAGATAAAATGTCACCCTGCTTCGAGGGGGTCGTAATTAAACTTTATAATTTAGGTATAAATAGAATACTAATAATAACTGTAATAACAATTTTAATTTATTCTCCTGAAGCTGGAAAGGACACTATTTATAGTATTTCTTACAAAAGAAAGAAGAAAGAAACAAAGATTAACAACAACATTGCAACACTAATTAGCATCAAAGAAAAACGCAGTATTTTACATAATAACTGGACGCAAATGGCAAAGCTTTGCAAGTTAAATATAAATTTGTTTACTAACACAGATAGTGCGAGCTACGAGTGTTTGTATTTTAGTCGAGTGGTACATATGTTCATCTCCCGCATTTACAAAACATTTATATAGATCCTTAACGAGTTTATAGACCTATTACATGTAAACCGGGTCACACTCACACTAAAAATAAACATAAAGATTGTTTTAATTCTGCTTCTATAGCGTTTTTGCACGCCTCCCGGCTATAGTAAAGTTGACGATTACGATTCTAAGATTATGATGTCATCAAATACTTTAAGATCTACTTTAACTACCACATATATGTGCTATTTTTATGACCTTATATTTTTTTGGCCTGAGAAGATAAAGATATGGATCATACAAAAATTCCTACCGCCTTGCTATAAAAGCAAGCAATCAATTAAAACTTAAAAAACAGTAGTCAGTGTGCCTATTTCAGCAGTGCTTTCTCTTGGTACTAATCTAAACAACAGTCTTTCAAAACAGGAAATGCATGTCCATTTATTAAATCATCTCATCCCATGGGAGTCGTAGGAACCGACTAAGGGACTATCCGTGAATATTATCTTTACGAAATAAAAAGAAGGAAAATTTGAAATTAAACCATACTAATCCGTCTGGCCAGCGTTGTAATAGTAGGCCAAGTATCGTTCCATTACGGAAGGAGGTCCGTCCAGGTGTTATGATGATGATGATGATTTATTAAAAAGGACATGCTTTTTCTTGTATTGAAAGACTAAGCTTAAGACTTGCTTAAGGGCTTTTTAGAAGTATTTTAAGATATTCGAATAAAAGTTAAAATACAATCACTGATAAATTGCTGTAATGTAAATGCAAAAGTAACTAGCGAGCCCCCGTGTCGATCGGAACTGCCAGCCTGTGTGGACTGATCAAAACAAACTAATATCTCTACCATGTCGATGATCAGCCATCGTGTATAATGAATGCGCCTATCTACAAACTAATTTGTTTGTAAATTGTGAGGGTGCAATGTTGTTTTAGCGAAGGGTGAGGCTAGAATCATTAGCTAAGATTACCTTTAAACGTTATATGAGCTAACAGTGTAGGGAGCAAAATAATCAAATTGTTATCAGGGACAGCCAAGTCTTGCGTTAGTCGTTGCTTGTAATATCGCTGCGTATATGTTTAGACACGCTTCGATGTGACCCTTTGAAGAGTGCTAATATTATATAAGTAGTTAGTTTACCTTGCCCTTACACCTGTATTATGGCAACAATGTTATAGCGGCTATTGCTTCAGGAATTTGAAAACAGAAGCATCCTTTACAATGATGTTAGTGCTATCGATAATTCAAGCAAAAAGTTTGTGCGTATTACAAATTAATTGCTGCAGGGTCTTTTTCAATATTTGAGGAGAAAAAAGCCGAAGAAGAAAAAAGCTGACATGAAGTGGCAGTAAAAAGGGTGCCTATTGTCTACATCAGGCCAGGATTTTTTAGTTCACAACTTTTTTCTTCCACACGACATAAAGAAGAAAGCTAAACTTTCTTTAACATATTATTTCCCATCGTAAATCAACACGGTATTGTGTGTTAAATCACTTAATTAGCGGTATTAATATCAACCTTCTTTAATAATACTCTCTTGATCGTAAACCATTAATTATACTTACCTAATACATTTTTATCGCCCACTAAAATAGGTACTAATGTTTACTAAGTTTATTTCCTTATTTTGTTTTTCTTATCATAATATCTACGAACTTTCCTTTTGTTTACTTCCGTCGTTACACAATACCCCTAGTATGTATTAAAAAAAAATGTGTAAACAAGCTGTCATGCACAATTTTCAATGAGGAATAGAAATACTAGGTACCTTACCTACTTCTAAAAACGCATTCACTCAACATAAAACTTGCTATCAAAATATAAAGTTTTTGATCACAGTCTATCAGATAACGAACCAGAACACAGGCAAGATAATATAATGCATAAAAAAGAGTCACATAAGTATACGCTAATATATTTAAATTATGTACCGTGGAAACATTCATTTAAATATAATTAAGAGCTAATCTGTTATTCTATTATCATCGTGATACTTTTTTGCAAGCCGTGTTCTGTTATCCTAACAAAAGTTTATAAATAATTCATACTAGAGACCTAAATACATAACAGAATGATATAATTAAACACGTCCACCCACGCAAAAGTGTGATCTGGAAATGAGCTATGATGCACGGAGTTGAAACCGACAAACGACAATCTGTTTCAATGATAAGTGAGACTGTGATTTAAAAAAAATTATATCTTATAATGACAGTTCTGCCGTGTGACATACTTAGTAGTTAAAATTTGAATTTCAGCATTTAATTTTAGAACACATAAGACGCCATGATGAGAACTTGAGTTTATATTTTTTACAAAATTAAATTCAATTTTCGAAGATATTGTGATGCAGAAGAAACGCTGTTTTGTTTTGCAAGTTCATCGTCAGGCAATCAATACGTTTAAATATTCAAGTGATTGGTGAATCTATAGTGGCCTCGAGGGCAAGCTGTTTCTGTCTCCATTATACGCAAACCCGTCAGGTTCTCTTGGATGACGATGGAAAGCGCTGTATCGACTTTTTAATGTTGTTTTGTTTTATTTATTTGTGTATACTTACTCGTTTGTAAGGTTTTATTAATCTTTGGCACAAGAGCATTCTGCTGTATAATTTCTGTTGCTATTTTGTTCTGTTAAAATTCATTTACGATACAAATATTTCTATCACAGATATCTGAACTACCATAAAAAACTTCATAATCGACGATATGAACATAATATGAGCCATCGTATTTATTATAGTAATAACCGCAATTTGTAACTGCGGTTATAGCGATAAATATAATAATATCCTGCTCGAAGAAATAAAGTAATTGAAATTAGATTAGAATTTTTCATTTCAGTTAGATAGGAAAGTCTCTTATACATAAATGGCAATATGGCGGATCTTATTAATTTTGAACGGAATAGTCAATATTAGCATCAATAAAAGATTTTAATATCCAAAATCAAATCTTCTCTAACATTTTAATATACCTCAAGTGTAACGTAAAACAAAATAAACGTTTGGAACAAAGTACTTTTACTTATGTTACATTTATAAGTTTCCGACACTTGAACAACAATATTATTGGGCGCTTTTGAAGGCTTTCTTCAGAACCTGTTTAAAGTTTGCCGGCACTCGTTTTGACCTTTTCTGAACGACAAGGCGGCCTGTCACCGCCTTTTTAACAAGAGTACCTGCTCCTTTTTATAACCTTGGCTGCATTTTCCTGTTTCCACTTTGAATGTTATCAGCAAAATGTGAATAGTCACTTATTCAAATAATTCAAAAGAACAAAAGTAAGAATTTTATGAGTGACGGAAAATACAAGGGATTTATTTTGGGATGGTAATTGCTAAGGCGTAACAAAGGAATGCTATAATTTCACAGAAGTGTTTACAAAATGACAAAAGCTGTCGCTAGAAACACATTGTGCCTATTTCCTTGTTATCAGTACATATTGTTTAATCCGTAGCAAGTTTTAAGAGTAATTTTCTAATTAATACAATGTGATTACTATCTCTACAATTGTTTCATTGGTTGACTAATGATAATCGTCTTGGTTAGCTTGTAACTTCAATATAACATGCCTAAGTAGGGTATTTCGCTCAATCGACTAAATGTAGAAGGGTACAGTAGCTAATAAAATTACAAAGCTCCGAGTCTTAACCTCTCATTGTGGTGACGGAGTAAGAATACAGTGTGTCATCTCACCGCCCCATCTCATCCCATGGGGGTCGTAAAAACCGACTAAGGGACTATCCGTGAAAATTATCTTTACGTAATAAAAAGAAGGAAAACTTGAAATAAAACGGATTGATATAGGGTTTACCCTATATCAATCCGTTTGGCTAGCGTGGTATTAGTAGGCCAAGTATCCCTCCATCATGGGAGGGGGCCCGTCCCTGCAGTGGGACATTAATGGGCTGTTATGATTTTATGATGAGTCTTAACCACTCTGTCTAAGGTAGCTTTGATGACGTCCTTGAGCAACAGTTAGACCTTTTTCTTTTGCGATCCCGCTTTTTCTAAGTTGGTCACCCGAGCATCTGAGTCTTTACCCAAACTAGCCCTTTGCCAATGTAGATCCAATAGCCTGGTGGTCAACGGCGTCTGAAGCTTTTACTTAGAAGTTGCCTTTCGAATTCTGTCCCGAGTTTCAAGAAACGACCATACCTACTCCCTTTTTAAAGGTCGGCAACGCATCTACGACTCCTCTGGTGTTGCGGGTATCCATGCGGGTATGCATGGCATCACGTGACCTGCTGGCTCGTTTGCCTCCCATCATACAAAAAAACTTTATTAGTCTTTCTTTAGTCTTTATTTAGTCTTTCCTTTAATTAAGCGCAATAACCTAAATTGTTTAGTATCCATAGTAGGTACCTATAATTTCTTTTTAGTTATCGTATTAATATCGTTTTAGACTAGATGGCGTGGTCACAAATCTGTGTGAAACACACATATCTGTAACAAAAGTTTTCTTCATAAACGTTGAGAGTGCTTGCCATTATTTGAAGTACCAACCCTTGTCCAAGGACCTAGTTGCACGACTCTACGCCCACGTATGCGGCACCCTCCTTCGATAAATATGTAAATATCACGCATATCATCCCTTATACGTGTTATTTGCATACATTTCATTTAGTTACGTGAATAAACAAAATTTTAAATAAGTAAATTGTTATTATGTTAATTTTGAATCTTATTGTTTTAACCAATTTAGATTAGTTAGCACACATGACTACTTGTACTTTGAATAATTCTTGTGATTGTTATTTTAAATTGTCAAAATGTCACAACCCCTCAGTTGACGAGACAGAAGTAAAAACGACTAAGTGATATGCCAGAAATTACCTGTGTGATAAAATATCTTGACACAAAATGCTATCTGTCTAATGTTGTATTACTAGCACAATTTTTTTCGATTTCTTAATCGGGCGTTATTTTCTTACTTGACATGGTGAAGCGACTACAATTAAGGAATACGTCGTTTTTTACTACATTCTCTCTGACCAAGAAAAAGATGTAGACAAAACTCACTATTTTATACACATAAATCTAATTAAACCTTCCAATATTCATTGAATAGTTACTATAGATATACTCTATATCTAAAAAATAAATACCAACAGTTTACCAAGTTGGAATATGAAGAAGAATTTAGCAACCAAATAAAGTTTTCATCCATGTTTCTTGTTAAATTACTTTACGATACGAACTAAACCAACACAGCCTGCAGGTAACTAAAAACTTTAATGAGTACAAGAAACTTAATAAAAAAAATATCCACTAAAGCCATAATTAGCCTTAAGGTCATGGCACATTATACCGGCACCGCAACAGCACCGCTCCACACCAGCATTTAACTTGTCATTCAATTTAGAGCATTAAATCGTGTGTAGTAAAATATATTTCATAATGTCAATATGAAAAAGCCAACGGCGGGCAGTCAGCGCGCTTGCCGCTACCACACAACTCGACCCGCAGCCCGCGTGCTACAAGCGAGCGGACCTTATGCGTACAGCGCGCCGACGGCATGCTCATTACGCGCCGACTCCGAGTCGGTAGACATTATGAAAACGTGCAAGTCCTAAGCGTGTTCAATCATAAATGTCTTACAACAATATTGAGTTCGCGGTGACAGCAAGCTTACACCTCGCGGCCACCGCGCGGACTGTGAGCTTACACCTCGCGGCCACCGCGCGGACTGCGAGCTTGCACCTTGCGGACAACGCGTAGTTAGCGCGCTGGCAGCTAGCCGTAGTCTAAATTCGAGGCGACGCCGTGCAGCAGCTGTGCTGTTGCGGTGCCGGTATAATGTGCCATGACCTTTATTTGACTTTTATTGAATTTTCTCGAACAACAAGCAATGAAAATACCTTCATATTAGTGAAGTAATTATGTACTAGCTAATAAACCTACATGTTTTTTTTATTTAGAGTTAGTGCTCGAACATTAATCGAGATTCTCCGCGTCAATTAAGACAGGCATAATAAATTGTAATTGCTATTAGTGCCGCCATATCAATTAATGTAGGATTTAATTATCGCAACCGCGGACCACGACTGTCTAGGCAGAGTAGGTGGGCACGAGCAATAAATCAGGGGCATAGTTCGGTGCTCTGCGCATAGGACGTACGCTTGTGCAATCGATTGTGACCGATTGTGATCACTGTTTTTAATCTACATCAATATTCGAATGAATGTCGCTAACTTACATGCTTCTAAATTCTGATTCAATCTAACGAAAAGAATATCTCCAGTTATTGTTAGGTTGGGGAGTGCATACCGATTTGTAAGGATCGTTGTTCTTGGCACTTAGTTAGTCTCTACCTAATGCTTTTTCCTTTTTCCCATGGGGAAAAAGGAAAAAGCTCATGTATGTATTTTTAAGTATTGTTCTCCGTGTCACCGCACGCCGTCTAACTCCATGGATGTCGTAATTGTCGTGTCCTATACAAAGAACCAAAAAACTAACCATCATTCCGAGCAATCATCATCATAGCAGCACATTAACCCTCTTACTCATAAACGCCTCTTAAATTTAGTTACTGTTTAGCGAGATTTTATGAATATAAGTTAATCAATTGACTATTTAAGAGGCATTTATGAGTAAGGGGGTAGACACGTATAATGTATTCGTAAAATGTTTACGTTAACTTACTTTAACACTGGCATTCTATTTTTAGACATATTGTGCATGCCAATTCTAACAAAACCTTTATAGAGAATATTTAGAAAAAAATCTGATTATTTAAAAAGATGGGTATTTATCCAAAGTTTCGAAAATAGAACAGGGTAAACGGTTTCGCACACAAAGGTTTACACTCCATTTCACCCGTTTATGTGATTCTCTAAATATTTTCCTTATTCTAAGTGCTGGTGCAATCGTCCTAGGAGCAACATATTATTCGAATTTCACCTCAATATACAAGTAACTGCTATTTACTTATACTTAGCTTTGTACGGATTATTTGACTATACCGATAGCTGTGTTGCACACACGTATTTGCAGATTTAATGTAAACTTTTGAATACATCATTCAATGAAAATATGATGTAAAAGTTACCTTTACGCAATAACTGAATTCTCACTTTAATGATTGGGTTGAATAGCAAGTAAACTGTGATAGAGGCTGTACTGACTCATCAAAACAGGGACGAAAGACAGCTTGACCTATTAATACCTCGCTGATCAGACCAGTTTTCTGAAGACATCAAATCTGCGAAATTTCCTAAAGTAGGCTTTCACGACACCCATGAGATGAGATAGGGGTTAACGAAAGATAGTTTTACAATTTAATCATCATAACAGTCCATTAATGTCCCACTGCAGGGGCCTCCTTTCGTGATAGAGGGACACTTAGCCTACTAATACCACGCTGGCCAGACGGATTGGTATAGGGTTTAATTTCAAGTTTTCCTTCTTTTTATTTCGTACAGATAACATTCACGGATAGTCCCGTAGTCGGTTTTTACGACACCTTGGGATGAGATGGGGTGGTGACATTTCTTACTCCATACGGATAAAATTTATATATTAAATTACAATTTAATAGCAAAGCCAAAAGAAGGAACTACTAAAGGAGTAGAGAAACTGCAGCGACCCCGCGTGCTTGGTGAAATAGTCAATGTTAATTTTGCGAAAATCATAAAGCTGTAATATTTTACTATCGTACCTATAAGTAAATAATTTAGGCAAACTTGCAATTAAAATGACGCCAAATGCTAAAATATAGACACCAAAATCGACATACCATAACGAAATTTTAACATAATTTTGAGAATTGTACTTTAGACTACCACAAATGCTATTCGCAATACAAATACGAACATATTTATTGCTTCTGACTGAAATTTTCTAAGCAGTGCAGGGCAGTATTATGTTTTCGTAGAATTTAAACTTTACATTTAAACCAGTAACGAAATATTTATACTTACTTAATACTGTTGTAATGTGCTTACTTATTACTTACCGACGACCTCTGTGGCGTAGTGGTTATATAACATGACTGCTACGCAGAGGTCTCGGGTTCGATTCCCGCTCAATAAAAATCTTTGTGTGCATGAACATGATTATTTGCATTGGTCTGGGTGTTTTCTATGTATAATTATGTATGTATTTACAAAAAAAAAGTATTTATGTATGTTTATCCGTTGTCTTGTACCCATAGTACAAGCTCTGCTTAGTTTGGGACTAGATGGCGTTGTGTGACGACTATATTTATTTATTATTATTTTTATTGTTTTAATTAAACTAAAATAATTTACTTTTAAACTATGGCATTGTCATATTCTACTTTCGTCATATTCTGATTTTGTCATATTCTGCTTTCGTCATGTTCTGCTTTCGTCATATTCTAATTTCAGCAGATAATTCAATTAAATTTAATTTCTAATTCAGTCAGCTTGAGTCCACGGCTAGTGTAGGTACGAGTAAATTGTGCCGAAACACCAAGCACAATAAACTCACAGCATGGCTTGTTAATATCCCGTTTATGTTTCATATTTTTATAAATGTATATCTTTTAGCCTATCGCAGTCCACAGCTGGACAATGGACATAGGCCTCTCTCAACACGCGCTACAGACGAAGAGCTACACCTTTCGCATACAGTCCTTTGCTAAACGTATAATAAGAGCATGGCAATATATGGGTAAACTAATTCTATTTAAATTGATCTGTTCACTATTTTTTTCATGATTAATGACAGTAAAGGGTCAGTGAGCAAAGCCACTGGCAAAGCTAATTCGTAATAAAAGATTATTTGACATTAGGGGCGACATCTATTATAAATAAACAGAAATGATTAAAATTCAGCGCTATCTACTGAATATTAACAAAACTAAGTAGGTTAAATATGAACAGCACAGTCAACTTTCAAATAGTTACAAGGATCCCTAGCAGATGGCGCTAAACTAAAAATACAGCAAGCTTTTGTTTCACAAAATTATATATTATAAAAAATTAAAAAATCAAATCGGTCTA
Source organism: Schrankia costaestrigalis (assembly GCA_905475405.1). Classification (NCBI taxonomy): domain Eukaryota; kingdom Metazoa; phylum Arthropoda; class Insecta; order Lepidoptera; family Erebidae; genus Schrankia; species Schrankia costaestrigalis. The sequence continues at coordinate 13,048,044 of FR997827.1, forward strand.
GCCATTTTCGAGAAATCAGGTAACAAACACAAAAAAAAAATACAACCGAATTGAGAACCTCCTCCTTTTCTTGAAGTCGGTTATAAATAGGTTGTTTTACTCTTAGAAATAGACTTGTTATTTATGTTACCCACAAAATAGCTAGGTATATTTTTTATAAATATTATTGTTTTTATTGGCAAAATACATTCCAAGGATAGACTTTCTATTGAAAACAACAATCCGCTAGCGACAGCCTGCGGTTAGACTGCGGTTACATTCTTGTGACGTAGCTGCTAGTAGAAAGATAACCATAACCTATGATAAAACAATGAATTAGAGCATCTAGCATCGAGTCACTATTACCTAGTTTAAACAAGGTTATTAAATTATTTTATCTATTTTGTAAATGTGTTTGTTTAACAATAATGAATGGTAGATACCTACATCGTTAGAGGTACCGTGTGTAAAGGATTAGGTCCTCACACCAAGAACTCAACAACATGAACTACTTGCTTAATTATTATTGTGTTTTATGGTAGTACCTAAGATGCCAGGATCCTTGGAACTATAATAATTATATTAAATTTCTAGGTAGGTACTAACTTGTATTGACTAAATTGGTAAGAGACTGTCTATCGTGCCGAAAGAGTGGAATAACTCTGCAAGTGAACCGTTTGGGTCAACGGGAATGTATAAATGCAGACCAACTGAAGTAAATGTTTAAGAATCGTAAGTAGTTCATAGCGCTCAAAAATATCTGCCTACACCTATGGAAACAAGTCGTGAATTTTGTGCTTTCTAGTTTTCCTTCTATCTCAGAGATATTGCCTGTTAAGTAGACACAATTTTTACGAAAAAAGTATGAGATTAAGCTCTGATATTGCTGACGTAAGAGAATGCCAGTTACCACTTACCAGAGGTTAGTAAGAAAATTAAACATATTGTTGTTATAGGTACTTAATATGTAAAGAATGGCTACTACAACGTTAAACATTTTTTGCAAACTGTATTTTATATTATATACCTACTTACTTAAGTATTATGTTTTTGTTCAGAAAAATCAAAGTAAATAAAATTATAATAAAAAGCCTATTCAAACTATTTATATCAAACAATATCATTCGTACGACTCATACAAAGAACAAAATACCTACCTCAAGTGCTACTGAACAGAAAGTTTATACTATGCTGGTACCGAATAAAGTTAGATGTTTACTTGGTCTGCTGTACGAAACCTAGGTAGTCTAATAATACATAAAATATATATTAAGGTATTTATAATATATCACCTGAAATAAAAAAAAAGGAAAACTTGAAATTAAACCCTAGACCAATCCGTCTGGCCAGCGTGGTATTAGTAGGCCATGTATCCCTCCGTCAAGGAAGGAGCTGTTTTAATATTATTATAGACACTAGGACCCCTTGATATTATTTGACTCTACATTATCTATGTATTTTTAGATATACTTAAGTACCCTGCAATCAGGGTTTTATCTGCAACAGGGTATCAATACATAAATACAAATTATATGCTATTTAAATAAAGAAGAAATTTTATGGTTAAAGTCTGACAGGATCAGGAGCAACCAACAAATTCCTACATAGATGTTCAATGATTTAATAAGCGGTTTCATGGTATAACGTAATAGGGTAGTGGTGAATCACGACCACAAGAGCTGTTTAAATAAAATTAATTTTCACAAAAAAAAAGAACCGACTTCAAAGACAAAAATTGCACTAAAAAGTAATAAATAATTACTTGTATTTTGATTTTACAACAATAAATCAGCCATTATTTCTATTTAATTTTAATTTATAGAATAGGTTCTTTTCATTAAGTATTGTAAAAGTATTGTTAAGGATATTTCTTTAAGAGTCTGTAAATATATTTATTTGTAGATTGTTTAAAAGATAATCAAATTATTACAAATAATGTAATATTATTGTTATTTTTGGAGTCGGTGTCAGCCACGATCGTTATTATTAAGTATACCATTTTTTATTTCTGACTGAAAACTTAAACAAATATTATGGCGCCGTGTTATACACAGACTAATAATTACATAAAATTCACATTCGAAAATGAAACGGCCGTTTTCGTTTTAAATGCAATATTTATCTAATTAGAAACCATTTAAAGTGATGAGAGTGTGTTATACAAAACTTTATTGCCTATTCTAACGAACTTGTAGACAACATTTTGCATTATTGATCCTATTCGCGAATTATTTCTTTAAATCTAATCTATTTTAAGTTCTGGAAAGCTTTAATCAGTTATTAAATATAATATTAAAACGTTTAAATGTGATACTGGTATTTTAAAATATATTTATTTAAATATGATAAGAATAGTTGTTTAATATTTGTTTAATTTTTAAACTAATCCATACACAATCAACAAATATAATGTCGAAGTCATTTATAATCTGTAATTCATGGCCGTCATTCCGTTTGCTTAGGTATTATCGTACTTATTCCGTTGGCTGACACCGCCTCCAAAAATAACAATAATATTACATTATTTGTAATAATTTGATTATCTTTTAAACAATCTACAAATAAATATATTTACAGACTCTTAAAGAAATATCCTTAACAATACTTTTACAATACTTAATGAAAAGAACCTATTCTATAAATTAAAATTAAATAGAAATAATGGCTGATTTATTGTTGTAAAATCAAAATACAAGTAATTATTTATTACTTTTTAGTGCAATTTTTGTCTTTGAAGTCGGTTCTTTTTTTTTGTGAAAATTAATTTTATTTCTAAATTTTTAGTGAATTCCAATTCTATAAATCCGTGTGGTGACGGAGTGAAAACACAATATGTCACCACCTCATTTCATCCCATGGGTGTCGTAAAAACCGACTAAGGGACTATCCGTGAATAGAGATTGAGATATAAAAAGAAGGAAAACTTAAAATTAAACCCTATACCAATCCGCCTGGCCAGCGTGGTATTAGTAGGCCAAGTATTTCTCCGTCACAGAAGGAGGCCCGTCCCTGCAGTGGGACATTACTTTGTCGGAATATGGGTAGACCTACGAAACGCGCTGCTTATATGAGACAGCGCCGATTGAATGAAACAAACGAAGAAAGGGATAAACGCCTTTTAATGTAGGAAATCTACCTCCAATGTCATTTCAAAAGAGACTAGTGAACAACGGAGGACCTACATGCAAAAAGTTTTAAATAGGGAGAACATCGAAAAGCGTAGCCACCGTCTCGGCATGGTTAATTGGTAATAATAATTAAGTTAATTAAAATTAAAATAAATCAAATAAATATAATAATTATTATTATCAATTTGTTATATCTAAAGAATAAGTTTAAAATAAATTAAATGCAATTCAACAATTTTGTCTATTTATAATCCGTTATTAATTCCTATTTTAATTTAAAATAAGAATTTCATTCAAGTCTTAAACCACACCTGCGATTACATTCATAATGTTAAGTTTTCATCAATACAATTAAAATAAGCCCAAACACAAGGTAGCTGCTGTATGCCGTTGAGGAGTTTCTTCGACCCTCAGTCGTCTTTATCATGAGATCATGTTTGTGTAAAGTTGTGTAAAGTTTTCATCAATACGAATAAAATAAGCCCAAACACTCGGTAACTGCTATATACCGTTGAGGAGTTGCCTCGACCCTCAATCTTCTTCATCATCAGATCATGTTTGTGTAAAGTTTTGTAAAGTCTTCATCAATACAATTAAAATAAGCCCAAACACAAGGTAGCTGCAATATGCCGTTGAGGTGTTCCCTCGACTCACTCTGGTCTCCAGGATCTGACCAGTTCTTACTCTTGACTATTTGGTAGTGACGTCAGAGATGCACATGTATGACAAGATTTTACACAATGCGTCCCTACAATTTTCAAGAGATGCCCTCGATTTCTCTGGGATACCGTCATCCAGATCCAGATCTGGTGACAATGGGACCAAATGGGAAGCATACCCATACGAACAAAAAAAAAATTTTTCAAATCGGTCTAGCCGTTTTCGAGAAATCAGGTAACAAACACAAAAAAAAAAAAAAAAAATAAAAAAAAAAAAAAAAATACAACCGAATTGAGAACCTCCTCTTTTTTGAAGTCGGTTGAAAATAAAGAATCATTCATAACCGTAAACAAAACTAAAACATCAAATACAACATAACAATATCATTATGACATAAAAATAACAAAGAAATGTTTTAAGTAATTCATAGAATAAGTACAATCAATTTATTTTTTAACTTATTACACGTAAAATAATAAAAACGTAACTACATAAAAAATATTATTATTTATTCATGTACTTATAATAAAAAAGTATTTTCATTCTAGCAATATGCAAGAAATGATTCACTTTGTAATTATATTGTAATAGTTTACTTCATTAGTAATAAATTAAGCCATTGACTGGACAAAAATGTGTCATTTATTTCCATTAGGGTCAGCACTCTCAAAGGCATTGAAGCATGATCGGGCGGGTGGATAGGAAACCCAATATCTACGGAAGCCACCGCTATGTCAAATTATACATACTTACGTAGGCTGATATGTATAGGCAATCCTCGTATAATATCAATTTAGCCACAACGCCTACAAAACTACGCTTGACGGATATACAATTTTCTTAAATGTTTCATTGCAATACTTCTTTCGTGATCTTATTATTATAAAACACAATGGGCAATAGATTATGCAGAACTCTGACACTGTAAAGCACCTATTATAGATTTACTGTCTCGATGTCTATACTATAAGATATAGAGTACATATTTGCAAGCTCTCATCTCCGGAAGTAACTACTTCCAATTGTCCACCACCAGTAACTACTGGTCAGAATTGAACAATTGTGTTAGTGTTGGTTAGTTTATTTAAGGCTATGTCGTATAAATTGCCTTTGCTAAGAGCAACGGATGTTTGAAATTTGTCGCAAAAACAGTAAAAAAACTTATACGAGTAAATACAAGCTCTATTTAAGGCGTGTGATTCCTATACTAAATCTCTTGGAATAACTAAATTATTACAATACAGGAACTACTAAATTATTCGTGGTTTCGCCAAAGTCAAGAATTGACCATAGTGCATTTGGTTGTACTTATATAGTATACATCTGTACACTGACATGTTGCTTTCCCCATACTTAAAGGAACATCTAGGCGTTACACATGTGTGGTCAACCCAGAACAGTTTACTATGTTTCATCGTAATCACTTAATTCGTTTTTATTTAAGTAGAAACAAAGTAAACAAATTATACCGCTCTACATTCCTATATTTAACCGATCATAACGCACAAAAGTTCATGCGATATTTTGACAAACTCTTTATTTTATTGTAGTCTTAGTACTTTACTACAAGGAAACTTGAAGCACATAAAGAATATAATATTCAACCATTTGTTTCGTGAGTCTATTCCGAGGTCCTTAATGATTATTACAAAAAAATACAGACACGAAACTAAAAACCCAATACATTCAACTAGGACTACTAGCAATTCAAACACAAGCCTGCAAGACTGAAACCTAAATATTGGTAATATTATTATAATATGTATTTAGGTTTAGCCCAAGAATCGCAATTGTATCAAATTCCCTAGTTACTTATAGTCACGTATATTTAAACAAAGGTAAACGCGATTGAACTACAATTGGATGTTTTATTATTACCCGGTCATAGTTCTACAAGCAAATTTAGAATAAGTGCAGAATATTAGATAGCATGTATCTGATGTTAGCTCTATAAGGAGCTAATTTGATGTCACACAAGTACAGTGCTCCATTCATAGCACACGCGGCCGCCCTCGCGCACAATGTGCACACACTCAACACTAAATACCTTTAACTAAACAATTAATTAATGTATTCATTGTGAAAGTGATATAAACTGTGCAAAATAATACTTATTGTGGGTGAAATAATATTATCTAATGTTAATAATATAAGCCACTTTCTCTGTTAATTACGATACAAAACTATTGAAGTCTAATTAATTAAAATGAGCGTTAAATATGGTGCGACAGACGTTAATGGAAAAATAAAAGAAAACGATAAGGAAATACCAACTGAAGTGGATATTAATCTAAGGTAATTTTTCTGTTAAAACCTTTCAAACCGTTAGTCTAATTGTAGGAAATTCAGTTTACCTCAACTTATCCCATCACCGGCATGCAATACCAAATTAAGGTGATTCGGAAAATTGAGTTAAGTGTTATTAGGATCAAAATTTGTTCGACCCGACATCTTTTAAACTGTAGGTTATTCTCGTCGTTACAAACTATTCATTGCGAAGTTCCTTTCTTATTCAATTTGCCTAATTTAGCTCTATGTCAGTATGATCAATAATCATACTACGGATAGCGGTCAACCACAATTCGTTTATGAAGGAACGTTCCCAAGAGCCTTTGCTTATGTTAAATTTTCTCATAACTGTTTATATTAAGTTAATTGTTTTGTTAATTCTTAAATGTAAATAAAGTCAATATAAAGGTACCTATATTATATTTACGATATCATTTAACTCGGGTGTGACAGTTCGTGACATACGTTTGATAATAATAGTACTTATTATTATTTTGTAATTATTTTCGTATTTTCTACATTGTTTCGGTTCTCTAATTTAAGCAACGCAACGGATAATTTTCTGTACTCAAATGACCCAGAGGTTAGGTGAAAATTTAATAGTAACGAGTTTCAGTACTACCAATCTAAAGATAAATGTTAAATAAAATATTCTATGTGAACTTTACTTATATAAGTTGTAAATTCAGTGTTTTAGGTTACATTTAATCATTGAAAAATTCGAACCGGCTTTTACTCTTAAGCTTTTATAAGGTTTCTCTTTGTTTGTTTACATGAAAGTAGTTAAATACTTATTTATTTATTTATTTATTTATTTAAACAATATGGAAGACTTACAGCTAATATTACAAATTAGTTTATAAAGTGAAAGTAAAAAGTCTTTGTTTTCATCATTTATCTTTTATAATTGTTTAAAATCTTTCAATTGACTAATCGATACATCAACAAGAAAAGGTCCAAACGAAAATACCTATCCAAAAAAGAAAAAAAGAAATAGGTACATATTTAGTACCTAGTATGTTTTCGCGTTGCATTGTACAGGACGCGTAAAATTCACTTTCGCCTTTAGTTGATTTTAAGGATAATTTTCCAAAAAAAACTTTTCGCGTATGTTACCAATGCATCTGCTATCATGGTATTAAAATATTATTTTTCTCTAAAAAGCAGGCACGTCGTTGCTGTAGGCCACGAAAAGATCTGGTAAGAAAAACAAATTACTGCTCTAGATATAGGTACCTACTGCCACTATTTATTTACTTAAATAAATAATAGAATACATAAAACCGTTACAATGTGATTAATTTACTATCTTTTTAACCAAGGTTCCTCGCTAAGACATCAATATTCTAATTAATTTAATTGTAGTATTTTAGCTATGAACGAAACAACGTTATCATCATTTCTAACAAAAGAGCTAAGCCAATACAGCTCATAGACCTACTTTGAATATAATAATATCTACTCAACACAGTGCGTATTTAAGCTTCCCTCATACTTTAGCTCTACGCAACGTATTCGTATAAAAGATAATAGTTCTGAGATCTGCCCACACATTGTGTGCTGTTGCCATTCCAAAGTAATATTTGTGCCTCAGCACCTATCTGTTTTATGTGCTCTTCAATCTTATGCCCCATCATAACAGCCCATCAATATCTCACTGCAGGGACGGGCCGTCACCACACGGAGAATATTATGCCCCATAGCAGAATTTAATAAGTCTAAATTTATAAAAGTAGGGTTTACTTATGTACTCGTATTTAAAAAACGGAAAAAATAAGAGACGTTATTTTATAATTCGAAATACGTATTTTCTTCCATTTACGAGTAAGTACGTTAATTTAATTCGTAGTAGCAATAATAAATAGTAACAAACTGTATTATATGGTTAAGGAACGTTTAGTCGCAAGTTTATTAAGTTTATCACTTGAACTGAGAAAATAAGAATGAAATCTATAATAATCTATGTTCCGTTAATATAAATTAAATTAAAAGTACACTAGGCAAGGGGCCACGTGGTAATAGTACTATTTAGTATTACGTTTGAAAAGATGAAAACTGACTCATAATACACTACGTGTCGTTTACGGTCTCCTGGATAAAGTCTAGCCTACGTACCCCATAGACAGTATAACAGCGTATTAATCACCCAATGCAGGGCGGTATCATATGTAACATATTCGACGACCTCTGTGGCGCAGCCGGTATATTACATGGCTGCTACGCAGAGGTCTCGGGTTCGATTCCAGCTCAATGCAAATCTTTGTGTGTATGAACATGATTGTTTGCATTGGTATGAGTGTTTTCTATGTATAATATGTATGTATTTACAAAAACAAAATAGATAACAAAAAAATTTAAAAAAGTACTTAAGTATGTTTATCTGTTGTCTCGTACCCATCTCTACCCTCTCATACCCAAACTAAGCAAGGCTTGTACAGCTTTGCTTAGTTTGGGACTAGGTGACGATGTGTGAGGATTATTAATTTATACGAGGTTTATGTCAAGTTTTCTTTTCTCTGTATTCGTAAAGAATATCTGCGAACTTTCCCTAAGTCGTCCAGGTATGTGGCTTGCACAAAAACAATGATTTGCGTAAAATTCAGAGACTTCGCTTTACGGCAGTCGCATAGATACAACTTGTGTCAATCACTGTGCAATCTAGGCAGGGAAATGACTACTTTACATACCTTTTTAATATGTAAACCCAAAAAAAATATGTTTCGTACAATAATCGTTTGGTATTATATCACTGATTTCCAAAAATAATTTTAATATAGGTACCTACTTACTACTAAATGCTTCCGCTTTTTTAAGCCAGGTGTAGGTATGTCATTCAATGATTGTGTTCTATATTGCTATTATCATTATAATAGTTTTCATGTCCCAGTGCAGAGATAGGCCCGATATGTGAATCCTATTAATTATTTCCAGGGTGCAACGTTAACTCTAGGATGGCAGCCGTTGTTGCAACTCCTTATTATTTTATACTTATTAGGAACACTTAGTATCTTTATATTTATTCTTCAAAGTACCTTATACAATTATCACAACAGTCCACTGAAGGACGCCCGTTTAACTACAAACACGGGCCTCCTCCACGTCCGTCACGGAGAAAATTGGCCTACTAAAACCACGTTGGCCAGATGTATTGTTATAGTTATCTGCAAACTTTGGCTTTGTCCATCAGGCCTATACTAGTAATCAATTCAAAGGAACCTTATACCTTTCTGTCAATCTAACCTCTTTGTTACATTATCTTTTTCAGCGGGCAATTCAGAAGAAGATGGTGGCGTGTAAGTCAGAACGTCCTGTACGGGCTAGGGCACATGTACAACGACCTCTGTGCAGCCATGTGGTTCTCCTACATGATGCTGTTCTTCCAAGCTGTTCTCGACATGAGAGCAGCCGTTGCTGGAGCCATGCTGTTATTAGGTAAGCTGTTTGCTAAACTATCTTCCAAATAATGATGACAATATTTCTTCTCGAGCACCCTACAAAAGCATATTTGTCAGCCTATTTAGAAAATGGCCCAAAAAAGTCGCAATTAATCCCCACAAAGAGTACTTAGTGCCAGCTTTGTAGGCGAATGAAGAAGGATGGAAAGTAACGCTATAAAACTTAGGCCAACATAATTGGAGTTGATATAGGATTAGTTTTAAGTTTTCCCTCTTCTAAAATGCTAATATAATTGCAGTTATTTATAACAAGGATCAAGTAAAATGGTTTAATATCCATTCAATGTAGTATTGAATAGCATTCAACGTGTTTCATGTTAATATTACGATTATGATATAATCATACAATTCAAACAATTGTACTTGAATCCCTAACTTTGCAGGTACTACAACACGCATTAGTCATTCTACCAAGTATCTACTTTTGTTTTAGTTATTCGTACTAATGTCCTTAGCGTAAAAACATAATCCACATTATGTTCATTAAGTTTATAAAATGATTTCATAATACCATTATTATATCGTCGTATAAGTTATGTATTGAGAATACATTTTAGTTCCTACAATTATACTGACTACAAGGAGTTTCTATTATTAAAAAATCTGAATAGCTATTATTAAAAACTAAGTAGGTAAGTGTCACCTAGTAGAGTAGAGGACAATGAAAAGAGTTGCTATGTTGGGAGTTTCTCTGCGCGATCAAATCAGATATGAGGAGATCCGCGAGAGACATAGCGATCAGACTTCCCTGTTTAAAATGGCAATAGGGTATTGTCAGGATAATACAGTGACGCAGGTGGATCTGATAGGCGATAAGGCAAATTGCTTCTGGAAGCCGCGGTCCTTAGAAAGACATGCATCGAGCCAATGACAAGAAACTTCTAATATTTTTACATGTTATACTCATAACCATTAACATCTTTATTTAGGTGAATTTCGTCGAAGTAAAACAGCTTTTTAAGGATCGTAGTACCTACATGGCATTTTAACAGGTTGCCTGTCCCGCCTGTAGACACAATAGTAAAACAATGGGTATGTATCATATATGATACATGGGACAGGGAATAGGTTAAAACCCCACCCCTAACAATACCGAACAAGGCGTGAATTTTGTATGTAATGTACCTATGCGAATTAAATACTAGGTATAATGAACCGGTCACGCTGATAGAGTTCCGGATACTTCAACAAACCGTGAAAATTGGTGATAACGCAGTTCTCCATTATTATCGTTAAGTGCTTTAAAATTAAAGTTTTTTAATATTAATGATATCGTTTCCGTTCCGAATCGTTAGTGGCTTAAACAAGATGCTCTACCGGGTAGAGCATTCCTGTATGACATACAAGTCCAAGACAGACTTGCGGTGAAAACGTTAGCTTGTTCCTACTAGAGATGTTTAGTTACGATAATATTTGATTAAAAGGATGTAATAATGTCTGTCTGAAAAAAAAACCGGTACCTACAGGCTTCAGGAGGCTGTATTACACTCGAAGAAGATTGTCTTGACGAGCTCTGTGGCGTAGTGGTTATATAACATGACTGCTACGCAGAGGTCTCGGGTTCGATTCCCGCTCAATGCAAATCTTTGTGTTAATGAACATGATTGTTTGCATTGGTCTGGGTGTTTTCTATGTATAATAATGTATGTATTTAAAAAAAAATAGTCTCCGTTGTCTAGTACCCATAGTACAAGCTTTGCTTAGTTTAGGACTAGATGGCGTTGTGTGAATGTGTAAAAAAACGACCTTTTTCTTGGTGACTTTAGTCAATAAACTAGTTAGATCTATAGGAATAACTAATTCTAAAACTAATTCACCCCACCTTGTTGTGTAAACCAATGCACAATGCATTTTGACCGCGAATCAAATAAAATTTTCGTGATTGATGTTCAGTGTTATTGTGATTGCATTTGCCAATTACTGTAACACTTAAATTTCACTTTAGCAATCTTCTGTCTATCTATATAACAACAAGTTAGTTATTTTGTAACTCGCAATTTCCTTTATTGCCAAAAAATTTCAGTGCAAGTGACAGCAACCAATTAGCTACCTATATTTACTTAGTGAGTGTTTAAATAGAAAATAGCGGAAATAAATAAGCAACACAGCAACAGGTGTAATGTTTTGATTTTCACATTTTTTTTTCTTTTTCTGCTACCCCTTAAATATCCTATAAAGAGTTCCTTCACTCTTTCAGTCGTCCCATACTACTAATATGCTGACCAGACGAATTGATGTCTTTCATGTTTTTCTTTTGTTACATTAACTGTAATAAATATAAGTTCGAGTCTTCCCATGCCCATTTAAGTCGCACTTTTATTTTTAATGCGTCACCATAACCACAATCATAAAAATTATAGATAGTTTATTACACAAAGCCACAAAAGACTTAGAAAGGCTCGACAACTATAAAATACTAAAATTGAAAACATCTTTGAACGTATAACATTGCAGTCAGAAGATGAACAGTCAGCACTTACCACAAACATAGGATTAAGGCGATGCTGGTCATGCCGCCCGCCTTAGCTGCTCAGCACGATATACAATATTTTACTTTTTTTGTTTGAATAGGTAAACCCCGGTTTCCGAATGACTGATCAAGTAAAAATCCACTAATCAAGTGTCAAAACTGTCATTTTAGTTCCTGAAAATGTTAGTTTTGACGCTTGATTGGTTAATTTTTACTTGCTCTGTCATTCGGAAACTGGGGGTATGTATGTGAATTAAGTATGTGTGTGATTGTGTTTGTGTATGTAGTTCTTTTTGTTAGTTTATTAACATAAGTACCTACCTACTTCCATAATTTTCTTTACTACTGCATTTCTATACAAGGAGTTAACCCCTTTGACTTACTAGTTTAATTATGTAATTCGTATTGTTTTTCAGGTCAAGTGGTTGATGCATTAGCTACTCCAATTGTTGGTGTCCTGGCTGACAAATATGGAAGTAAAAAGGGATGGCATTTAACTGGTAAGTTGAGACATTTTGTTTTATTTATCTTAAATATTGCTCAAATTTAACTAAAAATTACATTCATGTTCAATGTTGTTGTTGAATGTAAAAATGTTCATGTTCATTATGGTCAAATTAAATTAAAATTAAAATAATGAATTAATTATTTAAACACAGTAATTTAATTTTATTGTACATCATTGACATTTTTTTTTCATATTGATTTTTTAGTTTTACCGTGACCATAGATTATAATTATGTATAAACTTTATAAACGTGACATTATAATAGACCCATTTCCTGATTTGTTTATCTAATTTCTCACGCAGATTAGTAGAGCATAGTTAATTTATATATTTTTTACCCAATGTCAACAATTTTTTTAAATCATCGCTTATTTGTTGCAAGCATTTAAAGGATCTTATATTTTCGATAATAGCTGTAAACGTTAACAATCTGAACATTCCTAGATACCTACAATAACGTTTTATAAAAAAACAAGGGAAATCGCTATACGTCGCGTCGCTCAATTTGGTAATTACCTACTTATTTAGGCATTCCAGCTACCTACGCATTATTTGCGGGTATTGCCCTTACCAATATTCTACTGCAGTAATTGCTTGGCCATACAGAATTTGTTTATTATCATAAGGGCAAATAGTATAATTAAAAAATAATGCAATTAAAATAATATTAGGGGAACCTGGGGACACTTGATCCTTAAGGGAGACTAGGTACACGAGATTTTCAGAACTTGTATGGGTAATATTAAATTTTATAATGGCAATATCGGTTGTCTATGGTACCCGCTAACTATTTAAAGTTGGTACACCTGTCAAATTTGACGCGTTTGTAAATGGCGGACGACCGAGTGTTTGTTGTTGCAAAAAGGAAATTTCCGTAAGTTTACATTTTGATTAAACATTAATGTAAATATGGTTTTTAGGTGTGTGTGAATTTAATTCGAGGCGTTATCTATACATATAAGTAGCGATTTGTAGCGTAGAAAAGTGGTAATCTAATAGACGTTTGAAAATATTCTTGTTTATAACCTCAAACTGCTCAGGGTACACTTGGTACACTTAGCTATTTACATGTCCTAGGTTCAATTCAATAAGACACTGTTTCAAGTCTTTATCTTAATTACGTTTAAATTTTATTCAGGGTGTGATTGCGAGACATTTGAGTTCTTTTATTATTGAAAATACACACATCAAAAAAGTCTAAGCAACATGCATGATATTACAAATTTACCATTTATATTAATTTATTTTACCATTTATTTTAATTATAACGTTGTATTTTATTTTTAAAATAATATTTTTAGGGTTCTATGATGTAAAAATAACAGCTGTTTTCTTTATAAGTTCTTTTAATAACAGAAATTAACAATATTAGAATATACAGGTACATAAGAAACTAAACTTTTTTTTTACAAATTGAAATTTCTTAAGAAAATGAATTTATTGTGAAAGAATAGGACAATTTAATACAAAGTATGGCCTCCTCTGCTATTCAGAACTTGTCGGCAACGATTATTCATTGAATTAATGAGACTGTTTATGTCATCTTGCGGTATTCGCTCCCAATGGAATTGTAGCAAATCCTTCAGCTGTTGGGTTGTTGTCACTCCGTCCAAGTCCTTCAAAACACGTCTCTGGAGCATGTCCCATGCGTGCTCGATGGGGTTGAGGTCTGGCGATTGTGCAGGCCAGGGCAATACCTGGATGTTCTCCGTTGCCAAGTATTCACTGGTTCGCCGAGCTGTATGTGAACGCGCATTGTCATGCATTAACGTAAAATCGGAGCCAAAGGTTTGTGCAAATGGATGGACATAAGGTCTGAGAATATCCTCAACGTAATTTTCAGCGTTCATGTTTCCATTTACAAAAACGAGCTCAGTTCGCCTGTTCTTCATAATACCCGCCCATACCATAACTGTTGAGCCGCTGTATGGATGAACTTCCTGAACGCACCTGAGTCTTTCAGTATTTCCGGGTCGACGGTACACTCGCACCCTTCTTGTATCAGGCCTAAACCCGAATCGCGACTCATCGGAAAACATAATTTTATCCCATTGTTCCTGGGTCCATGTTATGCGTTCTCTACACCATTCATTTCGACGAGCGCGATTCCCGTGACGTATCGGTGGGCACCTGATAGGGCGTCGAGCTCGTAGGCCGTACTCATGCAGTCGATTTCGCACAGTTTGGGGACTTACATCAACACCACTTGAATTTTGTAGCCTCAAACTTATCTCTCGAGCGGTTAACATCGGCTGGCGTCTTGCAGTCAGTTGTATGTACCGGTCTTGCCGAGTGGTTGTACTCCTTTTACGGCCTGGATGCTGTTCAGCGGGTTCCCCTGTATTATTGTAGCGCTGCCAAAGACGACAAATAACACTTCTATGAATACCAAAATGTCGAGATACCTGAGATTGATTACTTCCCGCTTGCAACATCCCTACAGCTCTTTGCATTTCATCTGCCGTCAAATGACGTCGCTCCATGACGTAAAGAATATCTAACAATTCAATTTTGTCGCCAACTGTATTTAAATGGTTGGTAAAATTATAAAATCAAGACTAAAACGTAGCAATTAACATGCACTCAAATTCAAACAAATTCGCAGTCATTTGAATTTTATGAAAAAAAACAAAACATAATCGAAATTTTTTTTTTACAACCAGCCAGTATGTCATCAATAACAAAAAAGTTTACTTACCTATACACTTTGAGTGAGTAAATACTTAGAAATTAATTAATATAAATGGTAAATTTGTAATATCATGCATGTTGCTTAGACTTTTTTGATGTGTGTATAATGTTGTTTTGAGTTTGTTTTTGTTATTTTAATAGGAAACGGAAGTTTCACATTTAGCAATTGATTTATGTATGGAGACTGTGTGATATGCCTATGTTATGTGATTCTGAAAACAATATAAAAAAGATTATCATTATTCTAAAAACATTTTTTATTTATCAATCAATCAATCAATCAATCATTTATTTGTGGAAACATAGGTTTACAAAGATCTTACAAAGAATATTAACATGCACGCTATGCCCTACCACCTTTTAGTGGTGTACAAATTATTATGTAATAAACTTATAAAAAAATTCGGCATTAAAAATGGAAATGTCACAAAAATAATTATACAATTAACAATATAAAAAAATAAAAAACATCATTAAATCATTGAGTAAGATTTTGACTCCACTTATTACATTTGACTGTCATATATTCAAATGTAATACGCCTTCTCTACAAGAAACACGTGTAACCTGCTTCTAAATATGTGTAAACTTTCAGTCGATCTTATACATTCTGGGAGTCTATTATATATTTTTGGTGCCATTACAAATACACTGTTAGAGTATAGAGCAGTCTTAGCTGGCAAATGTAATGTACCCGATCGGCGTGCGCTATTTACAGGTGAAAATCTAGACCAATTTTGTTTGACAAAGATGCAAGTTTCCAATATGTATAAACATGGTAGAGTCAAGAGTTTAAGTTTGATGAAGAATGGCTTACATTTATTTCCTTAGTAATAGTATCATGTGAACCTAGATATGGGGAGGATCAAGTCTCCCGTATATACGGGACACTTGATACCATTCACTATTTTTACTTTTAGTCAAATAACTATTAAATTTAGGCACTTATATCTTTGGGTCTTACGGTCTTACATCAATTATAGTCAAATGAATTTCACGTATTTCAGTACCAATATCTTTTAGAATGGATAGTCACTAAGGAAATTAGGGATGAAAAACAAAAGGGGGGATCAAGTGTACCCAGGCTCCCGTATATATTTTTACCCGACTCTAAAAAGAAGAGTTGAACCAGTTAAAACAATGAATTATAATAAGAAAATATAAACAATGAATTTAACTAATAAATTAGTGTAATTTATTTATTTTTACAAAATATTTATAAGTATTTTATATAAGTTATATTTTATTTCTAACAAATGTCTTCCGTGAGAATTTTTTTTTAATCTTATTTTGACAAGTTTAAGATGTTTTCGAAAACTTTTTTGAATTAATAAACTTGGACTAATAATGTATACCTACCTACCTACAACGGGTTGTCAGTATTTTAATTACAAAATAATGTGTGGCTATTAATCTTATTATAATTATTCATAATGGCAAATTTAGTGCAAAATTTCGTGCTGTTAACTCATTTTATGTACTTATCATCATAATAGCCCATTAATGTCCTACTGCAGGGACGGGCCTCCTCCCATGACGTAGGGATACTTGGCCTACTAATACCACGCTGGCCAGACAGATTGGTATAGGGTTTAATTTCAAGTTTTCCTTTTTTTATTTCGTAAAGATAATTGGTATTCACGGATAGTCCCTTAATCGGTTTTTACGACACCCATGGGATGAGATGGGGTGGTGACATATTGTATTCTTACTCCGTCACCACACGGAGAATGTACTTATGCTATGTCTTAAATGAAAACAGAAAAAAAATTGAGACGCAAACCCAAGGGCACAAAAAATTTAACAAAAACCATAATATTTAAGCGAAACCAAGTTAACCTCCCTTAGCTGAAATGATGCCATTAACGGCAAGTGTCATTATTATAGGTATGAACCTATAATAATAAAAAAGATTATTTTTCGCTGGCCTTGGCCATGAGTAGTGTCTTTAGCCAAAATATGTACCAAACTAACACGCGTTTTGAATTTGTTCCTACAAATAAACTATCTTCCCATAATAATGTTGGCACTGGCACTGCTTACCTACTACTTAAAATGTAGAGGTTTATTTTCGTATGACATTTATTCTTTTTTTTTTTTCTTTGTTTCTTTGTGATGGTGAAAAATGTCCCCTCTCTGTCTAACAACGACAATGGCTT
This sequence comes from Schrankia costaestrigalis, assembly GCA_905475405.1. Lineage (NCBI taxonomy): Eukaryota > Metazoa > Arthropoda > Insecta > Lepidoptera > Erebidae > Schrankia > Schrankia costaestrigalis. The sequence continues at coordinate 13,065,383 of FR997827.1, forward strand.
GATAGAAAAGCTTAGGTATGTGAAACTTAAATGGCTGACTTGTTTTATGTAGATCAAGTTTCCCTCTATCTGAATCTGAAAGACTGATAATTACTGTTTTGCTAGGTTATTTATAAACATTATTGTCGTTTACATTTACATTGTCACCTACTACGAGTATATTGTTGACTACTAGGTTGGCAATAATCTAAACAATAAAGGTACTGTAGGTACATCAAGTATATAATGAGTGACCTATTGCCTATACAATAATCAGCTTCTTGAGGATAAACAAAAGGTCGAAAATCTAGTAAAGTTTAAAGTGATGAATCGTAAGAATAAACTTAAAACACTAATCCCGCTCATTAGCATGATACATTCATATTAAATAATTAAATTACTGTAGCTGGCAAGATATGACTTATGCAGTTTTAAAAAAGGAACGTCCTCTTCTTTTTTTTATTATGATAGGCACAACAGAGAACGTTTTTTAAAAACAATATTATTCTCATTTCAGGTTCAGTTTTAGTAACCTGTACCTTTCCTCTGCTCTTCGTGCGATGTTGGGGCTGTTGGGTCACACAAGACCCAGACTACCTACTATGGTGGATGCCGGTCTACTACGGAGTACTTATCGTGGTATTTCAAATTGGTTGGGCTGTAGTACAGATATCTCATTTGGCCATGATACCAATGATATCTGATAATCTACAAGTACGGGCTGACTTGACTTCTATAAGGTACGAATATACGAGTATAAATACCAGATACATAATTACTTGTGGTAAGGCATAAAAAAAGACGGAAAATACTTATAAAGCATCAATTTATAAGCTTTACGTAACGTGATTGTTAATGGACCACTACAAAGGCACCAATGGAGTAATACTCATACTTGTTGGTATAGGGGCTTGTGTCAAATTTGTATCAATTTATTTAATTGCTTTTCGCAGTCCTTCCGTTACTACTTGAACTTATTAATAAGATTCTTTATTGTTACGATCATTTTTTTTGTTACTTTCAGATACATGGCTTCAGTGACATCAAGTTTGGCTGTATACCTCGTGACATGGGTGGTACTGAGGGCTAGTAACTACAGCACTTTTATTGGACCAGCTGACGATTATAAGTTCAGGGTAAATATGTCATTGTACAACTAGTCTAGCTTTTCTCTGACTACCCTTCTTCTCTTTTAAAGAGGAGTATGAAAATAAAAAGTTTATGCCAAAAGGTTTAAATTAGATGCCGGAAAACGACAGATTAAGGGGGATTATGTTACGCAAGCACGTACCTAGCACGTACCTATTCAACGCTGGAAAGGGTTTTTCCATAGGCGACGCCATCTTCAAAAAAATGTTTACGACGTAAGGAAGATATCTTTTACAAGCTGACGATAGTCAAAATTCCAAAGTGCTTCTTGCCATAATGCTACATTAACGCTACAATGTGTCCTGATTTTAAACATACCGGTATCTTTTCAGGATGTGTCATTGATAATTTCTGGTATTGGAGTATTATCATTCCTAGTGTTTCAAACTTTTTTCAAACTAACGGTGCATAAACAAGATAAATCAAATGATCTCGCAGTCAACAATGAAACACCAACAGTTCTCGACGAAGAAGGCAAACAAGTTACTAATACGAAATCTAAAATAATGTATTTTCTACGTATGCCACTTTTGTACCAGACTAGTTTATTGTGAGTATTGTTCATTACATTTTGCTTATTTCCCTGCTCGACTAGGACTAAAAGAGAGCTTAGCGTGATCTCTAGCACGAATGTTCGAAGCGCCATTGTTAAGGTTAACTTTGACTAGGTCAGACACAATATCAGACAGCGGAAGTGATGGCTAAGTCATTGTAGGTCGCAGGCTGTGTCACAACAGTTACATGCTCTAAAATAGATAAACCGCGCACTCGCGCAATCAGCAAGCTATTCGTAAATTCGTGCCTTCATGTAACTTTTGTTTTCGTGAATCATAGCATCGTTAGCCTTGACTGTGTCCTTATTTAAATGTTAATAACTCTATGAAAATATTTCGACCTTGGGTATAGAGAAATGGAAACGAAAATTACTTGATTGTAAAGTAATTTTAGTTTAATTTAGCCTTCTTATTGCCGATTAAAGAATCGTGGATATTATCACTACGAAAAAACGACAGAAAACATGACATAGTACCCTGTACCACCCCGTCCGAAATTTGTAGAGACGAAGTTTCTTTTCGTAACTGGGGGAAGACCTGCCCTAGCTGTGTGACTTTTAAGAGATGTTAATTATTCAGTGACTTACTTACAACAGATTTTTTTTTAAATTATTTTAAATTTTATTACTTTCTTTGCAGATACGTATTTTCCAGATTATATTGGGCTCTAAGTTTAGTCTACGTACCGCTGTTTTTAGAAGAAAGGCTTTCGTTAAACCCGAGTGCTGGTTCGGAACTGGTGGCCAGCGTACCTCTAGTCCTTTACGTCTCTTCATTCTTTTTCTCTCTTCTTTTAAAGAGCAGGATCAATAGCTGCGGTAATCAGGTGAAGTAAAATGTATTAAATTTTTTTTCATAACGCAGCATTGTTTTTTTTATGGTGGAATAAGTACCTATGCATACTTTTTTTCGTATAGAGACGAAGAAAAAAAAAACCCTTTCGCTACTAATCTAAAGGCTGTCGTTTAAATCCGGCAATAAAAGGAAATCTTGAAATAACCTTTTACCTATTTCGTGATAATGCAGCGTAGTACATTTAGGTTTCCCTCTGCCACTACCAGGTGGAGGTGGAGGATCATCCTTGATTGAAGTCATTTAATTTTACGAGATGATATCAGTACTTAATACTTTTATAGGTTAAACGGAGTAGACTATAACAGTAAAGGACAGTACAGTATGGGGGCATTGCTATTGTGATTGGCTTTTAAAGAAAGACAGCAAATCAATGAGTAAGAAAAGTACATCCGATTACCGAAAATAGCTGAATAATTTTAGCATAAGTTTTGAAAATTATCACATTAAAATGAATCTTATGAGGTTGAGCATAAGGTTGAAATTATAAAATATTAAATCCCTTCTTACTTCTATTTGACATTGTATGTTTCATCATATCTTACTAAGTGACACTGGTGACGGAAACATTGCACTTAGATAAAAAGTCATTGCAGTGCAACAAAATATAGCACTTATTGTTAACTATAAATAAACAATTTCAAAATCATCAATAAATTATAATCTCACTTTCTCGCTTCCTCATTGTTGTCTGTCTTTCTTTAAAAACCAATCATATTATCAATGTCCTCATACTGTAAGTTGGCTAGCAACGTCAGACGAGCACGTAAGCTCAACTCATATATGTACAACGTACATTTGAATTCATAAGGACGGCCTTAAGGCGGCAGACGAGCTAGTGGTCCACATGATGGTATCTAAGTGGTAACCGCCAGGACAAAGCTAGGCCGCTGCAGCGAGACTCTACTACTCAACTTCGCTATAGATTGACACAAACATTTCTCACATTTTTTGAAGCAGCTTCTAACTTAACTAACTTTTTACTTTTTGTTTTCTCTACAGGTGGCGTATTTAATAGGGAGTTTGTTAAGCCTCATCAGTTGTCTATGGATTGCCTTGGCTATAGATCCGCATGCCAGTATAGTGCAAATTTACTTGGTTGCTACTTTAATAGGTAAACTTTTGTTCTAATTTCAATTTGCGTACCTATTATATTTAATACTTACACAATATACAGGGTGGCTCATTTAAATGGGTCAGTATGTGTTAAGTCATACGAAGATTTGTTCTTAGGAACCATGTCACCGATTTTGATAAAAAGAAAAACTGCATTCATACACTTGAAAAAGATACTGCACCCAGTCGGGAATCGAACCCGGTTGTTTCGCAAAAATAAAATTTTACTTTTTCTATTTAAATATCGATTCTGTAGGTCTTAAGCAGTAAATGTCTTTAAGAAACATTATGTCTAAAATTAATAAAATGCATTGTTTTCATACACTTTAATTTATCATAGTAGGTATTGGAAGTGGCCACGTTTAGGTAACGATCTTGTTAGGTAAATTGCATTTTGTATTTTCATGTGGTGAGTTTGCGTTAAAATTGACTTTTTGGCTGACCTAAAAGGTCTTCAACGTTATCATAGTTTGTTTTGCACACTTCATCCTTAACGTAACCCAACAATAAATAGTCTAGAGGCGTTAAGTGGGGCGACCTCGAACAACGGTGGCCACATCGAACACCTACTATGATAAATTAAAGTATGTGAAAACAATGCATTTTATTCATTTTAGACATAATGTTTCATAGAGATATTACTGCTTAAGACCTACAGAATCGATATTTAAATAGAAAAAGTATTAGTTTACTTTTGCAAAACAACCGAGTTCGATTCCCGACTGGGTGCAGTATCTTTTTCAAATGTATGAATGCAGTTTTTCTTTTTATCAAAATCGGTGACATGGTTCCTAAGAACAAATCTTCGTATGACTTATAGTTTATGACTTTCCCATACTGACCCATTTGAATGAGCCACCCTGTATGTATATACGACGACCTCGGTGGCGCGACGGTAGCGCAAGCGGCTGCCGTGCAAGAGGTTGTGGGTTCGATCCCCACGCAGGACAATACTGGTCTGGGTGTTCTTTGTGTCCGTTAATTGATGTTTGTAAAAGGTCCCCGCGACACAGGGCATGATCCCTAGTGCGGGACAACTTTTAAAGACAACTCTTTAAAAAAAAAAAGTATTAAATAAGTACAATCAAGGAGAGAAAAACAACAAAATTACGTCAGAAAAATCACTGTAAAATAAATTAAAATACAACAGAAACAACAAACAACTTGTACACTAGTGTTTCTTTAATGGTAGGTAATAATTTGTAAATCGCATAAATGATTGTCTTCCGTGGGATTCCAACACGAAACACTTCTTTCTGAGCTACCAAGGCCGAATAAAATAAAGCATATTTTCTGTTTTTAGGTGCGGGTAGTTCAATAACAGTGGTATCCAGCTTATGCGTGACAGCTGATTTGATAGGACCACATTCACATCAAGGTGCTGCTATCTACTCGATTGTGACATTTGCTGACAAACTCGTGACAGGAATAGCTGTGGTGGCGATTGAAAATTAGTTAGTATTTAAAACCTATTATTTATTTTCATCACGAAATTTCAACAACGCTAACAAACACAATAAGTTAAATACATCACATCTAAAACTCGAAGGACCTAGTCGACCTGTTTACATAGCCGAGAAACTCACACCCAAAACCCAACGAATCTTCTATCTAGCGCGATCATTCGCTGGTAGTAACAACTACAAATATTGTTGGACCTCCTTCGGTAAGGTCTTCTTACGCAAAACCGATGGCCAACGGCTTATCGCCATTAAGTGTGAAGTAGACTTAGACAACCTTCGTAAAAATATGTGACTAGCTTCTTATTCTAAATATAGCCAAACTTTTTGTATAGTAATGTACTACTACTATTATGTATTAATAAATAGTTATTTAAGTTTTTGTCTACACAACCTACACACCGAGTTTAAAATTCTCCAACACTTAACGTTTTTCTCTTTCTACACATACATACAATACACAAAACACACTAAAATAATTAATAACATTTCACAAATCTCCTATACTATGTACTTGTGCGAGAAGTTCCTGTCTCTTTTCATTTTACCAACTTATAATTCCACATCTAAAAATATATTAAATATCATGCATCCCGTGTCCCTCAACAGTGTCCTGCATTCATTAAAATTCATAATTCGATATAATTAAAAATATTCACGAGGAACTGGACCAAGTAGCCGTCGCTGAATCTGCCACCTGCATGATAGAAGACTCCTACCAATTAGCTAATTTCCATAAAAACTCTCTTAAAATATTAAGCCAAAATATACGTAGTTTAAGAAGAAATTTTAACGGATTAACAGCATTACTGAATAGAAGCGGTACTTTATGGGACTTAATCGTATTAAGTGAGTGCTGGTTGTCTAAAGCACCCCACATACCACCTATTCCTGGCTATAACTCGATAGCCTCACAACATAACACCACACAAAACGAGGGAATAGTAGTATATTCTCGTTGTAACATCCTTACCTCAGTAACAGAACCCTTAGTCCAAGACGCAAACTGTCTACTAGTAAAAGTAAACAAGGATACTGTGGTTATCGTTTTATACCGCCCTCCTTCTGTTCACAATGTTGGAAAGTTTCTGGATTCACTTAATGACCTACTAATAACCCTTTCCTCGTATAAAAACATAGTTATGACCGGTGATATAAATATAGATATTTCGGACTACAACACAGACCCACGGTCTACAGAATATCTTACCCTTGTGGCTTATCACGGAATGCTGCCGGCCCATATTATTCCTACTAGGCAAAACCGCTCTTGCATTGATCATGTCATGATAAAATCAAAAAACCGCTCTTACTGTTATGTAGCGAATACATCACTAACTGACCACGACACAGTGCTTCTCTTTCATTACACTTCAGACCATGTAAAAAACAGTGTCCAGTGTACAAAAAAAATCCGGGTTTTAAACTATGATAAAATTGAGGAAGATCTACACAGTATAAACTTTGAATCAGTATACAGCAGCATCAATGTCAATGATGCAACTAACTACTTCGTAGGAACCCTGAACACCATAATAACGGCTAACTCAATTTTAAAGGTTTTGTCAAATCGTAAAAGGCTTAGGAAGCCATGGGTGACATCTGGTCTTCTTAGATGCCTAAAAAACCGTGACAATCTGCACTTAAAACTCAAAAAATCACCACAAGATGAAATACTTACTATTACTTTCAAGAAGTATAGGAATTACTGCACTCTGTTGATTAGAAAGGCAAAGATAAATTATGACCAATCCCTTATAAAAAAATCACAAAATAACAATAAGAAACTCTGGCAAGCAATTAAATCAGTAACCAACACAACAAAACAAAAAACTCAACCCACGGATCTTATCTCACACTTAGAGCCCAAACGTTCGGTCAATGAAACCAACGCTTACTTTGCTAGCATTGGTCGCTCTTTGGCTGAAAAACACCTTCGGCTTATAAATCCCCAATGCAAAAACAGATTCATAAACGAATGTTATCACTCATTTGTTCTACTGGACACTGATAATTCGGAGATAGAACTGATAATAAACAACCTTAGAAGTGATTGCGCGGTTGGCGCGGATAATATTTCAGCCTCATTTCTAAAAAGGTACAAACACATTTTAAGCACGCCAATTAGTTTTATATGTAATTTAGCCTTTTGTACAGGTTCGTTTCCAAATGCCTTCAAATTAGCCATAGTACATCCGATTCACAAGTGTGGGGACAGAGACTCGCCGAATAATTACAGACCAATATCTATTCTTCCTACGCTCTCAAAGATACTCGAAAAGTTAATAAACGTTAGGTTAAATAAGTACCTCGAGAAATATAATATACTTGCTCCCAATCAATACGGCTTCCGCCCGGGAATATCTACAAACAATGCAGTGCTTGATCTTACTAATGAAATAATTACTAAGATGGACCAAAAGCAAAAGGTCATGGGTATATTTTTAGACATCGCCAAAGCTTTTGACACGGTCTCTGTCCCCCTGCTTGTTGAGAAGCTGGAAGACATTGGCATCAGAGATACACAACTGTCTCTTTTTAGGAGTTACCTCAGCGACAGACGACAATGCGTTAAAATAGGTGACTGGACCAGTGAAGAGCTACCCATCACCTATGGGGTACCTCAGGGCAGTATACTGGGTCCGTCTCTATTCATCATCTATATTAATGCTCTCTGTCGTCTTCAATTATCATGTGGTACCATATTTGCTTATGCTGATGATACTGCCCTGATCTTTTATGGACCTTCCTGGGAAGCTGTACGTGATTCTGCTCAAAGTGGGTTTAACCAAGTCACCAACTGGTTGACCTCGAACATGCTGACCTTAAATGTACATAAAACGACTCACATAAATTTTTCCCTATCAGCTGCAGGTAGATGCCCGTCCTTTCTAAAATTAATTGCCCATAGATGCACCTCAAAAGAAAATATGCCATGTAATTGTCCAAATCTAGAAACTGTTAAACTTGTGAAATATCTAGGAGTTCTAATAGATGATATTCTTTCCTTTCGCACACATATTGACTCACTGACCGCACGGTTAAGGAAGATGATATATATCTTCTCATACTTAAGGCATGTTGCTGAAGAGAAAGTATTAAGACTTGTCTATCTTTCCCTTTGCCAGTCTCTTATACAGTATTGTATAATTGTATGGGGAGGTTCCGCAAAATCACACCTTTTAAAACTGGAACGTGCGCAAAGGGCTCTGCTGAAGGTTGGTTGGAAGCTTCCTTTTCGATACCCTACTACTGATCTTTACAAAACTTGTGAAGTACTACCGGTGAGGGCACTGTTTATACGTACAGTAATAATAACTACCCATACCTCTATTCCCTATGACCCTAAACTGCTTGAAGGGACTAGACGGAAACACGCAATTTGCCCACGAAAAACAGTGAATACTACCCTGGCCCAACGTAATTATTGTTTCTTGAGCAGCTACCTTTATAACAAAATAAATAAAGTAGTCTATATATATCCGTTACCTAACCAAAAATGTAGGAGCGTAGTAACCATTTGGTTAACTGAGCTTACCTATGATGAAATTGAAAAATTGTTGCTAATAGTAAAATAAAGGTAAAAAACTGCAGACACATCCTTTTTTAAAAAAAAAATAATAATTATATTGATATTTACCTACGCTAATAGTCATGTTTCTATTTTGTTTATTTATTATAAAATGAAAAGAATTTCCTTACTCTTATCACTTAGGCCACACGCTACTCACGCACATACGCAAACATTTTACACGTACGCATCAGCATCTAATACACATCACACATAGGGCATGAATATCGGAATCTCGGAATATCGTAATATCGGAATCTCGGAACGCAAAGTCCGATATTACAATTCCGATACTGGGTGATCGAATATCGGAATCTCGGAACTCGATCATTTTTCTATATTTTGAGTTTTAAATTATACATATATCGATCCTTGTGTATCGCCGAGCAAAACAGTAGGTACCGTATTAATGTTGCCAGCTCGCTATGCATAATGTGCTACAAGAACAATAATATTGTTACCTGTTTCGCTCACTCTTTACCTACTCTAATAATATGTGATATTATTGTAAAGTTGTTAAAACGCCTCAAATATAAACAAAACGATACTAGCAGTCTCAACTTCACAGAAAGAAAGACTGAAGCACCGACAGCTTCTGTCTCTTCAGATGAACTTACACTTATCTCACATAAATTTTGCCCACCAATGTTGAAAGTGAGCATGTTTTTTCGTCGGGCGGTTATTTATCCGACAAAATGTTTGACGTTTTGTTGTTTTTGAGAACATATTACCAAGAAAAACGAGATTTTAAAATAAATATAAACCTATGTATATAGGGAACCTTTACTACAGTTGATTGTAATTTAAACTACTAAACTTAGAATCAACAAGACTTCTTAAAGTTTTGTTGATTCCGAGTTTGTTAGTTTTATATTAGTAATGAGTATAGATAAAAATTAGACAAAAATATTTCCAATAATTATTGTTGTTGGCATATTATATAATTAAATAAAAATTAAGGTACTATACTGTGCTCTCGTGCGCAGTATCCTCGAATACGCATCAGTGGTATGGAACCCGCTTTATAACATTTATATTGAGCGCATTGAATCCGTACAGAAAAAGTTCCTAAGATATTTACAGTATAGGTATAGGTGCATCGATCATGGGTATGAAGCAAGATGTAAGAGGTATCATTTTATGCCCCTACAGAATAGACGATACAATATCTGATGTTGTAACAATTGTAGAAATTGTCAATGGTGGGGTCGACTGTCCAACCCTATTTAAAAAACTAAACATTTGGGTCCCTAGAAAACTGCCAGTTAGGCGCAATCAACCCTTAGTACTACCCTCAGCCAACACTAATTTTAGACAAAACTCATTTCTCATTCGTGGGAGTAGTTCCGTTAACAGCATTGCCAAAAGGCATAGCGAATTTGAGATATTTAGGTCTAAGCCAACAGTGGTAAAGAAATTATTTACTACAGATTATTTTGGTCCCAATCCCAGAGAAGCAACAAATTAAATTTACAATTTATTTTGAACTATTTTTTTTCTGTCATGCAATGGTTTTATGTTTAGTTTATATTTGCGAATACCTGTTAATAGCTGTGTATAAGTATATTTATGTAATAACCGATTGTAAATTATACTGTTAGTGTTCCGAAGAAAATAAAATAAAATAAATAAAATATTTTAAATTCTAAGAAGTTCGTCAATTCAACTTTTAAGCTTTGTTGATAAGTTTAATAAGTAATAAGATATTAGATTAAAGAATAGGATATTATAAATTACTTTTTGTTCCTAATTGTTGATTTAATTTCAGATTTAAGTCTCTGAGTGAGATAGTTAAACTAAGCAATAAGTACAGAAAAATAATGAGAAATATCTGATTTAGTAAATACTGTGGGTAAAACTTAAATACGAGTATAAAACAAGCAATCCAAATTAAATAATATGATTTATAAATATTTTTTATTGCATTCAATCCAACCTCACAGCGAATTTGTGCATTTTTGAACAAAAAGTGCAATTTCTAAAAAAAATACGCAATTCCGATATTAATATCGGAATTCCGATATTGAGATCTAATATCGGAAGTCAGTATCGGAATTGAAAACCTTCCGATATCGCATGCCCTAATCACACATCTAACTATCATCATATACCACAAACAACACACATTCTACTTACTACATTACACACAAATTCTACTCGGATACACACACACTTACAATTTGTTTACCTGTTTTATTTCTTTTGTATTTTATTGATGTTTTTATCGCTTACCTACTTATGTTAACATATTAAATGTATTGTACTCGATTTGTAATTATGAAGTAGGAGGGCCTGGAGATCAGTAATACAGGCCCCGAGCCTAGTACAGACTCCAGCTCTCACAAGGAACACTATTGTATTTTACATTTAAGAAAATATTTGTACCTTATGAGAGAAATAAAAAAAAAAAATATATAAAATATATAATATATATCACTTTTTTATAAAGTTGTAACAGTCGGACCTTTAGGCCTCCCCCTCCCTTTGGCGTCAGCGTCGGTCACGCGCCCGAGGAAAGTCGAAATGAAAAAAAGCTTAATCTGTGGCCAGCCTTAAATCAAGTATTTGAGGTTGAGGATGCTCCGGTATATTTGAGCCCTCTGATTGACCTTAACAATATGACCACTAGGGCTGCGTTGTTATTTATTTGTGAGAACTGGTGTTTCCAACTATTTGGTGACCTTGTCTGCTACGATATATTGACGCTGACTGTACCTACCTACGTTATTATAATATTCCGCCATATTTATTAAACACGTTGGCAAATAAGATAATTACTACCTGTAGTCTTAGCAAAAGATAATTACTGTTGACCAAGATGTGTAATACTACGTGTTGCCGTGCATTCACATAGAAAAATACCGTTTTAATTATGTCATTTTTACCTACTTGTATAAGTGAAATAAACTTAATAAGCAATAGAAATATCATAAATAAATAACTACTTATTTGCATTGTAATTGTGATACAATTTATTCTAATTGAGACTAACGTCAATTTTCTTGTTGATGAAACTGAAGCAAAGTTCAGGTTTTATGTTTAAAAGGGTGGCCTTAAAAGGACGGGCTAAGAAGCCCTTTTTCTCAGAGCTCTGCAATCATCTGTGAGAGTAGCGTAAGATTATCAGATATTTGTTCGAACTACTTGCACGAAATTTAGGTTTACCTACCTACTTTGTAACATAGGTGAATAATGTTATTAATTTTATACTTTAATGAATAGTATACCTAGACGTTAAAATTCTCTCGTATCCAACTTAAGGGCCTTTACGCGGCTCACTAGCGCCGCCAATAGAAAAAAAATCTTGTTTGCGAATTATTCGCAAACAAGATAAATAATGTAAAATGTTGATAACAAAGTCTTGAGAAAAGGCAATAAAGTATTTTTATAACACACTCTCAACACTTTAAATGTTTTTAATTAGTTATATTTCGCATTAAAAAAAAAACGGCCGTTTTTGTTTATAATGCAATATTTATTTATTTGAAAAACATTTAAAATGTTGAGAGTGTGTTACACAAATACTTTATTGCCTTTTCTCAAGACTTTGTTATTAACATTTTACATTATTTATCCTATTTATGAATTATGATTTTTTTTCAATTGGCGGCGCTAGTGAGCCCTATAAACGCTCTTAAGTGGAACTACGGTGTAACGTTTACTTACGCGTATATATTGTATATATTGCACTGGCTCACTATCACACGCTGTGCAGGCGCAAATTCAACTCTCCCGGTGTCGGTTGTGTCTAGCACCCGACTACTCTATGACAGCGCCCTCTACACCCGTGTACGTAAGACAGTGTATCATATCTATTCCATAGATACAACATTACATACGGCATAAAATTTGGTGGTGATAATATACTTGTTCGTTTTCATACGGAAGTAGGAAACGTTTAAGTATCAAATTTTAAATTAATATTTTTTATTTCAGCAAATGTGCAGAAGATGCGGACTGCCCACAATACTACAGAGGGGTGTTAACATACGCTTGTGGTACCAGTGCTATTCTGGGAATGTTATCTTTATCATTCGCAAAATTCATGGCCAAACCAAAAAACTAACAAGAAATAACTTTTAATTGATAATTTTATATTTAAGTAGGTATTTATGAACAACATTAAAACCAGAATTATACATCGTATATTGTCTTATTATTTATTTTTACAAATTTTGACCTACCTACCTACCTCATAGATATTCATGTTGTACCTACCGCTATCTCCCCAACGATAATACACGCCTTTTATATGAAGAGAATCCAGCACTTCAGTTTCATGTTTGTAATACTATAAGGTCGACCATACATCGTTGATTCAAGACGTTATAGTGGGAAAATTTCATATCCACGTTGTCTATACAACTGACATCAAGACATAGCCGAAGCCGATGCCACTGACTAGTACCTACGTACTAAGTATTTCAAAATACAATACCTGCACATGAGATAATATCAGTTTATTAAATCGTTTGGTGTTCTTAGAAGAAAGGCTTATATCAACGTTAGTACAGTAGGTACGCTACCTAGAAACACACATATCTGATGGAAAGTTACGTAGGTATAATATAGGATAAGCTACAATTGAAAAGAAAGCAGTATAAGTATCATTGTACAAAAAATACATCGTTTATTTTGCATAATCAATGTTTTCATAATAATTACATATTATAAATTATAAACGCAGACATACCTCAAGTGAGAGTTTGTCAAATTGAAAAAGTTTTCGAATACTAGCCCCCGGTTTCTGAATAACTGATCAAGTCAAAATCAACTAATCAAGTGTCAAAACTGTCATTTTAGTTCCTGAAAATGATAGTTTTGACACTTGATTAGTTGATTTTGACTTGATCAGTTATTCAGAAACCGGGGGTAAGTATCATTAACTTGCTCATTTTAACGATGAAGTGATTTTTTTTATAAAACACCACTAATTAATTTGCTTTACATTTTGTATTTAACAAACATTTAATAGAAAAAGTAACTTCGAGCTTAATTTATTTGTTGTGGATTGAATTATTTCAAATACTTTTTATCAATCCACGTATTTCAAACTGAGCTAAAATACAAATTGGTATAATAATCCCTTACGCCCTTACTCATAGACGCCTCTTAAATTTAATCACTGTTTAGCGAAATTTTTCTAAATAAAATCGTATGAATTTAAGTTAATCACTTGACTAAAATTTAAGAGGCATTTATGAGTAAGGGGGAAAGGGCATAACATACATTTCTTACTTACATCAATTTTTATAAGCAGTTACTCATTAAAAAACACATTAATAGTAATTATATCACCATAACTTCAGTCAAAATTATAAGAACATAATATAAGAATAGAAATCTACTATATAAAAATAAGTCGGGTTTTCCTTCCTGACCCTATAACTCCAGAACGCACGAACCGATTTTCACGATTTTGCATTCGTTGGAAAGGTCTCGGGCTCCGTGAGGTTTATAGCAAAGAAAATTTAGGAAAAATGTCAACAGAAAAGAGGGAAAATAATGCCCGTGCGAAGCCGGGACCGGCCGCTAGTAACTGAATAATGTACAATATCAAATATTTATTGCACAGCTTTTTACATCATTAAATATCAGTCCAAATGATAAAACTTAGTAAACTATGAATATTGAATCTAGGTGTTGGTATAGCTGTAGACCTGTAGGACCATTGACTAAATTAGGGCAGTACAAAGAAACTGGGGGGCAGTGAATGTGTTGAAACAGAATCCTAATAATATAGTTTCAGTGAAAATAAATTTTATGATAAAGGCAATAAAATATTTTCCTAATTTAGATAATTATTAATATAAAAAAATATAAAGGTACATATAGAACGATCAAAGTTAGGTAAAGGTAACCTCTGAACCTATACATTTTAATATCTACTTATAACTCTTTGTTATTATAATTATTCTAAATCTTTAGTTATGGCCTCGTGCCTGCATTGTTATGTTAATTCTTTTCTCGAACAGGTTTAATAGGATTCAATTTAAATACAGATAGATATGGATCAAAGCTGTATCGCTTTGAATCCTTGAGCTCTTGTATATTAACATTGAGGTATGGTTTATTACATGTAACCTTACCTTTATTAAAATTTTGTATATTCTTTATTCTAGCTTTATCAGTCATATGTGCTTCTATAAAAACGCTATACAAATTATTACATTTCTCTAACACAATAGCAGGATTTGCTAAATTATTAGTTTCACTTATAACATCATCTATTATATGGAAATTTTCTATACTTTTACACTGACTAATGGAAATAAATAATGTATCAAAATCAATCCTCTTATCCACTAAGCGTAAATTTCTTAAACATCTACTTAATGGTAACGAACGCGATATCGCCGACGCTGCGGGCGATACAGGTAGAGTCTGAACATTTAAAGTAATAAGATTATCACAGGTACGAAATAGCACATTGAAAAAGTCAGAAGCATAACGACTTAAACCAATTAAACTTAAATATGTAAGTTTCTTCAAATAATTACATGTTGGTGCCAAAGCTATTGCATTATTTACTACAAATTTGAAATCTAAACTTAACTCTACTTGTTTCTTGTCCTTAAAAACAATGTCATAATCTAAGACAAAATTAGGTGCACCAAGTCTTTGCTTCTTAACCTGTATAACATCTACATTTTCATTACATGTATGTACAAGAGGTACAGTATAAAACGAGTCAAAGAGCAGAGGTGATCTTGGCATATCAACCATCTCTTTATGGCTCATAAAAGGAACTGGGAAGAAATGTTTTATTTGATGAAACAATGTCGTAAAAAACTGTTCATCAAAAGTAGTAAAATTTTTATTCCACACCATAACAGCTGAATTACTAAATAGTTGAACAACAATTTCATCTACCGTAATACCAACGCTATCTACAAAGAATTTATGAAAAATTGGAGAAGCATACACTTTTGGTTCAAAATGTTTAATTACAATTGCTAAATATTCACACTCATCTAAATTTAAAGACATTAAACTTGGTACGCTTGTTAAATGCATGACAACAGGGTATTTTTTATTATCCCAATATAATTGATACATAGAAAATTTCTTAAAATTAGGAATTTTCACATTATTCAATAAGGTATTTTCAATAACATAATGCATTCCGCTATTCTCTGAAATTGTATATGTTAAATGATCTAAGTTTGACTTTGCTGTAAAGAAAAGAACTAACTTTGAAAATAATAAATTTTCTATAGAGCCAACAAAATGTACCTTTTCTAACTTTTCAAAAATTGTTTGGCATTGTAACATAACTTTGGTGTGCAATTGCATAGCCTTTCCACATGAAAAATTCATAGTAATATCTTTTAGAGTGGGACACACTTCATATATATCAATTAAATCAAGAATATGTAGATTAGTATATGATATATCTAATATTTTTAATTTTGTTAATCTCTTTATTGCTGGTATTAACAATGTCTTAAATAAATCAGGAACAGCAGATAAATTAAGCTCAACAATGTATTGAGATATATTTCTTAACATACTAAATTTCAGTGTTTTTACAGTAGCCACAGTGTTACAAGATAGATCTAGTTTTTTTACCAGTCCTGGCATACATATTATGTCTCTGGTCCTCTTGGAAGTGTTGTATAGACTTTCTAGGCTATTGAGATCCAGATGTTGAGTGATCATGAGTAATATTTCTCCAGGCAGATCTATCAGCTGTGCCATTGTTTCTGAAATGAAAACAATTACTTCATTAGTAGATAAAACTCTATACTTACCAAAATGTCTGGTTTATATAATGTACAAATATGCCCAATTTGTTAAATTTATTTACATAAAACCAGTAAAGCAGTTTAGTATTAGTCTTAAAAAGTTACCAATTGTTTCTTATGTTAACTTACATGACTATTATAGTAACAGTATAAATAAAACTTATTTATTAATGTAAATTAATAACAGTAAAAAAAACACAAGAGTCCCTAGAACCTCCCTATAACATTATACTTTTATGTATTTACAAAAAAAAGTATATATTTATTCATTGTCTAGTACCCATAGTACAAGCTTTGTTTAGTTTGGAACTATATCCTTCCTATTCACGTTTAGAATGCAGTGAGTTGTCAGTTCACTAACTAATCAAATCTTTTAAAATTCAAATTAATTGAATTATAAAAGATTTGATTGGTTAAACGGCGGGGCTAGGGCGGCGAAAAATTACAACTCACTGCATTCTAAACGCGAATAGGATATAGATGACATTGTGTGAATGTGTGAGAAATATTTATTTATTTAAACTACTACTACTTTCTATAACCTCAGATTCTCTGCAGATAATAGGTAACTTTTCTGAATAACAGCCACTTTTTAAAACACATTTTCAAGAAAAATTTCATAGTTTACAACGAAATTAATAGAAGTGCTCATCTAATAACTTTTACGACACTAATTGCTAAAATATCGTGTTCATTTATTTAAAGTTATTGTATTAGTAGTATTAATATCATATAAGTGAAGATGACACCTTTAGTACAGTTCCTTAACCTACTCGAAACAATCTAAAAATAATAAAAAGAGCTTTACCAGGTAATGGTCTGCAACCAGAAACAGCAAGCAACTCTGCTTCCGAATTCAGTGCTAGAAAGATATCTTTTAATCCATTCAAATTTAAAATATTGTTAAACAGATGTTAGATTCAATTACAACACTAAAAAGTTCACAAATACACAAATGCAGTACTCCGGTAAAAACGTAAACACAAAACGTAGCAGAATGACAACAAAAAAATGTCGCTGGTTGTCAAAAATGTCATCGATATGACAGCGACAATTTTGTTTTGACATTAGCGTAGTTTCCCTTGGGTAATATTTTTGTAACTGGCAAATTAACTCCTGTTGCTTATTTTGCCTGCTTTGCTAAAAAACGGCTTACTAATGTTTGCCAAAATTTTAAATGTCTTAATTTCATTAGACATACATAACGCAATGAAGGTCGACTAAGCCCTGCTTTGCGGGTCTCCCACTTCAGGGTAGTTTTTGGAATAAACCTACCTATACAAGTAAGATTGTTGTAAATCGGGGTGGTAAGTAATTATATTAATATTACGGCAAGTAAATATTATGAGCGGGTACGATTACGACAAACAATATTAGGGCAAATGAAATTATGAATAATAAGAGAACATCACTTAACCGACAGCACTGAAAAATAATATGAAAGCTATAATACTAACTTTATTCCTTTGAGTTCCTATTTACTTAGACACCTTCGATCATGCGAATTGATTTTTACAGTTTTTCAAAGTATCGAATTCAATATTCTTGTGTTATGTACTTTTTCCACATAAGCTCTATCTGTTATATAGTTTTCTTTTTTGCTTAAATACTTAAAGATCCTTTAGAAATAGACAAAACTTTTTAGTAGTATTAAGGACCATGTAAAAAATCGTCTCCACTCACCAAAGGATTTGAAATGAGTCTCAAATAGCACCTCTTTCCAGCCTGAAAGTTTTTATTATGAATACTTTCACACTACTAATAGCAATTGGGCTTTCACGCCCATTGAGGTAATATGTACTATTACTCCCTATAACCTCAGATTCTCTGCAGCTAATAGGCACGTTTCTGAATAGCCACTTTTTAAAATACATTTTCAAGAAAAAATAAATTCATAGATAACAACGAAACGTAGTACTTACATATTACCTCAATGTTCACGCCACTTGCATTCAGACAATACATACTTTGAATATTTTTTTTAATTAATTGTATTAATAAAATCACTCTTTTTTATTAATATTGAAAAGATGCTTTGTTCTTATGCATGTGCTTATTTACCACCATACCGAACGATTCCTGCGTTATGAAAATTATTAATTATAATATATGAAAATTATGATATTAATGATAATATATAATAGTAATTTCTTAATATACTTTTATCTTTATACACGACCAGTACAACCTCAAACATTTTATGAGACTTTCTATGTAGGTTAACCCTTTGACCGCCAGAGCGCTATTGCATCGGCGAGCCCTCGGCGCCAAGCCATATTTTACGCATTAAATACCTACAAAACAGTAGGGATGGGACAAGTTTTAAATAATATTATTATCGATTGTCATTGGACAGAGAATATTCTATTTTCTGTTTATAATAAAACACTTTACATATGTTTACTATAATTATGTTAGGATTTCCTCAAAGTTATTTATATTACAGTAAAAAACACATAACCACAAAATATTATTTTAGAAAGATTTCCGTACAAGCTAACGCTTTAAAGCGTCAATAGCGTTGGGAAAGTAATGTTATGCGATATAATCCTAACTGAAATAGTGGTTGTAGTTACTAGTTATCGTGAAATTTGATTTCGTATTCTGATTCTAAAATAGCAGCTAATCGTGATCCTTATTTTGTACTTATAAAATTTAATAAAGACGCGTTACGCAAAATGACCTGCTAGTAAAACACTTATTTCAGTTATAATAATTTTTCTCTTGAGGTAGGTATATTCACAAAATATTTTATTTTTCTACCGTTAACTCACAACACTATAACTAGTAATGCACTAGCTTGTGACGTTATAGGCGGACGTTTTAAGTCGTCAACGGCGTTCACGACATAGAAAAGTAGGTGTCGAGTAGTAATGTTCCAATAAGTTGTCGATGTTTATTTAAATGGAAAACTATAATACGACAAGCACATTTATTTCTACAAAAGAAGATCGTTTTATGATTTTCCTAGCTATCATGCTTTAAGAGACAAAAACCGAACACAAAAAAGTGGAGAATTGAGGGGCCGAATTTTGACACAGTGATTTTTTCACCAAAATGATATTATCGTGATCTGTTATATGCTTTCACAAATAGTCACAATTTATTTACCACAATATAGGATTTTTAAAAGTAGTAATAAACTTTCCACCCGAGGACCCCCTCGAAGTTAAAAGTTTACTTTGAACTGAGATATAGAAAATAATAAGAGTAGTCACAGCATTAGACGACGCTTTAAGACGTCAATGGCGCCATGAGTGTAACTTTATAAGTTGGTTTTTTGATCAGTCAATTTACGTTAATTACGTGCTGAATTATACTATATCTCGATGTTTTAATGTATAATAATAATAGCCAAAGTCTAGATGAACCTTTAGAAATGTTCTTCATTCAGTAAATCATCATTAGCAAAGTTATATACCTCATTAAAATATTATAGAACGGGTGACGCTTATAGACGTCATCGGCGTCTGGATCAAGTTTTTGAATGACGCTTTAATACGTCCTTGGCGGTCAAAGGGTTAAAGGACATCCACTGCTGGACATAGGCCATAGATAAAGATAATACATTAGGCCTCCTCTAAACATTTCCAACCTGTGCGCGGTGTTGGTTGTGTCTCCCTTATCCATCGGCAAAATAGAGAAAAATTCTCTTTTTTAATATTATTACATAATTGTACAAAAAAAATTTTTTTTTTTATCAACAACGAGCGAAAACACGATTTGATGATTGTATATTAAGATTGATAGTCTGTAGGCCGCTTTTAATTTCAACTTTCTTGATCCATCACGAACGTTTTGAAAAATCTTCTTCTGTCCTAATTTTGAAAATGTCTCGTTCTTTTGACAAAAATTTGCGATGCATTGTAGAACAAAATATTCCAAAAAAAAGAATCTGTAGGAAATGACGACTTTAAAGTAGTACGGTTGGTACCATTGACTACACTGTCACCTAGTGTTGCGAGTTTACGTTGTGATATTAATATTAAAAAAATACTTGGTATTTTATAATATTTTATTGTATGGTTATGATCTCGAATTCGCAAGCGTAAATTTTAAAGTAAATATCCTAAATAAAGAAAAACAAATATAATATAAAATTTAACAACGGTCTCTGTACTCCTGTTTTTATTTGACAATATATACACATAATTACATATAATTACATATCAATCTAATGTTTAGATTAATACTAATACTGGTTTATGGGTAATTTTTAGTTTAAACGGTTTATTTGTACAAGCTCTGCTTAGTTTGGGACTAGATGGCGTTGTGAGTATGTGTGACAAATATTTATTTATTTATTTTTATTTATCAACTGCGATTCAAGTTTAGAGTGATAAAAATAATGATTAAAGTTTATGCTAACTTTAATCATTATTTTTATCACTCTAAACTTGAATCGCAGTTGATAAATAAATACCAAGTACGTAAAAATATTTTTATATAAACAACATTTCTTTAATAGTCCTCATTACGAAATAGGCACTAATTTAAATTGTAATTGATCCATAATGCAGTAAGATCATAATATGTGTGTGTGTAGCTCAATAGCTTTACTCTCATAAAAAGTTGTTAAAAATATGTCTAATTTTAAGAAGGTTTAAATAATAATACTTAATGCAGTATTTAACTTGTTTTGTTAGCTAAAATTAAAGGAAAATAACAAATAAAAAAAATGCTTGTCTTAAATTCCTTACAAAGTAAATAAAAACTAATCTCTAGTCTCTAATCATCTTTTTGTGACATTGAATTAAAATACTAAGTTCTGGAACAGTCAAAAAATAAAAAAATACCACGTACTCGTATTGATACCATTTGATATCTCAACATGAAATTTCGCTAGGCAGCTGGCAGATGGCAATATGGCTGACGGCTGTAGCTTTCGAGTTTCGCTGGCAGTGCGCGGTGCTCGCATCATTTCCAGTTCTAAAGTAGTATTTCTGACGGCTATAAAGTTTCGTTTTTCATTTTTTTAGTGGTTATTGTTTCTGTTTACGTATAATTAACTAGAGTTTTGCGGCAAAATTATCGAGATTAAATTTCCGTCGTCACCAGAATTTATTCGACGACAAAATGGCGTCGCTTGACAAGATTTTACTGCAAAATATTTTTTCGCATTTTAATAGTTTATCGTAGAGATATGCTTTTAAAATTTATACTGTGTGTTTTAATAGAATTTTCTTCTATGAATTATCAAAAATTTCTTCTTTTCGTTCGTTAATTATATAAGAAACAGTGTATTCCTTGTATTTTCTACAAAATGCACTTGGTAAGTGATTTTAAGCTTTTCTGTGAATTGTTTTTGTGTATTTATTTATTATAAATGAGTTTAAATGCTTGTAATAATTATGGAACGTTCTAGAAGTGTTGGGTGTGGCCCTGAAACTGGGTGAAATTCTAAGACGTAATTGTGAATATTAGGGTTTTTGTGATTGTTTACAATATATTTTGATGTTTTTATGTATGAAAACATTCTTGTCCCACGCAAGAATGTGTTTTCAGTCCTTCTTTGTTACGTAATCTTTCGATACCAAGTTATAAAAATGATTTTGAAAAGGGACCCATTTTTGCAATTTAGCTTTGAAAATTGGTCTTCCTCAACACATACTTTACAGGCACTGGCTTTTGAGGTTATGTTAAGCTTATATATACAAAGTATATTTTATTACAGTAGAAAACCTGGCTTCTTTTGTCAGAGTAAGCTGCTGCTTTGAGAAATATATATTTTTTAATTTTTTTATATATTTTGGTCTGTTTTGATTCATTATCCATGTAGTTTTAGGTTAACACTTCTTTTTTGTAAAATTGTTTTACCCTTTTTGTTCTAAAGTGTGCTGTATTTCTTTTAAATGTCATAATTTGGCTTTAGGATGGAGAACCTTTTTTTTTTAAATAAGCTGACTTTCTTAATACTGGGCACTCCGACTGACATTTTGCTTGATTAATGCTTTAACTTAATGTTAATTTCTTACTCTGTATGATGATATAAATTTAAGGCAGTGATGAAATGATGAAGAAAGTAATTGTTAAGAATTAAACCTCATTAATACACTTTATTTAATTATATATTATATTTTTGTATTGATTTTTATTAACATAGTGTTAGGCTTTGAGAATTAATTGATTTAATTTGGCAATTTGTTTCAGATGGGCTCCATGAATGAATCTGGTAGTGATTCAGCAAGTGAAAAAGGAGAAAAGAGTGACTCCAGCGGCTCTGGTTCAGGAAGCGACAGGTAGGGTGTTGTTAAATCAGTGGTATTTTCTTTGTATTTCATACAATTTTGTAAATTTGCTTTAAATTCAACAGCGAAAGTGCATCCAGTTCTTCTGGTTCAGGATCTGAAAGGTCTGGTTCTGAGAAATCAGTGGATAGATCTCATCATAGTGATGATACAAAGTCATCTCCAAAACACAGTAATGCCAACTCATCAAAATCTGACCACAATACTGACAAAAATTCATCAGATGACTACTCCCCTTCTAAATCAAAAAGACGAAATAGTCATGGCAAGTTGAAATCTGATCTCTGGGAGGATAATCCAGATATATATGGAATAAGAAGGTCAGGCAGGTCCCGTAAAGAACCAGATAGACTAAAATTAGCTGATAGTGACTCTAGTGAAAGAGGCAGAACCAATAGCAGAAAAAGTAGGAAAAAAAGGTAGTAAAAATACTTACAAAGGACATTTTATTCTAATAATGAACATACATGCTTATTTCAAATTAAATTTTTATTCTAGTGATTCATGGAATTCAGATTCGTCTGATAGTGATAGTGACTTAAAAGGTTCACCACCCCCACCTTCAAAACGACCAGGCCAAAGAAGTGTACCTCTAAGAAAAAAGAAACCTACGAGAAGAAGATTCACTAGTGATGAAGATGAAAGCACGGAGGGTAGTGATGATGAGGGGAAGAAGTAAGTTACTCTCAGCTCTTGAATATTCTGTTTTCAGCAGCAAAGGAATACAATGCTCATTTGTGGAAGGCAAATTGTTTATTGTTTTGTGTTAACCAGATTCAGTGTTCTGTCCCAAAGGTTCTCTTGAATGTCCTAGAGCCTGGGATCATCCTAGGATAGCTTTTTTGATTTGATTTGATTTTATAGACTCCATGGACCACATATATAATACTTTTAGCAAAATATTTGAAATTAATTGTTCATACACACAGTCACTCACTCACGTGCACACTCACATGCTGACACACATGCTCACTCACTCAATTGCACACACACATGCTCACACGTACACACACGCTCACACGTACACATACACACACACACACTCATATACACGACACACATTTATGTACACACAAACTCTTTTGTTACTACAAACATACATTTTATACACACATTCAATACACTTCGTATTGTTTATCACACACTCACGTTTCTTAATACAAACATGGACACGTTTCTTACACTAACTCGCACACGTTTTTTACCGCACTAAACACACATACACTCAAGCACACGCACACTCATACACAAGCACACGCAAACTCATACACAAGCACACGCACACTCATACACAAGCACACTCACACACTATTTTGTGTGTGTTAACAAAATAGTGTGTGAGACACTATTTTGTTAACACACACACACACTCTTTTGCTATCACACACACACACACACTCTTTTGTTAACACACACACACACACACACTCTTTTGTTAACACACACACACACACACTCTTTTGTTAACACACACACACACACACACTCTTTTGTTAACACACACACACACACACACTCTTTTGTTAACACACACACACTTGTTTGTTAACATACACACACTCTTTTGTTACCATACACACATTCTTTTGTTAACACAAACACAAATTCACAATTGATTATTTTGTACACAAATACATACTGATAAAAATCACTTGCCTTCCAATTACTTACTTACTCAAAAATTGCTTACATGTATATGCAAAGCTAAACAAAAATAATACATACTAACATTTTTATAAACATATCTTTCAATGAAGAAAAATAAAGTACAATTTGTTAATTGTTTGGTGAGCCAAAAATTGGCAAATGTAATATTAAAAAAAAATCAAAAAAAGCATAGTTTTACATTAAAGACTCACATATTGGGATAATTTTGTCACTTATGCTTATTTACTTTTATTACAGAAGAATCTGATTTCTGATTCTATTATTAGCAAATATTTATTGTAAGTTATAATACTTTTATAGTCGTACAGCAACACGGCGTACTGGTGCAGCAGTTAGTTATAAAGAAGCGAGTGATGAACAAACTGACTCTTCTGATCTCCTGGAAGTCGAAGGTGTTGACGGTGAAGCAGAAGGCGAGCCAGAACCAGAAGATCATAGTGAGACTATAGAAAGAGTCCTAGGTCATCGCCGTGGCAAGAAAGGAGGTAAAATCTTAATCATGTTGTGTATTTTTATAAAATACTTTGTATACTTATAAATAATTTGACCAATGCAATGCTATTTAATTTGCATTTTTGGTGCAAATATAATATTAAATTTTAGCTAATGTCTTCTTATCATTATGCAGTCACTGGAAATGTGACTACAATTTACTATATAGAGGAACATGGAGATCTTAATGAAAACTGTAATCCTGAGGATGATGAATCAACTGAGCCACAGTATCTTATTAAATGGAAAGGATGGTCTCATATTCATAACACCTGGGAGTCAGAGCGGACACTGAACGAACAAAAAGTTAAAGGTCTCAAGAAATTAGAAAATTATATAAAAAAAGAAGCTGAATTATCTTGGTGGAGGTCACAGGCAGGCCCTGAAGATATTGATTATTTTGAATGTCAATCTGAGCTGCAACAGGAATTAGTAAAAACATATAATAATGTGGAAAGAATTATAGGTAAATAACAAATTTTCTGTTTACTTTATTGGTCTCTTATAACATAATACAATATTGCTAGTAATATTTACCATAATTTGTTTAAACAGTAATGTTTTATTTACTTAGCCGAACAAACACGAGAATTGGAGAGTGGTGGAAGTGCTCATGAGTATTTTTGTAAGTGGGAGTCACTGCCTTACGCTGACGCAACTTGGGAAGATGCAATATTAATTGAAAGAAGATGGCCAGTAGAAGTTGAACATTTCAAAAGTAGAGAAGCAGCCAAAAGTACTCCATCACGTCATTGTCCTGTTTTAAGGAGAAGACCAAAGTTCCATCAAGTGAAGGAACAACCCGAGTATATGGGCAAAGATGCGGTAAGTCTTTGTGTTTTCAGATTTGATGATGTAACATTATAGATTTTGAGGTTATGTTCTTTTAATGTAAATGTGACATAACTTGTGTCTATTGAAAATTAAATATTTTGTATTGTATTTTCATATGCTCAGAAAAAGTTGTAAGACATACTAAGAACTAAAATTTATTCATATCCTATTTATATTAAGACATTCATTATTTCAAACACTCTTTTTGTGACCTACATTGTTCTTTTTAGCAGCTAACTGATGATTTCTTACAAAAAAAGACAAATTTATGTACAGTACATGTTTGAATATTTTTCACTCATATTTTTAGACTCTGTATTGGATTCAACTGCTTTATTTATTCTTTGTAAATTATTGTTATACGAACGACAGATAAATGTTTGCTTCCACGCCATCTAGTGAAAATTACTTACAACTTTACACATACAGTTTGTTTGAAGACTTGTAATGAATTTGTTGTGATGGCGCTGTCTTACAAATTTGTTTAACCTTGAGTTTTAAAGTTTACCTACTTTTATTAAGTTGGATAATAATACATATGTTTTATTATTCTAATTACTAAATAATATTTCATTTTCTGTGACTTTATGCCAAATTAAGATAAAAATTTTCTTTGGTGATAATTTTATTTGGATAATTGTGTTTAGCCAATCTAAAGCATTGTTTATTGATTTCAGAGTTATGTGCTGAGAGATTACCAGATGGATGGTTTAAATTGGTTGATACATTCCTGGTGTAAAGATAATTCTGTAATTCTTGCCGATGAAATGGGTTTGGGTAAAACCATCCAGGTAATATTAATTTTCGCATAACAACAAATATGGCATTTAATTTGTGATTAATACTAAATCAATAATCTATAAAATATAAATAATATGTTTTGAAACTTTAAATTTTTTTATTGAAATATAATTTGAGTATGTCTTGTGTGTTATATTTTAGCAAATTTTATAATGTATAATTTTTATTTTTAGACAATTTGCTTCCTATACTACCTCTTTAAATCTCAACAATTATATGGACCATTCCTATGTGTTGTACCTTTAAGTACAATGACAGCATGGCAAAGAGAATTTCAGCAATGGGCACCTGATATCAATGTTGTCACATACATTGGTGATCTGAGCAGCAGAGAAATTGTAAGTATTTTAGAGTATCAATATACAGTGGCAGTAGCAGTATAGTGGTCAAAAATAAAAGAAATATAGCATCTATATTTTGAATTTAATTGTTTTGTATTTTTTTTCAGCTTAGACAGTTTGAGTGGAGTTTTGCTAGTTCAAAAAGACTGAAATTCAATGCTATCTTAACAACATATGAGATTTTACTTAAAGATAGACAATTCTTAAGATCTTTTAGTTGGGCGTGTTTATTAGTTGATGAAGCTCACAGATTAAAAAATGATGATTCTTTATTATATAAAGCACTAAAAGAATTTGACACCAATCATAGGTTATTAGTCACTGGTACACCGTTACAAAATTCTTTAAAAGAATTATGGGCCTTATTGCATTTTATTATGCCTTATAAGTAAGTTGTTGTCATACTTAAATTATTTCACTATAAACTTGCCCACACATTGCTACTAACTTACATCTATTTTTAGGTTTGAGTCATGGGAAGAATTTGAAAAGGACCATGAAGATGCTGCTACTAAGGGTTATGAAAAGTTACACAAACAATTAGAGCCATTTATATTAAGAAGACAGAAAAAAGACGTAGAAAAGTCATTGCCAGCTAAAGTAGAGCAAATTTTAAGAGTAGAAATGACATCAATTCAAAAGCAATACTACAAATGGATATTAACTAAAAATTATAGTGCACTTAGGAAAGGTGTAAAGGGTTCTATAAATACGTTTATAAATATAGTTATAGAACTAAAGAAATGTTGCAATCATGCTCTATTGACAAAGCCTGAAGACTTTGAATCTAGAGCATCATTGGCTACCACGGATGCTGTGGAGGTATGTCATTCATGAAGTTTAATATTTTTTATCTAACTACTAGTTTGTTAAAGCAGTGGTTCATGATTATTATTATTATTTGTTTCAGAAACTACTAAGGGGGTCAGGCAAATTACTTCTTTTGGATAAACTATTATGTAGGCTTAAAGAGACTGGTCACAGAGTGCTTATATTTTCTCAAATGGTTAGAATGTTAGACATTTTGGCAGAGTATTTACAAAGACGTCATTTCCCTTTTCAACGTCTGGATGGCAGTATAAAAGGAGAAATTAGAAAACAAGCCTTAGATCACTTTAATGCAGAGGGCTCCACAGATTTTTGTTTTCTTTTATCTACTCGAGCTGGTGGGTTAGGTATAAACTTGGCTACTGCTGACACTGTAATTATATTCGATTCGGATTGGAACCCCCAAAACGATTTGCAAGCTCAAGCTCGCGCTCATCGTATTGGACAAAAGAACCAGGTATGTAACTAATTTCTTTATATTAGCTAAATATATTGTTTGCTAATTAAAATATCTTATTTAGTCAAATTACTTTTAACAGGTCAACATTTATAGACTAGTCACTGCCCGATCGGTTGAAGAAGATATAGTTGAAAGGGCAAAGAGAAAAATGGTGCTAGATCATTTAGTCATACAAAGAAT
Organism: Schrankia costaestrigalis; assembly: GCA_905475405.1. Lineage (NCBI taxonomy): Eukaryota > Metazoa > Arthropoda > Insecta > Lepidoptera > Erebidae > Schrankia > Schrankia costaestrigalis. The sequence goes on from FR997827.1 coordinate 13,093,664, forward strand.
GGACACAACTGGTAGAACAGTTCTTAATAAACGAGATGCATCGGCGACAAGTGCAAATAATCCATTCAATAAAGAAGATTTAAATGCTATATTAAAATTTGGTGCTGAAGAATTATTTAAGGATGATGATGAAAATGATGAAGAACCTGTCGTAAGTAATATTTGTATCAATTTTTATGTACATTCCTGGAAAAATCTGTCTGTGTCTGACACTTTTTAACAATTTTTTTCATATAAAATTTTCAGTGTGATATTGATGAGATCTTACAACGTGCTGAGACTCGTGACGAAGGCCCCGCAATGGCAGGCGATGAACTGCTCTCAGCATTCAAAGTGGCCAGTTTTGCTTTTGATGAAGATAAAGCTGTAATGGAAGTTAAGAAAGAAAATAATGAGGAAGATACTAAAGATTGGGTATGTATTGTATTATTTTATATAATAATAGTAAAAAAGTAGGTATAAAGAACATCTAGAAAATCAATAAAATACATCATTATTTTTGGAATATAAAAGGTTGATAGATGATTAAAAAAGGTATATTATGTAATAAAAATCTTGCTTGCAATTTGTAGGTAACGTAAAAACGTAATAATTTGAAAACCGTAGTCTAAATTACTATATATTTGTAAAATATTTACACATTAATATTTAAATAAGAGAGTTTCATCATAATATATTTGTTACTTGAAGATAGTAAAGTTTTTATTGTATTTAGGATGATATCATACCAGAAAACGTACGAAAGACCATTGCTGAACAAGAGAAAACCAAGGAAATGGAAGACTTGTATTTACCACCTAGAAGAAAGAATCTACAAGCGAACAATGCTGATAATGGTGAGTCTTGATTTTAATTATTCTTTTAATTATTTTACTTAATTGTCTTTAAAGATAATGTCATTATGTGTTTTATTTATTTATTTTATGGGTCTCCAACAAAGGCAATACACATTAGAAATTAATATAAAAAACTACAGGAACATTGCATGTATTCCTTCAATAACAGGAAACCACAGCATGCAAATAAAAAAAACAGCTAAAATAATTACAAACTCTAAATTAAAAACATAATTATTGTGTTCATTAACATAGGTGATTTTACTTTATTTACCAGTTTAATCATGTTACTGTGTATATAATAAGCTTAATAATCTGGAAGATAACTATAATAAAATACTTCTACTATTATAAGGAAAAATGTTTGTAATTGTATGTTTATACTTCACACTCAAATGACTGGACCAACTTAGTTAAAATTCAATGTAATAGTAGTATAGTTAGTATCAGGGTATTCTAAATATCTGGGTAACCCTCGGGACAACCGAAAAGTTCATGAGCAAAGTAGTAGTCAACAAAGAACTGATATAAATTTTTTGATTACAGCTGACGGTGGGCGAAAGCGTAGAGGTCGTGGTTCTGGTGACGGCGGTGATGGGGATGGTGGCGAAGGTGACGGAGACGCGGAGAGTGATGCCTCGGACATCAGCGCTGACGACGACAGACCTAGGAAGCGGGGCCGACCTCCAGCATCACATAGAGAAAAAATTAAGGGTTTCACTGATCAAGAGGTATGCATTTTGAATTTGAATTATACACACATTCTCTATATCTAGACTATATTACTACATAGTAACGAAGTCAATGTCCGTAGCACCATAATGTATTTATAAAAACCACTTACTAGATAACGACTAGAAAGAAAGACATACAGACATGACGAATTTCTAAGGGTTCCGTTTGAACAGCCACTAAAAAAAGCTTGGAATTTAACATTATTTTTGACTTTAATAATAGATTATGTCATGAAGTCTATTTTTTTAAGCATATTTTGTTTCTGCTTTTCAGATTAGAAGATTTGTCAAAAGCTACAAAAAGTTCTCGGCACCTCTAAAACATCTAGATAGCATAGCTTGTGACGCAGAATTACAGGAAAAGCCTCTTGCTGAACTAAAAAAACTGGGAGAAATTCTTCAAGAAAGGTGTAAAACAGTGCTCAATGACACATCAGAAACAGCCAGTAAGTAATCTATAAAATACTAGCGGTCCGTCCCGGCTTCGCACGGGCATTATTTTCCCGCTTTTCTGTTGAAATTTTTCCTGAATTTTCTTTGCTATAAACCTCACGAAGCAAGAGACCTTTCCAACGAATCCAAAACCGTGGAAATCGGTGTCTGCGTTCTGGAGTTATAGCGTCAGGAAGGAAAACACGACTTATTTTTATCTATAAAATATTATTTATTAATTGATACCAATGAAAAACTTATAATTTCAAACTACACAGGTACTTTTTACACTCTACAATTTCAAACCTAATGTAATCAAAACTAAACTTTCTGTGGCTTTGTAAATATTAACACACTATAATGCTAAAGTAATGCTAAATGATCATTTAATAAATATTGATCTTTTCTTTATTTTATCTAGATGAACAAACTGAGGGTGGCCGTAAGAATACAAGAAAGTCTTTCAAATTGGGTGGTGTACCTGTCAATGCAAAGACCTTAGCCGCGTGCCAAGATGAATTAGCGCCTTTGGATGTCTTCTTACCACAAACTAAAGAAGAGCGGCTCAAATGGCATCTAGATTTCAGGTATGATTCTTTTTGTCACCTCATTATTTGATATTAATACTACCGAATGAATTAATTTATATACATGTTTCTGTTAAAATTAAGGTAAATTCAGTAATATTTTTAATTTTTACAGAACAAGACCAGCTAATTTCGATGTAGAATGGGGAGTTGAAGACGACTCCAAATTATTAGCTGGAATATATCAATACGGTATGGGCTCATGGGAAGCAATAAAAATGGATTCCTCATTTGAAATAGGCGATAAAATACTCACTAATGAAGAAAAAAAACCGCAAGCAAAACATTTGCAATCGCGTGCGGAATATTTATTAAAATTAATAAAGAAATTGATGGATCAGAAAAATGGGAAGCAAAAGCAAAGAAAGCCACGCGTGAAGAGAGGTGCCAAAGAGCCTGTCACGAAAGACATTGTAGAGGACGATGCTAGTTCTGCTGACGAAAATAAAAAGAATAAGACTGCTAAAAATGATAAGTCAGAAAAGGTTTGTTTTTATTATAATTAACATAGATTTAATAAAATGATTTCTATAAATTAGCTGCTATATTATCAACTAATTATTTATGTTATAATTGTTTGTTTGCTACCATATTATTTTATGTAAATCTTGCTTTGCATTTGAGCTACGATTTTACGACACTAATAAGGTATTTTTCTTGTCAGGGTAAACTCAAATTGGAAGACGTCTCCACACACGATGAAACATCAAATGACAGAAAAGAGAGGGACAAAAAACGCGCAAGGAAAGATGGCAGAGATAGAAAAGGGGACAAATCGAAGCCACGTAAGAAGCCAGCCGGTCCTATGCATTTTACTGCTAACAATGAACCTAGGGCATTAGAAGTTCTTGGTGATTTGGACCCTTCAGTCTTTGAAGAGGTATGAATTTATATCTAATTTAATTTTCAACAAATTTGGTGCTAATGTAATATTAGATCTGAATGTCATAATGCAACAATCTAAAATTTGATTGTTTATCCCCAGAGCCAGGTCTTTCCTAAGCCTTACTGGGACAACCGTAGTTATACACAGAACATAATAAATTATTGTAGATTTATAAAAAAAAACCTTTTATTTCAGTGCAAAGAGAAGATGAGACCTGTGAAAAAAGCATTACGAGCACTAGATAATCCAGACCAAACATTGTCTGAAACAGAACAGGTTTCCCGAACACGGGCCTGTCTCACACAAATAGGGTCTCAAATAGATATATGCGTAGATGCGTATCCTGATCCAGAAAAGAAAGTTGAATGGAGAAGTAATCTCTGGTATTTTGTTTCAAAGTTTACAAACTTTGATGCAAAACAATTATATAGACTGTACAAATATGGGCTTAAGAAGAATGAGGCGTCAAAGCGTAAGGAAGCAAAACACAAAGAAAATGTTAAGGTAAATATTGTATATTGTTATTACGATTAAAAAGAGTATAAATGTCACCAACCCACATAAGTTTTGTTAAAAGAAGAGGTAGAATGGTTAGTTGTTAAAAAAATAATGGTCCATCCCTGGTGCAGGAGTAACTAGACTTAAAAAAAATAATTATAGACCCTTATAGATTCACAACAGCATAGATAACTCATACATACTTTTCTTCGTAAATACATATTGTATATAGAAAACATCCAGACCAATATTTCAAACATCACATACAACAGTTTTGTTCATAATAAAACTTTAAAGTTCATTCTCGGACTTTTACATTTACATTCAAGGAAACAGCATCTCTTATCTGATGACTAATTTAGCATAATAGTTAATTATTGCACCATATTGACTATTAGGCGAAAATAGACAAAATAGACCATGTAGAGATAATAACAAGATTGTATCAAAATTTCAACTATTTACTAAAATATTCGCAAATACACACATCAAAAAAGTCTAAGCAACATGCATGATATTACAAATTTACCATTTATATTAATTTATTTTACCATTTATTTTAATTATAACGTTGTATTTTATTTTTAAAATAATATTTTTAGGGTTCTATGATGTAAAAATAACAGCTGTTTTCTTTATAAGTTCTTTTAATAACAGAAATTAACAATATTAGAATATACAGGTACATAAGAAACTAAACTTTTTTTTTACAAATTGAAATTTCTTAAGAAAATGAATTTATTGTGAAAGAATAGGACAATTTAATACAAAGTATGGCCTCCTCTGCTATTCAGAACTTGTCGGCAACGATTATTCATTGAATTAATGAGACTGTTTATGTCATCTTGCGGTATTCGCTCCCAATGGAATTGTAGCAAATCCTTCAGCTGTTGGGTTGTTGTCACTCCGTCCAAGTCCTTCAAAACACGTCTCTGGAGCATGTCCCATGCGTGCTCGATGGGGTTGAGGTCTGGCGATTGTGCAGGCCAGGGCAATACCTGGATGTTCTCCGTTGCCAAGTATTCACTGGTTCGCCGAGCTGTATGTGAACGCGCATTGTCATGCATTAACGTAAAATCGGAGCCAAAGGTTTGTGCAAATGGATGGACATAAGGTCTGAGAATATCCTTAACGTAATTTTCAGCGTTCATGTTTCCATTTACAAAAACGAGCTCAGTTCGCCTGTTCTTCATAATACCCGCCCATACCATAACTGTTGAGCCGCTGTATGGATGAACTTCCTGAACGCACCTGAGTCTTTCAGTATTTCCGGGTCGACGGTACACTCGCACCCTTCTTGTATCAGGCCTAAACCCGAATCGCGACTCATCGGAAAACATAATTTTATCCCATTGTTCCTGGGTCCATGTTATGCGTTCTCTACACCATTCATTTCGACGAGCGCGATTCCCGTGACGTATCGGTGGGCACCTGATAGGGCGTCGAGCTCGTAGGCCGTACTCATGCAGTCGATTTCGCACAGTTTGGGGACTTACATCAACACCACTTGAATTTTGTAGCCTCAAACTTATCTCTCGAGCGGTTAACATCGGCTGGCGTCTTGCAGTCAGTTGTATGTACCGGTCTTGCCGAGTGGTTGTACTCCTTTTACGGCCTGGATGCTGTTCAGCGGGTTCCCCTGTATTATTGTAGCGCTGCCAAAGACGACAAATAACACTTCTATGAATACCAAAATGTCGAGATACCTGAGATTGATTACTTCCCGCTTGCAACATCCCTACAGCTCTTTGCATTTCATCTGCCGTCAAATGACGTCGCTCCATGACGTAAAGAATATCTAACAATTCAATTTTGTCGCCAACTGTATTTAAATGGTTGGTAAAATTATAAAATCAAGACTAAAACGTAGCAATTAACATGCACTCAAATTCAAACAAATTCGCAGTCATTTGAATTTTATGAAAAAAAACAAAACATAATCGAAATTTTTTTTTTACAACCAGCCAGTATGTCATCAATAACAAAAAAGTTTACTTACCTATACACTTTGAGTGAGTAAATACTTAGAAATTAATTAATTTAAATGGTAAATTTGTAATATCATGCATGTTGCTTAGACTTTTTTGATGTGTGTATTTCAACTATTTACTAAAATATTCGTAAATACAAGTTCATTTATGTGTCCAAATTGTTTTCAGTCTAATAATAAAAATAATCACAATGCAAGTAATCATGTTAAGTCATTTAAAAAAGACGGGAAACATGATGATGCCGATAATAAAAAAGAGAAAAGGCCTAAAGGCGATCGTGATAAATTTAATAAAAATGAAAAAATTCCACATACATCTGGAGTTAAAAGAAAATTAGAAGAAGGAGAATGTGATCCAGAGCCTAGCGAAAACAAACGTCATGAGAGGTAAGTTACCAACCACCTTGTGCTAATAATTGAATGGGTCACTAACATAGTCATACCTGGTACATTTTCATACTCATTCTTCGCTCGCTTGCTTCCTCATTCATCTTCATAACATTCATCACTCTCCATCAACTTGCTAACCTCTCCCATTTGCTCACCACCATTGTTGCTTCTTACATACCTGCAGACATAAACACAAGCACAAGGAACGCAAGGATAGGGATAGAAGCCTGAAGGGAGACGATTTGATGCACAGAGAGCGGAGTCGGACGGAGCGGGATCGCGAACGGGACCGAGACCGCGACAGGAGCGAGCGGGACCGGGAACGAGACCGGGACCGGGAACGTGATCGAGACCGGGAGCGGTCACGCACGCGGCGGGACAGCGGGGGCGGGAGCGGGGCGCGGTCGCGGCCTAATTACGGTCTGGCGCATCCGCATCCCGAACATCCCGCGCATCCTGCCTGGACGCCACCCGCATATCCAGGTCCCCGCCAGTATCGCGCGGATCGAACACCGCGCACTCACGATAAGAGAAGGTAACTATCATAAAAATGAAAGTAATCAGGTAATGAATAGTAGAGAACAAGGTATTGATCGTGGCGTGTCTTGTTCCCGCAGCAGGTACGGCGCGTTCGGCGGCATGAGCGCCAACTACGGCGGCTACTACGGCAGCGCGGAGATGGCGGGCGCCATGGGCTTCCCGGGCGCGCGCTACGAGGACTGGCGCGGCTACCAGCAGCCCGAGTACGCGTACGACGAGCGCGACTACGAGCGCGAGGTCTACAGACGAGATTATGACCGACGAGCGCCGCCCACTTAACACTACACTTCTACCCCGCCCTTTGTAAATAAACTATGTATTTAATTCTGTAAATAGCTAGTTCGTAGACATCTCTTTCCCGAGAACGCTGGTTTAACCGTGAAAGTGTAAAGTTGTAAGTGACAAAAAGTGCTGTGGTTTTTATCTATGTGATAAGAGTAAGGGCATCGATTTGAATTCAGACGATAATAGTGACATTTTATAAGTAAGACTGTATGTATAGTAAATTTATTTATTACTGAATCTGTCGATTGATTGTTAATGTACAGAATTTAGAAACAAATACCATTAATTTTTATATTGTTCCAATTTTGTCGCAGTCTTAATGTTGTTTTTTAATTCTTTAATCCAATTTTCTATTTATTTGATGCCTCACTATCGTGATTTATTATATATAACTTGACAGAAACAAGTGATATAAATAGGTCGTAGTCAATGTACAAAATTTAGCTATGTTAGTAGGTTTGCATATAATTCAAAATCATGTGCAATTTCAAATAAATTGTGTATAGCTTAGCGCAAGGGGCACGTAATTTTGTCATTGCATTTTAGCAGTGTACAGGAAAGAGTTATAATTTGTAAATTCGTTCTTATTTTGCGTGCATTTCTGAGTCTCGACGTGACTCGTACAATCCTATTTTTATACATTATGTAAAGTCTTATTCTCTGTTACATGGAATTGTGAATGTAATAAGAGTGAAAACGTCTTAATGGTAAATACCATGATAATAAATAAACATATTAAAGTTGAAATACGTATTTTTTATTTATGAATTTCGTCACTGCCCTAACCCATCTCAGCAGTATGCAGATTCGAAATTTTGATGATTGTCTCCCCTTTCTCGTCGTGCAACCAACTTGTTCCATAATAAGGAATTGTCTCTCCTTGTCGTACCACTGAATGGATTCGCAGAGCGATTTAATAAAGGTTACCATAATAATGGTTTTTCCCTTCATCTCTTGTTGTTTGTCTGTTGAAGTATGTGGCACGAAAGATTTTTTGCCAAACTGCCATAATCTTTTGCATGTCTTTCCTGCTTCCTATGACATGGAATCCTTAGTCGTGTGATGCAGAATTTGGCCAGATCGGCAAAGTGATGACGACTGAGTGAAGTTGTTTTTAGACTACCATCCGTTGGCTTGCTTATTTTTTAGGGTTCCGCAGAAAAATAAAAGTTGTTTGTTTTAATGCATTTTCACTTGCAGTCACTCAGCCAAGAGTTGCGCGATCACTAACGGCGTTATTTCATTTCGCGATTGAAGGAACGTTCCTTTGCAATCATCCCTGAATCTTATTTACTTGTTCAACCAGTTTGATGCGGACATAAATATAAAATAAGCATCAAAAACGTGTGCGTTCGCCCAGCGGAATGTTGTTGAATTTAAAGATTTTAAGTATTATGGAAGAAACCGTGGTTTTGTTATATTTTCAAACGCTCGATAGACGACAACAGATCCACAATCCTGGGGCCCAATTCTGCTAATTTACAAATTACTCAATAGAATCGAAAGCGAAATTATTCTGCAATTATTACAAGAACGATTACAATTAGATTGAACTGTATTTGGAAAATTTGCTATTCTGCTCTTTAATCGATTGCAATTGCAAGTCGATTGTGAACTAAATCGGTATTCTACTCTTATTTGACGTTTGTTTCAGTTGTGCATTGACGTTCGTTTGAACTTTGAACAACAGCTATTTATCTACTGTTATCTAGTGACAATAACTAAAATGACTACTACTATTACTTTATAACTAAAACCATGCCGTTAGTCCCAGGCTTACGGTGGCGTTTATTAGCATTGGCTAATGCGCAAAGCCGGCAGCGACAACTTATAATTCAGCGCCGTAAAAAGCGTGTGCAGTTGAGGGCTGCTGTAGCTGCCGTTGTAGATTTGACCGACGCGGAATTTATAAAAAACGTTCCGCCTCGGAAAGCCGGAGGTAAAGGATTTGTCGATGTACTAACTAACTACTGTTCTTACTATACTGTGTCCGTGTTTTCTACAAACTACATGTTACTACAAGTAACACTGTAGAGCGCTGCATTGGCGTATTGAAAGCACTATTCAGTTATCAAAATAATAATAAGTCAATGTAATTACCAGTCTTATGCAGGGTGATACCTACAATATTACAAAATACATATATGTCGTGGATTGTTAAACGGAACGTCAAGCCTGAACGGGCTTGGGTGTGTTCGTTATTGGATTGGCAACACTTGTCATAGATAGCATGTCATAGACATCAGTCGGTGTCAACTGTCAAAGCGGTTTTGTCAGTGAGTAAGCAGTATTGGCGGAGCACTTGTTAACGAGACACCGAGCCGTGCGGTCGTGTTGTCATCCGAGTACCGACTTCACCACGATCCAATGTAATCCGTTTAGATCCGAGCTAGGTTAGCTTATTTTCAAGTTAACCATAGTAAAATGTGTAGAGTGCAAACCGAGTTTTATTTCGAATGTAGTAAAAGTGTTCAGTGTAGTAAAAGTGTTACTTCGAGTCAACCGATCTATCGTAGAACGTGCCACCTTAAGCTAACGTCGACACATTATTATTTTAACTTCAAACGGTTTACACAAATTATAGCAATATAATAATATTTTACTTTATGTCCGATAAATAAACTTTGAAAGTTTTAACTCGCTAGAAGTCAGTAACCAAAGATAATAATAATGAATGACAATTTTTTTTAGTTGAGTTTGGCATAGGCAATTTCGTAATACAGCCATGATTTTCTTATTCAGGTTAATAGTAGGTATTAAAGGGCAACTCTAATAAGTTGGTAGATTATACAAGGCAACACAGATTTAACTTTGATCTTCGATTCAATTGCGATTCACATTCGACAACAAACAAGTTTTTGCAGAATACCAAATTTGTTCCAATCGTAACAGAATCAAATTGATTGTCAACGTTATGCGGTTTAAATATTATAAGCGGAATTGGGCCCCTGATCTTCTACTTAAATACCGCTCGTCGTTAAGGTTCGAATAGTCCCCGTCATTAAGTAGGTAAGTAATTATAAAGAAGAAGTAAGTAGTAAACTTACAACTCAACTTAGTAAGACCACCTACGCGGTGGGACTACGATCTCGGCTGATAACCTTCGGGCTATACCTATACGTCATACCACTAAACATTACACAATAGTTACTTCGTCTTTTCTAATTCTTTGCTTTCAGCATAGCCACCCAGACAAGATTTGGCTCAGCTACTGCCAGAGTAATCGACCTTCACAGTAAACTATTAGGGGCTGAAACTGTGTTAAGTGGACGCCCGCAACGGTCCCCGACGTGCGGGCCCGGGTTTCAAGTTAAATTTTATCTTTGTGAATGTACAAATGTGTTGATGGAGAACTTATTGTATTATAAATAACATAATAAAATAACGACGACTAGCAAAATATAAGCAAGAGCCAGTAAGCCCGTTTATTTAACCGCACCTGCCTCCCAGCGACGCACGCGACGGACGTCCGCGCCCGCACCCGCGTAACGCAGTTTCAGCCATAAGACTTCAGTTGCTACTGCGTAGCGCAGATCTTTCGATAAGCAATTAGTAGATTCGATAAACATAATGGTCGTCCCCACTATGGTAGCCTAAAGATATGCTTTTTTTTTGTATTTCTTGAAGGATCTTAGATTAAAAGAAGAAAACGAGTAAGCTCTATTAGCTGTACCTATACTAACACTGGCCATTTGCTTTAGTTATTTCGTAGCACCTACTAGTTTTCAAAAGAGCTGTATTGATAAGGAATTGAAGTAAAATTTTTTTAACATCCGAAAAATACAACCGGATTGAGAATCTTCCTATCAGTTGGACTTTTAAAAAGTACCGAATTTTTACCTACAAAAAAGTACTTAATAATAATAAAATAGATGGAAGACTCTCCACAATCGCGAGGTGTACAATCTCAGAGAATATTTTCTCACTGTGGATGCGGATATACACAGAGATGTTGTGTCGGTAGATGTCGGACTTACTCCGCTTTGTTTGGCTAAAGAGAATTGGCGCAAACCTATAATACAAACTATCGATGATCGTAAAGAAATATGGAAAAGTAAGGAGTTGTATGGTCGTTTTTACCGGGCCTTAAATGGGCCTGATGTTGACACATTATCATCTGTGTCCTGGCTGCGATTCGGTGATCTCTTTGGAGAAACCGAAGGTTTTGTATTTGCAATTATGGACGAAGTCGTAATGACTAAGAATTATCGGAAATATATCCTGAAGGATGGTACAGTTGACATATGTCGGGCATGTCACTGTCCCGGAGAATCACTCAGACATATTGTTTCCGGTTGTTCTCGTCTTGCGAATGGTGAATACTTGCATAGACACAACCAAGTAGCCAGAATTGTCCACCAACAACTTGCTCTTAAATATCATCTTGTCGATGCAGAAGTACCGTATTATACGTATGTACCCGACCCAGTTCTCGAAAATAGTAGTGTTACATTAAATTGGGACCGGTCTATCATCACTGATCGGACTATTGTTGCCAATAAGCCAAATATTGTGGTGATAGATCGGTCAGAACGCCGTGCAATGATAATCGATATCACCATTCCTCATGACGAGAATCTTGTTAAAGCAGAAAAAGATAAACAAACGAAATATTTGGACTTGGCTCACGAGGTTGTCGACATGTGGAATTTTGATTCGACGATCATTGTTCCGATAGTACTTTCGGTCAATGGACTTATTCTAAAGAGTCTCTATAAACATCTACGGAGACTCTCGCTTGACAGTTGGATCATAGGTCTAATGCAGAAGGCAGTACTGCTTGACACGGCACGCATTGTGAGGAGGTTCCTATCTCTGGAGCCCTAACCACCGGTAGCTTGGTCCCTGTACCCGATGCCGGTGGGTCTACCTTTTTTTTATATTTTTAAATGTTTTTATTTTTTATATCTATATTTAAAAATGTAACTAAATGTGATAAATGTAAATAGATGGAAAGAATTACTCCAATGAAGAATAACTCCTATTATTATGAGAGAACAGAAAAGAACATTAATGATTAACTTCTAAATTGAAGGTACATTTTAGTCAAACAGAGATTTTAACATTGTTAAACGAAAGCTGATAGAGCAGACTAGGTTCTATAGATAGATAGGTATATACATGTCTAGGATATACAGGGGTGGGTGAAGCTGATTAAAGAGTCACCGACGTCACACAGTATTAAGCCTCTTTCCGAAAGCGCCTAGTGCGCATGTCCGGGCTCATTCACACAAGTGCTTCTCACTCAGCTTCAGTAGCCATTCAGGACTTACAAGGAAACTACGTTCTCTACTTTAAAACTAAATGCACAGTAACAACATTGACTCTATTTGTACAGTAATTTGAAGTTACTTTACATGTTTTATATCACAAACATTTGTTTGTAAAGATATAGAAAAACACTGAGAATTGGGTAAGTTTTTTGCTTGTAGTAAGTATAAAGTAATCCTAAATTAAATTACATTTACTTATTTGAAAACAAAGTGCTGAATCTACGTTTTAATATTGATCCTTGGTGATATTTATCAAGAAGCAGTGATATCATTTAGTGTATAGTTATGTTTAGAAGTAGGTACCTATTAGCAGAAGTATGTGTATCAAGTTCTGATGTTTTGTAGATATTGTGTGATGGTGGGTACAGAGGTTGAGTGCGTCGAGCTAGGCAGACAATGGTGAGCGTTCTGCCGGCGGTGTTACTACTGTTGGTAGCGGCCTCCGATTGCTGTTACTTATTTCCTAGTGGTGAGTATTTTATTAAAGTTTAAACAGTTTATGAAAAGGAACTAATATTATCCAGTTGCTGCTTGAGCAATGGTTTCAATTCAACGTCATTAATAAGTCCGGGATAAAAGTCAACATAGGAACTTCTTTTTAATAGAAAAAGCAAAGTGTCAGTATACCTTGTGTTAAGTACGATTTCATTAAAAGAACTGTGAGGACGAAGGAGGATGAAGTTCTTCTGCGGCCAAAACAAGTGCTTTACAATCTCATATGAGAAGGCCTAATTCTAACAGGGCAAGAATGCTTAATATACTGTATCAATAGGTTTATTATGTCGTCGTCAGAGCGTGTCGGTTTCATTGACTCAAAAATTATTTTCAGATCCTAATCGCAATCATTACCTTTCTGCCCATTGCTTCCTTAATCGGATCAAGTGATTGAATGCCCTTCAATCCTAGCCTTTACATAAGTTATGATTTTACGAGTATAAATATTATATAGCTAATATAAACGGGAGATTAACGGGTACCTATGCTATTTACCTTTAATTTACTTGACGTTTTGGCACAGGTGGTTTCATCGGGCACCACATACAGTGGTAATAGAATATCCACAGCATCAACAAAATATTTAGTAACAATCATAATATGGTTATTTCAGACGTCCCGGACCCGTGTCGTGGTGTAACTTGTGGTCCCGGAGCTCTGTGTCGACCGACTCCAGATGGCCGATCCTACAATTGCGAGTGCCCGACATCGTGTCCGAGTTACGGGGATCACGAGGGCTCGAGGCCCTTATGCGCGAGTGACGCTCGCGACTACCCGGGAGAATGTGAGATGCGAAGAGCTGCTTGCGAATCTAACACTAATATCACTTTTAAATATTATGGTAAATGTGGTAAGTATGCAAAACACTTTTATTAATTTATGCCTCCCAAAGCTCTCTCCATTGCGCTCTGAATGACAGCCAGACTTCTGAGAAGGGCCATCCATAGTCAGCGACACTCATACGCGATAAATATTTAAAGGTGGCCTATGTCCAGTAGTAAACGTAGATTTACTGGGTGATTCTTCGAGCCCAACATTTTCGATGTATGGAGGTTTTTCTTTGTAACTAAAAGACCAACCAAACTGCAATTATTTTTTAAACATAGTATAGACAGTTACCTATCTTGCACACGTTATTGTTTTTTAATAGTTTTTTATATATTTAAAAAAAAATATTAAAAAGCGTTCTTCTGATTAATATGGTGTGTCCGTACCCCAGTTTCTTGAACGTTAGTAACAGTAACATTTTTTCTTATTAACGAATCGATGTGCGTTATAAATATTACGATAATATATTAGTTGTTTCTTTACACAAAAAAAAATGGTACTAATATTTGCGATAGATTTTTAATAAAAAAATAAATTGTGAGTGTCCGGCACAAAAGTCTGATTCATATTCACGCGCTTTACTCGAACGTACCTAGCTAAGTACGAAACATCAGGAGATCCCTTCTAGTGCTGGTGGTAGCCAGGGACTCTGCTGACGTGGTCACGACGTTACATGCGGCTGATTCGTGTTGTTGCGGAGTTATAAATGTAAATATCTGATTCATATTACTTTGGTTCACCTGTGTTTCTGATTACTATGTTGGCTGTTATAATTAACTTAAATGGTTTTCAAACTTGAATCTGTTGGAAATATAATTCAATTGGGGACTAAAAGCCTATGTATAAATAGCAATCCTTAATTGTATACGTGTAGTGATTAACCGATGTTAAAAGGCAAAATTTTGATTCATATGTACCTGATTCATACGGAAAAAATACTATATTAATCAGAATTTCACACATATTGTTAATATGGCGGCACGGATAATGATTGATATTGTCAAGTTGTCAATGCTTCTAATAACTAGATTTAGGTGTGGTGATAATCATTGTGATTATCAACTGTGATTTTAATAAATAAATGACTGATTTTTATAACTACAATTTCATTTTTGTTCCTAATTCTGATTTATATGACCTCAAAAAATTTTAAGTTAATTATCTCGAAAACCATTTCATAAAAAAGTGTGCCTTTTTCTGACATTGTATATTAGGTTATCATCTTTGACAAAAACATGTTTTATAAGCCAAAATGTGAAAAAAAAATTTGCCCATATGAATCGAATTTCGAAGAAACACCCTACTGATATGATGATGTGTATTTTATCTAGTTCATAGGCGATGGATCTAAACATTGGGTGCAGTAACGTGGAAAATACTGTTATGGATGTTAGGAACTTGTTGGAAATGATTTAGAACTATGCACTATTGAAACTGGGCACACAATTTACACAAAATGTCCAGATTTTAATTAATATTGATACATTATTTAGAGCAGGGTTTATAAAAGTTTTAGGTTTGATTGTACCCAGTCTTATTTAGGAGTATCTTTATAACAAACTCTCCTAAAGATAAATCTGCATATAAGGTTTAATAAAAGAGATGTTACTCAAAAAGCAAAGCGGTAATGGCTCCAGTGAATGAACACCCCCCAGTGAATGAACAAAACGCAGTTTTTTCCAAAAAATAAGAAATTAGGGCATTTCTACCAAATAGAGTATTTTTTTTAGTAATAGTAACGACATTCCTAATATTATTAGCAACATTGATTTCTTAAATCACTGTTCATTTCAAAACGGCGAGCGTCGTAAGTGGTAGGCAACGTGACACTGGGAATTTGTTCGAGCCGGAATTTACGTCACAGGTACAAACCGTTTATGATTCGATATTATAACCAAACCTGCAGTATTTTCGTCAAGATTTTTGTTTATAAATATAATAGAATAGTTAAATAATGCATTTCAAATCAATTTAAACATGCATATATTCCGGTACGGTATAATATTAAGTGTCCCAGCATTGGAACTCAAAATCTTGTAAAACCCAATTAATGAACGGCCGTTCATTCATTGGGTATTGGCGATTTGACATTTTCGTAAAAAAAATGTATTTTATTTTAATGCTGTTAAGTTCACATTTCCCAAGTCTTTTCATAAATCGTTTTCTGATCTTTTGGCCAGTATTGGGACAGGGGTGTTCATTTATTGGTTTTTAAAATCTAGTAAATGAACCAACAATTTCCATTGTGTTCATTTGCTAGTTTTAAGTAAGAAGCCATAACCAGTAAATGAACATTATATTTTTGAAACTAAATTGTACATTAAAATCCTTCAAATCTTTAAGCTCTTCATGAGTGCAAGTGTTAGGGCATCCAGGACATGATGAGAGGTGGGCCAAAGTTTGAGGAACACCGCACAGGCAACTCAGTCCGCCAACGTTTGTAAGGCCCCACCGGAGCATGTTCTTCTTGCTTCGTCCTAACTGGGTTCGCTATGTGTTTAAGGACTTCCAGGTAGCCCATGGTAACTCATGTCCGCGCGGAAGCCTCTCAGAGAGTGACGCAAACGGTTCTGGTAGTGACACTATTTTC
This sequence comes from Schrankia costaestrigalis, assembly GCA_905475405.1. Lineage (NCBI taxonomy): Eukaryota > Metazoa > Arthropoda > Insecta > Lepidoptera > Erebidae > Schrankia > Schrankia costaestrigalis. Next base: position 13,110,028 of record FR997827.1, read on the forward strand.
GCGCGAAAAGTTGCACCTCCCGTGTGCTGGGTCGGTACTTAAAAGGTAGACGTACTTTATGAAGATATTTCGGCTATGCAGCCTTTGCTGCACTGGAACATTGCCGTGCATTGGGTGCCGGTGGTCGTCATCAATTTCGCTCCTTTCAAGGGAGGCCACCACACCCCTACGGACATCGGGGGGCACGATGCCAGTCAGTGGGTACAGCAGTCTGACCGGTGTAGGTTTAAGGCAACCTGTAATAATCCGGCAGTTTTCGTTTAAAGCTGTATCCACTAACTTAGCATGAGCTGATCAGTTTCAAACTGCGCACGCGTATTCTGGGCCGAAAGCAAGCGCCGACCCAGAAGTCCGCATTATCGGGAGCGAGGGTCCCCCTTTTCTGGAAATGAGCCGTTGCTACAAGTTGTTGCAAGAATGCACCTTCTGTTTAACATTCTGACAGTGTTTTTGAATGTCAGTGACCTGTCCAGGGGGATTCCGAGATATTTGGGGGAGTCATTATGAGCTATCGGGATACCTTGCCATTTGATATTTAGCGATTGAGATAGTCAGCGTATAAGAAGCGGGATATATTAGGACATGACGGTTGGCCGTTGGTGTAAATAGTAAAAAGAAGGGGAGCCAGAACGCTACCTTCTGGTAGGCCATTCATCTGTGATCTCCAGCGACTTTGGTCTGAGAGAAGGAGGACCGGAAAGCGGCGATTGTGGAGGAGCTCTCGAAGTATTGCGACGAATTTATGGTCAAGGGTTATGGTTTCCACTTTCCATAACAGTTGCTTGAGGCTCCCTGTGTCAAAGGCCGCCGATAGGTCCACGAATACAGCACTGGTTACTCTTACCATCTCAAAAACATCTTCAATGTGCTGCGTAAGTTTGAGTGTCTGGTTGCAGCACGATTTCACCGGCCTGAAACCTGCTTGCTCTAAGACCTGATCCCATAGGGTATAGACCCGTCTATACCCTTTGTGAGCCGGGTCAGCAACAATCTTTCGAACAGCTTGTATGTGTGGCACAGAAGACTACTTATGGGCGGTATTATTATCAAAGGTATTTATGTAAGTTGGTGTGCAATAAAGAATTATCTATTTATCTATAGGCCGAAAGTGTCTAGGATTGTCAGCTGGTTTCCTCGGCTTGAGGATGGCTATGACCTTGGATTTTCTCCAGAGACGGGGGATTGAAGCAGATTCCAGATAGATGTTAAAGAACCACAACAGCCATGACACCGCAGCAGGGCCAAGGTGTTTAATTTGAGGCTTTGCCGTCATTTAGGTTAATAATATCAAATAGTTTTTTTCTGCTCTTGCCCATGTATCTTGTTTTTCTTTTTTTTCTACCTATGCAAAATTTAATAATTTTGAACAATAGGTAGATTTTTTTATTGTGTTTGCTGCAATAATTACTGCTTTATACCATAATTAATAAAAACCAAATCGTGTTCATTCATTGGGTTTTTTTCTGTTCATTTACTGGAAATTTGCGTTCATTTACTGGGGTTTTGGGGTATTCTTCTATATATTGCTAAATATCTTACAAACTGTGTACCCTAAAAGGTGAAACGAGCCTGAAATATATTTTTGAATAAATCTTCTAAACGAAAAACTAGCTCTGAGGACCTATGCATAAGAAAAAACATGTTTTTATTTTTTGAAGTTTGAAAATTGCTTAAGTGTTCATTCACTGGAGGCTTTACCCTAGTACGTTCTGTGGAAAATAACTTTTACATACTCTGTTATGTTATATCTTCTACATCTTTGTTTATTTATGCTTGCAAATAAATTATAATCATTATTTTGTTGACTAAACGTTTTTACTGTACCTAATTTGTTTGATAACTATGCAAATATTATATTCGTGTGTATGATTAAAATTATGTAGTTAACAATATAATACAAAATAAACTTTTATTGTAGTGTTTTAAAAATTATTGTTAAACATTTTGTGTGATATTATTAACCTTTAGATCCGTGCTCTGGAGTAACTTGCCCGGACCCTGAAGTGTGTCAGTTAGATGACCGTCGCGCGCCTTCTTGCCGGTGTGCGGAACCTTGCCCTTTAGAGTTCTCTCCCGTCTGTGCCTCTGACGGGAAGACTTACTCCAACGAGTGTCAGATGCATCGGGAATCTTGTCGTGCAAGGAAACAGTTGAAGATTGTGTTCAAGGGACAGTGCAGTTCAGGTAAAGATCCAATATCTAAATTACAAAAAATATGCATACAAAATCTTGTCATTCCAGCTTTTAAAATAAACTACTGCTTTGTTTATTTGTAACAGGTTTTGTTTCAAGTTTTTCTGTTTTATCGATTATTTCGGCGGTGCAAACTATTTCAAACTCATTGCACCGTGTATATAGCCGGTTAGCCCTGCCTTTACCTTCATACAGTACTGAAAATATTATGTGTTTAAGTAGAAAGGTATATGACAGTAAAATTATAGGACTGTGAAAGATAAATAGGTATGTACAAACAAACTTCCGCCTTTTTTGCATAATGAGGAGGCAGAGACCACTAAACTCCTAGATCCTTACAAAACGGCACTCTGCAACCCACTTTTCGCCCAGTGGAAACCTTAAGCACGGACATTAACCTTAACCTTTAAAAAAAAACCACTGCTTTTTAATACCGTGTATTTCTTTGGGGCAATTCCCAGGAGTGAACCCGTGTGCGGAGGTGGAGTGTCGTCACGGCGCAGAGTGTCGAGTGGAAGGAGGAGGTGCTGTTTGTGCTTGTCCACCAGCTTGCGAGCCGGTGTTGCGGCCTGTTTGCGGATCTGATTCGAGGACTCACGATAGCGAGTGTGAATTGCGCCGTGCCGCTTGTCTTCTGGGACGAGAGTTGAGAGTGCTGCACGCTGGTGCTTGTGGTAAGAGATATTCTGTTTGAGAGGTAAGCAAATTTTAAATGTAAAACTGGCTTTTTTAAAATTAGTATTCTGTGATTCTACACGTACACTTCTTACAGAGATCTTCTATTATCTATGGCGTCTGGTGCCGACTCTACAACTTAATAAACACGATAGGATAATAAAGGCAACCACGCAATTGCTCTCCATTTCTCAGTATAAGCTTAACATATCCTATAAGGAATCGAAACTCACAAAAACTGCCTCGGTGGCGCTGCCGCGGGGGTCGTGGGTTCGATTCCCACGCAGGACATTTCTTTATGTGATCTTCAAATTATTGGCATTAGTGTGAATGCTCATTGTGTCCGTTTCATTGATGTTTGTATAAGTCCCCGTTTAGCATGATCTCTAGTGAAAGAAATGTCATTAAAAAAATCTTACTTATATTAAAACATGTTTATCTAAACTAGGTTCAAACGGTGTATGTGCGGATCGCGTGTGCCCTCACGGCGGTGAATGCGTAGCTACCGGTGCCCGCGGCGTGTGTCGGTGTCCACGCTGTTCTAACGAGTTCGCACCGGTCTGTGGCTCTGACGGCATCTCATACGGGAACAGATGCAAGCTTCAGCTGGAAGCTTGTAGGCATCGCAGGGATGTTCAAGTCTTGTATGACGGACCTTGCAGTTAGTATACATATTTATTTGTAAAAAATATTCTACGATATATACTCAATATATCGTAGAATATTTTTTTTTTGTCTGAAAAACAACTTTACTACCTTTTAAATCAGTGGAATGTACTAGGAAGTACATCCAGCTTTTGGATGATCTTTTGAGGAAAACAGAAATTGCGCGTAGGTGACTGCTACCTGATAGATTACCTATTATGCCAATTGATAGTTCTATACTTTTAAAATATATATGAACTTATAGATCTCCTACTATGAAGGACAAGAATTAAGTACTTATAGAGCTTTGCATCGAGTTTTTTTATCTTTATACGCCATGCTACATTAACTTTTTAGCCTAAATGTGTGCCTAAAATTAGTTTTACATGTAAACCTAATTATTTTTTCTCTACCAATATTCCCAGACGGCTGCGAGAACAAGAAGTGCGAGTTCTATGCCGTGTGTGAGAGCGACGGTGTTTCTGAGGCGAGTTGCGTGTGCCCTAAGCACTGCGAGGAAGGGACTGTAAGTTATAATATTATATTGAACTTTTTTCATTTGAAACGACATTATGTGGTAACGGCTATTTTAACTTGAAATGATCACGATCATACCACATGAATCATACCACGATGAACTAAAAAACCTTAGGTGCAAAGAACACCTAATCTTATACAGGGTTCATCGTATAATAAATTATTTTAACATAATTTGTCATCTGCCACGATTAAAAATAGTAACTGAAAGCAGGCAAGCAACAATAGTTGCCATTGTTAAGATTTTAACAGCAGCAGTTGGTACCAAAAACCAAAAAAACATTGGCCACCACCATGTTTTAAGCAATTCGTGTCCTCTTGGGCTTTCCTATCTTATAGTCGTAGCACATAATTATATCAAAACGTAAAAGGATCGGCACCGCCTCGCCTTTTTCCTCGGTGTCAAAGGTCAAAAATCCGATTACGTTACGATTCCGATTAATGTGCATTTCAGTAAGGAGTTTCATACATATAATACAGAACGGCTCGAGTTGATACGGTGACGATACCATTCCGTTTTGATATAATTATGTGCCGACCCTTTTCCACTACGATTGATGTCATCTGTTGCCATAATACAAAGTAATCGAATCTAAATCACTATTTTTTAACACATTACATTGTCAATAAGTATTTATTTATAGGAGACAGAGGAGGTTTGTGGTACAGATAACAAAACACACAGCAGCGTATGTGCGCTACGAGACACGGCTTGCAAAGAGAAGAGGCGCCTTCATATCAAACATATGGGATCGTGTGGTAGGTACTTTGAATAGGACAATTTCTTTACTTGTCGTAGACTCCCTCAGCAACGGCCCGAACAGGACTTAATCTACCTCTCAATTGCTTGATACCGTTTAACCCACCTCTCAAGCGGTACCTACTGTTAAAACATAAGGTACTGTGTTAAGTGTAAAGGACTTAGTAGCTTGGGAATTTACAGAACTGTGGGACGTTACAACTGGCATCCCAGGGTGACCAGATCAGTGAGAGGGCACTTTGAGCTTTGGCATCTAGTAGGAAAATATGTAGTGCTTATATCAGGCAAGTGACATTTTTGTCCTGGCACTCTACAATCCGCTTTTCGCCCTTGGAATCTTTGGCCAACATTACTGTCGCCTTTCACGATTATCTAGGAAAAAAATCTTGTTCGCCATTTATCGAGAAATTTTATTCTATTTATGAACTTATGAGTATGTAAAAACATATTTTATAGTTTTAATAATTGCTGAATTGGTAAATCAATGTATGTCCTATAGAGTCGTGCGCGGAGGTGGTGTGTCCAGCGGGGTCGTGGTGCGCGCGTGGGTCGTGCGGTTGCGCGGCGCCTTGTGCGGCGACGACGCGCGCGCCGGTCTGCAGCGCCGACAGTCGCGGGTACCCCTCGCTCTGTGCGCTCAGGAGAGCCGCCTGCGAAGCCACCGCCAGAGGTGAACCGCCACCTACTCTCGCCTATTACGGAGATTGTGTCGACGACGACAACAATACTGCAGGTATGACGTTTTAACTTGAGGATTAAGTTTTTAACGCAATTTAGTCTTTTCTTAGCCAATAAAAAAAATTGAGATTATGAAACGGTGTAAAATTTTTAGACAATTTGTAATTGACTGTCCCGACACATATAAGAGTGTGAACTAAAATTACAAATTTACTAAAAACAGATCATAGTTTAACTATTTAAACAATTCTCAGTTAACTAGAGATTACAAAGCAGTACTTTATTTCTACTAGCTCTTGGGTACATTAAAACACCAACGACCATCAAAATTGTCTTTTATGATGACCTAAGCAAATGTGGACCTGATTCTTTAAAGTGCGATAGAAAGCCTAGACATAACTGTGTTTAAATTTACGCAGATATAAAATGAAGCATTGTTTCAGAAGCGAACAAATCAGCTAAAATAACAGATTTGAGTAACGAGATCCGTTCCGAAGATGATAATGCCGAGAACTCGAGTGATGTTATATCGGGAACAGCGGTATGTGCGCGTGTTCAGTGCGCTTATGAAGCTACATGTGCTGTTGATTCTAATGGACAACCTAGGTAAATGAGACTTTTAAACTTTTTTATACCCTACCTAGGTTATTACTACTAATTACTACTTAGGTATTGCTTGATGGTTGAGCAGTTCAGTAGTCTTTTGACATAAACCTTCTTTTAAAGGACCTCATAAATGAGTCGCCTTGTAACTGATATTTAATGCTTAAAAAATTGAATAAGAAAAAATTGAAATTTTTTTTTTCAAACGTGTTGCACCTTACACATAACGCCAAAGGGTTTGTTTTTATTCCCCTTTCTTACGGCGCAAATTACTGATGCTTTCCGCGTTAATTTCCCGTTTATGATTTTTGTTTATAATTAAACTTCGTAGAAATTTAAAAGGTAACAGTAACAGATCTTGAAAGAAGGAGATCTAGGACGTATTTTTTCAACAGCTAGTTTTGTTGTAGATGTGCTTGTTTATTTGACTGCGCGGCAGCCGCGGCGGCAGCAGTGTCATCAACACCGGTCTGTGCGTCAGATTTGAGACTGTATCCTACTTTGTGCCACATGAAGTTAGAAGCTTGTCGACGGCAAGAGGACTTGAGATTAAGGCCGCTTGCGTTGTGTCGCGGCTTAGAGGTAAGAATATTTAAAACACCTACGTTTTAATCCTTTATGATCACAATGTCTACACTGTAAAATGACTTTGAAGCAAAATGCCTCAAATCAATATCTCTAAAGTGTTTTGACTTATTTGCAATACATCTGTATTGTTTCTTGCCTATGCAGCATAATGTCTCAAAATTGAAAACGACTTTAAAGGATAATACACAATATGCCATTAGGACTTAGAATCAAAACGACGATAAATCAAATAATCATTATTTTTATTTATGAATTATTATAAATGAAATAAAATTTTACTTTAATTATTACTGTTTATTTATTTCCTAAAGTAGACGAGTAACAGGTTTGTTCAAATAAATGAAATAGTAGATAAACTCCGTTTTCAAACAGCCCTTTTTGCAGACGACACAGCTATTTAAGCCTCTGGCACCTCCCCCTCCCCCATGATATTTAGGCGACTCCAATCTGCGTCCAACGCCCTTAGCGATTGGTTCCAGAAATGGAGGATAACAGTCAACCCCAAAAAGAGTCAAGCGGTAATATTTCACAAGAAACAAAGCCACAAGACCCTCTCGACAGAGACACCAAAAGTCAAGATGTTCGGCTCCCTGATCCCTTGGGCGAGGGAAGTCAAATATCTTGGACTCATACTCGACGATAAATTCTCCTTCCGTCCCCACATAAACATGGTTCGTAAGCGGTGCTCTTTTGTGATGGGACGGCTGCACATGCTCCTCCGGAAGGAATCTAAGATGTCGATCCGAAACAATTTTAGGTTATACACGACTTGTATTAGACCAATTATGACGTACGTGTGCGTAGCAGTGGCGAAGGGTGAATTTTTAGAAAAGGTAAGCCGAACGAAAAAAAAACTTGTGACTGTCACAAACATCAATTTAACGGACACAAAGAACAAGATCCAGACTCAGGACAATAATTTGTTGATCAAAAAGAATTGTCCTGCCTGGGAATCGAACCCGCGACCTCGTGCACGTCAGCCGCTTACCGCGACCGCGCCGCGCCATCGAGGTTAAAGTGTCTTTCTATAATATTAAATTTCTATTTCGTAATCTACTTTTCTATTGTACTTCATACGTATTAGTGAAAAAATATTCTGTCCCGAACTCAAGTACATAAAGCTATTCAAATCCGAATATGTTTATCAGTTTGGACATGTTTCTTTGATGAATTAGATAAATGACTCCACAAACTTTTAAAATCTGAGAATAAGACACAAGGGAAACAAAACGTACTATTTAATTTACAACTGCAAGCTGTAAGCCACTTATATTTATCATAAATAGATGTAAATAATATAAAAATATATCGTAAATGCATGGCGCCGGGCGGCGGCCGACGCACGTCTCGTTTGTATCCCACATTCATGTCTGTATTTCTTATTTTCGTTATTTAATTTCAAGAAAGAAGTTTTGCTTCCACAACAATTAATCAATAAGTCAACAATCTAATACTATTAACGCTGCCATTGTAACAACAAATTAAAGTAATAACAATGAAGTAAGTACTTACAATAATGTAGTAGGTAGGCACCCAAAGCACTATGACAATAATTCAATCCATGCACAACACTCATAACACAAACATACTTAGTAATTACTACTTTACACAAAACAGAGAATTCTAATGTATTTGCACTGTAAATACTTTAAAATATAAATAATAGCTGAATGAAAACAAAAACAATAATAAATGTCAAAATAAAAACTTTGGTACTTTGGGTGGGAAATGACTGAGAGCAAAGCAATGAACACAATATCGTTCGTTCATACATCGCGATGGATCGTTTTGATTGGTCAATACAACGACGAACGAATGATGCGTCGTTTTGATTGGTCAATACAACGACGAACGAATGATGCGTCGTTTTGATTGGTCAATACAACGACGAACGAATGATGCGTCGTTTTGATTGGTCAATACAACGACGAACGAATATATTAATAATACTCAATTTCCTTAGGTAACTCGAAAAATGCCGGCTTATTCATTCAATGATCGTTCCTTATATCGACGCTCACACACAAAGATAAAATGCTATGTTTTTGCATGTGTGCGTACGACTTTCGTACCGTCTGTTTATACTCGATTCCTATTTTTGAGACCGGCTTACCGCCGCCATTCTAATGTACTCTGTGCCGCCGCCATTAGTTGACAATGTTGTAATAATAGATGGCGTTATGAGTACGTAAATAATTTTCATAATATGTATTGCGATTTACGTAGGTAAGAGAAAACTTTTTTGTTTTTTTAATTTTGTGTACTGAATGGATGTTACGTCATTGATTTATAATTGTTTATTATACAATGTTATTGCAAAGGTAAGCCGGTAGGAATCGGGTTATATGGACCCTTCGCCACTGGTGCGTAGTTTTCGCCCACCTTAGGCCACACAGGGTCCATAGGTTACAAACACTTCAGAATAGGTTAATGCGCAAAGCGACGGGAGCACCGTGGTTCATGCGTAACGAGGATCTTCACATAGAACTCGAGTTGCCGACTATCCAGCAACACATGGAACTCTGTTCCCGTCGCTACTTTGAAACGGCTGCCACTCACCCCAACCAACTAGTGGTTGAGGCGTCCGGGTACATCCCGTCCTCGCCGTCGAGGCCGGAATACGCGGCGCGTTCGCTCCTAGAGGGCGTGCCTTCCGCACGTCCTGTTAGTCAGTGACAGTCCAGGCCGAGGTTCGTGCCCCACAGGGGGTGCATTTTCGTGTTCTGAAACTACCTACTGAGATGTTTTGCATTTTAGGTATTTTGGATTTCAAGTCATCTTCACTTAAGACGTTTGTCTTTAAAGTCGTGTTACTTCGTAGTAATTTTACTACAAAGTCATTTTCATTTAAAGGTGTATTAGTACTAAGTCGTTATGATTTGAGGCATTTTGCTACTCAGTCAATATGCATTATAAGCGTAATCCTTTAAAGTCATTTTACAGTGTAGACATTGTGATCAAAAAGGGTTTTAATAATTCATAGGAATTTGATAAATTCTGAAGGTCCGTGAAGTCCTAGTGGTGTAGTATAAAGATGTTTTGAGGGCGTAGCGCCTTATAAAAAATCGACCACCGACCCTGACAACATGTTTTTGGCAATTCTCAAGTCATAAGTCTGACAAATAAGTATTTAACTATGACTCAATAATCAATACACTGATCACTTTTTTTGACAAGGACACGCCGTTCTGGAGAGGCCGAGTCCGATGACAGACAATTTTATCATTGAGTCAATGTATAATACAGTATTAAAACAAAACTCGTTCTTAGGATTAAGGTTTTTTAGCTTTAGAAATCTTTCATACCTATATTCATTTTTTATCACCAAATTTTGAAACACAAAAATCGAATAACAGAAAAAATGCTTCCATCAAGTCAAAACCCGTAATTTGTCAAAATCATTTGTATCGGTATAGCAAAATAAGGTAATTGCAGTTTACAAACTTCAGTTCCAACAGAATTCAATCTGCAGGCAAACTGCGGACATTTTTAGGTCGCTTCTTGACGTCCACGTAAATCAGCGTAATTACCTTTCTACCAATAAATTTGTGATTAGCGGAGCTTTGTTGATAGGTGAAATTCATTAATTTAATTGGAGTATACCGTAAGACTTCGTTTACGGTCGGTTCTGTATAAACGCAAAGTCGGTTTTTTTCTATTATTTTTGAAATATACAACTCTCGTAAGATTGAGCCGTGTCTTGCGAAAACTTTTACAGAAATGAAATTAACGGATACAAAGTACATTGAAGCTCAAGATAATCATTTATGTCAATAACTTTTTAGCGTAGAATACAAACCTGCTCAATGATGCGCTTACCAGCCGCATGGTCGAGTGTTGCATTTCCACCTAGAATTAGACTTCATGTTTTCATATTTTATTTTCGTAGAAATAATAATGTCCGGCCGTTCAGAGAATGCGTTCCTGACACTTATCAGTTAGTCACGACTAGTGATGGACACAACATTATACCGAGTTCGTTACCGTTACTCCAAAATGAACCGCCGCGTTATTTTTATGATTAGATTTAGACCGTTTTAAATTGGCGGAATCATTTAAAATTTATATTTTAGTTCTTTACGTGGAAACAATAAAAGGGAATATTAATATAATAAAATTGTTTTATTTATTATTTTTTACAAAGTTACAATCTGTATTTCTATGGAATAAAGTACATTGAACTAAATGTGCGTACAGAATATTAATCAGACTCCGATTCGCTTGAGGAGGTGGTGTCTTCATCATCATCTTCGCCTACATGTATAATTATATTATTATCAATTACAGAATCAATCCTGATATCTCGGTCAAAATGTTCCATAATCAGGTTTTTAGTCTTTTCGACAACCTTTGCCCAGTCATCTCTTGTGACTTTCCCGCAGGCTTCTTTTAACAGGGTCATCATCTTTTTCGTGCTGAATGGCGGGGAAGTATTGTGGCGGGCGGCGTAACCTTTTATTTGAGCCCAGATTAGCTCAATCGCGTTATATTGGCAATGATACGGTGGAATTCTTAGAACGCGATGACCGTACTCCAAAGCCATTTCATCGATTTCGTATCGCACATTTGCCGCTTTATTTTCTTTCACTAACTTAATTAGCTCTGCTTTTAGCATCTGCATATTTGCGTCAATGCCTTTTGCTTGTAACCAAGCAACCATTTCTTCTTTTTTATTAGCTTGGGTAGGTGGTTTCTGTATTTGAAACGAGTGATAGGAGGCATTATCCATCAATATTACAGAAGGCTCTGGTAGGCTGGGCAAAAGCACGTTCTGGAACCACTCTTTAAATGTACTGGCATTCATTTCCTCGTGGTAGTCATTTGTGGTTTTTGATTGAAATGCCAGTAAAGCGTTCTCCACAAAGCCGTATTTTGCAGTACCTGCGTGGCATATTATCAGACGAGCCCCCTTACCCATTGGTACTTTCGACGTCGACGCTTGTGTATCATCCGTCCAAGAACGGGAAACCGTGTGATTGGCGTTTAGCCATGTCTCGTCAATGAACACGACATTATCCCAGTTATCAATTTTTTTTGCTTCTCTCAAGAAACTTATCCGTTTCAAAATGATGTCGTATCGTTCTAATAAAATTTTTCTTTTGTCTGTTTTTTTATACGAAAAACCAATATCTTTTAAGATTTTCGTTAAAGCAGTTTTACCCCCGCTAAACAGTCCAGCTTCTCTTAACGACGCCAAAAGCTTCATCCTGTTGAGATATTCATTTCTGGAATAGTAACCATATATATGATTTCTGATTGCATCGGCGTCAAAGGTATCAATATCTGTCACGGGTTTAGTTCTACGTTTCTTCTTCGGAGTACGTAAAATATTATCTTCCATGCCAGTAGAGCCGAACTTTTCTTTATTAATATTTGTAATCGTTCGTTTGCTAACTCCAAGCGCCTGAGAGACGCGTTCTTGTACTTTTTCGACAGGAACCAGGGGTCCGCCATTTTGCCGCTCCCGCTCAAAGTAATCTTGCAGCTTGATAATTAACTCACGGGCTCCAGTTTTCAATGTTTGTCCACGTTTAGGCATTATTATGCACCAAAAGTAAAAAGAACGCAATATAAGACACAATCAAAGTCAAATAACAACAGATCGCAAACACTTGAAGAACGTGGTCTATGCGCACGAAACGACAACAGACGACTGTTTCAGCGTCACAAAATGGCGGCCCATAACGCCATTTGGGGTTACCATTTTCAACCTAAATATAAAAATGCTACTTTGTATTTAATGTACTTTTATTTTTATATTTAATAAAAGTTATTCTAAAGTCCATTATTTTCAAATTCTTGAAAAGAAAAACAAAACGTATTATTTTATAAAGTATAACTGTATCGATAAGAACAGATTACGATACTATTATTCACTGTTATTGTTGGCACAGCACTACAAATATAAAGCGCTGACATAACCTTGTAATAGCGCAGTGTAGATTTAGAAAAATATTGTTTACCAAGTTATTTGACACTCAGTTTGACACAACATTATAACATTCATTAATTATTGATATAATAATGTTGTTTTAATGCTCATCAATAGTTAAAACGATAAACAACCAGCAAAAATATTTTTATCGTAACTGCAACGCCATTACAAAGTTACTGCGTCAGTTCAATCGCGACGTGTCAGGAACGCATTCTCTGAACGGCCGAAGATTAATATCTTTATTTATCTACGTCAGCTTATAGGAGAAGGAATGTGTTCTTTTGATTTTACCATCTATTCGTATTCCATCAGCAAAAAAACTTTAGTAAATTAAAAGAGATTTTTTTCATAAGTTTCGACCTTGCGGAGAGGACGAACCTCTGACGGATCCAGAAGGGCGTCCCATAGATTGTGGAGGTGGTCCTCATCGTAAAGATTGTCCCGTCGGTAGCTTCTGCCATCACACTGCTAAAGCGGCACGGTGTTGTCGGAAAGGTAAGAATACCCCTTTGAAACATTTGGAGATAGATAATTCAGCGACAAGCGAAGAACGAAGCAGTAGATATCAAATTGTTTTAAGGTGGAAGGGCAGCATTACAGGGCTATGAAAAAAAAACTATTATTTTTTTCTTTCTATAGGAATTAATAACTTCTGACTACTGTAGCAGCGGCTTAGCTGTACTCTTATACCGCTGACGTCCAGGAAGCGCAGTTCCTTTTTACCATCAGATGGGCCACTTGCTCGCCTGCAAATTTAAACAATCAAAACAATTTATGTGATGTTATTCAAACGATGTTCATTTGAATATTTTCAATTCGACACCAATTAGTTATCAAGCGATCAGTTATTTGACAACAAACAGAAAGATAGTCAATAAGCAAAATCAATATACACATACTATTGTAATTAACTCAGAATCTATTTGTAAAAGTACTAGTGAAATAGGTACATATAAGTGAAGTTGGTTAATCTTCGGCCGTTCAGAGAATGCGTTCCTGACACGTCGCGATTGAACTGACGCAGTAACTTTGTAATGGCGTTGCAGTTACGATAAAAATATTTTTGCTGGTTGTTTATCGTTTTAACTATTGATGAGCATTAAAACAACATTATTATATCAATAATTAATGAATGTTATAATGTTGTGTCAAACTGAGTGTCAAATAACTTGGTAAACAATATTTTTCTAAATCTACACTGCGCTATTACAAGGTTATGTCAGCGCTTTATATTTGTAGTGCTGTGCCAACAATAACAGTGAATAATAGTATCGTAATCTGTTCTTATCGATACAGTTATACTTTATAAAATAATACGTTTTGTTTTTCTTTTCAAGAATTTGAAAATAATGGACTTTAGAATAACTTTTATTAAATATAAAAATAAAAGTACATTAAATACAAAGTAGCATTTTTATATTTAGGTTGAAAATGGTAACCCCAAATGGCGTTATGGGCCGCCATTTTGTGACGCTGAAACAGTCGTCTGTTGTCGTTTCGTGCGCATAGACCACGTTCTTCAAGTGTTTGCGATCTGTTGTTATTTGACTTTGATTGTGTCTTATATTGCGTTCTTTTTACTTTTGGTGCATAATAATGCCTAAACGTGGACAAACATTGAAAACTGGAGCCCGTGAGTTAATTATCAAGCTGCAAGATTACTTTGAGCGGGAGCGGCAAAATGGCGGACCCCTGGTTCCTGTCGAAAAAGTACAAGAACGCGTCTCTCAGGCGCTTGGAGTTAGCAAACGAACGATTACAAATATTAATAAAGAAAAGTTCGGCTCTACTGGCATGGAAGATAATATTTTACGTACTCCGAAGAAGAAACGTAGAACTAAACCCGTGACAGATATTGATACCTTTGACGCCGATGCAATCAGAAATCATATATATGGTTACTATTCCAGAAATGAATATCTCAACAGGATGAAGCTTTTGGCGTCGTTAAGAGAAGCTGGACTGTTTAGCGGGGGTAAAACTGCTTTAACGAAAATCTTAAAAGATATTGGTTTTTCGTATAAAAAAACAGACAAAAGAAAAATTTTATTAGAACGATACGACATCATTTTGAAACGGATAAGTTTCTTGAGAGAAGCAAAAAAAATTGATAACTGGGATAATGTCGTGTTCATTGACGAGACATGGCTAAACGCCAATCACACGGTTTCCCGTTCTTGGACGGATGATACACAAGCGTCGACGTCGAAAGTACCAATGGGTAAGGGGGCTCGTCTGATAATATGCCACGCAGGTACTGCAAAATACGGCTTTGTGGAGAACGCTTTACTGGCATTTCAATCAAAAACCACAAATGACTACCACGAGGAAATGAATGCCAGTACATTTAAAGAGTGGTTCCAGAACGTGCTTTTGCCCAGCCTACCAGAGCCTTCTGTAATATTGATGGATAATGCCTCCTATCACTCGTTTCAAATACAGAAACCACCTACCCAAGCTAATAAAAAAGAAGAAATGGTTGCTTGGTTACAAGCAAAAGGCATTGACGCAAATATGCAGATGCTAAAAGCAGAGCTAATTAAGTTAGTGAAAGAAAATAAAGCGGCAAATGTGCGATACGAAATCGATGAAATGGCTTTGGAGTACGGTCATCGCGTTCTAAGAATTCCACCGTATCATTGCCAATATAACGCGATTGAGCTAATCTGGGCTCAAATAAAAGGTTACGCCGCCCGCCACAATACTTCCCCGCCATTCAGCACGAAAAAGATGATGACCCTGTTAAAAGAAGCCTGCGGGAAAGTCACAAGAGATGACTGGGCAAAGGTTGTCGAAAAGACTAAAAACCTGATTATGGAACATTTTGACCGAGATATCAGGATTGATTCTGTAATTGATAATAATATAATTATACATGTAGGCGAAGATGATGATGAAGACACCACCTCCTCAAGCGAATCGGAGTCTGATTAATATTCTGTACGCACATTTAGTTCAATGTACTTTATTCCATAGAAATACAGATTGTAACTTTGTAAAAAATAATAAATAAAACAATTTTATTATATTAATATTCCCTTTTATTGTTTCCACGTAAAGAACTAAAATATAAATTTTAAATGATTCCGCCAATTTAAAACGGTCTAAATCTAATCATAAAAATAACGCGGCGGTTCATTTTGGAGTAACGGTAACGAACTCGGTATAATGTTGTGTCCATCACTAGTCGTGACTAACTGATAAGTGTCAGGAACGCATTCTCTGAACGGCCGGACATTAGTGCAAATAAACTAAATACATAAATTATTTGGCTTGGCTACGTAAGCAATGCGTGTGTTACCGCGTAGTTACGGAATAAGAAAACATAATTTCCTATGTGATGAGTCAACGAAGGTGAAAGGGTTTGAAATATGTCGAATATTTTACAAGGGAGATACAAATTAGGTCGAAACTAGTAATACGTGTAGATTTATTTGCGTGGGAGTGTAGTAAGTCAGGATTCCGCAAGTTAACGAACTAAGATCTTATCCATATCTTGAGTCAGTTTAAGAACGGCTATCAATCTGACATTCAATCTCACGGCAAGGGAAGGATAACTATAGCAGCCTGTTTTAACAGGTGAATGTTTGTGTAAAGTTATAATTAAGCAAGGTAGTTAGTAGGACTTCACGTTTAGTTGCTGAAGGCATACTGGGAGGTACGTTAGTTTTTTATATGACAATGTCCCTCATCTTTTGTTTTGATCAAAGATAGTATGTTGAGCCATCCTTGAGTGGAGGAAGCCATTCTCTGTGCACTCATAAGATAATGAAATACACACATACTAGTAAGTAGTAAGTGACATGTACAGGTAAATATATTAAAGTATCTTTTGCAAGACCTTAGTACAAATATCTCCATTTGTTTGCAAAACTTATTTAGAAAGGGCCTTTGCTGAAGACAAATATATTTATGGGACATTATCATCTGTTGAAATGACTGCTTGTATTTTGAGAGACTATATTATTATGGTCCTAAAACTTAATTTTACTAGAGATCTAGACTAAAAGTTTCATTTATATTATACGTAATTGAGTATTTAACCGAGTTTATTATTCTTCGGTAATTTTAGATAAAGCAGTTGTCGAAAAGAAGGGTTGCCAAGAGTCGTGGCACGGTTGCTGCGGAGATGGCATAACTCCTGCCAGAGGTCCCGGTGGTGCCGGGTGTCCAGCTGTTTGCGGCTGCCATCGACTTGGATCTGTCACCGAACAATGCGATGATGCTGGCCAGTGTGTTTGTCGTCCTGGTGTTGGCGGACTTAAATGTGATAGATGTGAACCCGGCTACTGGGGACTACCGAGAATAGGAACTGGACATACGGGATGTATACGTAAGTAAATTTTGTAACAAATCATTGTTTTCAATCTGAAAATTAAAATTGATAAATTAAAAAAAAAAATTAAAGTTACAAGCATAAAATTAAATTAGTTTTTTCCTGTATCCATTGCAGTTAATTTCTTTACTGGATTTAACAAATAATTTATAATATTTGTTTTCATATTATAACAGACCAAAGAATGTTATCAACTTATCCCTCCAATAGCAGGTTTTTTAAAGTGACCTAAAATTAATGTAATTGCAATTTTCATTTGAACATTTATTTTCAGCATGTGGCTGTTCCGCTTTTGGTTCAGTACGTGAGGATTGTGAGCAGATGACAGGTCGCTGTGTGTGTAAGCCAGGAATTCAGGGGCAAAAGTGTACTGTCTGCTCGAACCATGAACACACTCTAGGACCCAATGGATGTTTTGATCGTAAGTTCAAGACAATTCCTTTCTGAACATAATTCAGTAGTGTATTTGTAAATGGCTAATATTATTTATTTACTCAACAGCGGAATCAACACAGCTGCCTGCAACGAACTGCGATCATATGACGTGTTACTTTGGAGCACACTGCATAGTTCGTAGCGGCCTGGCAACTTGTGAATGTTCTACTACAGAATGCCCTCCAACCGACGGACCATCAGTGTGTGGTAGTGACGGTCGTACCTATCTCTCTGCTTGTCACCTCCGCACTCACGCTTGCAGGACACAGTCGGATATAGTAGTACAGGCATTCGGACCATGCAGTGAGGAGTCGCCGCACGTACGTCGAGGTAGTCGGTCCGGTAGATCTAATCGCTCGAACCTTAAAAATCCTGACCTACACAGAAATATCCCACGTGAACCAGAAAAAATATCTATCAAAGATTTTGAATACATCAAGCACCAAAGCTCCAACTCACTGCAGCTCACAGACGCTTCTGTAGACACAAGTGATAGCGGCAAACCTGATAGCCCCGAACCTGAGTTGACGTGCATCGACATCCTACCACCAGTTGGATACCGCTAAATTTCCAAGCTAGTTGTGTAGAGTTTTATTTAGTTAGAATATTGATTTAATAATATTCAATTATATTACTTCAACTGATAATTCACAGAAACAGTCTACACTCATTCTAGTAGCATCGTAGAAAATATCTCCCAAGGGAACTGTGCCAAAACAAACAAAACGAGGAGTACAATGCTAATTGAAGAGACAAACGAACAATTAGAATCAAACGAAATGGAAGACAACTCATTGTATGAGGAATATTTAGAAGAGAATAGTAATGACATGTATGAGGTGCCATTGTTTGATGGGCAAGCAAGGATTACAGCGCGAGCTAGGTTTCCTGCAAAACGTTTCGATATATGGGCAGAAGTGTCTGCCGTTTGTGGTAGGGGTGCATTACTTAGTGCATCTGGAACAAGGGACCATTTGTGGCTTGGCTTTGTGGACAACAGAGGTGTATTACGTTGGGATGCAGGTAGTGGGCCTACAGAACTTCATACTGGGAAGACAAAAATTGACGGTAAATCAAAAATATCAGCAAGAAGATACAAAAAAGACGCAGTTCTGAAGCTTGGGTCGTCAATTGCACGCGGTTCATCGCAGGGACGTATGAGTTCTTTAGATGTAGATCCTTACATTTATATTGGGCAGCCTCCAGATAATGTTACAAAGTTAGTAATTACGTGAATATTTTTATACTGTTTATATTTATTAGTTTTTTTTTAATATGAATATTGAACATTGGTGCAGATTGTCAGGAGCAACAGGTATTCCAGGTTTCGTGGGATGTGTCCATCGTCTGCGTGTAAGTGGAAGGGACTTAATACCTCCCTCTCGAGGACTGACAATCACCTCGTCGGGCTTACGTTCCTGTACACCACATAATTTGGCAAGATTAGTTTGTCCCTGATTTTTGTTAATTTTATCCTATTAATAGTAATTTTATTTTGTATGTGTTTAATTTGTAATTAGGGGTTCGATTGAAGCAATTGGCTTAAATGTGGTAAAATTTATACGAATGTTTTTTTTGTGCTTTTGTTTTTAAGTTTAGCTATTATATTCTTATTGTGTAGTATCCAGAGTATTTGTTTAAACATTTACCAATTGAACTTACTTATTACTTTTATTAAACATTTAGATAATATTTTTCACCCAAAAAAAATACCATAATTTTAATGTACTTATTGGTTTCTGAATATTATGCAATTTTAACGGTTATTTAAGATAAGTAGAAGGTCTTTTTCTTTTGGTTACGAGGTAATGACTTGTTAATCAATGCGATTTAATTAGTGGAATACTTGAAGTCGCAGAATCAGAAGCAATATTCTATCTAGACAAATATTGTTGAGCGTTATACTAAATAACGTTTCAAATGCCTGTAAAACTTTACAAAAAAAAAACCAGTCAAGTGCGAGGCTGACTTGCGCACCGAGGTGAGGGTGCAACTATTGAACTTAAGCAACAATGGTCTGTTTCTGTTATTAATAACGATGTGATTATTAATGTTCTACTAATTCAATTTAGTAATCTAAAAACCTTAGTTATGTTCCCGTACACAAAATGGCCAAAGGTAAAGTTACAATCGCCAAGCTTAGATGTTGTATTGAAATTCATTGTTTCTCACTAAAAAACCTCATTAGGAGAATATAAACGAATCTTTTAACGTAGCTTCAAGTAGTTTATTGTATGAAAAATGATAAATATTCTAATATATTGTTATACTAATACTTCGTGTACTGAAACTAAATCCTATCTAATTATACTATACCTACCTTGCAATGTGATATTCGGATAACAAAAATTTCTATCTACTTACTTCTTATACTTAAATATGTTCTTATCATTAACATATCTAAAACCTATGCATTTTATAATAAATTGACTCCTTTTATAATACAGTTATTTGAAAAATATAACGTTTTTTATTTAATTACCTAAACACTATTTTTACAGTCGTGCATAAGTTATCAGCCCAATTCTACGCCTAGTTAATCTATAGGGTATTTGTTCCTTACTTGATTAACTTTGTAAACAAACACCACATATTGCAAATTCACTAGTTTTTACATCAATATAATACGGAAAGTAGCATTAAGTAAGACCTAATCTTAGCATTCCATGGATTTTCCGTGCGGGTGCCGGGTCCATCGCGTGATAGAGGATGGAACACTAGCGTAACAGCGTCTGGGACTTACGACCCAGATGTAGGTTTAAGGAGGCCTCCTTACAACGCGTTAGCGGTCACCTTCACTGTCTGCTATGTTCCGTCCCCTACCTATCCAAATTTGGTAGGAACCTAACAACGCCGTTTTGGACATTCGTGATAGTAGAGAGCTTACTGAAGTTCTCGGCAGTCCTAGTTCTTTTAATAGATTGTATAGGGATTTAGCTGGTGTACCCCTCGCACCTATTTCCACGGCATACATAGTAACCCTATAGCCATTTCTGGTTATCTCATTTGTCAAGTCAAAGTATTTATTTGTCTTAATTGCGTGGTCTTTAGGGATGTTAGTTTCCCACGGTACCGTGAGCTCAATAAGTACTACACGCTTTTTCAATTTTGAGAGGAATATGTCTGGTCTCAACGGCCACACGCAGATATCCTCCGGGATTTTGTAGTGTGTTTCATACGTGTCAACCAGTAGGGTCCAATCGTCTGCCGGACTCAGGACCGAAAAAGGCTTGTAGGTGATCTTTTTAGTAGTGCCTTCCTTAACAAATTGGATGTTTAGTCTTTCATTCGTAGTCAGTCCTTTTCTAGCTCTGGCAATCGACAGACTCACTGCCTCGCGTATAATCCCTAATACTTTGTCGTGACGTTGCGAGTAATGACCCCTATCCAAAAGCACTTTGCAGCCTACCAATAAGTGTCTTGCCGTACCAATTTCTTTGCCACATTCCGTGCATTTTTTGTCCGTGGCTTTTCCCCATCTTACAAGATTGCTTTGATCGGGGAGAGTCAATTGGAAGGCGTTGAGGTAGAATTTAAGTAATGCTGGTGACCAGTCGTAAAGCAAAGTGCGCCACTTCAAGGCTAAAGGTATACAGTAGTCCCCTAGAGTAACCCATTCATTTTGCATTTCTAGGTTCATTGCGTGCACTCTGTAGCTGTTATTCTCATCTTGGTTAAAGAAAGATTTTATAATTTCTTTGTCCGGTTGACTTTCCGTGTTTCCTAGACCTACTCTACTAGTTTGTGCGCCTATCATGAACTTTTTGTGGAATTGTAACCGTGACTCGAGCGCAGATGATTTTTTATCAGTTGGGATGGATTTTACAATTTCGTCTTTAGATGTTGATAAGACTTGCATTTTAGTAACTCTTAGTAACTCGTTTATGCAATAGAAAACACGTAAATTACTTTGATTTAACCACTATTTTAATTTAAATTATAAATAAATGTAATTTTTTCCAACGTCAAATTTTACAGATAAAATTTTTTATTTATTTATTTATAAGCAAGTAAGGATAAATACCATATAGACAGAATACATCTTCTTTTTTTTTTAAAGACAACTTCCGCCCAAAAGATCACGCCCTGTGTCGCGGGGACTATTACAAACATTAATTAAACAAACACAAAGAACATCCAGACTCTGGACAATACTTTGTTGATTACACAAAAAAATGGAGTTCCTACTTAAGAGCGTTTATAGGGCTCACTAGCGCCGCCAATAAAAAAAAAATCATAATTCGGAAATAAGATAAATAATGTTAAATGTTGATAACAAAGTCTTGAGAAAAGGCAATAAAGTATTTGTAAAACACACTCTCAACACTTTAAATGTTTTTCAATTAAATAAATATTGCATTATTAACAAAAACGGCCGTTTTTTTTTCGAATGCGAAATTTAACTAATTCTTGAGAAAAGCCAATAAAGTAACTTATGAATCATGGAAAATAGTAAATTGGTATTTGGAATCTGCGATACCTACCCGATTAAATAGCTTAGAACAGTTTGGAAGAGATTAGGTTTCTGCGATAAGACCATTGATCTGCTTTTGTGTACAGTCATGGTATTTAAAGGTCCGCCACCTTAAGGCCTATTTTCGTGTGCTTATGCAGTATGAGCGATACTCTGCTTTACCAATTGAATATGACATAATATTGCAGTCAATGGTCGGCTGTCACTATAGTGTATTCACGGAGACGAGTTAGTATAGCGCCTTCTTTATCGCACATTATCATACAAATGACAAGGACAAAAAATACTTTTCTAGGGTCGGTGGGCGTTAACAAATCCTTAGAAATGTAAATGTGCGTTCACACTGCGCTTCTTAAAAGTTCGCTTAGTTTATTACTGCGGCTTCGTCTGTCGTATAAATTGAGAGACATTAATTTGATAGATTTTTTTATGGGTATCTGATGGATATGAAGGAAAGAAATAAATTCGAGGATTTAATTCGCAATGATACGGCGGCAGTCTCAATACAGTTTTGGTTTGTGATTTTGACATTTCGTCTATAATGCAAGCGTCGTATGGTCGGTCTATGATTTTTAACGATGTTTAATAATTCACGTTTTAACATTTCAGCGTTATAGCTAATATTTTTTTCTCGTAACCAATTACAAGTATCCTGTTTTTTAAATTGGGCCGTTGGGATCCCTCTATTTTTCTAGAGTGATAAGAAGCGTTATCCATGACTATCACAGAATTATCATTTAGCTTATTTAAAACTTCTCTAAACCAATTTTCAAATTCTTCGGCATTCATCTCCTTGTGATAATCGCCTTGTTTCTTCGACTCAAACATATTTAGACCACCTTCCATCCTCCATCCTCATCCTCACTCTCAACGAGAATATAAGAATGTTATAAAACACGTGTTTCAACAATGAGAATATAACAATAACTTAAT
Organism: Schrankia costaestrigalis; assembly: GCA_905475405.1. Taxonomy (NCBI): domain Eukaryota; kingdom Metazoa; phylum Arthropoda; class Insecta; order Lepidoptera; family Erebidae; genus Schrankia; species Schrankia costaestrigalis. Next base: position 13,132,820 of record FR997827.1, read on the forward strand.
GATAATAATAACAATGGATGTAGCGCACCAGTTTAATATACCAAAATTGGGAAATAGTATTTTACTATGGTAATGCTCATTTATGACAAAAGAACAATAAACGGGTCATTAGCACACCTGCGATGCTTAAAAATTACCATGGACCATTTATTAAAAAAAAATGCACACCTGAAGGTGTTTTCAAGCCAGTCGTTAGTTCATTAATAAATTATAAAATCCAATACACCAGCCGGTTCAACAAGTCGAGCATACAGTCACAAGTATGAGCACGTCTGCACAGAACGGGAAGTATGAGTAGACTAAAAAGTACTCGTACTGTGTACACCGCCTTAGCGCTTATCACTGACCAATCGCAATTAAAAAATTGTGTGAGTGAGATAGCGCTCTACTAACTCGTCTCCGTGAATACACTATAGTAGGAATGACAATACAATATCGGTTACCTAGGATACAAAATTAGTCCTTCGTGAATGATCGTGAATCGGAAATAATATTTATTATTATTTAATATTACTTATTTAATATTCAAGTTTTATATTCTGTGGCTATAGGTATAATAAATTATTATTAAAACAGTAATAAATAAACAGTAATAGACATTGACAATGAAACAGAGGATATCACAGCCACGGACATATACTATAACTGGATCGCTTACTACTATTTCTCTTGATTACAAATTTGATCTCTAAAATGATAGACATATGGTTACTTTTTCGCTATCAATTGTAAAAGTAGAAAAACGAGCCAAGTGAGATAGCTCAAGTAGTAATGCGTCCTTGTCTAGCAAGTATGCCAGTGTAAAATAAAAACTGTTTTGGTAGTGAGTGGTACATTTCTCAAAATCGGAAATAGTACGTTTTAATAACTATTGACCAATAAAATATGTCTATAAATTGATACATTTTTTTTACACTTATGTAGTAGCTTATTTTTATAATTATGTTTTGCCTATGCACGGCAAAACATAATTATAAAAATAAGCTCATTGATCCTTTTAGTAGAATTTCCTCTTTCAAAATTTGTCGTTAGAAAAAAACAATACGTCAGGATAACCTAAAACCTTCTGGTCGGTACATATTGCGGTTTTGTGTTATTATAACGTATTTCATGTGAGAATGGTGTTTTTTTGGTTGCGTGAATGGTTGCAAAACAGAATGGTACCCTGGTTGTGGCATATCTTTCCACAGGTAAGTCAGTTATTAAGATTTATTGTTAGTTATGAAGTAGAGTGACCACACTTTCGCGCAAAAAAGGATAATATTATGCTTTTACTTCATGTAAATTTTATTGCTGTACAGGATCCCTAACAATGAATCTGTAGCAGAGCAGTGGAAAGAAATAATACCTGGCAAATTAACTAAAAAAACTTAAAACGTCAGTTGTATGCAACTTACATTTTAAAAAATGAAGATTTTGTCAGCGAGTTAAAAAAACGTTTGAATAACAACGCAATGCCGTCGATATTTCCAAGGGTAAGCAGGGACCAAATTCTCTTCATAATAAGTTGACAATCTATTTGTGACATTATTATTACGGTGAAATTTTAGCGCTGGTTCAAAAGCTCAAAACTTTTTCTTTATTCAGAAAACAATATAATATTATTATGTACTTTGTAAATTGATTACTTCTTTATTTATTTAAAGTCACTTATTGTATTAGGTTTTTGCTGCTGATAAGAGTATTAATGTTCTTAATAACATAAATTTATTTCAATCTTCTACATCGAAACATTCAGAACCACCTGAGAAAAAACAGAAAATACAACAAGAATTAGAAAAATCAATTCAAACTGATGACTTAGTATCATCACCTCGAAAAAAATAATTAAAAAGGGATATCAAAATTCTATCTCAGCGTTTGAAAAGGCGAAATACTACAATTAATAACTTAAAATCATCATTTTTTTGTAGTTTTCTAATACTTAAATTAATAAATTTAAATCTTTCATTAAACATAAGTTAATATTGAAATCATATTACAGTGTAAAGGATTACTTAAACGATAAAAATGCCTGGATCTGAATTGTCCTGTTTTCTTAATAAAATATTTGTGAAGTGATCACCTAAAAGAGCGATAGGAACCCAGCAGAGTTTCTTGTGGGTGTCTTCTCTGTCATGGTAGTGTTCCGAACCCTCAGTAAACTTAGCCGTTAAGTTAGACGTGCTGTGATCACTATAAAAACTCCGACGTTCATAAGTGTCATTAATTTGACTTATATGAAATAAAATATTTTTTCATTTTTCATTTTCATTTACTCTGTACAAGGTTCTTACGGAAAAAAATATGTATTAGGAAAATCTCTCTGAAAGATTGAAAAATATACATGTAATTTTGCATATTAAAAAAAAGCGCGTTAAGAATGTCAACATCATTCAATTTAAAACAAAAAGCTCTGCGGTGATCTTTGACACCACAGACATCTATTATCGCAGATAGGTCAGTTATACAAAATAAAGTATGTAGTGCATCAAATTTACACTAAGGCGCAAGCGGTACGAAGTTCGCCGGGTTAGCTAGTAATTTATAAAATAGCTAGATTTTAATAAAGTTCTGTCAATAGTTTCTTGTTTTATTTCCTTTGGCAATCCCATCCAATAACTAAAACTAAATCACACCTACACCTACAGTCATCGGCAGCACGAGTACCTATCCGCACTGACAATCTATTTTACAGCATTGTAGAGCATCCCTACATAATTAAAGAAAAATATCATGGCAGACTTTCCGAGAAAATTATATTTTATGCATACCCTACTAGAAAATGACATATTATAGTATACGTTCGTCGGCCTATAGAAAAGGACGCACTACTACTCTAAACTTCTCTTTCGGCTCGTTTGTTTTTTGGCAGTGCGCTGTCCTGTTATAGTATACGTTCGTGATCACAGCATATTAAAAGTTTGTAATGACTAAACAGGCCTGTTGGCAGAATTGTCGATTAACTTAGGAGCCATTATAAAAAAATAGAACAGAACAGACTAAATAGTTCATTAAAAAGGTTTGATGTTGACATGTAACTAGACGTAGACCAAAGGTGAAAATGAATTTGACCCTTATTATCATACTGTGTGAGTATAGTTTTATGTGTTTTGTCTATACAATGCTTTAGTTTCAAAAGGTACTAAGAGTTTTAGTCTTCACAAACGAATGAAAAAGAAAACTGGCGGACGTTTTCGGTAACCCACTGTACATAGAAAATGACTGACTGTACTTTATTTTTGACATTAAATTAAATGCCACCGTGACACTGGATCACTGCGGTCTCGATACATAATAGCCGCTGTACGAAAAGGGGTTCGAAGCCATGCTGTAAAAATCTTTAAGTCATTCCTTCATCCACAAATAAAAAGAAATAAGTTGTCGTTAGGAAATTATGTAACAATATTTTTTTTATAAAAGGCACTAATGCACCCCTCTATAATTAACTAATACTACAGAGCTTAGAGAACCATTTTAATATTATACCTACAAACATTAGTATGTTAATGTCTCTTAATGTTAGAATTACATCCCATTAAATAACATTAAATTAAACATAAATAATATCTCAGTCACAAGCTTGACAATCAAAACGGCTTACGGACGGCGAACCACTCCATAATGCTCTAAAGTTATAATACTTCAGTCGTTTCCCCCAGTTTCATTGCTCGCCCATTATTTTCTTATCATCAGTTCACCCCTACTTCCCTTTTATAATCCCTCTTATCATTGTCTACCTCATAAAAGGCGAGATTTCAAAATTTAAAATGACTAAACAAGATGAATAAAGTTGAAGTCGTAAATTACTTTATGTTTAGTTAGTTTTTAGTGTGAATTTATCTTGAAAATTATTATTTATATTCGTTTATTACTTCCTAAAATGAAATACTTTTATTTGAAACTATATTGTTATAAGATAAACGCCATATTGCGTTGTTATAGATGTTACGAACAATGTTTTCCTTTTTATTGGACTGGCTTCGCACCCGCGGCCTCGAGGATGGCATGCCTCATGCCCATATCGCGACCGCGCCGCGTACCATGGATACAGGGAATCCTACACACAACAATACACTGCAGTTAAATTTAATAAAAATAAATTCATACCTATTTTAATAGTTAACAAATTTAAACTTTCAATATAGTCCTGTTGCAATACATTAAACATATTTTAACAAAACACAAACAAATATAATTGCATTACAACTATAAAGCCAAATACAAAAAGGCTTGTTTGGCATGAATCCAAAATCGGAGCAACTAATTAACACGAAAAATCTGATAACGTCACATCTATGTATATTGCACCGTACATAATCGTTTGTGTTTTAATATCAAATGCAATTCTAGTACTAACGCTAAGTAATTGCAAACTAAGTAGCAGGGATGCCCGGGTATATTAATAAAGTTAATGTAAAATGAGCAGCTGTAATATTACTACTATTATTCCCAAGAGGAAGGTTAAACAAGTCGTTGAAATGAGTTACGATGAGAATGATATTTTTCAAGTCAGGGGTGGCGTCCTTGTGATATTAAGATTGAGGTGAACCATATGAGCACTCACTTAGTCTGTAGACATTAATTTCGTCATAACAGTCGTGTGCCCGACCGCCTGTGTCGCAGTAATATAGCTAAAAGCCTCTATTCATTATTACGCCGTTCCCCCATCGTTTAAACGTTGTCGTATTGATGTGACTTTCTGCATGAAATGGGATGATGGAAATTAAGGTGTTTGAGCCGCAGATTTTGATATTATCCCCGCCTACGTTGTTACGAAGATCCTTGACGTCGATATTCCTTAAGGTACATTTCGTGTTTATTACTTGAGTCTTTTGTATCAGCGGTTCCTTAGATGTTTGCAGTTCTGAGGTTCTATAATAAGCCTGTTCTTGTTTGACATAAATGGATAAAGGATTAAGAAATAAAGCTGGAAAATTTATTTCATAATCTTTTCTCATAATTATTCATAATGTAGGTTGTCTGAAAACACCGTGCGGGTGTAGGTAGAATAATGATAATTATTGTATTTTTAGTATAATCAACACTTACGGCCTACGCGTTTAAGTGTTTGAAAATCATTTGCGTCTAATTGCCCTCTGAAGTATTCATTTGGAATGACAGCAGTTGACGTTTAAAGGGATGATTTAAAGAAAGCTTTCGGCTCTTTGGCTGGAGGGTCGAGTAGTTAAAACGGTGAGCGTAACAAAGCCGACGTAATAAGTGGTGTCAATGAAACCTGCTACCCTTCTGTGATTATAGGCTTATTTGAATTCACTTTTATTGTTATTTAAGATAAGTATAGCCTTTAAAATCCATCTATTTAATCTTATTAATCTCATGTCGTTTCCCATCCCATTAAGAAGGGTGTAATTAACGGAAATCTAGGTATTTTTAATGGACTTCAAATATATTATCTTTGGAATAGGTATATTTAGTATTGACAAAAGTAATTATGATAAGAAACAACATCAGAAGTAGGAAGGAATAAGGTTTTAATATAAATTATAGACACTACCAATAGGAGCAGAGCATTCATAAGAAAAACTTTACGAATACAGATTACCTAAGTAGGTAGTGTGTGCATTTCGCATTTATTTAGTCTGGGTGTTTATAAAATTATATCATTGTGAGTATATATTTTTGTAGTGGACATTGCTAAACGCTACTCATAATTATTGCGGGCAAAGTTCAACAGGTCTCAGTGTAAAGATTTAGATTATCTAATCGGCTGCAGCTTATTTCCATTTAACAAATTATAACTTCGAAATTAATGTTGAAGCTATCCAGAACGCTCTAATAAAATTGGCAAACAATTTTCAAGGAGCGGTACGATCTATGCCATCCAGTAATAAAATATAGTTTATATCCCGACTATAAATGTTTCAACACAGCATCTAAACAACATTAGGTTTACTATTAAGTTATTCAAAACGCGACCATATAGCCGGCAGCTATTATGAATTTACCAACTAATCTAGAAAACTTAGAGTTGGAAATTGCCTGCGGTGGCGCAGATACCTCGCGTTTAATGTAGTTGACACATTTAACATCACTCAAGCTAAGGTATTTATCACATACGATATTAGCTAAAGGAATTTGATGTTTAGACGTAAATGTGTTCAAAATGCCTATTTGGGTAGTCGTCTGAACTATATAATGTTTTGTTTATTACATAACGTTTTCATAGGAGCCGCCTAGAACACGACATTGTTAGAATTTTCATAGGGGTTAATATCAAGAGCGGCTGAGGAATGTTTAATTACCGCTGTGACATCCTGAGAGGCGCGTCGACTGTTGGTGCTTATGTAGCGTGCACTAGCGCGGTAGGCCTTTCACTACAACTCTCTTGTGTTCAAATAATTAATATTTTATTCGTTCACATGACAACGCCTATTCTATAAAATGGTTCTTCTGCAATTCTTCTCCTTCGTAATACTGTAATTAGGAAAACTGACTACAATCAGAACATTGTTAGTTGATGATGATTAACCGAAATTGAAACCCGTTCATAATCCCTTTCAATTGAGAACCTTATTTTTTTAAGTCAGTAAAAAAAGAATACACTTTGTAAGCTTCAAGCATCCCTGTTTACATGTACCTATTCATATTTAAATGACTTTAAATTTTAAAGCACTTAAAACATGAGTGCAACAGGTTGCGAAGTCAGAGTAAATTTTTCATAAGAACACAATACAAACTCTCTCATAGATTTTACTTTTGGCGAGGAATTAGCGCTAAAGCCACGACAATTATTTACGACGTTTCCAGTGCGGAATTACAGCCTGCCGCGCAACCGCGGCCTTTTATGTTTATTCACGGGTTATAATTCCCGGGGGGAGGGGATTATTTGCAAACGTAAACGTAGGTGCGCCCATATTTCACGCTGCCACCGCTGTCGGATGGCAGTTGGGAAAGTAATCACAGCAAACATGTCGAAAATTATCCTCGCTGCACGCTTAGACGAGCGAGCTATACGCGCCACCATTTATCGTGCAATGACAAAATGCACAATGTTATAACATTCGTTTCAGCTTAATCTGTACCTTCATTATTCTTAAATAGGAGTACAATATACACGTATAAAATAGGTCTATAAAATACTTAGATATCCACATTTATAGTATTGAGAAATACGTAACGTAACTACTATGATAAAACGAAGGTTGTTGTCGTAATAATAAATAGCTAGTGGAGTATGGGCTATAGGTAATAATAACCGGTGGCTATAACAACTTGCCAAATGAGTATTTACAGGAAATGCAAATGATCGAGGTGTCAAATAGCAACCATTAAATTTGGATAACGCAGTTTACGTTTATATTTCGTAGGTAATCCTCTCGACGTGTAAAATACGGCGCGTCAGTAAATATTAAACTGTGCAATAATTTCGCTTGTGTCAGTGTCATAAATATTGTCCAGTGATTTTCATATTAATTGCAACTTCACTAAAGCACGTCTGTTGGTATGAATTTTAATTTTATTAGTTGTGTTTACATGAGAAAAATATGTGACATAACCGCACATATTTAAAAAGATGTATTTACTAGTCTAAAATATCAATGTTTGCGCCTAAAGCTTGGAGAAGGTGGTTCCAGTGGTATATACGACTAGTAAGCTATGTATTAAGTAGGTTCTTTTCATTGTTAATCGATGTCTCTTATCTATCTCTTATTAAAGGACAATTCTTACATTAGATTTTATTAAGACACGAATTTACGGGACATCCAAAATCAGGACAATCAAATTATTGCAAAAATAAGGAACACAGGAATAATTTCTGTGCGTGAGATTTGACTCGCGACTAGTTAACCATTTTTTTTGTTAAGTTAAGTTCTATTCAACAAACTTTTAACATGTTACCAAAGTTATCCTCTTTTTGGAGTCAAAACATGAAATTCCGGGTTTAGTCAGATAAACATTACTGTCCATCTAAATTTGTAAGATAAAAAGGAGTTTTTAAATCATTAAGTTGATTTGTTTCATAAAAAAAAAGAAAACATTTCCACGCGGCAAGAGACAAATTGATTTTTGATGTCGCCGGTTCCTGTCCGTTGTTATAATGATTATCTGTGGCGTACAACCACACTGTTGATTGACAAAAACTTTATTAATCTGTAAATTTTATTAACTACGAGGTGTAAACCGAACCATTGAGTATGATTGATTCAATTAACTCCCCTATTAACTGGTAGTTTCATTATAAATAATTATTATTTTATTTAATTTCGTAGTGTGATTGAAAAATATTACAATAATATAATTTGAGAATTTTAGTATAACATTACGAGGTCTTGGTTTAGATGAGTGACTGCTTTACATCATCTTACAAACGTCCCACTGCATGAACAGGCTTCTAATGAAAGAAAACCTGGCTGATTATTGTGACGTTAACCTTAACCTTCATTTGGTATAAAGCTTTGTGTCAACTTTTCCTTCTTTTGTTTTCATACAGATAATAATATCTACGGACGACAAAGCGGCCCACGTGATTGTAAATTGTAGTCATGGACGTAAGAAATACTAGAGCACAGCCAAGTCGCTGCTAATCGTAAAAGTAATCCTCTCGTTAAACCTCGTTTGAGTTGCAGCTGGTAGTTTATTCCAAAACCTGCATGTACAAATATTTGAATATAAATATTATCGATATAAAAGGTTCCTCACATAAATATCAAAGTAAAACAGCTAAGTTCTATACACGAAATAAAAGTGGATTAAAAGGATAACTTTCTTTGAACTGATTCATGTCTTATTATATTACAAGAGGATAAAGTAATCTTTGTTTTCCTGTAATATTATATCACAATACATGTTTTGTGTAACATACTACATTAAATTTTATAGAGACGTTCAAGTGACAAATGGACTATCTATAAAGACGTGAATAGGGAAACATTAGTTCGTTTTCTGGCTCGACAAATCAAGATAGTGTCACGATAAACGTCGCATCCAATCACCCGGTGTCCTATTACCAGGTGCGTGGTGTTATTTACGCGGGACCAATCAGTATGTAAATATGTAGGGTAGGTGAATGTTCTGGAGCGTGTGGGCAGAGAGCCTTCTCAACGCGACAGCCTCCAGTGCGCCTTGCGCTCGTGCGCACGCTTATAACACAACTTTCAACATCGCAAATCCTAGACTGACGCGCAAACCTTATCTGATAAATGTGGACTCGGAAAATACATTTATTGACTTACCTATTGTTAATAATTGTTAATTTATCATTCGCGATGTGGGCACGCGTTTCATTCATATTTTTAATATTCGCATTTTTTGTAAATGCGGACGTGCAATTTATGCAAGCATCGATGCAACAGCGCCACAGACAAGCGGTGTCATCGTGCAACCCGAGTGTGAGTTACAACAAGGTCCTTTTAAAACATATTACGCTGCTATCAAAGTACGTGTTTACCGGCAAAGTGTTTGGTGTAAATACAGTTTATAATGGAACTCGAATATACAAAGTGAACATAAGACGTGTATTGAAAGGTGATTTAAATGATATAGGAGTATCGGTTAAGTTCGGAATCGCGAAAGCTCTACGCTTCAGCGACGCTACAGTTTTCGTGGAAAGTTCAAATCTTTCTTGTGCACCTTTACGTGTAAGAACGTACGGTATATTTTTAACTGAGAAGAAACGAGAAACTGGTGCTCTGAGGTTAAGTTTAGTTATAGAACCTTTGGTGTTGACGTTAAGGAGCATTGAAATAATCGAGGCGGCCGTAAAAGGTAAGATTTGTTTTACATTTTCGCTGTAACCGCCCGGTATGTCTGTGTTCGTAATTTAATACAAAATGTGAAGGTAAAGTAATAATCTGTCAAGTTTTGAGACGTTCATGTTCGAGTGAAACCTGTTTACGTGAAGTTGTAATAGCGGTGCGTAAATAAACAAGTAGGCGGCAATTAGTCGTGGGGCGTGGCGAGTGTCAGCGGGGCTCGCGACGTAGACTTATTGCGGCTACCTGTTACCGGTATACCGACGCTACGCACACGATGAGAACCTTCTAAACCGCGACGCACATTACACAGACTGAAATTGTGCTAAATATTTATTTCTAATCTTTTTTTATTTTAATATTCTCTTTTAAAAAAAGGATGCAAAAGTCTCCGACTTTTTGTCGCGAAGACAAACATTCATTTAAAAAACACCAAGCTATCCTTGCTCAAGACAAGCTTAGTGTATCTCATAAGCAATTGTTTTGCGTGGGATTAAAACCCGTACACTTTTGAGTCCATAGAGAGTTCAAGACCTAACTTAGATGTACTACAAACAATTCTATAATCTATACTTACTAATATTATAAAGAGGTAATAATATTACGTTATGACTAACAGGAGTGGAGCAGTATTGAAATATGTTTAGAAAAGGGACGCTTAATAACGTTTTTTTCGCCGCCCAACGAAGTGGGCACGGGTCAGCTAGTGTAATTAATTTCTATATGACAAAAACACATTTATTTAACAACAATACGAGCAAAGTCACTAGTTTATAAGCAATAACGTTTCTCCTATCACCCTCTTATAGTTACTACTTTACTAGTAATGAGTATTAATAGGATATGAGTCTAGAGCCATTATTCCAGCGTACTTTGTGATTCTACTTCGTAACTAAGTTAAACACGAGGCAGTAAATCCTGTTTTAGAAGATGTAATACTGACGGAGGCTTTAAAGGCAAGGGAATAAAATTAATGCTTTCCACATAATACTAAAATCTTCTACATTTTGATGTATTAACTTAACGTGGCTCTCAATGTAATTAGTAGCTATGAAAGCTTTGTATTTCATGTGGTTTATTCTACTTACCTTACGTGAAAAGAGCCAGAAAGAATAAGGGTACGTTTACCAAGAAAATATAAGAGTCGCAGTGCAAAATGAAAATATCTAAGAACAGTATCTGTACCGTTAATTGATTGGTATAGGGTTCTTCATCATAACATCCCATTAATGTCCTACTGCAGGGACGGGCCTCCTCCCGTGACGGAGGGATACTTGGCCTACTAATACCACGCTGGCCAGACGGATTGGTATAGGGTTTAATTTCAAGTTTTTCTTTTTTTATTTCGTAAAGATAATATTCACGGATAGTCCCTTAGTCGATCATTTCTCGACTGCCATGCCGTTTAAGATCTATATTCTCCTTCTCTATAAAATAATACAATCCTTAAACAATAGCCTTAAAAATCTATAGAAATTAAGAAAGAGTTCTTAATTGAAAAGCTAAAGGCGCCTATCAAGGTGACCCGATTACTATTCAATGGCACAATGGAAGTATCAGAACAGAAGCCGTGCTATGAAATCGCAATTCTTGAAAATATGGTATTGTAATGTTGTTTTTAATTGGTAAAGCAGATTTAAACTCCAAAGCTTCTTGAATAAGTTCATTCATTATAAAATCATTCTATTCTATAAATGAATAGAATGAGAGAAATAATAATTTTATACTAAATAAATAATAAATATACAGTTTAAAACAATACTTAAAATGAAAACCTAACATAATATTAACATTAGGTACAGGCAAACCACTATGACCATGACTCTCCTTTATTGCCATTTTGCCGAAACCAAGACATCTCTGCTATTTTGTAATGTAAGCTTAGTATTCTTTTATCACATACATACTACGTTGTTGTTATACTATTAATCAGCATAACAGCTCATTAATGTCCCACTGCAGGGACGGGCCTCCTCCCGTGACGGAGGAATACTTGGCATACTAATACCACGCTGGCCAGACGGATTGGTATAGGGTTTAATTTCAAGTTTTCCTTCTTTTTATTTCGTAAAGATAATATTCACGTATAGTCTCTTAGTCGGTTTTTACGACACCCATGGGATGAGATGGCGTGGTGACACTGTATTCTTACTCCGTCACCACAAGCTTAGTATTCTTTTACCATAGCAGAATACCATAATACATACATACGACGAGTATAAGACAAAACATGTTCATCATAATTTACATAATATCAATTAATGGAGGTCCACTGCTGTACATAGACCGCCTCTACATATTAGGTCTTTACCTATGAAATTGCCGTTTTGTATGAAGATTTTATCAGAAGTTTGAATTTTCATAATTTTTACCGTTTTTTTGGATTTTTCAATAGTTACTAAACATCATAACAGCCCATTAATGTCTCACTGCAGGAACGGGCCTCCTCCCGTGACGGAGGGTTACTTGGCCTACTAATACCTACTACTACTACTAGAGTTACTAAACATAATTTTTTTTATAATATTTATTTATTTAAACAAACATTTGTTACAATGATTTACAATAGCATATTCCTTATAAATTATGTAGACTTACAATAACATTATTCTCTCTGAACCCCACACTAGGATTACCCTGTGTCGTGGGTGTTCAGTCTCTTCCCAAGTTGAAAACAAAATAACTGCAAACTACATGTTAATATTCTAAGGTATAATTTTAGACAATTTTAGAGAATTTTAGACTACAAAAAAGAAAAAAAAGAAGATAAAACAAATCAAACAATATTAACAAAAGATAAGGCAAAAATTTGTGTGTGTTTATTCGTGTGTGTGTGTGTGGGTGTGTGTGTGTGTGTGAGTGTGTGTATGTGTGTATTCATGTGTGTGTATAGTGTTAGTATACTAAATTAAAGTGATGTGTGCATTAGGTCTTCAGTTTGTGAGTAGTTTTTCGTCTGTAGCCACCGGTTTATAGTATCTTTACAGCGGAAACGAGTCATGACTACTATGTTTTTATTTATTTTGTATAATTTAGAGTAAAGATAGGGCCCATAGAATCTAAATGATCTTCGCGCGAATTCGGAGTGTATCACAGGGCGATCCCACTTCAGTGATCTATGCGATTGGCGTGCTTCTTCTTTAGCGTGCCTATGGAATCGAAGCAACGTCCATATAATAAATAGTTGTCTCACGCGAAGATGACCACACTCGGAATATAGACAGTCAGTAGGATAACGCCAAGGCCTATTGTATGCTATTTTTAAGATAGCTCGCTGTGCTCGCTCTACCTTTATGAGGTGTGTTTTATCTATGGTTCCCCAGGCTGTCACGCAATAACTCAGAATTGAGTTACAGAGGCTAAGATACACGAGTCTTACTACTTTAGGGTCCGATATCGATTTTAGTTTTTTAAATATGTGTGACAGTTTTCTAACACGGTTTACAAGAGCTTCAATTTGATTTTTCCAAGACAGTTTTGCGTCAATTAAGATTCCTAAATATTTAACATAAGGCACCTGCTCAAGAGGTCCACAGTTGCATATGTGTGTTTTGTTTCTAATTTTGGTACATGTATGGAGAATAATTTCAAGCGGTGTTTTAGGTGTAGATCTAATAGATCTACTAAAAGTAATAGTTTTGGATTTACTTATATTGACGGTCACTAGGTTATTATGCAGCCAGTTAGATATTTTCATGAGCTCTTTATGACATACGCCAACGACATCGTTCCATGTTTTAGCATGAAAAACGATAGCAGTGTCGTCTGCAAAAGTGAAAATACGAGCATTATGTAGCTTTAGGGTGCATAAGTCGTTGATGTATACCAGAAAAAGCGTAGGACCCAATATACTGCCTTGTGGTACGCCGTAGGAGCTTTCAACATAGTCACTCATAATAGAATGAAATTTGGTATAAGTAATGGCACACATTTAAGCTAACTATTGTGTTTAATACAAAGAAAAAAGAGTATTAGGATAGAAGTTACAATTAAACAAATGGGAAAATTCACATCTATCTCTGCATCACCCAAGGTTGACTGGAAGAAAATGTCTTAGGCATTAAGTCCGCCTTTATACAAATGTATTTAAAGTGTTAAATAAATAAAATTCGCTGATTAAATTGGACCCATGTTCACAGGCTTATTATTATAATTTAAATAAGCTATGTTGGGAGTTTTCCTGCGTGATCGTATCAGAAACGAAGAGATCCGCAGGAGAACTAAAGTGACCGACATAGCGCTCAGGATTGCCCGGTTAAAGTGGCGGTGGGCAGGGCACATAGCACGGAGAACAGATAGCCGATGGGGCAGAAAAGTTCTCGAATGGCGACCGCGCACCGGAAGGCGCAGGGTGGGGAGACGCCTGACGTCCATAGGCTGATATGATGATGATGAAATAATAATAATCTTTTGTTAGATGTTGGTTATATCCTATATTTCTTAAATAATTAAAATAATTTAAACAATATATGTTTTGAAAGAATGTAGAGGCTAAAGACTGCGCAGAAATAAAACGGCAATTTCATGGGTAAAGACCTATTAAAACAAGACACAAATCATTTTTTTAAAACAAACCCAAAAATCTATTTAAAATGTAAGTAAAGCCACATAACAGCTTAAAGTACAAGAATATTAAATTTTCTACGTTCCTGTCATTACAAAGTTGTTCACGTTCAAAGTTTAGTTTACCTTCGTACAGCACCACGAGATATTAATATTATGAAAAGCAGAACTGTGCACTAACTTCTGTCAGCAAATAGACGAGTTCGAGTAGGTTATAGGTGCACTTTCTTTATACTTTATTCATTCCAAGCATACACTTTATTTTTGGTTGGATATAATTATGACAGTAAAGACTGCGTTTTGTGTACATTACGTAGTTACTTTCAATTGTATACGCTGTTGTAAATTAGAGAATAATAAAATCAAGTTTCAAATAATTTTCCGTGTGGTGGCGAAGTAAGAATACAATATGTCACCACCCCATCTCATCCTATGGGTGTCGTAAAAACCGACTAGGGGACTTACCGTAAATATTATCTTTACCAAGTAAAAATGAAGGAAAACTTGAAATTAAACCCTATACCAATCCGTCTGGCCAGCATGGTTTTAGTAGGCCGAGTATCCCTCCGTCACGGGAAAAGGCCCGTCCCTGCAGTGGGAGATTAATGGGCTGTTATGATGATTTTCATAAGCGCCAATTATTATTGGATTTTGAGATACCATAGCTTGTAATTGCATGGCATATAGCTTGTAAGTAGTGTTGTAAAACATGAACCATTACAACTTTACGTTCATATCTGTATTGTATTTCACACATCGTTGTAGGTGTTATTATAAGAGCACATAAACATTGACGGGGGACGTTTTATGTCTGCGCAGGCGACTGTCTGATTGCCAACATCAAGTTGACGCCCGGGGTTACTAGTGTTAAATATTTTGATGTAGTTAATGTCAAACAGATATATCGTATTGAGTATGTCGTTAATATTATGCCCGATTTACACATCGACAAGTACAGTGGCAAGTTAAGTAGTATTTTAAGATTAAGTTGATTTAAATAGATCTCTATCCTATTTTTTGACGAGTTAAGTACGAAGTAGCCCTCTCTCTCGCGTCGCGCCAACTTGCCAAAAAATAGGATGGAGATCTATTTAAATCAACATAATCAGCAACTTACTACTTAACTCGCTACTGTACTTGTCGATGTGTAAATCGGGCTTTATAGACACTATAGAAGTAGGTAATTAGTTTGATCTAGGTGTATGCTATTAGTGTTGTCATGATTTGTAGGGTTGTTATAAACTAGTCTTATGTGGTGAATACATTAGATTAATTATAGAGCTTTCATTATCTTCAATCCAATTTCATATTTTAGGGTTTTAACGATAAGTTTTCTTAGAGAGAGAGGTGGTATTTTAGGTACTTAACTAAAAGTGTACAATAAATAAATAATAAAAAAATAAATATTACTCACACATTCACACAACGCCATCTAGTCCCAAACTAAGCAGAGCTTGTACTATGGATACTAGACAACAGATAAACATACTTAAATACTTTTTTTTGTAAATACATACATATTATACATAGAAAACACCTAGACCAATACAAACAATCATGTTCATGCACACAAAGATTTGCATTGAGCGGGAACCCAACCCAAGACCTCTACTTATCAGCCACTGTCATGACCACTACGACAATTTTTAATCTGGTGAGTAGTTACTTAAAGCAACATGAAGTAATGTAATGCCCGATTTACCAAAAAATCTTTTGGCAAAATTGCCAAAAAATAGGATGGGGATCTATTTAAATCGAGTTAATCAACAACTTACTACTTAACTCGCTACTGTACTTGTCGATGTGTAAATCGGGCTTTAGTAGAAGAGTGCGGTTGTCGCGTCGGAGGCGTGCGGTACTACACTCACAACTTTCCTAGAACCCAACACAACGTGTAACAACCTATTGTTGTACCTACTCTAAACTAAATGATTTTACTCAACAAATAGTTTCAACTCTACTATTGCCGGTGGCAGTTTCATTTTACAACGTATGGACTTTCTAAACATATACAAATTAATATTTATTAAATTTTTAAAGTAACTAAATACATAAATATGTCATTTTATTTATAACTAAAGGTTTATCTGTAGGTTTAATGTCAATTTTCATCCTTTCTTTTATATAGAGACTAGTTGATGCCCGCGGCTTCACCCACCTTGTATATATAGCTTAAATGGTAATCTACACCCTAAACTACTTACATCCCAAATTTTATTAAAATCTATTCAGTAGTTTGCGTGAAAGAGTAACAAACATTCATCCATCCATCCTCACAAACTTTCGCATTTATTATTATAAATAAATAATAAATAAAAAAATAAAAATCTGTTTATTTCTGTAAATCTTATATCTAGACAATTATGAGTCTTCCCGTTGAGTAATCGAAAGATACTCGTGTTGGGAATGACCCGCCACTTCTCTTAATAATTCTAATAGATTACAAAAATTGTGGTTGTGCGTGTGTTTGAGTGTGTGCATAGCTTTGTGTGTAGGAGGGTGTGTGTGTGTATGTATATGTGAGTGTTTGTATATGTTAGTGTGTGTTTGAGTGTATGTATATGTGTGTGTGTGTGTGCGTATATGTATGTGAGTGAACGTTTGGTGGACTGTATGTGTCTCATCCTGTTAACTTACTTTGCAGCGCTTTGCAATGATGGTGATTAGGCTATTAGGCAATTCTGGTTAAAAGACTTTCAACTTCGTCGTAATTAAGCGTTGATAAAAATTGTATTACTAAGCTTTTACACACGTATAACTGTTTAGGATATATACTGATAATTTTGTTTATTTTATTATAAATAAAGGCAGACTGGCATGCGTACTGTCTTCTAGCGAAGACAGTACGTACCGTAGGAGAAGTAGCAACAATGTCATTTCTTCTCTTTTTTAGTAACTCTTCTTTAAATGGCAATGTTTTATGACAGTTAAGAATTAAATGAAGTATAACTTACGAACTGAGAGCAGTTTACACATCTGATATAGGCTGTACGTTGAGAATCTATACGGTTTAAAGTACATAACCTTTAAGAGAGATCTCTGTGCCCTTTCCAAATGTATGAAATGGGTCTTGTCAGTCCCACCCCAGATTGGAATACAGTAGGAGATGACGGATTGGGCCAGGGCTATGTAAATTTTGTTCAAGAGCGTGCTAGACATTACATATCGAAGTGTCTTGAAGACCCAGATAAGTTTTCGGATACGGCTTATAACAGCATCTATTTGTGAATGCCAATTTAATTTTTGGTCAACAATAACTCCTAGATATTTTGTTTGCCTTTCTTTAGTGATAACAGGACATTCGCAAGGAGTTATGCCAGGATTTAGGCAGTTATGGATTTTAATGCCTAGGTTTGTCACTGGCTGCGAAGTTATGTAGGGAGAAAAACAAATATAGCACGTTTTCTGGATGTTAAGGGTTAAGAGATTCTCTCTTAGCCATTTCGATATACATGTTAGTCCTTTTGTAGCCAGTTCATGTACGGCAGGCCATGTCTTGGCAGTAAAAACGACCGCAGTATTATTAGGATCTGTGAAATTTTCTTTAGGCAATTTTGACAAAACTCATGAGAAAAGATTAGAAAATAGGGAAGTGACACCACGTATAACATATTTTGTAATACTTGGCCTGCGGCAATCAAACGGAGATAAAAAAAACATAGAGATCCAAAATAACAATAACAAAAATGAAAAAATTAAAGTAAATGCCATTAATTTATTGACTTAAGAAACATTACTATTAAGATAATGGCAATTGTAAAAATAGACGTATTAATGTATCATCTTAGTAGGTGGTTAATAATGCAGATCTCATTCCTTTTACTTCTGATTACTCTCACTAACTTCAGATCCACTGGGGAAATACTCGCTAAATATAACTCTCTCGAAATCGGCAAGCTCTTAAGATGACTGCTTTCCTAGATCGAAACACCTTAAGGCGCATTTAAATTAAATCGTCTGTATTCTCGTTACATAATTAACTGATACTCAATATTATTATAAGAATGACTGGTTAAGGCTTCGATACTTCGGACTTACAGTACTATAGGTTCACTGTAATTGTTTATGTTATATTAATTGTTAAGCGTGGGTCGCTTCGCAGTCGGCGGCGGTGTTTCGCTTCTCATACATCACAACTCTGACACGCGATTCAATTAAAGTTTCAACTGACAGAGACTGGTCATACGTATAAAATTCATAAAACTCGATTTAGCACCGTTCTTCATGCAGCATTCTGCACGGTTCTCACTCATTGCTATAAAACTGTCAGACATTTTAATTTGGATAGTTGAACATTTTTAACTTTCATATCCTTACTGTTAAATCTTTTGAAATGAAAATGGACTGTTTTGTGAGTTATTTTTATAGTGGCTACTAATAAATATTGTGTGATTGTTTGTTGTTCTATGTACACATGAGCCAAGTAAGTATATTTTTTGTGCTTTAAAGAGTGGGAATAAGTTGTTTGACAATTAATTATTGTGCTTTATAGATATAGTTTATTTAAGACTTTGGATTAGTGGTTATAGTCTATGGCTGCTACGCAGAGTTTCTCGAGTTCGATTTCCAGATGCTTTTCTACTTACTTACTATTACGGAAATATTATTTTCCGTTTATATGCTATGAGAGCTGAGCAAGCAGTTCACTTTATAGTTAAGGCCGAACCTAGTCGCATCATACCTTGTCCGTCTGCCATACCCCAATAAATCTATGTTTGTAAATTTGAAAAACAATACTTATCAATAATAATGAAGGAAGTATGTTCTTCTTCTTCTCAGCCGTTTCGCTCTTGGTAGAGCAGTCGTGGTTACGAAGAGGCGGCGGCGTTGGTGTTAGTGGCGGACCCAGCTTTTTTCACGATCTCCCGCGATCTCTCTCTGTTTGCAGACTGTCTGGCGCAGTCTGACACGTCGCTCCCCACTGCGGATTTAACCTGATCAGTCCATCGCATAGGTCACCACCTTTCCTTGCACAACTAGCCGTTGTTCTATAGAGCCGTTATTACGTCTAGAGGTATGGCCAAAGTACTGAAGAAAGTAGCACATGTTTTAAATTAAGCGTTGTATACTTAAAATGTTCTAGCTAGTTATCATGTAACGTTAACGTTTCATCCCGGCAGAGGGCGCTGTAGAATCTAGTATAGATTTATTATCTATTAGTGGCCGGTATTTACGAGGCGCTAGTAGGCAAGTTATAGGTCGATTCGATTAGTTCGATACAGAGTTTACGTTACGTGTTCACGTCAGCTGAGAGTCTCTTGTATTTAGCTGCCACGTGTTTATACTAACTATTTATATTGTACTTAACTCATTTATAGTTCGATTACTTGTGATGTCACCGTACCTGATAGCTGTTTAGTGTGTTTTATATCTCGTTGTTAACATGTTGTTATTTTGTTATTACTACTGCATTGCGAATCGAAGCTCGGAGTTATTCAGGATTTTAATGTACTGGAAGTTTTCGATACCAAAATTAGTGTTTCTGTAAAAGATACATATGAGGAACTGTAGGGATGTTTTTGGGTAGATTCAGGTTACAAATATAAAGCTAGAGCAGGAATTTAACGAGAACGTATGTAGTTAAAAAACAACTAAAAATAAAAATTGAACTCTCTTTAGGCAAGTTCCAGATAGTATTATTACACCTATCTGAAAACTTTTACTGAATCATTAAACGAAAACAGTTTTCCAATTACTATTAGTAACTTGTCAATTTGATGCATAAAATACAAATTAATTTAGCTGTTACAGTTTCAATTAATTCTATTTGTAGAATTTTAATTTATTTTCAACAAAGGCTTTAAATAAAAAATAAAACAACTTTGTAAACACATTTGACAAGTTTAAGACAATATACGAAAACTTTCTTCGTATTTACGAAGTCGAACTAAGGGTCGTAGCACATATAACGTAACGTAAACGAATCGGATCACCTCGCTTTTTTCCTCGGTGTCAAACGTCAAAAATCCGATTACGTTACGATTACGATTAGTGTGCGTTGCAGTAAGGTGTTTCATACAAAATATAATACTGACCGGCTCGAGTTGATACGCTGCCGATCCTACGACCCTAAGGCTACTCACTTACGAGTAAGTAGTTGACGAAGAAATATGTCCAAAATAGACATATCAAATAATAAAAGGACTTTAAAACATTTCTTCGAATTTTATTTTTTATTTTATTTATTTATTTAATGCACAAAACACATTACAATCAAAAAATACAATCAACTTAATACTAAACATTTAGATCTAGATTGTAACGTAACACTATGTGCATACTTACGAAATCACAATGAAAATCTTATACTAAAAATTAAAAAAGATGAAAGTAAAAAGTAAAATACGCGAAAGCACAATACATCAAATGACGTATCACGGGTTTAAATATAAGTGCACAATTTACGATGGAGAATGCCCTTAACAATGGAAATAAATTGGCGAAGGCTGTGATTAAATATGTCAATAATTTTGTGATTGCTCCTTGCCATCTCGTTATATTGACGAGCCATCCTGGTCAGAGGGTTGTAATAAGAAATATTGTTTTTATAAATTTGTAGGGAAAAGAGATTAATTTCGTTCGATCTACGAGCGCTAAATGTGATGTTAAAGCATATGTGGGAAAGTAATTCGGGAGAGTCTACAATTGAGTGAGTAATTTTATAGAGATAAGTTAAATCTGAACATATGCGTCTGGTCTCTAGTGGCTGAACTGCAAATTTAAGAAGTCTATCGCGATAATTTAAGCTTGACCTGCCGGGTTTTATGCGATAACATAGAATTCGGAGAAATCTTTTCTGGATTCGTTCTATTTCATCGATATGCACCCTATAGTTCGGTGACCATATAGGGCTACCATATTCCAGTATACTTCTCACGAGGGTGAAGTATAAGTATAAGGTGCTGCGGGGATTTTTAAAACCTATAGTCGATCTCAAAACAAAACCTAAAAGACTGTTTGCTTTGGCTGTTATATGAGCATAGTGCGCACAGAATGACAGCTTGTCATCAAACAAGATACCCAAGTCTTTTGCAACGTAAGATCTGATCATTAGTTGGCTTTCCATGTAGTAGTCCCCAGTGGCGAAGGGTGGATTTTTATAAAAGGGAAGCCGAAGTTCCGTGGACTTCCGTTCTATTTTATATTCTGTAGTTCATAGGTATTCGTGAGAAAATGTTTCGATTTTAGTTGTCCCGAACTCATGTGAAAAGTTATACAAAACAAATACGAAAATGTTTCTCTGTTTGAAAGATTTCTTTGATCAATTAGATTAATTGTTTATATTGCTATATCCTAAATCAATCTACATACTTACTTACTTTTAGAATCTGAGAATACTGCCTGTAAGCCACTTACTTACACGTATCGAAATGAGATAATTGTATTAAAATGTTTCGTAAATCCACAGCGCCGGCGCGCCCCAAAGTGCGCCAATAAATCCAAACAGCGCGCGTTTCTTATATTCATAATTTAATTTCGAGAATGATGTTTTATCACACAACACAAACATAATAGGATAGACAATTATCTAACACTATTAACGTGTCCCATAAAACAACAAACTATTAAATCTGCTGATAAATAATACAAACAAGTACTTACAAAAATATTCCATAGGATCCCAACCCAACGCACTACGACAAAAATAAAGTCAACCAATGCACAACACTTAATACACAAACATAAATAATTAAACATACTAATTTTTACTAAAACAAGAAAGCGAATTTTAATATAACCTATTTGCAGAAAATAAATAATTCTGTTTTTTCTTCTAATGGTCCTATCGTTTACCGATGATTCTGCCAAATTCAAGATGGAGAGAATAAATAAAATAAAAACAAATAAATATAATTAAAAGCTGAAAATTCAGAAGAAAATCTGATTTCTATTAGATTTAAATAGGTAATTGATAAAAATAAAAAGGAATGTCAATGGCAAATTAAGTAACGTGAAATGAAACTTCGTTTGAATTGGTCGGTCCACTGGTTGCAATAGTGCTTTCTCGCTCTCGCAATGTTGTAGTTGTATCTTTTATCCTTTTCAATAAGCCGGTGGCCACCGGCTTATAGGGTACCTTAGATCGATGAAGACAAAGTGTCAACGTTTTGCACGTGACCGTACGATTTCCATACATTCTGTTGTACTGAATTCCTAATTTCGAGACCGGCTTACCGCCGCCTCGCGCATGCGCGCTTTACTCTCTGACTGAGCCATAACAATTTGTTAGTTGACAACCTTTACTAAATGGCGTTATGAGTACGTAAATAATTATATAGAAAATTACTAATACTATAATTATGTATTATTATTGCGATTTACGTAAGAGAATATTTTTTTATTTTACTTATATTATTTTGTATTGAGTGGATGTTGCGTCATTGATTTATAATTGATTAATAGGCAATGCTAGGCGGTTTTTGCAAAGGTAAGCCGGTAGGAATCGAGTTATATGGACACTTCGCCACTAGTAGTCCCATATAATTTTATTGCGTTTATTAGAAAAGGATATGACAAAACATTTCTCTGTATTTAAACACATGTAGTTGGATTTACACCATTTAGATACAGTATCAATATCGCGTTGTAAGGCCAAACAGTCAGTTGAGGTAGAAATGGAAGTAAAGATTTTAAGGTCGTCTGCATATAGGAGACAGTTACAAGACAATTTTTGAATGAGATCATTAATAAAGACTACGAAAAATAAAGGCCCCAAATGAGAACCCTGAGGAACTCCAGACGTCACTTCTATGGGTGTAGAGATAAAACCTTTCAATGTAACCAACTGAGTTCTGGAGTCAAGGTATGAGCAAATCCATCTGTATAAGCTACCGTGGATACCGTATGATGCCAACTTATGACAGAGCAGATGGTGATTGACTTTGTCAAACGCCTTCGAGAAATCAGTGTAAACAGAGTCAACTTGACCACCAACGGCGAACGCTTGACAAAGATAGTTTTTGTATTCAAGCAGGTTAGTGACCGTTGACCTGTTTTTAACAAAACCATGTTGCTTATCTGAGAGAATTGGCTTAAAATGACTATACAAATGAGTATACACCACTGACTCAAATATTTTGGCAAGACAAGACAAAATACTAATCGGTCTATAGTTCTTGCAGTTTGACTTATCGCCGCTTTTGTAAATCGGTATGATGTAGGCGGTTTTCCAACGCTTAGGAAACGCACCACTGCTCAAGGATTTATTAAAAATAATGCATAGTGGAATTGACAACTCCTTTCCGCAGCACCTAATAAAAGAAGGAGGCAAGAGATCAGGGCCTGCCCCCTTATTCACATCTAGACTTTTTATTTTACACTCGATATCGCTGACCGTAATAGAAAACCCGGATAATGTATCGACAAAAGCATTATTTATAATGCTTGACAGGCCAGAACAAGGATCAAAATTATTGAGTTTACTGTCAAAGACCGAACCAAAGTAACGAGAGAAAAGCTCACAGATCCCTCGTCCATCCGATTCTAAAGTGTTTTCGAAACACATGGTGTTAGGTACTGAAATCTGACCCTTACGATTGTTCACAAATCGCCAGAAAGACTTTATGTCCTTCACCAAAGAGTCCTCAACGGCTGAGATATATTTGTCATAACAAATTTTAGTAAGAGATTTGCATCTCTCACGAAGCAGAGAAAAAACATCGTAATCGCGTGGGTTCCCGAACCTTTTAAATCGTTTATGATAAGAATTTTTTTCTTCATTACACTTAATTAAGGATTTGCTGTACCAAATTGGATAAGATTTAAATTTACGGGAAGAAGTCGGCGTGTGTCTTTTTATTATTTCAAATAATATATTATAAAAGGCGTCAGTGCATTCATCAATGCACGCGGATACAGACAAATATTCCCAAATGACTCTTTGTTTGTCCTTATGTATGTAATTCCTATTTTCGTATTAGGAGTCGGCAGCCCTTTGAGTAACCTTCGCAAACAGTATAAATACGGTTTGGTTATTTGCAATTAATATGTTTTCTTGGTACAAGCTTCTTGTTTACTCTGTCCTAAAACAACATTTTCAATATTTGGTCTTTGCAGGGGTACATTGCTATCGCTTTTCTCTTTGCCCGCAAGATCTTATTATGCAAACTGTTCGACATTTGTGGTACTTGCTTCGGATACAATGTACGTGAACGGGGTGCAAAAGTATTATTCTAATAACTATACCTACTTATTTTAAGACCACCCGCCATTGTTTTTCATGTGTATTTATTTACATGTGTCTCTTTGTTTGTGTTTATATGAAAAGGATAATGTTAAACTATTTATAAAAGTATCAATAAGAGAAATAGATATACGTGATTTAAGATGTATCATTATATATTTTGTGTGTACCAAGTAGAAATAAATTAGATTATTATCCCACTTCTGCAAGTGTTGTATTGTAATATCAGAGATGTAAAATACGTATAATGTGTATTGTCTTAGCAGGGCTGTCCCTTAAGTGTGATATTAAAAGCATTTTATGATGACTTTGATACAGCTTTTTAATCATAGAGGTTGTCTAAGTGTGACTTGAGCATGCAGGTTGGGCAGCCTTTTTACTTTGTTGACCAAAACTCCACGAAAAAGACGGAAACCCACTTTGCTTTAAAAAGTTGTGTTACTTTTGTTTTGACGATTGTTCTTTATTATTTCTTTATTCCAGAATTAATGGATTTTCTTTCTTTCTTTTTCTTTCTTATTATCATCCACCTATTTACCTATTTCTTAACTTTAGAAAATGCTACTTATCTATAAAAAAATTGATACCAAATGGTTGTTTAATAATCTGTAATGTTTTCAAAGAAAATGTTACCAGGAAGCTTTATTCTACAGATACATAAGTATGTACTTCCCTTTGTGATTGTTAAGGCATATGTTTATTTTCCCTTCATAAATCTTAAGTACAAATACAGTCCCTCGTTGCTTCTGCTTGTTTATATTGTGAACCGAAATTGTCTACAATAAACATTATATAACAAACATGCATTATGTATGTTCATTTATTTTATTTTAATTGTTTGTTTTGTAATATGTATAGAGAAATAAATATCTGGTCTGTTGTCTGGTAAATAACAAAAAAACTGATGGGTAATGAAGGCACTGACACAAGAAGGAATGAGTATGGTGGGGTTAAGTTTGAAAGAGGCCTATGCCTAACAGTAAATGTCCATAATTGATATTGTATTCCTGTCCAGACTTTTTTGTATATAATGGCAGAGAAAGGGTGTTGCCTTTTGGGCTAAAAAGTATACCTATGCCTATGAACTGCTCGACATAGGTCTCCTTCAAATATTACTTCTTTTCGCAATTCTTTATTTCTCTTATCCATCGGTTTCTTCATCCTTAAACCACCACCGATTTATTAAATAATACAAAATATACTACACAAAGTCATCGAAAACAGTATTCATTATTATAATGAGTCGAGTACAATAATTAAATTCGCATTATTTTCAAGAGATAAAAATATATTCAACTGAAAGTGCATGGTGAATATACGTACTTATCATTACGGCAGGCATCATTAAAATTATAATAATTAAACATGCACGCTTGGAACATGCCAAATGAGAACTGCCACTCTATAATAAAAGCTTTAATGAAAACCATAACAGAAACTGATTTCAATTTATGCGTTACGCACGCAAACTATAATATTAAATTAAGAAACTAATGAGCTCTTACCGCATTTCAGGTTTGGTTACATGACGAATTCAATTTAATACGCGTATTTAACACGGTGAGCGCAAAATATTGTATTGTTAATCGACTTCCAGCGAAATTCCATTTCATCTGAGAAGACCGGCTCTTTAATGGAATAGGTAAAGGCAGACTTTGTTATGATTACTCTTTACTTACACCACTAAAGCTGAACTAATATTAGAATGAAGCATAACTGTATACGAAGTTTTCATATCTGTAATAACACTAAACGATGTGGTTAAACATAATAGTCCGCAGTTTTGTTACTATTTAAAGTTGAAAGAAGAATAAGAAGCATACAATCGTATCTGCTAACCAGCTTTAGCAATGATAAAACATAGTCAACATACCTAATCCTATCATAGATCAGACATGATCGAACAAAGCAATTAACAACAATAAATAAAACAAAGAGAAACAATAAAAAATAAACATCAACAAAACAAAATATATTATTGTTTTTTGTTTGATTAATCGAGCTTTCATTTCATACTAATTACTATTTTATTTCCAAACTTTCTCATGGAATGTTTCGTAACATCGGTATTTCAAAGAGGCATACCAAATGCATCTATATCGATGACTTTATACTGAATAATGAGAGTTTATATTATCTTAAACGGGACAATTAAGATTAGTTGTTTAAGTGGCCGTAATGTCATTGCCAGCAGTCCGTTTACAAGACAAGGGCAACTAAGCGTCGTGGCTATCTTTATGTATATTTACATATGGGTGCACGACTTATAACATCTTATTTGGAAGCTGATGATTCACTTTTAGAATTTTTTTTATGAATAAATTTAATTAATGCAGCCTAATTGTTTGATTTGGTCAAACAAATTGGTTCTTACGTTTGGTTTGGGTTACATTATTATTATGTAGTTACAGTCAGCATCCTTTAGGACTGATTTATTGTGTTTTTTTAGATTTAAAGGTGAAATTTCGTCACTAGTGTATGTTTATCCATTGTACCAGCTCTGCTTAGTTTGGAACTGCAAGGTGTAACTGTGTCTGCATTACAATAATAGTATTTAGTTAGATATAATTTTTTAATGTATTTCTCTTCTTTTAATTAAAAACATGCCTTATATGAATATAGGAGGTTGTTTTTAGTATTAAATACCAAAATGTACAAAAAACTTTATACATCGAGATTGTTGCCGGAAAATGATTAACTTAGTAAGTCAGTCCTTGGCCTGGTAGTATTCTTACGTGCGTGAAACATTTATTATTTAGAGTATAGCTATTTACTTATTGTCGAGCTAACGAGAGGTTCGCGTGACTTACAATGTTTGTTGAGAGCAGTCGCATCTTGAATGTCTCACGGGAAATACTCGACTGAAGCAAACTACTGCCTTGTTTTTGCTTTCAGTTGTTTAAAGATCCGAAAAGACGAAAGACAATGGAAAAAAAATTATACTCGAGGCGGGAATCGGACGCGCATCTCTGGACTATATGCGTCCAGCGCCATGACCTCTAGGCCACCCGACTCGACTACCAAATTTAACCATTGCTTTATACGGCGCCGGGCCGCAATTTAGAACTCAAATGTAGAACGCCATCTAGGCGCGACTGTTTCAAGATCTTTTTAGATGCAAACTAAAGAGTCGACGACTCATCCTTTTTAGCTAGGCGTTTTAATTAAGTTACGGGAAGCTGTTGAATGAAAGAGGTGTATGGTCGCACTAGGTGCATATGTTTGAAAGAGACCCTTAGCCGCCATAAAATTTTTAGCTGATGATGATTATTATGAACTAATCTTTTAATATAACTAACTAATATTCAATATAAGTAACTGCATAGAACTCATTCAGTGTTTGAAATAAAGTTGGTATATAATAGCAGTAGTAATAATGTCCTAGTAAATTAACCATATATGATTCAATGGCACATGACATCAAAGAGCAGTCATAGGAATTTAAAATTATAACAACAAACACACAATACTCCATTAAGAAAGTTAATGGACTATGAAATATAAAACAAATAAAAATGATGTCCTCTTTTCATTGGTAAAAAGATATAACAAGACGTTATTTCCAACAGAAACATTCATAAGTCGATAAAAGCCCACGTTTTGCTGATATGTTGTTTCACGACTTTCACGATAGTGTTGAAAAAAAGACGAAGTGATTGGATGATTTTCCTCGTAACCGCCGAGCAAAAAATAACGAAAGCTATTCAAAAAATTGGATCGTTAAATTTTTTAGAGTTGCAAAGTGCCGAGTCGACAGACTACATGCATGCTACGGTACCGCGTTAAATGCTTTTTCACGAGCAATATTTTACAGGACATAGGATTATTGCGAATATCCTCACTCTGTCTGCTCTTCGTATGGCTTTGCGACGAATAAAAGTGTTTTAGTACTTTTGACTTTGCTCTCTACGTTCAAACTTCACAATAATTCAATGAAACTAAACGTTTTGTCTGTATACTGTAGTTCTTTTCAATTCCGGGGCTATATGTTAAGCTCTGTCTAAAAAAAAACAACAATAAAGGAAGACAAAGTACTTTCGTCATTTAGAATTTCTGCCTGTGTGTAGTCGTAATATTTGTAGTCTTTGGATGGTATGCAGAGGTTTCGAATTCGATTCCTGTTTAATGTAGTACATGTTGTGTGTATGTACATTAATTTCTGTATTGGTCTAAGTGTTATCTGTGTAAAATACGTCTAAAAACGTATCTGTACGTATTATGACTAGATACGAGTAGCGTTGTGTTCCTCACACATAAATATTGAATTGTTATTGATAGAAAATGATACTCAATGCAATGATAATACCACATAACGGCATGGTACCATCCATGCCAGCTATATATTATGCTACGCCAGAGGATGTTATTGGGCCTTAACCATTGATAAAAAATTCTCTGAATGTTTTTATTTAAAATTAAAGTTATTTGATAGCAGATACAGCTACTTTTCTGAAAAGTCAAGAGAATTTTTTACTGTACATGATTTTTTTTTAAAGATGGAGTCGCTTGTAGTAATATTATAATTAAACAGTGTCGGCATCGGTGGGTGGTCAACTCGTCGTAACCATTATAGCTACAATAAGCACAAGCATTAATTTAAAATAAGTAGTTTTGTTGTAGAACCAATCTTATTATTGACCTTATGGTCAAATAAATTCACAAGATTAAGTTATACAATACACGTAATTGTGACTAAGTTATATCTAATAGTACGTAAAAGGTCAGAGAAGAATACGGTTCCTAGTTATTGTTAAATTTTACTTTTATGGTGCTGGCAAACGAGCGAGCATTGTGGCACAGCATCGATTTAACAATGCAATATCGCAAACGAAAATAGCCAAAGTTGATTGCGCTTTAGAACGATACCAATATTCTTTCCACGCTGCATTATTACTAGCTTGTATTACTTGTGTAGGAGGCGAATTTCTCTTGTTAACCTCTTGTACCAAGTCGCCTCGCTTAATCTAGAGTATTTTGAATAAATTCGAGCAACGAGGCCATTGAGATTGTCGGCACGGCTCACGATGTTACCTCGTCTGAAACATGCAAATGAAGACATGACGCCGCCCGTCAGCGAGATGTTTATACCTACTCTAGGGACGGGAGCGAGACCAGATGTTAACACTAGTGTCGTGTTATCGCCCTCGCCACCGTCTTAAACACGTTTTACGTAACGCCGAGCACTCGATAGCTATCTACATAAATTTGCGGTTATTTGTAGTCTCATAACGGTGTAATTTGCGGGAACAATGTCCCAAGTGCTCCCATTCGTTTAGGTTGTATTCAAGCAATATAATCAAGAGTTAACGGGGGTGAACAATTTTGATGGTTCTATCTATAAAGCGATTTTGATAAGTGTAGACACGTTAATAAGGTTTTTTCTTTGAATATAAATTGGATCGAGATTGACAAAGTAGCGGCCGACAGTAATTTTGTTGCAAACGAGTTTGTGAGGCGTTCTCGTCGATCATCCTACTTAATTTGTATAGTCCATATTA
The DNA here is from genome assembly GCA_905475405.1 of Schrankia costaestrigalis. Classification (NCBI taxonomy): domain Eukaryota; kingdom Metazoa; phylum Arthropoda; class Insecta; order Lepidoptera; family Erebidae; genus Schrankia; species Schrankia costaestrigalis. The sequence continues at coordinate 13,162,759 of FR997827.1, forward strand.
CTTTTCTTTAAAATTTCTGCTTTATAAATAATTCCCATTTTATAAGTAAACTGCACTATATAATTATAAATGTACGGGTGTTGATTATTTGCCTTTGTCTACAGTGTAATTAAAGCTTACGAAGCGTAATGCCCACGCGCACCATTAGCTCCGCAGATTTCCTAGCACTCGATGCCTCGGTCCCTCCACCATCTATTTGCCGTGAAATAAGTGACAGCGGCGAGCAATTTATCTCATTGATCCCTTTGCATACGTCTCAGTCAATGCGCGCGTCGGGCGAAGCCAGAAGCAGGTCCCGCTTCGAATGGATTTACGGGATTTTGTAGCAACAGAATAAGGGGATGTGGGACCGTTTATGCTGAATTACTTATACATTTTGTTGGGCCCTCTGATCTTTTTCAAGTGACATTTGTTTAAGAATACAAAATATTGTGAGGACGTGAAACAATCTTGTTTTGTTGTGTTTATTTCTCACATTCGCGGCTGCTATTTTAATATTCTCGTACGGTTTTAATAACGTTGTTACATTAATACTAACATTTCAGTTACATCCTTATGAAATATATTTGTTAAGTGGCGTATGGCGTGTGGCTTCCGGCGAGGAATAGAACCTTACCGTTGTTTCCTGTGGGTTTTGCTCGGGGAGAGAAGTATAATGGAGCTTATACAAAAGCAATTTGTCGTAGTTCTTAGTTTGTTTACCTTACTTTCTATTAGTATACATTATAACAAGCTCATAAATGTCCCATGACTGAGGGTAGCTTTTCTGTACTACTGACTTTCTATACTATTTAGCTAGATTTTTCCATCCCTTGCTTTATAATTAACGCGAAAATATAATTATCGTGATTGTTTTCTTATTTTGATAGGGAATAAAGCAATTGATCAGAGGCTAAACATCTCCGTATTTAAAGAACAACTGTGATGTAATTATTCTCACACCACCACCACACGAGGATACAAAAAAATAAAAGATTCTAATGAAAGTACACTATCCAAAATAATAAAGGTAAACAGTGTAACTAAGCAAATGTAATTTTACTCCATTGCTCTAGTTGTTTCTGTTTTCTATCCACCACGGAATAATCTTTCCTTGTCTTTGCCACAATGACCATGCGGTTTTTTGTCTACCATAACTAGCGTTGTCAAAAATATCAACGAAATTCAAGTTCTCTAAATTTCCCCTGTGTATACGTAGCTTTAGTGGAACGTTGTTAAAACAAAAACCAACGTCCACGGAGTCCCAAGCCTTAAGGGTATGTACACAACGTCAATATAATTAACAGTGTTGTAAAACAACTTTCAATTGCCGTTTTTATGCTTAGAACTATATTGGTTTATATTTTTTCAAGTAATAAAACTTTACAGGATGCTCGTTTCAATTTGCTGGTTTATTAGCAGCGATAGTACTTAAGATTTTTTTTTATAATATCACGATAAATTACTCTAAATAGTTGATGATAATGTATTTATCGTCTTTGATACTAGCATAGAATCATAAATTAATTAAAAAGGCAACGATCAGTGTTCACATACCACTCCTATAACTAGATTCCACGCAGAACCAATAATTTACAGATTGGGTGGAAAGGTTTTTTGAAATGCCTACCGCGCGTACAGGAAGACGCAGATTAGGAGACAACTTATACGGTGGACACCTTTAACCTGACAAAGGTGTTCGAAGGACGATGGCCGAAGGAGGCATTTTAGAAGGAGACCTAAGGCCAGTAATGAATGACTTTTGGCTGTGATGATGATTATGACGTGCGATCAAGGCCGATATATCTAGAAACTGGCAAGCATATATTATTATTATACATTTAATTGCCTTTCTGCTTTGTGCTCTACGAGGTGCATCGCGGTCTTAGTCGATTTGCCTAAACTATTAATTCAAGCAAATTAGCAAAGAGCCAATCGCTTTGACGTTTCATTAAAGCTGGTTTGTCAAGACAGTCATTAGAAAACAAACAACAGTTAATTTATTCACGCTCATTTCTTTATCCATAGCATTTGTTGTAAACATTTATAAGTAGCTTCTAAGATAATTCTTATTCAAGACCACACAACAAGAGCCAGTGTTAATTACAAGTCATTTATCAAAATGGGCCCGTTCAGAATGGGGGCCATTTTTTATTTTCTGCAGTACTTAGTGGACGCGTCAAGTTTTCAATTATGTTAATTGAAGAGAAGTGCATTTCTTGTTAGCAACGCGTGGCGCCATCTACAGCTTTTGCTAACTGCTAATGAGTTAGGAAGTAGTACCGGTTCATTTGGGAGTCTAGTTAACTGTTTGTTATTGCAATATGTTAAATATTATGGTATTGAATGTTGCTATAAATTGTATTTAACTAATTAAGACGTACATTTGTGTAGAATTAATGATAATTATATTATTTGATCAACACTCCCCGTTCTGAGCGAATTAATTTTTCTGTCTATAAAATTCACTGGCTTAATGACCACGACACGATATAAGGTATGTATCCTGAAGAACTTCGCCCATCGTCTTGATCGATCTACTCCGTCCGTCTTCGTCATTCATCTTCTATCAAAATTTAATTTTTACAGTGTTGCCGTCAATATATTTTAAAATATAGGATTTATAATACGTTTTAACTTCATAATATGTCATAGTAGCTTTTGTGACACACACAATTGTATAGGTAGAAGCTTCCATTACCAGGCGTTCCCATAATTATTTGTGTATCAAAACATACTCTATTTACTCTATACACATTGTTATTTCAATTAAATATATATTTGTAAAGTACTTTGCTCTATAAGACTTATTACTTTTTACCTCACAACCCATAATTTTGTTATTGCTGTGGTCTGGATTGCTCAATGTAGAGTAACAGGAAATGAGGTTATTTAATCATGATGGTTGGTTTCCTTTTTTTAATATTTGATTTTATTTCTCGTAGTTTTTTTGTCATAAAACCTCTATAGTAATTACGATAAAATGCATTCTGTATCTCAATAGTTTACTTACTTACTTACTCCGCTGCCTCAACGACCCAAATGTGTCTTGGCCTCAGACACGTGAGAACGCCACTCTGCTCGATCCTTGGTCACCACTTGCCAGTTGCTGACTTGAAGTTTCCTTAGAACGTTTTTAACGATATCTTTCCAGCGGCGACCGACAAGGTGACGTCCTGTTGGTTGACCCACATGCGCCCTTCATCAACCAAGTTCCTTCGCCCACATCTCAATAGTTTATAAGGTATTAATTTTCCAGTAGGGTCAGGGCTCATTTATTGTTAGATGGAAACTTGTACTGGCCTAGTTGCCTTCCGTCGCAGGTTGACGTCCGTCTGTCCTTGGTTGCCCCTGGTTTATTAATAGGCTCTCATAAAAAGAACTATTAAATAATAGTAGTAAAAAGTACTCATATTATTTTAGCGAATATTTTATTCATATTAAAAAGTGTTAAATGGTTGGGTCGTCCTCCACCTGCTACTTTAGATAAGGGTTGTGTGAAAAATTTCATAAATGGGCAGAAGTTTCAAATTTAAATTTCGTTATGTGTTAGGGTGGCTGTAACATAGAATCACAATATTTTTTGTTTAATTGGAAAATCCGTTATTTTAAAAGGCTACTAGTAAGCCCTGCTCTGTGGACTTTTACAAACATGAAAATAACAGACACAAAGAAAATCCAGAATAAATAAAATCATTTGAGGATCCCACATGTCGTTGTTTATCTTGCGTGGGATTCGAACCCAGGACTTCATGCCCACCAACGGCATATACGACCACCAGCCATCAATATTTTAGGTATTCTTTGCACTCTATCTCAAACAAACAGTCGTAAAGTTCCACTAATAGAGCATCATTTTAGATATTATTTGTTAAACTAAAAGCTTTTTATTTATATAATGTAGTAGTAAGTGTAAAACAATTGAATAAATGGAAGTTTTTCCATTAACGTTATGAATGCCATATTATAATGCTAATGATTAAAAAAAAAGAAAAATTATTGCATGTCAAAAAACACAAAGTAAAAAATGATCCAACTATATTATTACAGCTTTAAACCCATTTTATCTCGGACAGAACTTAATCGTGTCATATCGCGGCGTAAATTAATTCTGGTCCATTTAACTTGCAGAGATTGTCTCAATGGTTTCCATAATTGTGAATTAAGCTCTATCTCTTTGCACTGGTTATTTAAAACTAGTTACTAGTGCAGACATTACTTACGTAATTTTTTTATAAAAGAAAGGTAAAATGCTGAAAAAGATAATGAACCTGGAAACGCTATACTTGTAGAGATATGTGGTTTGTATGTGGATGCTGATTGGAATAAGAGATTTACTTATTTTGACTACTTGAAATATAATAGTAATTTCAAGAGTACGCGTAATTCCTTTACTGTATCAGAGATTTTAACATTTAATTACTTTTGGAACTACTTCTACTAATGAATAACCATGTTCAAAACGAATCGATGATTCCCTTTTCATGATGAAATCACCGTCAAAAGGTTTATCCGTGAGTTATAAGTCTACCCTATGACTCACTGCAATGTCCCCGTTATAATTTAAACCTAGAATAACTTATCAGGATAATCATAAACCATTGCGCTAAGTGCTATTTAGATCTTGCATATTAGCAATAGCATTAATATAGACTTAGATTGAGACACCCAATGTAGATCAAATACATCATTTAATGTACAAGGAATTGTTATGTTACTCAATTCAATTATCAATGATTCGATTAAGATGCAATTGTTATGCAAATATGTGTGCTGATACTTCATTGTCTGTTTGTTTGTCGAGTGGTTCCCAGTTGGCTGCTAATTAATGGAATCTATATTCACCGAGACGATAGAGGCGCGCGGACTAGCTTCGAGTTCCTCTCATAATGCCTGCCGTGATTGAGGCATTACTGCCTAGCATCTATTACGTATACGCTATCGCCTTTCTATAGGGATCTCCTTTGATTTGTGAGCAGATCTAAATTCGATGAGAAATAGTTGATCGTAGTAGCGGTTACTCTGATGTAAGGTTGTTCAAGTATGCTTTTGATAACTACAAATCGTGGTCTAACCGCAACAAAACTTTGTTATATGTATTTAATGAGATTTGTTATCAAAGTAATGTATCGTCATGAAGGTTCGTAAGTTTTTTTTAGATATTTCTAGTAATAAAACTTGATTAAGAAATTACTCCCTTGAATCTAATCAACATGCGTCTCAGTATTGTAGTGAGATTTTCAATGCCAGGTTTGTAAGGAGTTTTTCCTCTGTACTGGAATTGTATTCAACATAATTAAATATAAGTAACAGGATTAAAAGTGGCATAGTCTGATTCTAATCACATGTGGCTTGTTATGCGTGTACCTACAATAAAATTTACATTATTATTTGTTATTTTGTTGTAAAATTACTTTATAATTTACTTTACTAAATTTATTTGTGTAGTCGGTTTTTTAATCAGACAGTATAATTTTACTGTTTACATTTCTTCTCATTCATTCATTCGATGCAACAATAAATCCTTTATAAAGTAATATTGTCAACTGTGAATGGTGCCGACATCGGACTACAACACCGGCCACGTCGTTTATACAGTTCCGTAGATTTATGATAATACCAAATCATTTTCATGTATATTCAAATTGCGTGCAGTCAACGCCAACCCTACACTAGTTTTGGGGCACTTTCCATCCATTACCGCCCACATTAGTCGGGTACTCGGCTAGTCAATATCTCAGTGCGGTATGCAATCTCGCCGTAGGTGCCGTCCGTCGGGATCGCTCGCATATCTGCCATCAGCGCCTATCCGTGTAGGCATGCTTAGCTCTGCTTCTAGTTACGTTGCCTATAAATTCTTGATCACAAGGATTTTAGACAGGGCAATTCGATGAAATTTACTGTTTTGAGTTACTTGTTTTGGTATAACTCGTGATGGCTAATATAGGTTTATGGTAGCACGAAGAGTGAAGGAATCTTTGTCAAACAAATATTATGAACTGATGCAGTGCATTTGTCATTTTAGGAGAGGCACAATACCAAGCAGGGTGGAAAAATTTGGAGAAGGCCTATGTCCAGCAGTAGACATAATATAATATTGATTTCGGAAGCTGCATACTTGCTAAAAAATAAAAAAAATTATAAAAAATTAAAATTAGACCATGGGACGACTAAATAACAATATTTGATTAACTTATATTCTTAACCAGTAAGTTGCTAATTTCGACCATCATATATCTAATCAACGAACAAAATACTGACTGTATTCTGGATAAAACAACATATTTTCAACTTTATATTTATATTTCGTGGTGACTACATAAGATCGTTACGACGAAATTAAATACGTTTATGAGTACCCTTAAGCCCTATGGAAACCTCAAAAGCCGTATTACGTTGTCACATGTATACGTTTTATGTGTACCTACATTACCGGATTACTCTGATTGCATTCGATGTGGTTATCATGCTACGATATAATGCAGCCATTATAAATTGAAATTAAGCGTTACTTTTAATTTAATTATAGCAATTTGTTTGTATTGGAGGTTTTTTCTTAGTATGTTGTAATAGAAGTAATGATAGTTTATTCGATTACGAGTATGTTTATATATATGTTAGATCCAAAGTAATTAAATCTATATCTATACTATTATATAAAGCTGAAGAGTTTGTTTGTTTGTTTGAACGCGCTAATCTCAGGAACTACTGCTTCGAATTGAATTTAGTTTTCAGTTTTGGATAGACCATTGATCAAGGAAGGCTATAGGCTATATAACATCAGGCTAGGACAAAAAATTTTTTTTTCAAATTTAGGGGCCTAAGGGCCTACTCAGAAGGCTCATGGTCACTTAGAGGCCAATGGAGAGACCTATGTTGTAGCCTGACCTATGGACCTACTCAAAAAGCTCATGGTCACTCCAGAGGGCAATGGAGAGAGCTATGTTGTTAGGAGTTTCCCTGCGTGATCGAATCAAAAATGAGGAGATTCGCAAAAGAACCAAAGTAACCGACATAACCGGTTAAAGTAGCGACAAGCAGGGCACATAGCGCGGAGAACCGACAGCTGTTTGGGCAGAAAGATTCTGGAATGACGACCGCGTACCGAATAGCGCTGGTGTGGACGGCTGGAAGCCGATAGATCAGGGAGGCACAGGACCGCACAAGGTGGCAATACTTGGAGAAGGCATAATATGTACAGCAGTTGACGTCGATTGGCTGATATGATGATGATGAATAAATTTGTATGAATTATACAAGTTTTTTTTATTCGATTTCAAATTTAATCGCGGACAAAGTCGCGTTTTACAGCTAGTAGATACTATACATAAGGACTGGTCATTATAAATAATATCCAAATTGACTAGACAATGTGATAAATAAATCACATCATCTAGATATTATTTATAATAGCTGATCAAAGTTAGTCAAAGTAATAAATACGGTATAACCAACTAATTATTACCTTAATTATTATGAGTATTACTATATTATAGCACTCGCCGGCCGCTGCCGCGGCACTAACCTATCCTAACCAACTGTTTCTGACTTTTGCCTTAATATTTTATTTTAGGACATATTACTTTATAGCAAGAAAAAATAGGATATTTAAACAATTATAGTACCCTATTTTATGACACACAAGTATTATAGGTAAAGACGATCAGGTAATATACGATTTCGTATATTATAGTAAATATATCCTTATATAAATAGTAACCACAGATAAATCAACCGCTCCGTATCATATAAATATAATCTAGTAATCTTTACCTACTTGTTTTATTACATTATCTGAGTCTTTGAAGATATTATTTATAATGGCTAGTTAATGTAATTAATTCTGCAACATTTATCACATTATCTAAATTGAGTAGCCATTATACATAACGGCTAGTTATTATGTATAATATTCATATTTATTTGGCTGTGACATATACACTAGTTGATGCCCGCGGTTTCACCCGCGTTGTATAGGTAGCTTAAATGTTATTCTACATCCGAAACTATATTCAAACCTATATTCTTAATTTCATCAAAATCCATTAAGTAGTTTTTGCGTGAAAGAGCAACAAACAAACATCCTTCTATCCACCCATCCTCACAAACTTTCGTTTCATTTATAATAATAAATTATAGTAGGAGTAGGATAGGATAATCATAACTCAGCTTAATAAATTATTTCAAACCGTGAAATCGAAACATCCTTACTACCTCTGCTTGCTACCATAATCTAAAGTTTCTTACACTGCTAATTTTTCGACGTCTCGTCAGAATACAAAATAAAGACACAAAGAATTTTCATGATATATTTATGTTGTTATTACTTTGCATAAATTTTGGGTAAACCGGACAATTTGAATATGGAATACTAAAAATAATATCAACCAAAAATTATTTTTGACTCTATTGTACAGTGGTTGTTAGTAACAAATTACTTTTGCCTACGATAAAAGGACAACAATAGATACTTCGAAATGAATATAACCTTCATTGGTAGAACAATAAGTATACCTATATAAATTACAACAGCGGCAAGGCACAACTTTTTAGATGAGCCCTTTTGTTTTTAAATTAATATTTTAATTCGTGCATTAAAAGAGAAAGTTTCAATGACCACAAATAATGAAATTGGACTCAAATATTTATATTTTAATATATTTTCGCACACCCTCGCAAATCATTCGTGGATATAAATTTGAAGGTAAACATTTAATTTCGTTTTATCCGTAAAGGTTGGTAAAGTTTTGGTAATGTTCGTACCGGCTATGAATAAGAGTGGTCCAAATTACGGTATTGTATTTCTTCTGAAGGGGTCGGTAATAGGCATAAATATTGGTATCAGGAATCTATTGGTAGCGGGCACATTGTCTGAACACCTGCCCGGCCGCGTATCGGTGCTGTGAGCAATATCCGCGAGCAACCCCGCATAAATATCCATGATGTTTCAATTTATATTCATGATATTAGTAAGTCAGACGGAATGTACGTCACATTTGATTCCCTTTGTTGGTAAAATAAATATAGACCGATGAAAATATTCTTGCACCTTTTGTATTTGAGACTCCAGTCGTTCTAGAATACTCGTAGTTCTAAACTTTGTTTTGTATCTATGAATACAATATTTTGATTCTATATACATACATTATTTAGCTACATGTGAAGGATAAACGAGTCATTTGTCTACGAAGTCTTATTTTATTATATTTTTTAAAAATTGCAAACTCTAGAAACACTATCTATTACGGCCCGTTCACGACCTTGCCGCTGTGAGCGGCAGCTAAGCGCGGGGCGGCGAGCGTTATAATTAAAAGTATTAGAATGTTTGAAGCACGCCACGAGCCACCGCTCGTAGCGAAATCGCGCGCGGTTTTATCTGAGCGAATCGCTGCAGCGGCGCGCGGCATGCGGAGCGGAGGGAACAAAAGTACATACGAATGAGTGCGACGCCACGAATCAGAGCGGCGTGGACAGCGGTAGAGGAGTAACGTACTAGCGGCGTAAATACGTCCACCGCTGCCGCTGCAACTAACCGCTACTAAAGTTCGTGGCGTGCAAAACGCACCGCTCACCGACGCCGCCCCGCCCGCCGCGCCGCGCGCCGCTTAGACCGAAGTCGTGAACGGGCCGTTAGCATTAACATATCAGCCAGTTGACGTCCACTGCTGGACATAGCCCTCCTTCAAATATTCCCACTTTGTGTGGTCCTGTGTCTCCCTTATCCATCGGTTTCCCGCCGTCCTGACTAGGTCGTCGGTTCACCGTGTGAGGGGTCACACCAACCTAATTAAAATTACAAATGTACCTACTCTACTTTAAATTTTCAATGAAATGTAAAGAGTTGCTTTTAATGCATTTTGCTTCGTTTATATTAAGTAATACGCGTAATATACAGTGGCTCAAAACACATTATAAACACGTATTCATTTTTTTCTTCTCGTAAAAGAGAAAAACTAACTGGCTTGCGAGCCTCGTTGCTTCTTTTATGTCATGTGAGTCCAATAGTATTACCATACGAAAAAACACGGCGTAAAAAATGACTTACAAATCTATCTAACATGAGGAAGTTTCCCTTTTTTAATAGGATAGGATGAATTCCAGTATGTCTATAATGGAATTTCATGTGAGAAAAGAAAATGTAAACAATTTTACAATGAAATAGGAAATAGTTGTTTCTCTCTCTATTTGTGATTGACTTATTATTATTTTCAGAATCATTCATAATAGGTACGTAATTGTAAATAAATTAATCGTATCATACTATATAAAACAATCTCAGATAATGCATAGTTTATTGTCAACTCTTTTTAAAATATTTGACGACCTCGTGAAAGTCATCTCCACTGTCAGTCTTGCTTCCATCTCTAACTACAAAGAAATGGTAGAATCCTATCAATGCTGCACTTTCAGACTTACGAGACTGCAAATTCAAGGATACCTCCTTACAATGCTTTGACAGGCATCACAACTATCGCCCATTCTTACTCCTCAACTAGCTAAGGTTAGCAGGATCCCATCAAGAGAGATTACTGCAGTATTCGGCAGTTCTAGTAATATTTGTTTCCAACTCTCTATAAATATTTAAATGTGGAAGGTTCATGCATTATAGAGTGTGCAGTAGAACGGAATATACTTTTGTCTGTTATATTTTAGTTTCATCAAGCGAGCATAGTTGAATTTCCGATTAATTTTGTAGCAGTAGTTTCCTGAAATAATTCGGTTTACAGGCTATCCTACTAATAGTGAAGGGCCGCTTGTCAATATTATCGCTTTTAAGTATACTGATATTGATTTTTGTTTAATTTTAGTACCGATCTATGAATACAAAAATGCTTGTTCTCACTGATTTACCAACGCTTGAAAACGGGTACGGAAAATATTGTTTTCAATTTACAAGTAGGATAATATATGCATCATAACAGCCCATTAATGTCCCACTGCAAGGTCGGGCCTCCTCCCGTGACGGAGGGATACTTGGCCTACTAATACCACGCTAGCCAGACGGATTGATATAGTGTTTAATTTCAAGTTTTCCTTCTATTTACTTCGTAAAGATAATATTCACGGATAGTCCCTTAGTCGGTTTTAACGACACCCATGGGATGAGATGGGGTAGTGACATATTGTATTATTACTCCGTCACCACGCGGAAAAGATCACTGTTGTATTGATATTTGTCATTTTAAAAGTTAGAAGCTTTTACAAGTCGCAGTTCCTACATAGGTATAAAAGCGTGCTCAAGTATCAGATGCTGGAAAACTAATTTATGTTACTTGTAACTTCGGAAAGCCTATGTATTCCTTTCATTAGCTTCATAAATTGATAACGTATTATAAGTTATGTAACGACATTCTAATTACCCTATGTCATCCTGTGATTGCCGGGTAAGTCGACTAGGGGATAATTATGGGACGTAGGAATCTATGCGATGGACGGTAAACTTGACATACATCCAATTACAACTTCAATATCAATACAGTTCTGTAAATACTTACTAAGTATCGAAACTTAAGAGAATACGGATAAGGGAGGCACAAGATCGGACAAGATAAAAATATTCGGTGGAGGCCTATGTCCATCTGTGAAAGTCTATTGGCTAATGGATGGGTGTCATAAATATACCGACTACCGGAAAATTTATCAGAAATCACCTCCAGACTCAAGACAACATTTTGTCAATAAAACAAATAATAATACCTTGCATATATTTCGCAACCAGCAACCCCATGCATGTCAACCGTATCACACGCCATCTTTGCCACCGAGGCAGTTATAAATAAAAACAAATGAATAAACGTATTCAAACTAGTCGAAATATGAAACATAATGGTATTGTGAAAAGTATTAAAATATTCACATCGGGGGCATAGTTGAAGCGAATGTGGCAGTGGTGGGTAGATAAATTGAATTATTAATGGGATGTCCTCGTACTGGTCGGAAGTTCCGGCAGACGTCAATGTAAGTTCCGCTCCTGGTTCAGTTTCAGATTGACGCGGCTAATTTTGTCTAAATTCGTAACCAATATTATCTATTCTTAATAGTTCGGTAACTTATTGATTGTATATAATATATAATTTGTGATAAAGGTGGTGTACTAAGACTAGAAATTATCACCACCCCATTCTGTCCAACAGATGTCATAAAAGACGACAAAGAGTTAGTGACTTAAAGGCGTAATGTAGTATTATGGATACAATAATAATATTTTATAATTACAGTAATTACACTGTAGTAACAGAAAAATCAAATCATATATACGAACCCGGTTAGCAGGATATTAGTTGCTACTTACGATTACTTCCCATCACTAGAGGAGGTGCGTCACTGCGTAGGATTGAAATTGGTTGGAGAAACAAAAGAGAAACATAAATTTAAAAAACACTATACTTAAACTATACTTATTATAAACTCTTACGCCCGAATACTCAAACGTCACTTAAATCGTCTAACAATAAACGGCATCCTAAACGTTTGGATCCTTAAATTTTTTTCGGTATACACAAACGCCACTTAAGTCATTCATATCTTTGATTAGCTAAACAGCCGATAAATGTTTGCGTACTGGTAACATTCACCTCATAAAGTATGTTTTCAATTACAAATTTAATTGCCCTATGCTGTGTTTTCGTTTTACGCAGAAAATGGAAAAGAATAATCAGTTGTGTGCTGCATACTACGATTGTAATTGAATATTCACTTGGAAATTTTCAGACATAAGTATTACAATTTCAATAAACAAACTGAATTACACCATTCTTTATTTTTAAATATCCCTATAATTGGTTATTATCTTTATCTATGATTGACATGATCATTGCACAAAGAACGAAACGTTTACTCAGTGACACTGACACAACACGACAAAGCGCGAGTTTTCATCAGCTTGAAAATTTTTAAGAGGAATCTTTTACTTTCTAAAAGAGATGAAATCATTTAGAAATAATTAAAAAGTGAGTGAAATGTGAACGTAATACGAAAATGAGACAATTTAATGTGAACACATTTCAACATACTTCTTTTTAAATTGCAAGTTTGTGATTCAATTCAATCAACAATGACTTTCCAGATATCAAAATATTGTAGAAAATAAGGAAATAAACGGCTACATGATAAGAAGCGAGAGACCTGGGAATTTGTGTGTCAGCACTGTAATGCCGTTGCTGTGAGTGGCTTCAGATCATGGCAACAACTGTGACACTTTTACGAGAAACACAAACAGAAGTCAAAAAATAATAAAAACAGAATGGAAATCAATAAGTACAGAATAGAAATGGAAATGGAAAAATTGAAAATAATAATCTTGTATAATTATGTTGTATATAAATAAAACTACTTATAATTAAAAAAGTGTGTATTTATTAAAGTAGTCCTTGTTATAAAATGTTGATTAGTATAAAGGCTTCTAGGCTGTGGTACCTACAGGTTTTTCTTCTACGGTAGAAAGTGAATTCTCTTCTAAGATCCCATTTCGCCTACGCAACGCTATGTTGTGTAACAAAGCGCATCCCACAATAACTAGTGGAATAATATTAATTTTTAAACCCATTCTATGTTGAAGACAGGGAAATCTCCTTTTTAGTACACCAAAAAGCCTCTATAGGATTTCTGGTGCTTATTTGGGCTCTATTGTAAGCTTATTCTGTTGGTGTTCGTGGATTTTATAATGGGGTTAGCAGGTACGGTCGACACAGATAACCGCTATAACCAAGTAGAGTCTCATGGCTTGAAAATCTCCACGCTCTAACTGTGCACATAGAGGAAAGTCATTTAATATTGTGCTATCATGTTCGGAACCTAGCCATCTTGCAATAACATTTGTAATGCAAAGTTTTGGCTGTCATTTAATGTACAATTCGATGAATGAATACACTTCTTTGATTATTAAAGCGATAATCGTCAGCTGTAGGGACGAGAAGGGTTGTTAAGTCCATTAAATTAGAGTGAAAATATTTATATAACGCCTGATGATTTTTTTATAGCAATATTAGATTGTAAACATCATGACCTATTTTTAGACGTAAAATATTTTTCTCAATCGAATCCGATTGACGTTGAAGCCGCCTTAACTGCATATTGCTGACGATTATTTTATTTATAAATGTGTTTAAAACTGAGGTTTTCCAGAGATTTTTTAATGACTTTAACAGGCTGTATACTTTTACTCTACCGCTAGTGCGGCAACTGACGCTTACTTTACTGATTTCCAGACATTGAACCACTGTTTGAATCATCATAATCACTTGTTTATTAATTTTTTGGAGATTTAAGAGACCTTGCGACCACTCTCAAGTTTTTAAGCTACTTTAATCAATTTGGCAGGTCATTTGACAGCTAAATAAGTTAAGTAACGTTTGAGTATACGAATTTATTACTAAGTCGGCGTTTAAGTACAAATAAATTTAAGATAAATCGTTGCTTAAAATTGTGGTTTGTGTATAGGATAAGAGCTACTTTGTAGCTAAGAAACCGATAAATATTTAACTAGCGTTTGAGTATTCGGGCATTACCCCCTTACTCATAAACGCCTCTTAAATTTAATCACTGTTTAGCGAGATTTTTATTAGCAAAACCAACCTTACACCAAACAAAACCGTAAGAATTTAAGCTAATCAATTGACTAAAATTTAACAGGCGTTTATGAGTAAGGGGGTTAATTTTAAGTAGGTAAGTACTTAACACGTTCCCTACTAATTTCAATACCTACTTATTTCCGTATCCAAGACAAAAACAACGTTTTTTCTCTCCCCAAAAATAAAAATCAGGTATAATGGTAGTTCATTAGTATTTTACGAAGCACGGTTCAATAGAGCAGAACTTGTAACACAAAGTACAAAGGTGTTGAGGATCGTAGGACTGTCCCGAACTCGTTTGAACAGGAGCCTCGATGCAGACTGAATACACAGTACGGAATTCATCTGAGCTCTCTTTTTGACGTAATACCTCTATAGAAGGTTTACTACCCACACTAAACACTACCCGAGTTACCTCTCACCGCACCTTTATGAGGTGCTGACTGACGTAGTTCAACAACGGTCTTGAATTTACTGACTACTATTCTGTTAGCTTATAAGTATGAGTAGATATAAACCGAGTTTTGTTTTTATATTGTACTCGTATGTTGTAGTTCACTTGAGAATTTGACTTTGAAAAATATTTTTGAAATTAATTTAATATTATTTTCTATTGGTTTATCTTGACCCACACGGCTTTTGCTTCTGCTGACCATTTCTATGACCCCATGTTGACCCAGTGATGGATAGTAAATTGACTTACTAATACCACGCTGGCCACACGGCACTGGTGCTTACATAATTTGGTTTGAGTTTTCCGTCTCTACGAATTACTCTTTAATCTTTACTTGCGCCTTTAACTCAACTCAAACTCTTGGTCGACTTTTAAGACATCCGCCGCGATAAAGGGGTGATAACTTCTAGTCTTATTTTACCACCCTATTCACAATATATTTTGTTCTATACAGTTCAAAAAGGTATCAATAACTATTGTACATACTACAGCAGTGTTATACTCGCATTGATTAAACCGCTTTTGGTAAAGCGTTAGGATATGACAACGAGGCTATTATGCATCATGCTCCCCGTTCAAATTGCCTGCTTCATCAACATTTTCGCCCATTATTTCTAACGCGCACATTGCCTTTGATAGGTATGACCTTAATTACTAACTCCCTGATATTTACATATCTGATTTCTCGTGGATTATTTTATACGTTTTTTTTTACATGTGAATTAAAGAAAGAAAGTGTTGAGTACCTAGTTTAAACTTAGCCATTGTCTGTGTGCTTTATTTATTGAATGTAAAGGAGAGCCCATCAAAGGAAAGGGAAATAATCAACTGTTATGTCTTTTTACTAAGATAATGCCGAGAAGTGAAGTCAATTATGTTTTTTTAAACTTAGAAATTTAATGTAGTACACATTTATGTCTGTGTTGAGACGCAGTAAGAATATATGCGTCCTACATACTGAGTGTGATGCAAAAGCCACCTCAGGAACTGTTAGTAACCAGAATTATGTTCGGACCAAAGGGACTATTAGTAACCAGAGTAATATTAGGACCTAAGAGACTATTACTAAAATAAATTTTTGCTTTGTGGACACCAGCTTCTTGTTTGGGGAGCATATTAATAGGTGAAATGTGCTTCTGATAAAATTTATTAAGAAGAGTTGGGTTAGGTGTTGGTGATCGTAATGTCAAAATCATCAATTTACTTATTTCATGAAGTGGACTTTATTACCTTAAGTTCACTTCATGAAATTTCCAATAATCTTAAAAATAAAACTTATTATTATAAGCAGTTTACTTATGATAACGAAAACCGTACATTTTGACATCTTAAACCGATAAAATTGTGCTAAAAGTGGATATGACTAATAATTTTCTTTTTGATATTTATTTATATTTTAATTAAACAGAAAAAATCAGGTTTTACCTTATTGTAGAGTCATAATCTTTATGTGTTCCAAGACCTCCTACTTGTGCTACATTAAATTATAACTTAGATGACGTCATTTTATGATCATTCTAGTAGAAAATTGCTATTAAGCGTTGAGACGCCTCTGGCTACATCTTGTCTGCTCCATAAAGAATAATTTTAACGATAAGTAATCTTAATAAGACATTGCTACTATCGATTTGCATGATGTTTATGCGTGCTTCTAATACAGATTTTGTTAAGGGCATTTTAATTTTAAAAGAAAAATAAATCAAGACCAGGCAAAGAAAAAGTAGGCGTTCAATTTGTGATATTTACACTAGATCCACTTTTTAAAATATCTTTGTTCTAAATAAGTTCTAAATAACTAATACATTCAGTAGCACACAGCTGCCGTAGTATACAACACTACGGGAGCTGTAAGATGGAGCTATTATCATGCATTTTTGTGTATTCTGCAACAATTTTAAGTACATGGCACTTATCTGCAACATAAGAAAATAAACTGGAAATTGACAAAAATACCTATAAGTCTAGTGAGGCTAGTTCTATGTACTCCGATACTATTTTATGTTCTTTTTAACTTACTAAGCAGCAAGACCTGAACCATAAATCGTTAAAACATTTTTCTTATTTCCACGAGTACATTAATAGAGTTAGTTGGACGTAATAGGGGTGTATCGGTGTTTACTAACCAGGGCGGGCTTAATGAGCGGCTTGTTGCAGTTTGACAGAGTGATTTAATATCGCGCCCTGATCGTTTCGGTAAATCGGGATTAGTTCGGGGTGAGTCCGAATCGTGAATTATTGCGTCGAATACGCTGCGTTGATGCTACCGAAATTATATTCTGCGTCAATAACGTGCGGTCAATATCGTGCGGAGTTGTGTTTGCGTGTTTTTACGTTATTTTCGACGTTGTATTTGGCTGTTTTGTTGCTAATGGCGTGTGTGTTTCTGCAGGTTCGAAATCTATACAAAATAATATTTTTTGTGATCCACAAATTATTGTTTAGAGTTTGGATATTTTTAGTACCATTAATTTCAATTCTGTAAAAGTTCCCGCGATAAAGGTATATGGTAATAAGGTAAGAATATATCCTCGTAATTCGTTCAATCCACAAATGACTGTTTAAGCCAAGCTATACTTGTTACTAAGTTACTGTTAATTGAACAGCTATAAAATCCCCGCGTTAAAGTGAACATGAAAACTTCTCACTATCGCAACGCACGCCAGTTGTGTTGGTATTAGGTTAATGCTGGCTTTCGCGGTAGTAATTTCTACTAAGTTGTAGGTATTAGTTATCAAAGTGGTGTCAATTTGATTACAATGATAGTCTTTCATGATCATCGCGGTGTGATATTAACGGCGTGATATTACTAAGTCTACTTATTAAAGTTTTTTCTTATTTTACAGGGACAGTTAGAGGCTGATATCGCCTAAATAATTTTAATGGTTTCTTTACGACTACTATAAGAGAGACAATATAATAACATTGTATTTTATTTCTTGATACAGTATCTTTCTCATTTGCGAGCGTGTCTATGTGCGTAAGTGCTATGTGTATCTACACATTTAAACACTAAACTGTTAAAGGTGTAAGAATAATACTTGTCACTATGATATATTTTATATCAGTCCGATTGGTCATAGACTGGTCTATACGGCTAAGTCACAACTATATTTTACTAAATCAAATCAAACGAAGGTAAACTGGATTTAAAATCCTGTACCCATTCGTCTAACCAGCGCAAAATTAGTAAAGCAACTTACCCCTTTGTCACTGGAAGGAAAGTATATCCTGAATTAGGACATAAATGCTTTGATGTGAAGAAAAGTCAAACCCAAAAGCACAAAATACAAAGCTAAAATATTTTGCTTCAACTTATACTACAACAAGCAAGCTAAAACATTTTATAGTTGAAACAAAATAAGTAGTAGTGCTTACGGTAAGTGGTCCACAAGCACATCAATTAGGTACATGTACTACGGGTGGTACACGGCATAACAAAGGCATGCCAACATACTCGATGAAGCTCGCACTCTGGCCGCTTGTACACACAGCAACACATCAAGTTAAACATTTTTATTTGAAATTGTGTCTTATTTCAAGGTATTAAGGTACATGAGTGTCTAGGTTGATTAGTTGCTGTGTGTACTCACTACCTCCAACGATCGTATGCAGTTATTAACAAAGCCAATGTGTGGGAAGATATGCATTGTGTTTGCGTATTTTCTTTTTATTCTTTCGACAATGGACCTTGTTTGTTTTGAATACATTAAGTTTGTATTTATGTTGATAGGCTTGAGTAAACACTTGTACTGAGATAGTGATTTTGAGATAGCTTGATTGAGTACCGACCACCGCCAGGATATTTGAAAAGTACTGTAATCTTATTCTTTGATTGTGATTGATATGATTTTGCGTAGTCTTGTATTATTATGCATTTTATTACTGTTGTTATATTTTAATATCGTTGTTACAATTAAACTATAATCGAATTAATTGCTTTATGTAAATGCAAATGAAAAACAAATGTAAAAATTTAAGAATGTGTTCATGCTCTACCCCTAGATTACATATAGACATAAATTATGTACTCATACTAACAACCTAAAAAAAGGTTATTCATTATACAAATCTCAGTAACAGTTATGTGATAGAATATCAACCTTAAAGAAAAAACAGTTAAATTCTCTATTAGTTCCAAAGTAGACTCAAAACTTTTGAAATCATAATCAAATTAATTTATAAGAAAGAGGAGAAGTAGAAACAATGCATCTTTGATAAAATCTAGCGACGCTTATTGACTCGCTCACACATGAGCTCCCAATTGTGGTTAATTTAGTGCAACAAGTGTGTTATACAAATTATTGTACTCGGTGACTCCACCAGACAGATATTATCTATGCTAATATTTTAAACGTACATAATTTTCTCTTGTGGTAAAGTTAGCATTCGCTTTCATCCCATTACAACCCGGTACAGCATCACTGTGTCAGCCAACACTAAATTGCCCAGATGGATTGGTATACGATTTTATGTCATTATTTGGTTTTCGTAAACAATATCTGCGAACTTTCCCTTAGTTAATTTAACGATACGACCATTAGGACAAGATGGGGTGGTGAGGTCCCGTACTCTTTGTTTGTGTTTATATGCTTAATAAATTTTAATATTATCTAGACAAGATAAAATGTAGGTAATGTTAGAAGCATTTCTGTAAAATTAGCTCGAATAAAGATTATAAAACTACTATTAAAATTATCTACGAAATATTAACATAAATTATGTAGAATCTCGTTGGTATACAACGTTCCGCCATTAGTGTTGTAGTTTGTTGCGAAGCAGATAACATTCCCGTTTCGCCCCACAGTTTCTGTATCGATGTAGGTATACTGCAATTACACCTCAAAGATTTGTTAGCATCGAATACTAAATGTGGTACATGCTATAAACGACTTTATCTAATTCATTACATCAATAATTTTTATATTGCCGAATTATCTTAAAATAATTACAACTTACGCTCCACCATGATATCCTGAGGAAGATATCAAAAGAACAAAACCAAACAAAGGGATTTTTTTCTATTCCTCAAAATATGAAGTGATTGCCGGAGAAGGAACAATTAGTACAAAAATTAGAAAATGAAAAAGGCTTGATAGAAATGCACAGTTCAGTGTGTTATTATAGTACCTAGTTCAAGTTCTCTTTTTCACTGAAGGAAACATAATAATATGCTCGAAGCAGGACATTATTGGGCCTTTATAGTGTTCATGCAAAACGACAATGTTGATCAATATGTGATATTTTAAGTATTGCAAATAGATTAATCGGCTACTATTTACTTGTTTTTTACTTGTTTCATCTTTAGCGTTTAGTTGCCTTTTCATAACAAAATATAATATAAAAGTGAAGCCATATAATAAATGGTTGTGTGTACATAGTACCACGAAGTATTGCTCAGTGCGATTAACATTGGTTGTAATATACGTACGTAATCTAATTTCAAGAGGATTAATGAACGCACTGTAATTAATCCTTACGAGATTAGCTTTACGAATAGGTAAATATTGACTCGAAATGTTCTATATGTGCTTTGTATTGAAGAATATTAACTATAGTTGTGTACTCTCCGTGCGGTGACGGAGTACGAATACAATATGTCACCACCCCATCTCATCCCATAGGTGTCGTAAACACCGACTAAGGGACTATTCGTGAATTTTATCTTAACGAAATAAAAAGAAGGAAAACTTGAAATTAAACCCTATACCAATCCGTTTGGCCAGCGTAGTATTAGTAGGCCAAGTATCCCTCCGAAACAGGAGGAGGCCCGTCCCTGCAGTGGGACATTAATGGGCTGTTATGATGATGATGAACTATAGTTGTGTTATTATTTCTAAGAATCCTTTAGATGTTCGCCTTAGAATATGTATTTTAAGGACAATAATAATAAAGTGCATCCCACGTTTCTACACTGCCTCTGTTTGTAAACTAATCATAACTTTTATGAGGCACTACACAAATATTTGACGCCCAACCTTTGGCATGGCATTCTAGGAACACTAACCAATACGCCATCTGGTCGATAAATTCAATAAGAAAGTTTGATTTTATGATATCTATAACATAATAGATATTAACTCTTCAATATTATAATTGGCTCCTTATTCCAGACGTATTTGTAAATTCAAATCTCAAACTCTAAGAAAGATATAAATTATATAATATTTCTCACAATTAACATAAAGCTTTGTACTATTGGTACTTTTCTTTTTTGTAAATAATACATTTGGAAAAACCACACAGACCAATGCAACATGCATGTTCATGCATACTAAGGTTTACTTCAAACGTGAATGCTACCCGAGACCTCTGTTCAACAATCATACGTATTATAACTACGTCGTCGTCATATTGATTGAATCCTACTAATATTATAAATGCGAAAGTTTGTGAGGATTTGTATTGATGCATGTTTGTTAATCTTTCACGCAAACTTACTTAATGGATTTTGATGAAATTTGGTATAAAGGTAGTTTAGAGTGTAGACATTTAAGCTACACACACAACGCGGGTGAAGCCGCGGGCATCAGCTAGTCATACTAGAAAACTGATTCCGACTAAAGCAATTTGTCTATTAACTTAATTCCATACGTCAATATTAACATCTTGGTAGATAGATTCTTCATCATACAAGATGCAAGATACAGAGACATTGTTAGTTCCTCCAAAACACCAATCCGCTGACCTTTTGTTAAAAAATACAGATTATAATCGCTTATATCTTGTACCACGTTAGCAAAGAGTCAGAGCGCCACATCCCGTTCGCCCACGCACTCACGCATCGCGATCTCGGGCTTTCACAACCACGCTTGCGTACTACGGACTCTAACAGATCGGAGTTATGCACAACATTATCTAGTTCCAGACGTGTTTATCTATAGTCCTTATTTTTATAATTTTATGTAGAATTTGTCAAAGTAAATTAAAAAACGAAACCTCAAAATATAAGTAAATAAGTGTTAAATAATTTAGGTATTAAAACCTGATATTAGGGTGATCAATATCCGTCGAAAGATTCTTAGGTTATCCTTTAAAGGACTTATTCTATGTCTCCGGCATATGAGTACTAGGAAGAACCGTGTGATTTAATTCAGTTCGTTCCCAATATGACCATGATATTGACAGTCCTCAGTTTGTCACGTTATAAAAAGGCACTCAAATCATAGGAAATAAATTGATAAGATAAAAACCAACACAACTTTAAAGCTTAAAAACAATAAACAGTACAACATTGAGTAGATGTTAAAAGCTAAGCAATACATTAACTACTGAATTTACCGCAATAAATCTATAGGTCAATTAAGAACTAATTAAGTGTTTACGGTCGACAAGAGTGATTACAGAGGCTTCCCTTATTTTGTGGCGGGAGGCTGTGACAGGCTTCAGTCAGCGCCGGCTAGCTGCGCGAGCGCACGTGTTCGCCGACATACACGACCTCTACCGCTCTTTTCGCACACTCAGTTTGTTTACTAACAAAACACGATCGCTAAAACGAGATGAGGTTGCCTTTATAAGTAATACATACATTTTGAAAACTTGATTTTTTTTCAATATACAGTTAGTTGAGTAAAGCATCAGATTAAAAATTTATTTTCTTGACTTTCTGTTAGTGAAATGTCGACGCTTCGACCCTTTAATAAGTTGTCGTCGCCACTTTATGCGCTTCTGTGGACATAAATTACGTGCATAATGTGACAGATACATTTGTTCAGATAGTATTTAGGAGTGTTAACCGACCGTTTTGCAACATGAAGCTCTCAATCGTTATTGTATTTATTATCAGTCTTATGATCGTCGTCGGTAGTGAGACCAGGATACGTGGTAAAGTCAGGAAGAGATATACGTCACATAGAAGGCACCGGGCTGTCCTACCGCCTTGTGACTTCAATGAAACTATTATCAATGATGAATGGTCTCTGATGGAAGCGATACGTAAATCGAAGTTTATCTTTACCGGCAAAGTATTAAACGTGAAGAAGTATCGTTCGGATGATGTATCTATGAGAAAATCTAATTTGTATACAGTGTATTTGCGAAGATTATTGAAGGGAAATATAAGTGAGCTGAGGAATTTCGTAAGATTGGAAGGTTTGGAAGATACTTTAAGTGGTTCCACGTTGATGGTTGAACGGCCACGTGCGAGGGAGGCATGTGCGCCGGCCCCTCGTCCGCGGCTCTCAGCGATATTCCTGAGTGATGGCACTTATGTGAACGCAGGGAGAGGTCCGTCACCTCGGCTGAGGGTTCTCACTGATCCTGTGCCGTTAACTTTGTATCATTTGGATAGAGTCAATGCAGCTGTTAAAGGTAAGTCGTAGATAGATTTATACTAAATGTAATAATCCCTCCGAATCAGAAGGTCCATAATGTGTTATAACTTTGTATTATTTATAATTCGTCAGTATCAAATGATGTCAATATGTTATTCTGATGACATACATTTTCAGTGATTTTAGCAAGCAGCGCTAGCAAAGCAGTTAGCAGCTTTAAAGTATTGTAAGCTGTATCAATGGCTTCAACTACCTACTTAAATTAATATTGTAAAAATGTTTCCCTATTTGTAACATATTTCATTAATACCTCGCTCCTATTACTCGTAGCGTAATATTATTATATTTTATTAACTTCTTTGATAAATGGATCATTCAACACAAAAGTAATTGTTCAACTCCCACTGCAGGGTCGGGCCTCCTCCCGTGACGGAGGGATACTTGGCCTACTAATACCACGCTGGCCAGTCGGATTGGTATAGGGTTTAATTTCAAATTTTCTTCTTTTTATTTCGCAACGATAATATTCATGGATAGTGCCTTAGTTGGTTTTTACGACACCTATGGGATGAGATGGGGTCTTGACATATTGTATTCTTACTCCGTCACCACACGGAAAACATTATTTGATACATAAATAATAAATAATATGCGATTTTCATTAGTTGAATATTTGGATGATTAACGACCACTTACGGCCTACAACATTGCACTTCTAGTAATGGATTTGGATAAGTACCATCTTCGGACTAAATCTATCATTGTGACAAGTAGTGTAGTACAACCACAATACAATATCTGCTAAGTTTGCAAGACTAAGTTGTGTGAATATGTGTGGAATATAAATAAAACTGTACTGTCTGCTTCTAACATAAAACCCACGGTTAGTTCCTAGTTAGTAAGAGAATGATTGAACTGTCTCAATTCATGGCTTACTTGAGAGACTATAAAACACAAATATCAGAACCAAATGCAATACAATCGGTTTAACGTCGTAGAAATTACAATAACGCGTGGGTGTTGCCTCCATAATGTACAAAACATCTTGAAGGTATTAAAAGTCGATTTTGATCGACATCTTGACAACTGTTCGTTAAGTTAATGGAGTGAATGCCATCGGAACGTTTGTGATCCGACCGAGCGCGCTCAACATAAACATAGTTCTGAGTGAACGAGGATCAATCAATGTATACCCACCGAGATTATTGTTAACACAAACCTATTCTAATTAACTGATTGTACACTACAAATACTAATGCTGATTGTACTAACTTAATCCTATCTAATCCAAGATTTAATTACTAAACATTCCGATACCAAAACAATTACACAACTAGTTTATTACATCGAAAAGATAGCCGCAATTTAAATCCTCCATTTTCATACAATTTTCACGAAACGAATGCTGCAAATTCCTCTTTTATTCGCTACTCGAATATCTTTTATACCTTTTATAAAAGAGGGTTGCCCAGTAAGAAAGAATGTAAATAATATTACGCTGAGATGCTCTTTAATTGAATTCGCAGTGGGTCACGAATAGACTTTATTCCGAGTCAAATACTCCGCAATAAATTTTATTGCGAAAGCCATTTTAACCTAAAAATTCCAAGAAGATCCAATTTAAGCCTCGCATAATCCGGCAATGAGATGAGTATCGCGGGGACTAGCCGTCCTCGGGTCGCACGTCACCCCTCTTCGTATCGGATACACGATCGTGCGAGTGCACTACGATACACGTGACTCTCTGCTGTTATGTATCAGTTCAGCGTCGGCTTAGTTAGTGTCTGCGATGTCACTGCCAGTTCCCGAGTGATGCCTATCAGTACGTAGGCCGCACGATCCGTGAGAATACTACCAGATAAACTAGCAGACCACAGATGAACCTGATTTAATCTGCTTCATTAGGCTTTTAAGACTTCGTGTGAGTCTTTATGTACATTCAGATATTTTTAAAGATAATATTTTACCTCATGCAAACGTGTCGATGAACGCTACGGCTATGGCGTCAAGGCTATTGATATTATGTCGATATTAGTCCCGACAGTTTCATATCTAAAACTATCATCACAGGAGGCGTTATAGACTGTAGAGAAAGTAATGACAGAGTGTTCGTCACAAATGCACCACACACGAAGCTACAATCTGATACTGTATACTGCCTGCGTGTTATAATGCCTATAAAATTAAAATATATCTTATGCTTGTTATACGTAAAGAATATTTGATAATAATCTCTTATATATTATTATATAATATCTTGTTTTTGCTATGGCTACTTAAGATTATTAAGTTTCAATTTATTATGTAAATCAATTGATTTTCAATATTCTAATGCAACCGAGTTCATCATTGGGTAATTTATCATTTGACATTAGTTTAAATAAAATTTTAATCTTGAATTATTGGAAAGAAATGATTATGCGATTCGTGAGTAACTTATCATGTTGAGTATTTTCGAGTGGTGCTATCAAGTATACACTCAAACAGACTAGACTGTGAAAAATGTTACAAAATATAAAGTGCGACGTCGAAGATTCGTCAAGAAAGCGACCGAGGAGACTCGCCCGCCCACACTCGTACCACTTTCCAAATTCCTCGTGTAAGCGCTTGCAATCACCTATGTACGTGCCACGACGGATAAATACATTTTTAAAATCTCAGTTTAAAATAAAATAAAGTCTATTCAAGTAATAGAATTGTCTTCCTTACATTTACACGATATCGAGTTATTGTAGCGAAACGTTGCTAAGGATTTCGTCATAGCCTATTACAAATTAGTCATCATTCAATAAGTACCTAATCGTCGACTAGGTGCGCTACAGGTTTGCTCTATTTAACATCTTATAAGGCAAGTCAGGCTTATGTATTAGGTGCGCCATAATACGGGCTAAGAAGCATTAGTATAAATTTTTAGTGTTGACCGAGATAATGAGATTTGAAACAAATTATTCAAATTATATTTTGCACACATTTGTCGTTAAAATTTTTAGTATGCAGTATGAAACACGGGAAAGTTTCTCTACTAGTTCACCCCCGAATTTGTACATGAATATTCAGAGGCGCAGTCGGGCTCCACTGCGGCACATTCAGCAATAACTGTTAACTTGTGCCACGTATTGCTTCATCCTATCTGTTATCTGCTAACATTTTGTTTTCTATCGTTAGTGTACAGCTTGTAAACTCATATTAATACGGACTTCATAATGGAAACGATCGTGCAGCCTTCTGTTTCGATTATAACAAAAAAGCTTTTAGAATAACAGAGATTGGAAGTGGAATCATGCAACTACTTTCAATTTTAAATGGATAGTGTACAATTAGCAGTGTTTGAAGTAATTACGTGGTAAGACAAAGATTAACGTAACGTAGGTCGATGTTTGTTTACGTTGATGAAGGTTGTATCGAATTGCGAGGTCTCCCAGTCAACGCGTGAGGCTGCGCTAGCGCACGCGTCTCGGTGGCGCCAAAGCTATTGCTTGCGCAACTTTTGTGTCCGTCGCGAGTTTACGATCACATCTAAAAGTTTCCACCTATAAACCACAGAAATGATACCGATATTACACGTGATATCGAAATAGCGTAATACTAAAACAATAAAAATGAAGCTAACGTTTTTAGTGTTATTGCTTTACGGCACCATGATTACTCATGCTCGTTTCCGTATAAGGGATGTAGTAAACAAACGGGATACAGTTTACCGCAAGAAAGACATAAATGGCGCCAAATGTGTTTTAAACGAGACGATAACTAATGACTACGAGATTCTGTCGTCCGCTGTGTCTGAATCTAAATACATTTTTACCGCGAGGGTCTTAAACGTGAAGAAGATAAAGCGCGGAACGAAGCCGCATGTAAAAGTGTTTATGTTTTACAAACTTTATATACGTATGGTTATGAAGGGTGTGATTGAGGATCTGAGGCAACACGTTACTTCAGGGGACGAACGTAGTTTGAATGGGGCAATAGTGTTTGTCGACTGGCTTCGAACGAATAAGTGTGCTTACAAACTGTATAGACATTCGTCAGGTATATTTTTGAGTGATGGTCACTATGAAGATTCAAACAACGGGAATAGGCCGAGGCTCCGACTCTTGAACGAGCCTCTTCCACTGTCGCTGTATGATTCGGACAGAGTGAATGCCGCTTTAAAAGGTAAATATTTACTATCTTGTAAGGTGTCGGTCTTTCTGACTTCGTATGCACACAACTTATAAGGTTATGTACATTTGTGGTCATCTTAAGTGAGTTGTTTTATTCTTTTGTTTTAGAAGTTTTTGAAGCTTTGAAAAAATATTATTGAAGGTTAATGTTTTTTCTTAGTCGATGTTTGTAATTAGCTTCTGTTGCCGTTACTGTTACGTACGGAGACCAATGAGATGATGGTGTACTCACTTTAATTGTATTTAAAAAAAATATATTTTGTTTGATAATTACCCAACGTTTCAATCCCTGGTCGATGAATTTCAAACCTAACATGTGGGTAAACAAAGTTAGTTTCAGAATGTTATAAGTACCTATATTCCTTGTACTCAACATTTATACATAGTAACAGTTCCTATTTAGACTAATCTCTGTTTTTATGTTCTAAAAACTACAAAATGGTGAAATATATTTCTTGTAATACGATGTAGCAATACAATGAATATAAATGACGCTCGCTCTTTATTTAATGACCAATAGCGAAGACCCATGCTTTCTAGTTAGGTAGACCCACAAAGAGGTCAAGCTGTAGCTATATGAAAATGTGCTTAATCGAAAGGATTATAATAAATATTCCTACCTATATGTACATGTTGTTTGTGCTCAAAATTAGCTAAAACTACAAGATGTGGCATGAATCATCTAGTTAATCAACAAGTCCTATCGATATCGGTCCAGCAGTTTTGAAGATTGTCCGGAACAAACCATTCATACTAAAAATCTGCGTGCCATCGAAGGTCATTATCACCAAAACAAATGGGTATTTTTGTTTCTACTCAGGTTATTTATTGTGTTAAAATTAATGCGTCATTCTCATATTGGTAAACCCTGTATACGTAGCCTGTAGATGTCTTACAGAGGTGGTTTTGCTTACATTTTACTTTGTAATTTTATAGAAGCCTTAGTCTTAAGACTACGTCATAGAAGTCGTGACACGTAATAGTTATTTAACATGTTTTAACAATACTAATACTTTCAACACGTGAAGACTAAGATATTTATTACTTTCATTGAACATTATACTTTCTCGTAAAGTTATTGCCTACAATATGTCATTTCATCATGACCAGTATAAGTCTGTCTGTCTTGAAGCGGGCAATAACAATTAAG
Organism: Schrankia costaestrigalis; assembly: GCA_905475405.1. NCBI lineage: Eukaryota > Metazoa > Arthropoda > Insecta > Lepidoptera > Erebidae > Schrankia > Schrankia costaestrigalis. Next base: position 13,191,342 of record FR997827.1, read on the forward strand.
CTGGTTATGTAACGTAGGCACGTTCGTTCCATAGATGAGTGATCATCATCATCAACCCATTAATGTCCCACTGCCTCCTCTCGTGACGGAGGGATACGATGATGATGAGTGATCACTCAATGGTATTTTATCTAAACGTCTTTGTGCTTCGGAAAGCACCTAAAAAGACAGGCTGTCGTCGTAGTGAGCGTCGGCTGTCGTAGTAGTTTTACGCATAATACCAATGTGAACTGTTTCGTCAAGCCCTAGATTATTAAAATAAAATTGCATATTTACTCGTAAATGCCCAAGCGAAAACAAAAGCCTGATAGATATTTTAAAACTGTTTGACAGCCTCATTTTATTGTCAATATTATATCAATGGAAGATTAACTCGGCATGCTACTCACTGCCAGATTCAGAGACCGCACTTTGACTTTACTTTAGCAAAGTCTAGTTATTATCTCTGAATTTGAACAACATTAAAGTAATTTTTCGCATGAAAAAGTTTACTTTCATTATTTATTACTACAAAGTAAACTTTTCATGCGAAAAGATTACTTTAATGTTGTTCAAATTCAGAGATAATAACTAGACTTTGCTAAAGTAAAGTCAAAGTGCGGTCTCTGAATCTGGCCCTTAGTCAGCTTGCAATCACGGCCAGTGCAAGAGTTTAAACTTTGTTAGCCTTTGTCTTTAGAGTAGATCGATGACTATCTGGAGAATTTCGCAGTTTACGTAGATAACTAATAGAAGAACTGACAGGTGTAAGTCCTTCTAGGGAATTCCTTACAAACGTAACCTAGTAATAAAATATATAATAAATGTTATCACTAAATAAGTCTCATGTTGAAAGCTTTAACGCAATCCAATGTATAATAAAATAACAATTGCTGCACACTAGAATAAATTTATTTTACTAACGTAATTTATTTTCCTATTATATCGAACGCGTCAATAAAACGTTGAATCAAGGATCGCGGTTAAATAAGAGTAAAATAAAAATATAAATAGGCCATTTGCAGTATCATTACAGGCGATTATTTACGTGGGTGGGGGTCGAACATAGCGTGCAATTTACTTCGAGAGACGAAGCTATAATGTCTAATGATATATTACTTATAGGTCTTACAGCAATGACATCTTAAATATTTCCTTAAAGGTAAATGGTATTGTATTATTTTTTTAACGATATGAATATTAATAGTAATTGACTCTATTGAAATGTTTTAACAATCTTTTAGCATGCTACGTTAGTTCCAAAGGTCTTCGTGCTATTGGTATGTTTATCAAAAATCGGTAGTTTAAAAAAATCAAAAATGTAATAATGATATTCGGTCAACTGACGCAGGACATAAGAATTAATTAACAATTTGTAATACTTATTAATTAAAATATTAGAAGAATGATTAAATGAAACGAATGTATGATGAAACACAACAGTTTTTGTCATAATGTTTATTTATTAAATTCTATGTTTTTTATACAAAATATAGCTAGCAAGTAATATAGTGCCTAGATTTGTATTTTACTTTTAAATTTACTTAGTAAATTACGAAGCTCTCTTCTTAAAATTTTACGGCTAGCAATCTTTGGTATTTCATCTATGAAATGAACTCCACCCCGTAGTTGTTTCCACGATGAAATCTGTAAAAAATAAAATAGTCAAAGGAAAAACTAATATTTTTAATAATTTTAATGCACACATAACAAACATTATCAGTGTGGTGACGGAATAAGAATACAATATGTCACCACCCCATCTCATCCCATGGGTGTCGTAGAAACCGACTAAGGGACTATCTGTGAATATTACCTTTACATAGAAAGAAGGAAAACTTGAAATTTAGACCTATACCAATCCGTTTTGCCAGCGTGGTATCGGTGGGCCAAGTATCCCTCCGTCACGCGAGGAGGCCTGTGCCTGCAGTGGGACATTAATGGGCTGTTATGATGACACATAACAGTCTCAGTGAAACGATAAAACAAATAGTTTTGATGATATAAATTAGCAAGATATTCAAATAATAAATAGTATTTCGATACTGGAAATATGAATTAATGTAGAGGGCATTTTTATAACACTCGATAATAATACGTATGCAATTACATCATACGATATAATACTCATTTTCGACAAAATGTCCATTACGTTAATTCATATATCCGGTATCGATTTGTGAGCGCACGAAATAGTATCAGTAAAATTTCATTAGATTTTTTATATCAATTGCAACATTTAAAAAATATAATTTGTAACATACACCTTTCACTCTCTTTCAATAAGTCCCGTGACATTATTATTCATCTTATTTATTCAACGAGAAAACTTGATCAGATAGTAAGACAACCATAAATTTATGTTCTGAATATGCCAATTACACTTTATACAAGATGTCGAAGAAAATAAAATAACAATGGACGCATATAAATCAGTAACATGTCTGTGTCAATGTTTACATTGATGTATTCTTAAGTACTAGTAACAGAATGTTATAGTTTATTTCTAAATGTGTTACGAAAATTGTGAACTTGATAAGATATTGCGTGGTTTATACAAAATGATTAGTTTTTTTATAGACTTTGAGCCAAAAACACTATTTTAGTCAACATATTAAGATGAAAAATAAAAATCGAGAAGTTATGAATTATGTAGAATAAAAACCATAAAACAATTATGATTAAAAAATAATTAGCAACGGAAATCGCCACTTACGCATAAATATTGTCACAAAATCTAGTCGTATGTAGAAAATGTAATATAATGAAAAATAAAATGTAGAAATTACAACTAACTTACCTTAGAAGCAACGAAGTCCATTAACTCTTCAGATGAGACATCCATTCCTGGTTTCTTAACAACAAACGCAGTGGGCAATTCACCAACCAGAGGATCTGGTTTGCCCACAACTCCAGCATCTTTGACAGCTGGATGTTGGAGTAGAAGTCCTTCGAGTTCAGATGGAGATACCTTGAATAAAATAAAATATTAAAGGAATATTATTTAACAATTTAGAAGTAATACCTACTAACACAATATGGTTATCTTTACACATCTGATGTCTAATTTGGCCTTACTTTGTTTTTATTTCCGTTCTTATACTGCAATATTCTATTTCGAAATAAAATCGAAGGATACTTTAGCATGCACCAGTGGCATCACCGAAAACTTCTGGTTGTGCAATCCCATCCCAAGTTGATGACGTCCTTAAGTTAGCAGACAATGGTGTACCAATTTTGGTTAATTACATGGTATTTGAAATATCTACGCATCTAAATCAACCTAACGTTGAAGTAAAACCCAGTAACATGACGACAGTCTTTATAATTGTAATAGTCCGAGTAGAGATTGATAACGATCAAATAAATATTGATTATGACTTACTTACCTTAAGGCTTAGAATTAATAGTCTAAGATAAAACATAATAAGATTTGTAATAATGACCAGCAGAAACAATCAATATTGATATTTTATGATGAATTATAATTATCGTATAACATTAAACAATCAAAACAATGAAAATACAAAAAAAAGTTCCCGTGTTCTATTCAGGCCACACTTGTGGACAGTCCGGCAAAGCGATGTACTGGGAGTGCAGTCATTTCATGTCTAACATCCTTTGCCTTCATTCATGTTCTAATCACGAATGCTTTCCATCAGCTTTAATATCCATTACGCCGTCAACACCATGTAAAAAAAAATTGGTTCTAATTTAACTTACCTGTCCTGCCTTATATTTAATTATTTCCTTCAATCTTTCAACGAAAAAGAAATAACCATCTTCGTCATAATAGCAAATGTCTCCAGTTTTGAAAAATCCGTCATCGTCTAGATCATCAATTATATTTTTTCCTATGTAGCCATCGAATAAGGCTGGCCCTCTTATACAAAGTTCGCCGGATTTATGAGGACCTAAAGTTTTTCCACGTTCGTCTACGATCTAAAATTGATGTACGGTATTAATGTTTGAAGTACACTTATGTGATAGGTTAGTTTAAGAGTCCTATAAGGATGAGCTATTTACAGGATAAATTGTTTAAAGAGTATTTAACTATTGTTTTCACTGTGGTAGTGATTTATTTTGTACTTTGGAAAGACTTCTACTTCTAGTATTTAGCCCATTAATTGATGATACGATGGTCAGACTGGTTTTATGTAAAGTTTGTGCCGTGTTTTTCTTCGGATGTAAAGAAAATGCATAAGTAACGTAGTCGGCTTTTAAGACCACAACGAAATCAGTTTTCAATATGTTTTTGTACATGTGTTGTGAAGACTTATATAGACATAGAGTCGAGGAACTAACAGACATCCTTTTGCATGGCAACCACGTAGATAACCACTGCGCCTCCAAGGTATTATATATCCTGATTTGTATACTTAGTCCGTGAATATATCCTTTACCTGTACGTATAATTTGGTCAAACCATTTTATTAACCAATCCGTCTGGCCAGCGTGGTATTAGTAGGCCAAGTATCTCTCCGTCATGGGGGAAGGCCCGTTCCTGCAGTGGGACATTAATGGGCTGTTATGATGATGATTTTATTAACAACAGAACATTTATTTGTCCTATTATCTCTTATTATTATTCTTATTTTTGTCTTCGGTTAAAATTTTAGTTAGGTACCTTAATAAAAGAGCCAATTGCAACTTTTCCAATACTTCCTTGTCTATTTTGTGTAAGTGTTTCCTCAGTGATAGCTCCAGTTGCCTCAGTCATGCCATATCCTTGCAGTACAAGAGCTAAATTGGGGAATCTGTTAACAAAAAATAAATATTGAAAAAAGGCTGACCCCAATAAATGCAGTATTTCTTTAAATTGTATGATTATGTTTATGATCTAAGATGCCATCTATTGAAAAGTTATGATAGTAGCTCATGCAAGAGGACATATTATTACAAGTATTATATGATTCAGGAAAGGTTTGTTCTGAATTTGAATCTTGTAAACTATACTGAAGCAAATAAAAACTTTTTATAGCATCATTAACGCTATTAAAACACTTGCGTTGAGTAATAATACGTAATACGATGCCATATTACGTATTATTTTATTGTCATCACAAACATTTAAAAACAATAATTTGACTTACTTTTCTTTTACTTCATTAATTACAGCTAAATCCAAAGTCGCCCCACCGCTGTAAATGATTTCAACTGAACTGACATCATATTTATTTACATTCATTGATTTAATTAACATCACCACAAGCGGAGGTACAACTAATAATAAACCAGGCTAAAACACAAGCATACAAGAAACTATTAAATAAATACAACAGTTTTTATTTTATCCAAAACACAAAGAATTTATAACACTTTTTTTTATAATGGGAGGCAAACGAGTCAGCAGGTCAACTGATGGTAAGTGATCACCGTTGCCCATAGACACCCGCAACACCAGAGGAATCACAGATGCGTTGCCGACCTTTAAAAAGGGAGTACGCTATACTATATCGTACCTACATATGCACTTAACTTTAAGCCTACATTCTGTTACGATAATTAGTAAGTAAAAAAAAAACTACCATGTTCATACTTCGTCATCGTCGTTCGAAATGATAATATCAAGGGCAGGAGATCTTATTTTAATGAAATATGAACATCGACAAGATCATAAATAACATTATTTTTACTTTCATTAGCTGCAGGCGCGGTGCGTTCAGATAATTTGCACATTATAACCTGCCTGAATCAAATGCAGTATTTTTTTAAAATATTAATCCGTAATTTATTACAGATATGAGCGCAATTTAAAACATTAACACCCTAGTTTATAGGAGTAGTTTATTATTTTTTATATCAATAAAAATTGACTGGAAATCGATGTTTGATTTTTTAATTCTGATATTATGGCAATGGACAAGCTGAAAGTTATTTTATAAACACATGAAACATATTTTTTTTAACCTCACACGTTCACACAATGTCATCTAGTCCCAAACTAAGCAGAGCTTGTACTATGGGTACTAGAGATCGGATAAACATTACTTAAATACTTTTTTTTGTAAATACATACATATTATATGGAAACACTCAAACCAATGCGAACAATCATGTTCATGCACACAAAGATTTGCATTGAGCGGGAATTGAACCCGAGACCTCTGCGTAGCAGTCACGTTATATAACCACTACGCCACAGAGGTCTATGTATAACATAAATATGATAACATGAAAACGATTTACCTGATATTTTTCAATGCAAGACAAGTATTTTTCTTCTTTAAATCTCGCCAAGCATATGATTGTTTTGTTGGATAAAAGATTTTCTAGTGTAAGCATGATACCAGCAGTGTTCGACCAAGGAGCCACACTTAAACATTTTGAAATATTTTTCATGTTACCTTCACCAATAGTATCTGAAAATCTGTGAAATATATGAGAATATGTTAATATTATCCGTGTGGTGACGGAGTAAGAATAATGTCACTACCCTATCTCATCCCATGGGTGTCGTAAAAACCGACTAAGGGACTATCCGTGAATATTATCTGTACGAAATAAAAAGAAGGAAAACTTGAAATTAAACCCTATACCAATCTGTCTGGCCAGCGTCGTATCAGTAGGCCAAGTATCCCTCCGTCACAAGAGGAGGTCCGTCCCTGCAGTGTGACATTAATGGGCTGTTATGATGTTAATATTATAAGGGAACTGTATATCAAATAGACAAATAACTAAATTCTCAACTTACAGGCAGCGGTTATGCCCAATTTACACATCGACAAGTACAGTAGCGAGTTAAGTAGTATTTTAAAATTAAGTTGATTTAAATAGAGTTCCATCCTATTTTTTGGCGAGTTAAGTACGAAGTAGCCCCCTCTCTCGCGTCTCGCCAACTTAACTTGCCAAAAAATAGGATGGAGATCTATTTAAATCAAGTTAATCAACAACTTAATCTTAAAATACTACTTAACTCGCTACTGTACTTGTCGATGTGTAAATCGGGCATTAACCGAAGTTATTAAATTGAGGTGTGTCAACTTGGCACCTTTTGGCAAGCCCGTTGTACCGGACGAGTAAAGTATCAGAGCAGTCTAGGACAATCCTATGAAATTAAAACAATTTGTAAAAAAATGCATCTACTAGTTTTTACATTTCGAATATATTAACATTTAGGATGATGTCCATGACTTTTTTGACCTTTATTAAAGGTGACTAATAAAAAATCGAACTGAAAGAAAACATGTAAAATCTATGTTTTCTTCATGATTTTCATTACATTTAGTAAATTATTGAGCTAAAATAATAGCTAAATGTGATCAAAAATGATTTAATAATACTAAAAAAATACAGGAATTACAAAACATTACAAAAAAAAAAAATATTACCTAGAATCGATAAAAAACGAATCTTACCCTGAAATTCTGTGTCAGGTTTAGTTCTGAACAGATCTACATCAACTCTTCTTTTACTAACTTCTTCAAAGTTTCTTACATTAGAATCATTGGCAGTGCTTCCAAATACAAAGAATGAATCAACTAGTTTGGTTCCAACCATTGTTTTGTAATACTTATTATAAGTATCGGGAGATAAGAATAAGTATTTCGGTTTCGAAATATTCATACTATGCACCATTTCATCTGGGAAATATAATTATTATTAATCATTATCTTTATCCGGTTTTTCGGAAAACGCAGGGTGGGGAGACCCCTCACACGGTGGACCGACGACCTTATAAGGACGGTGGGAAGCCGATGGATGAGGAAGGCGCAGGACCGCACAAGGTGGCAATATTTGGAGGAGGCCTATGTCTAGCAGTGGACATCAATTGGTTGAGATGATGATTATATTTATGTTATCTTTATTCTATCACAGCTTACTTCTTTAGTATGTCAGTAAACATTTTTTCCAATCATTCAACTCTTAATCCTTTCTAATGCTCCATGCTATACGTAATTCCCAAATAAGTTGATCAAAATTTTCGATCAGGCAATCATAGGATGCCTGTAAAAAACGAAACACGAAACAACACTAAAAGGAAAAGGAAAGAGAAAATGAGTTAGTAGTTTATAATTTTTGTATCTGCTGCAGGGGCGATCCTTCCCTAGTGCTAATAAACAATTTGGTCCGTTAAAGTTCGGTGTTGGCCAGACTGCATACATTTACGTGCAAACCTATATAACTCTTTCATTTGCTTAGCTTTTTTTTCAATATTTTCGGGATTGCATATATATTATATTAAATTCACATGTAGTCCTCAAGGGTAAATAGAGATTCCGAAACACTGTCTACTATTCGATTTCTTATGGTTTTCAAATTGATGATGATTTTAGAGTTTGTACCAAAGGTTACGTTTATTTGATATAAATATTGGGTATGACTAAGATGAAATGCGCAAAACATTTTTTTATTACTAAGCTGTTTTTGTTATTACAATTTGTACAAATTAAAATTATCTTATCTACATCGATTATACACAAAGCGAGCATGACTAATACTGGTTGAAACCAAAAATACCGAACATTTGTTGTATTCACTAGATAAGATGGAAAAACCCAATGTTGTACGTTATAGCTAGTAGCTAAGCTATGGGTTCTTTGTAGAGTTGTACTCATTGCGTACGTACTAACAATTATTGCAGCTACTTAATCATTTTCTAAAAATAGAAATGGGATTTATTTCTTAAACACAGGTTTATAAGATGTTACAAATTAACAAGTGTCCAGTGCATTTCTGTGTCTTGCCAGTATTGGCGTTCAAATATACATTGAAGTTAAAATAAATTTAAATAGAAATAGTAATTCAATAAAATGCATCACTTTAAACTGGCGTAAGAGATATACTAACATTATTCCAGCTTAAACAGATGTAGGTATTTAAGCATAGGAAACTCAGTTACATTAACTACTAAAGAGTTTAAATGTGTAATCTGTCAAAAGTAGGCTCCCACTCTTCCGTTGAAAGATGAATTTATGTTACAGAAATAACTGTGTTGTTCAGTATTAGAAGTAAAATAATAATGTATTGTATTTTATTTTTCTGAGCGGCTTATAATATTTTTTTTGCATAATGACGACTTAATATGTTCTGTATCAGACAATATGCAACCGTAAACAGCTTATAAAAGAAAATATCCGTTAGTAGCAGTTAGCATAGGAACATTTATTTTTAACGTCCAAGTTTCATTCTTTTTTTTTGTTTGAGAGTTCAATCAAATTGTCAAACATTTTTATTCTATGAAATATGGTTAAATAAAAATTCTCACTTTGACTGTATCCAGCGTTGAAAAATGTAGCAACGGCATTGGTGCACCAAACAGCAATCGTAGTTATTAGGAATTCGAATCTATTTTCACTGCATATGCCTATAACGTCACCAGATTTCACACCTAACCTTGATAAAGAATCGGCAACATTCACTATAAGCTGTACCATGTCATTAAAAGTTAGTTGATCTCCTGTCACTCCGTCAATCTAAAGAAGAAAAATAAAAGAATTTGTAAAGTCACGTAAATGTGACTATACAGTCTGGTAATCTAGTAGTCAAAAAAACAATTTCGCTGTGTCGTCATCACCTCACCGGTTTAGACAGGTGCTTCTTCACACTACGCTTGAAATACTCGATATCAAACAACGAAGGAAACACATTAGCAGGCAAGTTTCTTCCATGACTTAATGGTTCGGCATAGGAAAGATATTTATTTTATTACAAAAACATTAAAAAAAATACATACCAAAGCTATCTTCTTTTTACTCTTCAACATTCTTTCAATGATAAATTTTCCGCACTTTACACTATGAAAAGGTATCGTCATATTCATTTCTCTGTAGATAATCCCGTCATCATTTCTGAAGTTTTCCATCTTGATGGTTAAAATTATAAATTGAAATATCCGCCTGTGTGGCACTTCTGTTTATGTAAGAATGTATAATAATCAAATAAATAAAAATGACTTGCAAAGATACAGTTCGTAAGTATACAGAGTGTGTCTAAAATAAAGCCGACTAATCTATACTAATATTATAAAGAGGTAAAGTTTGTGTGTTTGTGACGTTGTAGGGGGTAATCTCTAGATCTACTGAACCGATTTTAAAAATTCTTTCGGTGTTTGAATAGTCCATTTATCGTGGAGTGTCACAGGCTATATAGTATTACGCTTTGACTAATAGGAGTGGAGCAGTAATGAAATATGAATAAAAAGGGACGCGTTTTTTTCGCCGCCTAACGAAGTGGGCACGGGTCAGCTAGTTATTCAATAATATTATTTACATGGTTTACAGCTTTATTATAGATACTGATAAATGAATTGTAAAATACGTCACATTTAGGTTTTATCTTTAACTCGTTCCAATAGGTTTTATAATGAAAAGAGGTTAAAACATTGAAAATTGAAATGTTTATATCTTTTAAACCCTATCCGTTTTTTCGACGATAGTTTTTGTTCCTGTTTAGTAAAGTTATGCCCTATTTTGTAATAAAATTAACGCGCTTTCTCGTGCACATCCTATACAGCATAATATTATAAAAACTTGATAACACAATAAACATTACATACACATTATCTACAAAAATGCGAAATTATGACGTTTTCATTATGTTTTGATAGATATGATTAGATAAACTAAGCTATTAATTGCATTTGTTGTAGTAAATATTCGAAATCAGTTAAAAATTTATTTAACTAGCAAATTATAAAAACGTCCCTTTGTCAGATGTATCCTTGTGTTGAAAATTTTGAAAAATTGAATTTTAAAAATAAATTAATGTTTAAATTATCGAAAAATTACAAAAAAGATTAAGATAATCAGAAGATGTCATATCCAAACATCATCCTAACAACGCTTAAATGTAATTTTAGAGACAGCACACAAATAACTAACTATGATACAATGTACAACAGTTGACAGTAAATTGTAAATTAAATATTTATCTGAACGAAGGGTTTATTGGGTATCCACAACAGAACTTTAGAGTTGGGATTGTCACATAAATGGAATACCTATGTCATACGAATATTCAATATCGATAGATACCAATAATTACCAAGTAACAGTTTTTTGACGTAGGATGTTAACTGTTTTACTATGAATTGAAATGAAATTTATGAATGTAGCTGAAGCAAAACAGCACCTATACCCATAGGAATTAGGTGTGATTATGTGTATTATCCGCGTGGTGACGGAGTAAGAATACAATATGTTACCACCCCATCTCATCCCATGGGTGTCGTAAAAACCAACTAAAGGACTATCCGTGAATGTTATCTTTACGAAATAAAAAGAAGGAAAACTTAAAATTAAACCCTATACCAATACGTCTGCCAGTGTGGTTTTAGTAGGCCAAGTATCCCTCCTTCACGGGGGGAGGCCCGTCCCTGCAGTGGGACATTAATGGGCTGTTATGATGATGATGGTGTATGTATGTATTTTTTAAACTATTTACGCTCAGGTGAAATACCATACAGAGGAATCATTATGAAGAAGTAAAATTAAGTAGAAATGTAGTAAGAATTATATTTCAGCTAAAAAGATAAAAATAGTTTTCTATAGTTAAGACTTTATCAATTCTTATATGTCGAACACAGTTTGTACAAATCGGATTTACTTAGCTTAAGCCGATACAATAAATGTCGCAGTATTTTACCTTACCCGTTCTTCGAAATTTTCTACTTTTACAATCTGGAACTTAAGGTGGTGCTTATAAAAATAATGGCTAGTTTTGTAAAATAATGTAAAGGAGATATTATTTAAAATATTAAAAAAAAAAAATTATGCTATGTTGTGAGGCACAGCTAAGTTAAAAATGTTAACCAAACCAACTGTTTACACGACAATTATGGGCATTAGCCCAGTTTTTCCTAGATATCTACTTAATAATAAGAAATCTATAAAAATATGACACAAAATAAAGTATAAGTATAAAAGATGTAATAGAAGAATTGAATGAAATAAAGCAATTACTATTAATCATCGTAACAGCCCATTAATGTCCCACTGCAGGGACGGGCCTCGTCCCATGACGGAGGGATACTTGGCCTACTAATACCACGCTGGCCAGACGAGGGTTTAATTTCAAGTTTTCCTTCTTTTTATTTCGTAAAGATAACATTCACGGATAGTCCCTTAGTTGGTTTTTACGACACCCAAGGGATGAGATGGGGTAGTGACTTTTTATATAATTGGTTTTAAATCAAATTATTCTTCTTTTTTTTTTATAGAATCTATCGAAACCTGTAAACTTTATCTTATTTGTCTTTTACAATACCTTTATATAACACAATACAAAACTTTTAATACAGCCCGTGCATGTCACAAGTTCCCCAGGCTTGTGGTTAAAGTACCTACGAGTACATTGAATACTTAAGCACACGTGCCTATAATTGAAATCCTTGTGTTTAGAACATGAGGTTCAATAAATAGACCGCTTATGTACTAATTAATTATTATTGAAGCGTCTTAGGATTTAGATTTATATCATAAATATCTTTGAGTATATCAGTTCTCTTGCCTTGTTTATATGTAAATAATTATTAATATTTTAAAACGTGGTCTTCATCTATATTTTTTGGTTAGTGGCCAACCTGGAATCCAGAATTGTTTAAGCCACCCATAGGCACTGAACGGTTACTCATCTTTGCAATGACATTGCCTACGTTACTATCATATATGAATCTTTGATTGTAAATGGCAATGAGCGCCTTGAATTCATTAATTAATTTACTAACGTTCCATAAATATCATGTCTTTTTCGGAATTATTATGGTGTGTTCCAATACTAGGTGGCAACAGATCAACAACATCGACGTGCTTAAGACACATTTCTAATACCGCACTATAGATAGAACGAAAGTGATGAATTTTTTTGCGATCCTGCAAGCGTAGCAAAACTTTCATTACTTTTAAACAATTCCATACATTTCAATAAAACATCAAAGTTTTATTGTCCATGCGCAAAAAATGTGAAAAACCAAATACCTGCAGACAAATTTCGAGAATGTTTTATCGCCGCAGCTAGATAGAAGCGTTTGCGCGCGTTGTTCGTCTAAACTAAAAGCGGTCGGCCGCGTACTATTCCTGGACACGAGTGCAGCACTAAGTTTGGATACACCTTTATTTTTAACACTGTTAAAAAAATTATGCTTATTACTGAAAGATAGCAGATATTTGATGTAGATTGCAAAGAGTTATATAGCCAGATATACAAAGAACCACGTGTGCCAGATTATTTTGACTTAGTAAGATGGTCATTGCCATCCCGTCAAAAAAGTTTGGCAACTCATTCCTATATCTATTAATAAAATATGGAAAGAATTGCCGGTGTTATTCCGCCGTCTTATAACAATAGTCCTTTAAACATAGTACGAAGAAATCAGTTGTGTTAACGAGAAGACCGCCAAGTCGTTGGCGACGACGACGGGATAAATTCATACTCCTTTCGTCCTCACAGTTATTGGATTGTAATCATAGAAAACAACAGACTCATTGGAGTCACTTTGATACGACATTATAAAAATAGAACACTATATCTTATGTGACGTTCAACAGTGTTACTTTGGAACCCAAGTAAATAAAGATTTGGCTTTGAATAAGTTTGATCAGCGCGCTGATCACAATACGTTTTTTACTGCTCTTCCTCTTATACTGTTTATGTTGCTGCGATATCATCGGAATGGCGTAAGTTACGTTATGTCTGGCTCTATAATAAAACATTATTATTTTATAATAATATCTGTGAATATTACCTGTACATAGAAAGAAGAAAAACTTGAAATTAAACCCTATACCAATTCGTCTGGTCAGCGTGGTATTTGTAGGCCAAGTATCCCTTACGTTACGGGAGGAGGCCCGTCCCTGCAGTGGGACATTATGGGCTGTTATGATGATGATTAAAGGAACACATTCGATTACGAACACGTTGAACCATCAAAAAGTTTGCCCTCGTGCATTGATTTACAAAAAACCAAAGATACACACTCCACTTCCCAAAAACGTCCGCAACAAATGGGCGCATTGTGCACTCTTTTCAAATTAGTATCGCGTTGTTCTACCGGCAAACGTCAATCATTAAATTTGATTGCTTTATGTGCATTACTTTTTAAATACAACTTTATGTCATGCGTGTAAGATTGAATTTGAAAAAAGAAATATGTTTACGATATTACTATACGTATTTATTGCGTATGTTTAATTTGGTGACACTTTTGGCTGTTAGTTTTGTTTGAAAATGTGCATCTAGGGTTTTTTATAAATCAATGCCCTCGTGCCTTAATGTTAAAACCAGTACTTGACTACTTAAATAGAGACTTGTATAAATTTTATCATCATTTAACTTTAAAGATTCTAATTTAATTCCAACCCACGAATTTTCCGTCCCCAACAAAGACACTAATTCAACAGTTTAAAACTTTTTGTGCGTTTCTAAAGACTTCGTTAAAATAGATTGTACTGTTTTAAATTAGATGAATTCAAACCATTTTCGAAAAATAAAGTCTTCGTGTTTTTTTTACAATATTCAAATAAAAGAGATTCAAGGAGAAAGTAATATAAGAATTCTTTCTTCGAAGATAAGGGTAAGATTTCTCAATATATCGTTGATTTATTATTTACTATTTGCTTACCATATTTTGGGAAGATGAAGAGTATATAAATATTTATTAATGTAACTATAAAAATGTGAACCTCAAGGAATTTATATATCGGAATTCTTTATCCTATATTTTTCTAGTTTTATTACAAGATTACTCGTCTGGCAAAGGATTCCATCATTTATATAATGTGTAGGTATTTATTAAAGTTGACTGTATGAGTCACTAAATTACATACCGTTTCTCAATAAAGCCCGATTTACACATCGACAAGTACAGTAGCGAGCTAAGTAGTGAGTTGTTGATTATAGTTCAACAAATTTATTAGATACGGTATGACAGTTCTGACAAATTAAATAATAAGGTTGGGATAAAAAAATCGATTACTATAATATCCGAAATTTAAGAGATCGATTACAATAATATCCGATTTTTAAGACACATTAATAATATAATTAATCTCATTATTAGTAGAGGGTATTGATCTTTACTTGATTAACTTTGTAAAAAAACACCACATATAGCAAATTCTCTAGTTTTTACATCAATTTGATACGCACACTTTGATATGGATGAAAATTTCTGGAAAATAGCATTAAACGTTTATGCAATAGAAAACACGTAAATTACTTTGATTTAACCACTATCTTTCTTAAATTTTAAATAAATGTAATTTTTGTACATTTAGAGAACAAAAAAAAATCCTAAACATTACTTTTATTTTAACAATAATTAATTAAATAAAGTAATGTTTATGACGTATGAAGTTTTTGTGAAAGTTTATAGTTATTTTATTGTTTCTTTTCTTATATATTTTATTTTGTAAATGTTTTAATATTCCTGTTTTTCTTTAGTTATTTTATCGTTTGTTTTACTGTTTTTTATAGTGTATTTTTGTAGTGTATGTTAATGTAATTGGTTTGTAAAACCGTGTTAACATTATTAAATAAATAAAAATGACGACCTCGGTGGCGCGACGGGAGCGCAAGCGGCTGCCGTGCAAGAGGTTGTGCGCTCGATCCCCACGCAGGACAATAATTTGTGAGATCCACAAATATTGTCCTGGTCTGGGTGTTCTTTGTGTCCGTTAATTGATGTTTGTAAAAGGTCCCCGCGACACAGGGCATGATCCCTAGTGCGGAAGTTGTCTTTATAAAATAAAAAACATAAAAAAAAAATGTTTAGGATTTTTTGTATTCACTACTAAGACCTTAAAAAGTTGCCTCCCGTCACCTTCGACCACGTCGAGTAATAGTTATAAGTAATAGTTAGTTACATGTCTAACGATAATAACGATTTTTCGTACATGTAAACGATTTTTTTGCATACAAGTGTATCCGAAGAGTCGCAACACTACGAGCAGTAACCTAACTACGTGACTTTGCTATGAGGTCAAGAATAGAACTATTAGATATTATTTACTATGTAAATATGTGTTATTTTGCTTTGTTTGAAAGTTTTCAATTAAAGTTATATATTAAGAATTGTACATTTTTAGATACAATAATAAAATCTTTCTAAATTCATGGTTTTACGAAAAAGGTTTTCGAAACTGAATAATGTACGCATGAACAAAGTTGTTTTAGTTTGAAAAATATGAAACGTCATACTGTATCTTTTAGATTTGTTGAACTGTAAGTTGATTTAAATAGATCTCTATCCTAATCCATAATTCGCTACTGTACTTGCCGATGCGTAAATCGGGCGTAAGACGGCTAATTTTTACTGTAAAAATGAAATAACTTTATTTGCTGTTATTTTTGATAAGCTCTCTCGCTCGGGATATACGATTCTATACCTCTCTATTTTTTACCTCTAGCAGGCCTTCTAGCCTACTATCCATTTAACGACACAATGTGTGAAAATATACAATACAACTAAACCTACGCTTTTGTATGATAGCTAGTATAATAGCTATTTCATCGTTTCAAATTTATTTTCAAGTAAAATACCATTACCTTAACCATTGTGCACATTTACAACTCAGACAAATACAATGAAATGCTAGATGATGCGACTTTACTCTCAAAATATTCAGCAGATGTCTACTTAAGCATTTCTCACGCATTCAAATGTACTTATTATACATTATAATATTATAATTCTAAATGTATAGTGATGTGATATTAACTTACGAGTATGTAGGCTTTCCACTGGACTGAGCGCGCCGGAGAGCGTTTCACGTTGACCATAGGAAATTGAGCCTTGTATATAGTTTTTAAATTTCATTTTTGCATAGAGGAAAAAACGCGTGCGAATACGACGGCAGCCGATCGGCAGCGCTCGGTTGCTATGCAAAAATGAAATTTAAAAACTTCACCCAGGACTCAATATACTTTGGTCAACGTGAAATGTTCTCCGACGCGCTCCGCTCGTTGAAAATCGTACATAAATGTATAGTGATGCACGGTATATTAACTTACTAGGCTCTTGTTGTGGGTAAACGTAATTTGTTAGTACGCCTGCGTGTGTGCAGGACAGGATCGCCCACGCAATGTTCTTGCGACGTTGTACGACTCTTCTCACGCCGTGACTCATGCGCCATCATTATATTTTAAGTTATAAATATTGAAAGGAATTTAAATTTTACCGGGAATATTTTACTTTGAAATGTAATTTTGCGGTGTTTATTCACATATACATACGTTTTTACATATTATATAATTATATACGTATAAAAAACAAAACGTCAATCGGCTATATACGAGTAGTAATATTCCTGCACACAATACCTTATAGTACTAAACTAAGCATAGCTTTTAGAAACTACGCAGTCACGGAGGAATTACATCAGTAGATTCTCCTGCGGATGTCTTCTGTTCTGATTTCTTTCAGAATTTAATAATTATTTATTTGGATTTTTTTTATTGGCACATTTTAAAAAATCATTTTTTTTGTACCTATAATAGTTTTGTATAGTTTGTATGCAGCGTACAGTTTACTACAACTATAATAATATAAGTCTCTGTAAAATGTCTTATCCTACTTTCTACTAATATTATAAATGCGAAAGTTTGTGAGGATGGATGGATGTTTGTTACTCTTTCACGCAAAAACTATTGAACGGATTTTTATGAAACTTTACAGTAATATAGCTTAAACATCAGAATAACATACAGGCTACAAATAATAAAAACTTTTTATCCCTAAGTCACCCTTTACGACAATAAAGTGATGAAAAAGGGACTAAAAATACAAACTGTCACAAGCCGATCTTATTCAGTCTGTGTCGTAAAAATTTCTTAGGCAACAATTTGTTACAAAATTGTGTATGGATAGTCTGAAAACTGAAAAAGAACCTAAGTTATTTTCATGAAAACACCACGCGGGCGAAGCCGCAGGTGGAAACTAGTATTGTATAATTTATCTTCAAGCGCAGCCACAGGCAAAGACTAGTCTACTGGTAATAATAAAATGAAACAAACGCAACAGGAATATCTTAAGTAATACCTCTTTAATCTTAACTACAAGTTTTATATCTAGTCTCTTTAGTATAAAACCTTATTTTATGATCATCAATAAGTACATTTGTGTACCTATGTTAGAGGTCAGCCCCGCTAGGATAGCCCCACGTTTACTCAATAAAATGGCCCCCTGTTGTGATGGGTCAATTCATGGTAATGTAGAGACCGGTCGAGTCTGCGACTATAATGTCCTGATTCATTAAGCTATCGGAAGATTACACTGCGGTGGTCGCGTCGTTCCAAATGTAATGACCCGAATGTATTTAGAGGGGAACATTTTGTTACATTGCAGTAGAAAGTCTTTGCTTTAGTGACACTTGGTCTGAAGGAGGAGTGCAAGGTTTATTTATCTTGTAGTTCTTAAGGTCTCCTTTATTTTATGCCACTTAAGGAACTTTAATTTACTTGATTGATAATGATTTTATGATGAAGTCGGTCTTCCTTGATCCCGTTTCTCTCCATGGGCTACATTTTTTCTCCAGTGCCTTCATTCTTTCTAGGACAACTCCAAGGTCCTACCCCTAAAGCTGTACGCATGTGTAATTTACGAACTTTGTTTTCTTGCGAACGGGAAGAGTCCTCCTTCACTTCAGTTCCTCTAAAAAAATACTATGTGTGAATAGCACTAATATTTTGTACTATCATAATTAAATCGTTTAAACCAAAGAAAAGTAAACATACTTCCTAGCGCGTTTCTTATTATATACGTAACAGCAAAAGAAAAATATCCCCTTCCTCTCTAGCCTGGTTTATTGCTCACAAACTGGCGCCTGCAAGCAGACTTTATTACAACTTCCCAAAGGTCAGGCCCTAACATAATTAGTAACAGCCGCAAGCAACATTGATATGAAATATTAAGGTTTCCTTAATAAGGTAAATAGAATATTAGTGCGCGTTCGTTGTATCGATAGTCGATTACGTCATAATTACTCTCGGCGTTCCGCAGATATTAGTCGAATATTAGTTCGGCTAATGTCCCGATATAATGGTTCTTAGTGTCTGATGATGGAAATCAAATCAGAGCTATTGTTCGTCGATTCTAATGTAATAATAAGATTAACTAACGAGTCATTATCATAATGTAACATTATGCAGATGGGTGTTTACTGAACTTTATCTAACACTTTATGTAATAACAGTTAAGAGAATATTATACATACGTTTAATTGTCTTTATGGTATAATATGGGCCCGTTATACATTTTTTACATAATAAAAGGCAGTGAACTTGATCTTAGTGTAGTCGGACTAGTAACACAAAATATCGTCACACCATCTCGTCTGGTGCATGTCATAACAATCAATTTAGCGTAATCTGAAAGTATTGCTATAAATATATTTACCATGAACATCTTCGGATCAGTGGGCTAAATTTTCCCACCCGTTTCAGGACTGAAAAATAATCATCAATCATCCTAGAAATAAAATAAGCCCTTTACACTAACGCACTAAAATTTTAAAACTAATTGGGCTATAGGTAATTGATGAGATATCTCTAGTTTATCGGAATTCTGAAAATGAAAAGAGTTTGAAATGAAAGACACCTCAAAATACATCGATACAACCGATATATATTTAAAATACCTACTCTAATTCTATTGCTAAAATAGTTTTTTAAAAGAATTTGTTAATTTCTTTAATACGAGTTTGTAGGTATAATAATATGCATTACATCGCCATTTATTATCAAAAGAATAAAACTTGAAATCAAATTCAGAAGTAATGTTATTAGATGTATTGAGAATTCCTAATGTAAAGTTAAACTTATAACATACTATGTATAAGACACACGCAGCGATTTAGAATTAATTTCAAACTACTTTTCTATAATAATATGTTAATGTAAATGGACTTATATGATAGCAACGCGACGGGCAGTAGCAATTGCAGCCATAAATAAATATACCTAAGTGTTATTTTTAAATGAATACAATAAAATCAACATTTTATTTCATTTTTAAGTGACCACAGCAGATAACGAAGTCTAAATGAAATAGCTAACTAATTTCTTTACTAAAATATGCAATCATTAATTTCTACTGTCAATTATAATGTAATGAATGTATTTGCATGTATAAAATAATAAGACAGACGAATATATAAATGACAAAGTGTCATATGAATAAATATACACATTCACATAAAATTTAAGTGTTTGTTTGCAAGAATAAACTCTCACATTTTTCCTAATTACATACGATTGTTTGTTCTGGGTAATATCTGAAACGGATTATCTGATTTTGAGGGATTTGAGTAAGTAAGAAGTCTTTATAGTTTATATTAAAATAGGGGATTCAAAGTCCACAAAAAACAATCTACGGGGACTTAACGTCAAATAAATAAATGTTTCTCTCAATGTATTTTTCACTTGATATACAAAGGCGTTCCTTGATTTATTAGAAAAGATTGATGATACTCGTAGAAATATAGGGTATTTGTGTCAAAGTTTTACATAAATACAAGTTTTAGTAAAACAAGGTTAAGGGTGACGTAAGCCATTAACTTAAACTAAAAGTTCGCGGAAAATGACTAATGACAGTTTCACCGATACAACTAGTTGGCACGCACCTTATTTTAAGCTTCCTGTGAAAATTTTGTAGAAACATTTCGTGTTTCATTTTCATGTCGTTTGCTCAACAGGACTTATATTTTTGTTTAATATTTGATAATACTTATTTATTATTTAAGATTAATAGAATACTTAAGCCTATTATATAGAAAACAACGGCTAGAAAAAGGCTTTTCCTTACACGTGCCTAATGCACGATCCTATAAGAGTATGTGTCTAAATAATGCTACAAGATAATTAAACTTACTGTGACCACTAAACAGTGTCAAATCTTTAATTTACTTTTTTTCGTTATAAGTCGCCGTTATTTTTTTTTAATAAGTTGATCCTTATCCTATATAGTACGAACTACTGATCAATTATCAAAATAGGCAGAGAAAAATAATACCTTCTCTAATACTCGTACAGAATCACTGATTTGTAAAAAATCTAATATTTATTATAATTTATAGTATATAGTATATATATAATTTATGTATAGATGCTACATTTTTAACGTATTCAAAGGTATTCACAACATTATGTGTAAAAATCTCAAGAATGTTACAACTTTTATTTAATTCCAATGAAAACTCAAATTCAGTATCGGGTTTATTATGAATACTTTCTTGTTTCTTTACAAAGGGTTCGTGACGCAGCCGTGCGTGGCACACGAACCAAAACAAAATATCAATTTCGAACAGTAACAGCTTGTTAAAAGTTTTTAACTTAAACAAAATGATCGTTTTGGTTGTTTAAACTAAGCCCTGATAACCAATTCGAAAAAAACAAAATAAAATAGAAATGTAACAGTAAAACGACAGATAAGGTAGAAACTGTTCGACGTACCTTATGTGTACGGCTACTTGAAAGAAAAGGAAATTAAAAATTTGTACACATTTCACACAAACCCATCTACTGCGATGCTGTACTGCCTACGCGAAAAACTTAGGAATGTAAAATGGTTCTTTATCAAGTGAGTTACATCCATAAAAAGAAATCAAGTAACGAGAAATTACAAGTCACTTAAAATCGTTTAAAGAGTGTATTAACATCTACCGAAGCAATGCGACATAATTTATTAATGTGCATCTAAGTGGCCGGCCACTTACGGTGGTCACACGCCTTTATAGGAACTCACAAGTGTATGACCAAACATTGTAACAACTTTGTTTTACAGTCGTCGGCCTAAGCTTACCGACATTATTATGTGTCAATAATGGTAATAGAAATTAGTGCGTTAGTTAGAAACGGAACATACGTGGGCGACTTGCCCCGTTCTCACATTCACATGCAATGACCACGCCATCTACTCTTAACAAAGGATTCCTTTCGAAGATTTATTACGTTTACCTTTCGCGGCTTAGTACGTAATCGTGGAAACAATTATTAGGTATTCTTGGCTTTTAATGGGATGAGGCAAATATTTTAGAAAGGGTTGCTTTCGACCCGTAATAAAACATTTTGTTAATACTAGTGACAAAAAGGTTCATATTAATATTGGAGTTTTGTTTCAAAATTATCGAAATAAATAAAAATATTAATTCGCTACAACGTTGTGATAGATAAGTACTAAGTAGGTACCTACTAAGATAAGGATAAGCATATCAATAATCTATATAGTTATATGCTATCTGAGGATTTCTAGTTTTAGTTATTAAGGCACGTTTGCACTGGGGTTCGAGGTTAGAAGTGATGTGGGCGGGTGTGGTCGTGGGAAACAAATAACTGGTGTCGCGTCCACGAATTCCTCCAACCTTATGAAAAATTAGACTATGTCTTATGGCGTCTGTATTGTTATAACAATTTATTGTATGGCGTCTTTTAAAATCGTTTGTATTTTGCCATTTAAATACACTGGGCCGCAATGAAAACGGGTCGCTTACAAAAACCTTAATAACTTCCAAAATATTGAAGCTAGCTTTATGATATAAAGACTAAATGATAGATAATTTAATCACAAACAATGCCGCAAGTAAAATCTTTCAAGTTATTTTTGATTATTATATTAAATCCTTAAATTAAAAATAAAGACAAATTTTTTAAATTTTAACAACAGTTTCGAAATCATTTTTTTTACTTTTTTTTCTGGTGTATCATAAAAAAGACGCATTTTATATACAAAAATTCAATATTCTGATCAAATTAGCATAAAAACATGCTTCTGACCCCTGAAGAATCTACAAGGATACCAGAAATGCTAGAAAAATGACCTAGCCATCGTTATACAGCAAAAACTGTTAGTTTATAGCTCTCAATCGTTCGAAAAGTACTCTAGCCATTAGAAGACACTCTATCCAATGCGCGCAGACCAAGATCTGAACATACAGCGTGCACAAAATCACAAGAGGATCGTTACATGGTGTCGAGAATGTTGAGAAATCGATTTCAAACAGCTGTTGTAGACAAAAATCACTTGCTACGTGCTCGAGAAAGCAATCCAAGCCCATGTATAGTGCGGTAGTGTCTAAATGAAGCAAAATTACAGTCCTAGACCTGAAAATATTCGTAAACTTGAAAGACAACATCAAAATTCCAGATAGAGTAATAATAAAAAAACTCGTGAATAGCATCATGGTTGATTACTTAAGGAAAATGCTTCCGATAAGTCAAGGTTTACGTTATACAAGCACGAAGGAAGGCTAAGAGTCTGGAAAAGTACAGGAAACCTGTATAACCAAGCTTACATTGAAGAGAAAGTACCTTATGTCGGAGGCACTGTACACGTGTGGGCTTGAATTTCTTCTGAAAGCCGCACCGAGCTAGTAGTGATATAAAATGGTACTTTAACTGCATAGAGATACTTAAATGAAATCATTAATGAGTATGATGGCTCATTTTTGGTAAAATTAGGCGAAAATGCACCTTTATGGAGCTCAACGCTCGTCTTCATACAGATTTAATAGTGTTAAAGTTCCGTAAAGATGTCGCTATCACACGTATGAAGTGGCCAGCATGCAACCCAGACTTGAAACCGATGCAGCATGCTTAAGACGTATTGGATCGATGAGTAGGACATCAATATTTCCCTCTTATCACCCTTTGTGAACTCAAAGAAACAGTGATAGAGAAATGGGTGTATTTACCTCAGAATTCAATTAAAAACCAAATGGAAAGCATCCAAAACCAGATGACAGCTGTATTAACAGCTTCTGATAATAATACAGCGTATTAAATGAATGAAAATTGCATTTCTGATACCTTTTACCTGTTTTCGACATCTAATGAAAGTGTCAATTTTTATTTAACTTACTTTTGTCCAAAATACACTTAACAATCTGTAATTTTTATCAATTTCATTTAATGACTGTTAAATTATCTTTATTTTAGTGTTTATTTCATGAAGCTAGCTCCAATATTTTGGAAGTTATTAAGGTTTATGTAAGTGACCCGTTTTCATTGCGGCCCAGTGTATTAAATGGTTTGCAAGGTTCCTTACCTATGTCAAGAAAGTCAAGGCTTAAATAAATTGAGTTCCCTCTTTAAATAATTAACTTCCCTTCGTTTGTTTTCTTTAGCATCGGCCTATTCTTAATGTTGTTATATTTTATTCACGTAAATACAAAATGATAATTACCCTTCATTGTAAATTTTCATGTTCCTGTTACGTTAAATATTGTAAATTCTCATTTACTGTTGTTATAAACTCTATAAATAGACTTTAATTTACTTTTGTTTTATGTTGTTATTAGGTAGAGGACGGAACATAGCAGACAGTGAAGGTTGCCGCTAACGCGTTGCCTCCTTAAACCTACATCTGGGTCGTAAGTCCCAGACGCCGTTATGCATGTGTTCCGTCCTCTATCACACGATGGACCCGGCACCCACACGGAGAATCCATGGAATGCTAAGATTAACCCTTTTTTACCCTCTATATCAGCCATATTTAAGTTTAGTTTTGACTTCTGTATATGTTCTTAAACCATAGAATAATACACTGTATATTCCTAACAGAATGGTCTTGTCAATCATTTTAAGTCTACCTCCGTGACACGTTTGAAGGTTACCCTCCATTCCTTTCCCATGGCTGCTAGTCTAGCTCAGTTGTAGAAGGGGACTTCCTCGCATCCGGTTACCCACTACTCTGTTCTGTACCAGCAGACAGTCTACGGATACGCTTCCTCATCCAGAAATGTGGACTAAAAAGGTGAAAATGGTGGACCTTGATACTTGTGGAGTTACAACAGTTAAAAAAAATTGTAGCATTTTCGTACTGCTTTTAGTGATGTCTTCACTAGGTTTAATATAGAGATTGTTTAGAGATTAAAAATATAAATATATATAATAATAATTTAACATACGACGTTTTCATTTGGTCTCCAACTACTGAAATAATTCGTACAATAACTTTATCAACTTGAAACAACAGAAAGCCAATGTTCCGTGTCTTTAATTTTTAATGTCTGTTATTAATACATTATCATACTATTGTTCGACGGATATAAAACATTTTTATTGTATTAACTCCGACCATATGCAGTTATTTGCATAAAATAAACAAAAACACGTAAAAAGTACGAAAAACATTAACATCTCCATTTCATACATATGCAATGTTTGTTTGCATCATTGAAATATAAATATATTCTGATCATATTGGTGTGTATAATTTCACTTTGGGACTATTTTTATTCAGGTATAGTGTGTTACTCTTTTTATTTGTATACCCAGTCATCAATAGGTACAAATTATAATTTAAAAAAAAAATACCTCACACTTTCACACAACGTCATCTAGTCACCAACTAAGGAGAGCTTGTATGTACTATGGGTACTAGACAATGGATAAACAATAAACATGCCTAAATACTTTTTTTTTGTAAATACATATACATAAAAAACACCCAGACCAATGCAAACAATCATGCTCATGTACACAATGATTTGCATTGAGCGGGAATCGAACCCGAGACCTCTGCGTAGCAGTCATGTTAAATAACCACTACGCCACAGAGGTCGTCCATTTAGTCTTATAACTTTCTTGCCAATGTTTTAATGCTTGCTGCCTCCGTTAGAAAGCGATAGTAATGTGCCTATGCCCTGCATGAGGTCACAGGTCCGAATCCCAAGTAAGACTGTGTCGTGGGGACTTTCATTCATAACAGCCCACTAATGTCTCACTGCAGGGACGGGCCTCTTCCTATATCGAAGAAATACTTTGCCTACTTAACGAATTAGTAAAGGGTTTAATTTCAAGTTTTCCTTCTTTTTATTTCGTAAAGATAATATTCACGGATAGAGATATATGTATATGTATGTAGGTGACATATTGTATTCTTACTCCGCCACCACACGGAGAATTGAGAAGAATTGTTAAAAATTAAAGAAAAAAAATTGATAGCAAGGCAGTTATTAAATATAATACTATTTTTACGGGTCTTACTCGCGGTATATACTAATTCTAATAAATTATAATATAAGTATCTAAGCTAATTAGTATATACCGCGAGTAAGACCCGTAAAAATAGTATTATGTATACAAATCGCGATAATTTAAAATCCATTAGTTATTAAATAATTCCTAAAGATGATCAAGATTGAATCTTTATGTAATCTTAATTTTAACAACTACTTATTCAATAGTTACAAGCAGGGCTTGGTAACGATACCAAATTCATAATATAAGTATCGTTAAGTAACGTTATTTTCATAAAGGTAACCTAGTAACGATACTACGGGTAGTTTTACTGTGGTATCGAATTAAATTTATACCGATAACAATGTATCGGTAAGAGTATCGACACTTTTACCGGTACCTACGAGCGATGTTGCCAACTCGTGCAGTGTTCGGGAGCCGCGCATGACTGAACGGCAACGTCGCCCGCTGCGTCGCTCATCTGCGGTCGAGTTTCAGTGTAGTTGTAGTGAGTGATTATGACAGTAGACAAAAGTCAAGCCAATTTCAAAGCGCAATACTAGATTAACAATTTGAACAAAACTGTTGTCAACACGATAGCCTTGCTTGTATAAAGCTTGGCTGAAAAGAGAACAGCTCTGGTTCGATCCTGAGGGACGGATTACTTTTTGTGTTTTTATATTTTTTCTAATTTTGTTTTCTACTATTATTATTCAATACGAGCTGTAACCCGCGACTCCGTTTACGAAAAAATGTATAGTCGACAATTAAATTAATTAATTTAATTATTTAAATGGCTTTATAGTTAGGCCTCAGATAATTTTAGTTGCATGTTATAAAACTATTAAGTTCAATATCGCACAACAGGGAGCGCTTCTTCTTACATAACTGACTGACTCAGGATGATATTGACAGACTTGTGCAATGGTGTGAGAATAATAAAATGATTCTTAATGTTGATAAATGCTATCATATTTCCTTCACTATATAAAACAAGGGTTAATGCATCATACAACATAAATGACATAGCGCTTAAAAGAGTAGAATGCATACGAGACTTAGGTGTCTTAATGGACAGTAAACTTACATTTAATACTCACTTGGACAAGATAATACTTGGTGCGTCTAAAATGTGTGGTTTCATAACCAGAAATACCAAGCGTTTTATACGCCCGCAAACAAGGATTACTCTGTATAACTCTTTGGTACGCAGTACATTAGAGTACTGTTGTCAAGTTTGGTCACCTCATTACGAGGTACATAAAAAAAGACTTGAAAGAACTCAGAAGAGATTTCTTAGTATACTTGCATATGACATGAAGGTACATAGGTCTCTAGAATCATACAATGATCGCCTTATATATTTTAAAATAAGTTCCCTTACCAACAGACGAAAGCTTCTTGACCTCTCCTTTCTATACAATTTACTTAACAATAATCTAGATAGCTCTGAACTTTTGTCAAAAATTCAAATTTCTGCCCCTAATAGGTTGCCACGACCTAGTGTCTACAAACTGTTCACGCTGCGTCAACACAATAGTAATTTAGGTCTTAATTCTCCTCTGACTAGAATGGCAAAGTTGTACAACGACCTCCATCGATTGTTGGATTTGGACATTTTTGCAGATAACTTGTTTAGTTTTAAGAATAAAATTGTTAATTATTTTGAACATCAACCACTTCAGTTTTAAGTATTATTGCGGTATTTGTCTTTGTTTATTGTATAAGTTTTATGCTCATTTTTGTTTTAGTTTTGAATGATTTTGTTTATTTTATATTTTAGTATTATTCTTTTATTTTTATTGTAATAAGTAGTTCTATAAGTTAGCTGTGATTACCTGTAATTAAGTGAGCACATGTCATGTTTTTTATTTACGTACCCTAGGTTAAGAAAGTGTATCATTTGTTGGTAATCCTTTAATAAATAAATAAATAAATAACATTTCAACTCATGTCATCGGATCTCCGAAAATGTTTCTCATACAATTTAAAGTCATAAAAAAATGCATTTTAAATAAAACCATTTTTTTTCGCTTGCCATTTCAAAAGATATTGTAACTATTTTCTTTGAGCTAAAATACAATAAATTAAAAACCAAAAAGAATTCTTGGCGCAACCCGGTTTCGAACGCACGTCTACTTCATCAAAGTCGAGTGTTCTATACCCTTGACTATCGAATCTTAGTGAATTGAGTTGAAATTATGTATCTAATCCAACGAGTAAACATAGTCTATAAATCTTGATGGCAGGTAAGTGACTATTTATATTTTATTAAGCTAAGTAACTTAAATTCACCGTCACTGTTCACAGGTATTTTAAATATTATAAATTAATATATTATTTTTAATTTTTAATTAAAAATTAAATAGTATTTTTATTTAATTTTTAATTATTTTTAAAAAAAATTCACTATTAGTTCATTAAATCACTATATATACCTATATAATATGTATTAAATAATTATATAAGTGTGTTATAATTGCAGTTATAATAAGATTGTGAGAAAAGGAATGTTATTTAAATTCAATTTATTTTTATGACTAAGTACTATCGAAGAAAGTCCTGCTCGATCAGTTTCTAAACAAATTGCCTTAAACAGCCACCGACAGTGTGACACGCACACATAGATACAAACTACCCAATGAGGTTGCATTAATTTCTTAAAGCCCCGCTAAGACACGCCCCTAAAAATATTCCTGTTTCTTAAGTATTAATTAGTTCCGATTCACTCTCCGGCACTCACAAGTTGGTTTTTGTTTAACGGACTTTTGGAATTATGCAGAATATATTCGGTATGAGATTGATATTATTTAGGTATACGTGAAAATGATAATCCTGACTTTTTTTCATGTAATAATTCATAATTCATATCTCTATTGAATTCCATAGTTTACATAGATGTTATGTCTATGTATACTTATGGTCGAGTGGAAACTTCCGTGATTGTACATAGTTCAACTATTGATGCAGTCCAGTCTAAGTTCGAAAGATGGCTCTGTTTAATATTAATTAATTAAATTGAAATATCTTTTAGTAGACGGAACCGATTGCAATGAAACAAAAACTAAATATAACTTCGAGTTACTTTCAATCGTCTATTATATAAAAATAAGTCGGGTTTTCCTTCCTGACGCTATAACTCCTGAACGCACGAACCGATTTCCACGATTTTGCATTCGTTGGAAAGGTCTCGGGCTCCGTGACGTTTATAGCAAAGAAAATGAACAGATAAGCTGGAAAATAATGCCCGTGCGAAGCCGGGACGGATCGCTAGTTGTGTATAAAAATCATCTACATTGCTTTCGTACTTTTTAAGTGATGCCCGAACAAATTTTAGAACACAGATATACAGTTACAGACAAACAGACAAAAATTCCAAAACTGCTGGAAATGGGTTCTATTGGTTGTCTTGTAATACCTTGGCTATTTTTTTTTTAATGTACAATAACGACTTTTCTACAGTTTTATTATATTAATATTATGTATAGATTATTATAGTGGAAAGAGTTATAATGACAATTAACGGTGTTTCTATGGTAACGTTAGCAAACTTTGACTTACAGTATTGTTACTTTTTACCGGTAAATCATCGATAACGATAAGTCAACTTACCGGTAAAAATCCACCCAATTAACGATACCTGGCTTAACGATACCTCTACAAGTAACGTTACCATAGTATGATAAAGGTATCGATACCTCATTTTTAACGGTATTCAGAGCCCTGGTTACAAGTACCTAGTAGCCTAGAAACAAATAATTATTACCGTAGATATTTCGCAGCCATGATTAATCGATAAATACGCATAATTTCAATAAACCAGATATTTGACTGGGGTAATAATTTTGATGCAATAACTATGCAGTTGAATTGTGCCGCTGTTAATCTTAATATAGTATGAGAGATCATTTATCAGGAATATTCATGATCGATGCAAATGGCAACCTTATTTAGCAACAAGTGAAAAGCATCGTGATGATCTGTACTCATTATACTTTATAATGATAGTGTACACTGTCGTTTATAAATAATTTGCAACTAAATAATTATACATTTACAGATTGACTTTTACCTAATAGTGATCTTAATAAAACTTTTACATAGCCTTCCTCTCAATGCTTAATCTGCAGAGGTTAATGCGGCAATATAACTCGCGTATTTGATTTTCACAAAATCTGATTCCAACTTTCACAATATTTTTGGGATTTTTACTAAATCTTAAGCATGTTTTCAAAGGATTTTGAGAAAGTGGCCCTCAGAGCACATGCACATTCTTGTTGTTACACATGTTCAGGATGGTACCAAGAAATAGAAGTTTAACCACATTAGTTTCGTAGGTAGCTTATGTTTAGTTTACCGCACTGGTGGTAGGTACGCGACTTTTGGCTTCCCTTATTCCATATTACTTGATCGGCGCAAATGGTTTTTTCCTTCCATACTCTCCTGTCAGCTGTCGTATCATCATTCACTCCCTTTTCTTTCATATCCTCTTTTACACAGTCCATCCATTTTTCTCTAGCCTCTTCCTTTTCATCTATCGACATTTACATTCGTTATATTTTCTTTTTTCATTTACGAGTACATGCAATTACGTACATTATGGTATAAAAATTCTTAATTTTTTCAATATAATTCAATACCCAGAGTCAATTAGTAGCCTATAACACAAATTCAATGGAAAATGATGATTATAAACATTTTAATGTATATTTAAACTTTTACTTACATTACAAGATATATGGTACTCCGCAATGTTTTACACTGTATAACATAAACAAAAGGCAATAAAAGATTTGCGGCAACCATTGACATTTCTGCGGAATGTGGCCAGTTACCATCATGCCGCCCATATTTCAAATAGAATATTTATTTGTTCTATTATTTTATAAAACATTTGTTTTACTGCTTTTTTGATTACGTGTATAAGTAATATTATATTAAGAAATAGTAATAAAAATGAAGAAATACTTCATAATATTGTACGTTTACTAGGTAATATTTATACAAGATATGCGTTCTTCTATCTGCCAGTGCATTGTGCAAATAAATACTCTCTTATTTTTATCCCTATTGAAAGCAAAGCTACAAAAAGGCTTACTAGAATCATTTTCAACAATAGAAGAACAAACTAAACAATAACATACAAAGATTTATTTCATAATAGAAACCACAACAGTCGTCAATCACGCAGCCAATTATTTACGTAAAGATAACAATAGCATGTAGCACATTTTATAAGCCGATAGCAAATAAACGTAGACATTCAAGCTTGAAATATTGTTACAAGTCGAAGTGCATTAAAGATCTATAAAGCTAGCGTGACTAAATTGCTTTCCCCCTCAAGATAACTGGACAAGATTAATGACCGTAACGTGCAAAACGCTTAAACCCATTTCCAACTGAAATCCGACTAGTCAGTTCCATATATTAGCGCCAGCGAAAACGTTCCTGGCACAAATTTCCATCACTAACATTAACCAAATTAGTTAGCTTTAAGCCGTCCTGTGAACTAGCCGGATCCTGCTCGTTATACTACCGAATTCAATAAATTAACTGTAATCTTAGATAATATTTCTTTTATTAATAACTGGATG
The DNA here is from genome assembly GCA_905475405.1 of Schrankia costaestrigalis. Classification (NCBI taxonomy): domain Eukaryota; kingdom Metazoa; phylum Arthropoda; class Insecta; order Lepidoptera; family Erebidae; genus Schrankia; species Schrankia costaestrigalis. The sequence goes on from FR997827.1 coordinate 13,222,808, forward strand.
GAGTAGCTTTGATTTTAAGTATAATATATTATCTTTCTGATGTATAAGCTATATTTTTGTAAAGTTTTATTAAAATCTATTCAGTAATTTTTACGGGAAAGACTAACAAACATACACCCATTATCACAAACATTCGCGTTTATAATATTAGAGGTATTAAAACAGCCATATCTCAGTATTCGAAAGATAACGTGTCTTTATTAAAGATAATGTCTGAGCTACGATTGGAAAGTTGATGTCGCTGACAGAAAAATTACCTACAACTTGATATCCTACCCAGTGTCTGGAAAGTTGTCGTTAATAGTTGATCACATCATTACAACCATAAACTTAAATGTAATAAGAAATTTTAAACAAAATATCGACTCATGAAATAGGAGTTAAGTAAGGATGTTACATAATTTTGCTATTGCAAGTGTATCGTATTCTGTTTCATATCTTATTATTGTCGGAGAAAGTTATCCGGGGACTACAATAAACCCATATCGTAGGTGGTCGTACAATGTGATACATATAGGTACATATTTTTATTGAATCGTATAAGGTTTTACTGCTCCATACTACAAATCTTTACGGTGCTAAACATCAAGACTATTCTTAAAAACATAACATTGCACAATCAATAGTGAAGCGTTATGTTTTGTGGCAATTGTTGTAAACTGATAGTGCTCGTAAATTTATGTTTTCTTTTTTCGTTTCAATTAATTTTATGGGTTTACACCTACGTCCTTAAATGGGATGGTTAACCCTAGATTCATAACCATTCGTCTCACGGAACGCCCAAAACACCAATTTGTTTCTACTGTTTCCAGTAAAAGAGATAGAAAGCTGTGGTCCTAAGTACCTTTCTAAAACGTTGGACCGCTAGTGTCGGGAGTGCGCTTGCCTCGTAGTTACATCCAATTAGCGTGTTATAGACCTTTGGTCGTCTGAGAGACGAATATTTATGAATAGTGTAACTATTGACTATACTGATTGTTATTTTTGAAAATAATTTTTTGACGAGTTCCGGTTTTATAAATTAAAAGTAAGTATGTGATATTATTATACACTAGTTATTACGTATTATATAATTTTTCAAAGTGTATAATTACGAGAATAGTTATTCATTTCGTCTAATTTTATTTTAGAATGAAGGATTGACTATCTGAATTGTTGATCTGGTTCTGATGATGATGGTTTTACTAGCGAGCAAAGAAACGTTGACTTGAGCGATGTCATGTGGAATAACAGGAGACTATCCCGACAGTTTTGTAAAGAATATTCCAGAAAAGTTGACTGAACCGTGGTTACGTGAAAGGCGCAAAAGGCCAACTTTGAAGAGATGCCTAAAAAGTAAAATCGATGAAGTTTTAGGTAAAACGCCTACCATTGCTACACCTGGTTCAAGTAGTACGTAAAAAACCATTTGTGGTCATTGTGAATATAAAAAATATCGTATGACAAGTTTCCAAATAGTAGTCATGTAAAAATTTTATGTGCTGGGACCATTGCGGCTTCGTATGTGTAAAATGTGGTGATGAACCTTAATTATTATTAATTCATTACTTTTTTTATAACCCTAAAAAACATATCTAACAGTACCATGATTAATTTCTTTTGTTTTATTTAAAAATACTGATAAACCTCTCATTTAAATATAGTCGTCTGAGAGACGAATGCTTATGAATAATGTTCGTCTTACATATGGTTATGAATCTAGGGTTAAGCAGATACAAGCCAGTGTGTAAAGTATTGCATGTAAAAGCTTGTTTAGATACGCATTTAATGGACAAAAAGAACATTAAAACTCAGGACAGTAATTTATAGATTACAGAAAAAAATGACAGAATTTGGATACAAACCACGATCACCAACCATTAGCACTCGTTTATGTATTAAAATATTTATATAGATACTTACTTAGCTTATGAATCTTGTGTTCAGAAGCATTTCATTCCTTAAGTACGAACCAAAGACAGAGTTATCTGCAATACACAACAAAAGCTAAGTATTTTAAAAAACATTGCTTAAGTTTCCTGTTGCTTTGTTTCTCTTATATTTGTTGCTTCTCCAGCTTGAAAGTAAAACTACGATGTAAAGCTACTTATTTAAGACTAACTTGGTTTATGATCCATTCTCTTACATTCGCTTCCTTCGTAAAAATGTCAGGTATATTCTTGAACCATTTCAAACTTTTTCTTAAAACTCATTTGGCTAGAAATAAAAGCCCTTTGTTACTGGCAGTTTACTTGATGATTAAAGCGTTAGAAATGACTATTAGAGATAAATGTAAAGTCATAATATTGTACGCACGCGCCCACTAACATGAATGGAAGTTATATTAAGGTCACAGACAGGCAGGCACTTTCTAAAGTAAAATAATTGAGTCAATTTGTTGAGCGTCTCCGCGTCTACAAGGATCGGTGACACTTTAGCGGACATTGATTACCATTAAGCTTCAGAGCTATTATAAACACTATTTATAGATGTTGAATGACAAGTGTTATTAGAATACCTTACTTGATGACAGAATATTCAAGGAATTCGGTTTATCATAATTATAAAGTGCATAAATGACATAGTACAAGAGCTAGAGTTTAATTTATTTTGAAAGCACTGCTTTATTTTCAATGCCATATAATTTCTGTCAACTTGATTCGTATGCTGTATCTTTAAGACCCATGCTAAACTTCTGCTCGAAAAAATAAAGGTAAGTCAATTGGGGTCCGATTTTGTTTATCCTGTACAAGCACCGCGCATTGAGTTCAACGTTTTGCCTTCCCTTTAAATACAAGACGAAGGTTAAGTGGTTCGCTGTCTGTTTCACTTAAACCGTTGCCTGCAGCTTTGGAGTAAACGGTGGCCGCCACTTGTACTCACAACATTATATTATTATGACGGTAAACCCGCGTTTTAACCGAGACAAAACAAAAAACAGAAACTCATTCTTCACAATTTTGCATTGTATTTTACGACGGGCTCTGTGTATATTGTTAGTTTACGAAGTATTTGTTCTGAATGAACTCTGAGGCAGAATTTAATTTTAGTTTTCGGTTAGCTTTAGTTAAAGTGTGAGGAAATTGTATTTCAATATTGTTGAGGTAGACATTGGTAGAGAATAAATAGTTGTGTCGGTGCACGAGTTTGCGGGTGAGGTGAGAGCCCTCAATGCTCTCGTCTGGCGGTCAACTCAATACACACTTGTCCGCAATCGTTTTCAGTGGCGTCGAGATTGCTTAGGTTGTTGCTTGTGATTGAATTCGTCCGTCGCGTCTGTCGCCCGCCCGCCATGCTGGTGTGACCTGGAAATTAACCTCATGGTAAATGATTTGATGGGCCAAGTGGTTACCAGTTTAATATTTGAAGTTGCTTCTTTTTTATCTCATAAGAGAAGAGTTCTTTAATGTTGTGTGGAATATGGTGTGGTGTATCTATAAATTATGAAACTCAAGAAAAAGAAACTCTGCAGCATAAAATATTGGTAGCCTATAAATAAATAATATTGTATTTATTTTGTTTCAGGTATGTAAAGAGTAATCCGACCATCTATTCATCATCAATTTGGTTTGTTCTATTCAAGTACTTTTAAGGTTTATTTCACCTATTGATTGTGATTATTCTCTAAGGAAGTTATAGTATTTTTTTTTAAATTGAGTAACTTTAAATTATGCATGATTATTTCGTTAAAGTTCAAATGTTTTCGCATTAGGGATCAAGTCTTAATCGTCAAGATTTTAAAACATATTGTATTTACCCTAAACATTCAAGCTGAGGACGTTTTAGAGAATCGCTTATATAATTCTCCTACGTGAGAAACAAACCAAACCAAACTTTGAGCACGCAAAGCTTATCACTATTTCTAAGCCTAAAACATAGACTAGTCTGTATCTTAAAAAAGATAAAATTATCATCTGGAAACCTAAAAAGCGGTTTTAGCGCACAACATAATCCATTGAGGCGTGTCCAGACATAGCGCGGCGAGTGCGCGGCAGCATCACGCGGCATTCGTAAGACACATTTCTGCCGCGCTCTAGTTTGGACAAAGCCAACTAATGTTTGCGTGGCAGTACTGAGCACATACAATCGCCGGCGAATGAACAATGATAACGTTCGCGCGCGGCAGCCGCGCTCGATTGCCGCTCAATGTTTGGACACACCTTAACTAGAAAAACAAAAAAACTAACTAGAAAAAAAATCATAAAAACTTTTGAACAAATCAATTTTAAGCATTATAAAGTTTTTTGATAGACTAAGTTTTACTGGAAAAGTAATAACTTAGCAGAATTCTTCTAAGTAAAAAAGTTGTAATACACGTGACGATCGTAAAGTTACTAATTAAAAATGTTATAAAAGTTAAAAACATCAACTTAGCTTGTAATTAAGTCCGATAATCTGTCTTGATACAGCTCGTCAATGTTCTATAGTAATACATCTCAAAGTTGTCTCGTTAACAATGATTACTTTTTGTCACCTAAGGGAATACTTAGGATGTCCCTGCAGTGGGACATTAGTGGGCTGTTATGATGATGATGATGAAGGGAATCATCATAACAGCCCATTAATGTCCCACTGCAGGGACGGGCCTCCTCTCGCGACGGAGGGATACTTGGCCTACTAATACTACGCTGGCCAAACGGATTGGTATAGGGTTTTATTTCAAGTTTTCCTTCTTTTTATTTCGTTATGAAAATATTCACAAATAGTCCCTTAATCGGTTTTTACGACACTCATGTGATGAGATGAGGTGGTGATATATTGTATTCTTACTCCGTCACCACACGGAGACCTACATGCGAAACAAAGGAATACTTACACTTTTTTAAAATATTTTGTTTACAATTTTACATCACAGTCAAAATTTAAAGACAGCTTACATTTTATTTCACTTTATATCTCCTTTTGCTGGCAAAGTCTCTGCAATGTCAATAAGAAATAGTATTTTTAAACCTCGCTTCAATGGACTCTGATATGATTGCCGTGAAAATTTTTGAATTACGTTCCACAGTTCACTGGCTTAATTTACTCATATGCCGCTATATATATATGTACCTACGTGATTTTGTGCCTATTTATCGAGGGTAAGTAATGAGGGCAATATTTCGGTCTGGCGAAGTCGTAAGCAACTAGTACTTATGTACCTAGTCGTCTGTAGGCGTCGCACTGTAAGCGGGATTTATTACAAACGGCCCGAGGATGGGATCAACTAAATAAAAATAAATTTGTAGCTATTCAGAAATATTATTATATCAAGCACTAGTAAAAGTATATCGTGAAATGTAATAAATATATTCAATACCGAAAGGTCATCTATTCAATGGGTATATTTTTGATAAATCTTTTGTCAGGAGCCCACGTTAATTATAATATAATATAAGTAATTAATTAATTAGTTAATTATAAGTTAATTATAATATCTAGTCTCTACTAGAGATACTCCTTTATTGCAAACAATTAAAAAAGTAAAGTATAGAGATACTTTACTAAGAATCAAGACTTTATGCATTGTTTCGGTAAAGTAAACTATTACTTACCTTAACTATGCTAAAAACCTTGATTTTGTTAAACGCTGTAGAGCGGTATTAGTAAAATGAGAAAGTCGTCTTTATAGTTAAAGTATCGGATATAGTAACAATTTTTAGAAGTCACTAACTCAAGTTTAATAGACAGTAACTCTGTTCGTAAGTAATACATCTTATATTGCTTCACCGAGAATTTCCTCTTAATCGATTTTGCAAAAAGTTCATCATCACCATAACAGCCCGTTAATGTCCCACTGCAGGGACGGGCCTCCTCCTATGACGGAGGGATACTTGGCCTACTAATACCACGCTGGCCAGACGGATTGGTACAGGGTTTAATTTCAAGTTTTCCTTCTTTTTATTTCGTAAAGATAATATTCACGGATAGTCCCCTAGTCGGTTTTTACGACATCTATGGGGTGAGATGGAGTGGTGACATATTGTATTCTTACTCCGTCACCACACGGATAAAGTTAATTAGTATAATTACTAACTCATGAGAATGTCTAGATCGTTAGCATACATGGTGTATTGCAACATTAATAGACTTACCATTAATGGCGTTTTACCTTAAAAAAGTATTGCAAAACAAAAGTATTGCAAATGGCGATTATTCATATGCAGTGATACTCGTACAATAAAAGTAAACATTTAACGACACAGCAAATAGTAAAACCACAACATTAGTTAAGCATGCGAAGTTCAGATTTAAGATTGACCTAAATACAATAACCCGACATTATATTGCGGGCCAAGTTGTACTAGTGCTTTTGCATGTATATGGAGTTATGCTCACACGTTAGTGAGGAGACATTAAAATCCAACATCATTCTTAATTCCCATTAACCATGTATATCTACCCAGGCCAGAGGATTCTCCTTTTGCATCAGAGAATGATAATAATCATCATAACCTATTATTAGTATTGTTCGTCTACTTAAACCAAAATGTTATCATTCCGTACCCAACTAAGAAGATAATACGATTACAAGAAATATCAATTCTGTAACGTTAACTAAACGTAAATAATTCATATAAGAATCAAAAGGCCCAAGAGGTAAACCCAATGTCACTACAACACCGCATGATATGCAATTTCAAAACAGTGTTTATTCTAACTCCGAATTCTGTTATAAAAAGAAAGCACAGACTCTGCGAACGTTTTTCCTTTAAGCAATGTGCAAAAAAGTCTAACATATTTTCTGCAATTGTTTTAAACTTCCCAAAATATATTTTTGAGGTAAAGCAGGAACATCTTGAGGGCGTCTCGAGGGAAACATCACCCCGTCAAGTAGGAAAGCATTGCACGTGAGGGCACACAAACCCACTTCACATATTCTCTATGAAATTGAGTCACCGTTTCACTCTGTATAGTCACGCGAATTGTTTTATATATGCATGTTTGAACAACATGACAGTACACAAAGACCAAACAGTAAGAGATTGAGACTTATGTATGTATGAATGTTTAAGATTTTCCGTCAACACGTTCTGAACTTTGTAAAGTTGCTAGTTAAGTAGTAAGGTTGCTAGTTACAACGAGGTGAAGTGACTTTACGGGACCTAATGATATGCATGTATGCAGTCCAACATCTTTGGTCTTCATTCTTCAACATTGCCCAAGCCTTAAACGAATTCAAGACTTTTCCTTAGTGTCCAAGCACCAGACTTAGAAGCCGTCTATTTATAATTTGATTACTAGTATATTTTTTAGCACAGCGCAAGGAAAAGAAAGACTGACATTCCTAATTATTTAAAAAACGGCGTTTCAAACTTTGTCATACAAGGAACTCAAATCCACAACATTTCCAATACATTAACTAGTACACATACACCTACGTGCTAAATGCTTGACTAGTTTTGATATAAATGAACCGCCTATTACACCGTAGCAGCTGGCGTGTATTAGACTAATGTTTAAACGGTTTACAAAGTTGATAGGGCATGTGGTCCGATAATGCGCTTAACTCGGCAGAGGGAGATGTTGGGCATAAATCATTGCTAAGTGAGATCGGGTCCGATGTGTGAACTCGTAAATCAACCGTGTAAATGAGGCCTGGCTTGAAACCGACGTTGATGGTGGCCTATCTTTAAACGCGCATTATATAAATTAATCGACTCCCGAACTTGATTAATTTTGTATATGCATGGTTTTATTAATAAGATTAAAAATATATTGAAAAACCTTTTGGTACAGTAAACACAATACACAGCAGGTTTGTAATTTGTTGCTGTTGTTTCTCCAGTTTGTGCATTGTTGTGCTCACTGCTTTATTTACGTGAATTAGTCTGGGCCTTGTTTTAGTATTTATCCCGAAGACCTAATTTTCTTTTCTTTCTAATGCACTTCTCATTCTCAAGTACAAATTCTCTACAACAGCTCCCTTACTATCGACAACCTCTGTGGCGTAGTGGTTATTTAACATGACTGCTACGCAGAGGTCTCGGGTTCGATTCCCGCTCAATCCAAATCTTTGTGTGCATGAACATGATTGTTTGCATTGGTCTAGGTGTTTTCTTTGTACAATATGTATGTTTTTACAAAAAAAGTATTTAAGTATGTTTATCCGTTGTCTAGTACCTTCCCATAGTACAAGCTCTGCTTAGTTTGGGACTAGATGGCGTTGTGTAAGAGTGTGAGGAATACTATCAGGTAACCTTTGTGTTTTCCTTTTGCACTAAAACAATTTAAACTCTGAATTTCTACAAAATATTTTAACTGAACTCAAATTCATATTATTTTATAGCTAACATTTTGTTGTTGTAGAACGTAAACAGTCTACGGCTTAACATTGGGTTGTAATTAGATTTTAATTAGGCCTTTTGGATACATTCTGTGTGTTTTGGCCACCACAGAAAGGACATAAAGATTCTGCTTAATTGGTTTCATGAATTTCAAATATAGGATTAGGTACTGTGAATTATTTTAAATTAAGTAGGTTTTTAAATTTAGTAGGTTTTTATAAGAACTAATGTTTATTCAAGAATGTTAGATATAAAAATGTAAGAATAATTTTAACTTTGTAATTTTTTCATTTACGTTTTATTAAAAAAAAAAAAACGAACTAATACCGAGTCGGGGGATATTAATAATAGACAGTTATAAAAATGTTTTTTTATAATAATTAAATAATCAACTCTAAAAGCAGAACCATAATATAACCTAAGAAATGATGTAACCGAATCGAGATCCATCTCCTGTAATTTGGAGTTGGTTCATAAGTAGTATTCTTAGTAGATGTAAACATTGCTAAAGCAAACGTACGAGGCTTTATAAAGACTGTTAACCTACAAGTATTTGCAAGGAGGTTTACTTCAAAACAATAATATTTCAAGGTCCATACAAACACCATACTGGTACATTTTCGTAATTGCTCTGCTTGTATAAATTAGACGCGGCATTCCAAAAAGAGACAATATAAGACCCACGCATAAACATACTTCACTGCGGCCTATTAAACTAGAATAGCTATTGATACCTTATTTTATCTGTGGTTACGATCGCTGTATAAAGATTGCTATACACGTATAACATACCTACATAATTTCTTACAAATGCACTTCATTCCCTACGGTCGAAGGTGTAAATGTTCTTGTAATGATCTATTTACATACCGGCTTAGTAATATTGAACCTACAGACTACATACGACGATATGCTACACGATTCAAGACATATTATTAAGTATTTTTCTTGTAATATTGACTATCAGTATTTGATAATCATTTTTATCATGGTGGCTTACCGAGATCTGATTCCACTGCGGCAGCTATGGCGTTTATTGTTTTTTTTTATCTATAAATACAAGCCTCCTTAAAAAAAATTGCTGTCAAACTGGATTTTAACGTTTTGTTAGTATATTCACATGCGTAGCTACAAAATATAATGCAGGCATCGTTGGTAACTTTAAAGCAAATAAGTATAATGTTCTTTTTAAATCGATTTTAATGTCCTTGATTGAGAAAGTATAGGTGCCTTCATTTATTAACTATCCACTTTAAAGCTCAAAGCTACAAAGTTTGTCAATATGTTTGGTTTGATACAGCAAAGTAAAAAGTGAGTTAATAACAAATTATTGCTCATTAGGTTTACTATTATACACATGAATCACACAAACATACACAAACACATTGCACTCGCATTTGCCACAACCACGAATAATTTGAGAATTTATTTGACATTACAATAAACTGAAAATGACATATTATTATTTTTAAATATACTTTCATGTGCAATATTTTAAGTTAGTAGTGGCATGTGTCACTTCTAGAAATAAATAGGTGTTCCCGCCAGCACTGGACTTTAGGCTAAGAAAATGTACTGGAAACTGAGATTTATACATAGTAAACGTATCATGGGAGAACTGGGAAAATAATGGATGCTTAAACTAGATGCATACATTCTAATGTAAGTTTGGTTAAGATAAGTCTAATAAGGTGTTGAATAGATAGATGTTACAAATTATAAGCCAATCACAAACTATTGAGTACCGATATTGTTACTTTGCAGTGGATAGGGTCTAGAACAGGCATGGACCAGCACTGCTGAATACGACGAAATGATGCGGAGACACAGTTAAAGTTAGGAGATTTCAATCAATCAACTAGCCTATTGCAGTACACTGCTGAACATAGACCTCTCCCAATATGCGCCACAGAACAAGGTCCTGCGCCTTCCGCCTCCAGTCAGACCCAGAGACCTTTTTGAGGTTGGAGAAATAGATTGAAGAGATTTATTAACTAGCAATAGGAAAATTTTATTAGTAACTTGGCTGTATGTATATATTTTTTCTAAAATTACCATATGAGCTTTTTATCTACAAATCTTTAAAGTCAAACAATAGTACGTGATAACTAACTTCAAATATAAATATTCGCTAAGCATTTCGTCTTATAATAAATAGTTGTGTTGCTGTTAAAGTATTCCTTCGACTCCTAGATGATTAAGTAGTACGATAAGCAGCGACATTTAAGGAAACATGAAAAATATATTAACAAAACATTATCCAAATTGTGTCATTAATTCAGTTCAGAACTTTTGTAGGGAAAAATGTGTTCGATATTTATTTAGTAAAGTGCCACTCAGGATTGAGTTGTATGGTGTTTTTACACAGAGCTTACAAACTATAGGTAAAAACAACAGCAAATAAAACATTTTTTTATAGTATCCATTGCTTACTGTGCAATGCATGCAAGAAAAACATGTTACATTTGCTGTGATGTTTTTTAGTATGCATTGCTTGCTGTGCAATGCATGCAAGAAAACCATGTTTTATTTGCTGTGAAGAAAAAAAGTACGTACTTAAAAATGAAGCTTTTAATATTTACTTTGATTATATCTCTGGATTTCCTTTAACATAAATAATGACTTTCTAAATAATTTAGAAACACTCCAAACAAGTTCTTCACAAGATTTTCATCTATTTAAATAGGAAATAACATAGCACGCAATATTTCCTACGAACTATTAGACAGCAGAATTCTACCTTTATCACACTTACACAACCTGTATTTTTCGCGTATAAACTCTTGAATATATTACAACTCTTAATGATACTTAATAGGGTAGTTATATAAGCTAAGTGCGTATAATACCAGGCTATCTAGCTTTCAAAGAATTAATTACAACAAGTTTTTATTGAATAATGACAGAGAAAACTATTTACTTGGAATAAAGAGCATTACTATTTACAATCCGTTTTGAATATAGGGCAAAGCTTTGTAAGAAAGACTGGCAGAAATATTTTAATTCAGACATTTTAGGAATTTTCCGTGTCGTGACGGAGTAAGAATACAATATGTCACCACCCCATCGCATCCCATGGGTGTCGTAAAAACCGACTAAGGGACTATCCGCGAATATATCTTTACGTAATAAAAAGAAGGAAAACTTGAAATTTAACCCTATACCAATCCGTTTGGCCAGCGTGGTATTAGTAGGTCAAGTATCCTTCCGTCACTGGAGGAGGCCCGTTCCTGCAGTGGGACATTAATCGGCTGTTATGATGATTAAATATAGGGCGAAGCTTTGTAAGAAAGACTGGCAGAATTTTAATTCAGACATTTTAGGAATAACTATAAAGTTGTTAATAGCATTAAATTCAATTATGTCAATCTTTAGAAATCTAACAGGACTTTTTTTAGCCCAGGCTTCTTTCTTGATTTAGAGATTAACATCATTATCTACCTACAACATGCTGGGTGGATTTTAATTTGATTATCTCCGTGTAGGTTTTTGGCTCAATATGTAAGGTATTCTAGTATAAGGTTGCTTCTGAAAAATGACAAGTGTGTTATGTGCAATTAATTTTTAAATGATGACATTATTTTTAATAATAATTATTCTACCATTACAAATTTAAAAATGAAAATAAGAAAAAGTCATAAAAGTTAGTACTTATACGCCATTTTAATTTCAATCTCTGACATTAACGAGGGCGGTGTATTGCTCATTGGCGCGGTGAGTCAACCATTACAGTCGCCTTGACCGTCATAAAGTTTATAATCTGCATGTAATTAGGCTCATTATTATACGTGAAACGTTTATCAATAAAATAGTTATAGGAAACTACATTTATATGACTATTTTAATTGATTTGATGGCGTAACGGTTGCGATAAGGGGTCGTGGTTGTGCATTACATAAGGTCAAATCATACGATGGATAATTATTGATCCTATCCACAAATGATATTGCTTGACCTGTTTGTCATTGGTGTTCAGTCACTAAATGTTTTCGTGACTCGGGTCGCAATTCCTATTCCATGAATGGCATTTCAAAATAACACCATTGGGTCATCCCGAGGCATATTGTTTTAAGGAGATTGACTAAATCAGTCAGGTCAACACCCTTTTCTTTAATATCGATGTAAAAAAACCTTGTGTTGGGTGTCGTTCGGTAGGCGCGAGCTTTATTGGTATCGAGGTCGGCCAAAGCACCCACGACACCTCTAATATTGTTACTTAACTGACCTTGACGGTGCCAATTAACTACACTGGTTTTACATAAAAATATTGTTCTTTTACATAATTATATTAATAAAATAAACAGCTGCAATGTTAAACTAAATACGAGTCTATTTATAACGCTAAGTATTCTAAGCGTTATAAGAGCTTTAGATTTTAAATGAAACCATGTCCATACACGAACGTTCTAGTATCACGCAAAACACCTAATCATAATACACTTTCTGTTGCGTTTAAATATTGAATTTAATAACTGGTATTGACTGTAGCGCTGCACGCAAAACCACAGCTTTTGTTCTTAGGATCAAAGCTCAAAATTCTTCACATTTAATGGCTAATAGAATGCACGTTCTCTATTAATTGAGTTAGTTAGCAAGAACAGCATATCGGCACTTAAACTGGCATCATTAGCTTAATGATCGGATTTAAGGGATACCACAATGTCGAACTGTGGCTGATTTTGAGGATTCTGTACGTCGCTGTGATAAGGACCGTACTTTTGATACTAAGTTAATTAACCTTGATGGTGGCTGGGGTTATTCTGTAATCTTTAATCGGGTTGGGGTGCTGTTAGTTGTTATTAGGATTATGCTAAGACTTGTCATTTAATGAGTTGCGCTACGCGTGATTACACGCTCAATGAATTAACTTTGCGACTCTCTTAAAAAATATCCGTAGATTTTACGTCTGAATTTCTAATCGGAGAGCTTGTTATTAAAAGGGATTTTGGTAAATTAAGTTGATTTTAGACTTGGAACCTGGAGAATCCATACTTTTTAAGAAAATATCGTCTTAAAAATCAAAATATGTGTTGGGTTATGCGCTTTGACCACGACCTTAATGCTATATCGCTTGCGTTGGTTCTGCTGTCGACTTTTTCTATCTGTCATTTACTGTCATTTTTGGTAAGCAATTACCACATTCTTTTTTTTGTTGCATTAATAAATTGGCAACACAACACGATATTTCATTACGTCAAAACATTATAACATTTTTCATTGCACGATTAACACATCTCGGCATATCGCACTGAAGTATTTAATTATTTATTGACTTAAGACATGTTTATAACATATTTTATGAACGGTTAAAATGCGATATGAAATGTTTACGAGCGTGTACCTAGTTTTGTGTCATGGCGCCATCTATATATCAGGCAGAACGTTGTGCTCGATTATGTTATGACTACGTGCAGTGTGCACCGTGCTTTATAGCTCGTGCCGAGTCCATTCGAGCGATAAATTACTTACTAAGCACCTACATCATGTGCCTGTAGCCTTATTTATATACTGCCAATAATATTGCCATATATTATAACGTATTTAGTTTCATCGTCATCGTAAAGTCAGATGACTGAGGCATCTCAATCTTTTTTAAGGCTTTGGGTAATAAATGACCGGGGTTTCATGTGAGTTTAGTATGCAACCAGTTTTAGATTACATAGATTATTATCTAGCTTCGTAATTTTGACAAAGTTTACTATTATATTAAGCGCTGATTAGTGCAACGATTAATATAGGTAAGTGTTTATACACTAACGGGCTGTGGGCTTATGCCTATCCAAATTTGTTAAAATTTTGTTAAAATATTAATAAATTAGCGTACATTACCAACATTTGTTTACCTACGCAAGCTTCTAGTCCAAATTGAAGGAGAATGAAAGGTGAGAACTCTTAACACCTCTATAAAACTACATTAACATCAAGCGATGAAAGTACTCTAAGTACAAGTTCAAAAATAATAATTATTACTTACATGACATTCAAAATTATTACTTTTTACAGTTCAAACACGATAATACTACATACATTTTCCCAACTTACATCTGATATGAATAGACATCAATTACTCATAACCTCAAACTTATTATTATAATGTGTCGGTAATCTCTGAAAATGGTTACGTTCATAATTAATATCATTTCGGTCAGTCCTGTGGCTTATGGCAGGATATGTCGGCTACACCCAAAAGTGATGATTGACGGACAGCTCGACGGCCGTTCGTTAACTTAATGGACTCGCCCAACTCTTCTCATTAATTAAGACAGATGTATCGTCTGGATGAACGAACTCCAAACTCGTGACGTAATAAATGATACGAACTTATTACGGAATTGACAGGAATCTGATTCTGTCAGATTACCTAGTATGGTTCGAAATTAATAATTTATCGTAAATATGTGGATCGTAATTGACACGTTTGATACCTGATCAATTAATTGTTTCGTATTGGCTTTATATATGTTTTTTTCAACGACCGACTATAGGAGTTTCACTGAGGAGTGTGATTAGTAACTATCCTGTTATTGGTTTTTACGACACTCTCAAGATGAAGTAGGGTAGTAACACTTTTTTTTTAATCTTTATTAACCAAAAACAAGGGCTTGATCACTTTGTGAACATGTCGCCCCATGTAGTAACACTTATAAATTAATTCATTTAACATTAGTTAATATTTCATTTATATCTGTTTTTATTCTTTTATTTATGAATCGTTAGTTAAACCAATCATATTTATGTAAATGATGTCCAACTTCACATGTTTTGAAATTAATTTGCTTCCTTACCACCTGTTGAAGCAGCAAAAGGAAATAATTTTCTCGAACGTCGAGTTCTGCAGTGAAAATACTGCAAAATACTCATCTTTAGCCGTTGCAACGTCAAAATTTAATTCACAAACAGTCCAATTACCACAAATTCGTTCTGAATTGAAAGCTTTTACAGTCTCATTTTAAAACTTAAAATATTTGACTAAGTCCTGGTTAATTAATTCAAAGAACTCGTTTTAATTATATTTATAAATTTATTCGCCGTAGTAACGGAATAAGAGAACATAAAGTCATTGCTATTGCATTGCACTTAAAACTGAACTAATTATGCAAAAACTTAACAGCCATTCTCACATTGCGGTTGTCATAAAATTGACTTTGGGGGACAATAAGTAAACAAAAGAAAGAGGACTTGAAATAAAAATTTATTATCAGATCTCCCCGTCCCATCACTAGATTATCAGAAAAGTCTCTAAGAGAGTAACAGGGAGATAACTAACTTAAAAAAGAGAAAACCGTACATCACGCAGGCTGATCGAGAGCGCTGCTGTTGAAAGCTTTGCACTCATCTCATTAGGAAAAATATTTGTATAATGAAGCACTTTCTTCTTTGAATAAAGTCTCGGGCAATTATAAACACTTAATAGAAATCTATTATGTAATCTAAACTAGTGTAATCGAACTCATCGTATTAATTTAAAGGTCAATCTACTCTACAACTGGCATTTAAGTATGTAAACAATCTTTACTGATCCATCAAAGGCTTGATTATAAAACGTAATCTCAAATATTTGAACATCACTAACAGATTTAATTTCGCCGCAAAAGCAACGGAAATCAATTTAACATGAGCTGATATTCGGATGGTTTTATTTGTCAAACAGATAAGGGCCCGTACAAATATTCAAGTAGGTAGATACGTTTGTACAATATGTGTCGGATGTAAGTCGGAAGTTGGTTCCCGGTGGCCGTGTCAGCGCACATCACATCCTACTAGTACCAACATAATATGTAGATACTCGTACCAACATAACTTTTTTTCAGTTTTAATAATATTTTTCGAAGCACTCATGCATACAGACAGTTTTTAATGTTGGTGTGAGGTAAGGTTAGGTTTTAATTTCCTTTTCGATGTACGTTTTACGGTTTGCACCGAGGCTTGGTTTCATAAGCCTTTGCAAATGGCTTTTTGACTAACGTTAGTAATTACATGTTTTACACGCTTATTTTATTATTATTTTTTGGTCATTACCATGTTGTTAGAGTAGTAGTTAAAGGGAAATTACGCTGACGCGATGGGTCAGTTCTCGCTTAGTTGTAATGAATGTACCTATGACGTTTACCTATCTTGCCCTAAAAGTTACCGATTTATAGGGTTTAAAGTTAAAATGTTTTTTATATAATTTTACTAATATATACTTAATATATTTAAGCAAAAGACCATCAAAATTTATTAAATATTTCAGGCGTACCTGATAGAGGACATAGGCAGACACAATTACTTTATATTTTAGATATAAGGATGAGTCGTAATTAGTGTAATCCATTTTGTAGCTTGGATATTTTTCTATAATTCCTTAGGTATAAAAACTCATAAGTAGAGTTTTGGCCTCTAAAATAAAGTTTCAACTAAAGTAAATATTTCCAGGGAATGGTAAATCTACAAAAACCAAAATTTTATCAAAATAATTAGAACAGCGAAGTTATAAGTAATAAGGTAACTGTTTACAACATTTTAAGCTGTACACTAAATACTTGGGAAGTTTGTGAAGTTGTTGCGATGAACTGAATTTATGGTAAGCTCGCTGAGCACGCCACTAAATTGTATGCTTTCGGTACTCGATACGATTACGACACGATGCGATATATTGTACCCATCGATACTTGTAGCAAAAGATACATTTTCTATAATTGTGATGTAAAAGATTTCAGTATTTTATGTAATTCAATATTTCATAAAATAATCGTAATACAAATCTACCTGTCGGTATAGTAGCTAACGGAATAAGAAGAAAAGGGCAACTACTATCTCATCCCAAGGTACAATTAATTAACACAGATACTTAAAAGTTATTAGATTGAACTGCTATGCTACTCCATGAGACTTTCGTAGCTAAACTCACAGTGAGTACTAGTTAGCACTTTTGTACATATTAGTACAGATCCTTATAAAACATTTGTATCTGATCCAATCTGAAAATTATTAAGTTATAATATAGCAGCATAGTTTTTAACTAATCCATGAGCACACAAGTAAATAAACAAACGTTAAATAATCGCTTTGAAACATAGTTACCCTTAATTTAGTTCAAATCTATTCGTATTTACAATGAAATTATTCAAATTCCTTTCAATTACCATACTAATATGATTAATCACACGCAACTATGGGTTATAATAAATTGAAAATAACAATGTTTCGATAGGTAGGGTGAGGTTCGAGTGAAGTAGAAACATCGAGGCAGCTACTCGTCGAGTGAAAATAACATGAATATTCATTTAACCGGCTACAACACTATGGGAAACTACACAAAGTAACCGGTGTCAATTAACGTGTACATTGTACTGAGGGTTTAACCTACCCTCGTCCAAATATTGAGCTGTAATACCGATTAGTTTACTAAAGTTCGTCATTTACAGGTTCAATTTCTGTTATGAGTTATGTTAATGAATATTTGGTCCCATGGCTTCTGTGATTCCGTCTATCTCTATAATAGAAATGTGGTGTAATACAACCGAGCTTGTATTTTTGTGACGCAATATACCTATTGTACAGTCAAATAAGGCTAAAATAGGGGCAAACCTCGGAACGGAAGCGAATAAGCTGTAAATTCGTATAATCCTTTGTTTTGATGTTCTGATGACTGATGAAAAAGTCTCATATGATCACGTGTCTGCGTCATAAATTATTCAAGGTCAAAGGTCACGAAAATCAGTTTTTTCCAATTATCTCGTTTTCTATGGGAAATACGCCATTTACGTCATTATAAATATTGTAGATCACAAAATGGTCTACAATTTTTGTTCAAAACATTTTTCCGTATCACCTACCGTTTTCGAGATATAGCGCAACGAGTGGCGGGCGCACATTCGTACAAAAATAAAAAATAAAAAATCATATAAATTAATAACATTAACTGTATCTTTATCATTAGGATAATCAATTTTTCATAGTTAACTATTATCTCACTCAACTATACAAACTAGCACCGCATTTCACATTACTTCTTTATGTACAGGTGCGTCTCAAAGAGTAGAGTGCACACTCTACTCTTTGAGCTATATCTCGAAAACGGTTCATGATACAAAATAATGCTTAATATAAAAATTGTAGACAATTTTATAATCTACAATATTTATAATGACGTTAAATGCGTATTTCCCATAAAAAACGAGATAATGGGAAAAAACTGATTTTCGTGACCTTTGACCTTGAATAACTTATGACGCAAACACGTGATCATGAGACTTTTCTACCAGTCATTAGTACACCAAAACAAAGGTTTATGCAAATTTACAGCTTATTCGCTTCCATTCCGAGGTTGAATGCTTATTTTACTAGAGTACTACCCACAGATATCTGAATAAAGGAGATGTGCCCTGAATGTCATTTTGTATGGAAACCTAATGTCGCCAGTTTTATTAACACACACAGCAATAGAATATACGAGTAGACTACTGTTCTCAGTTACATCTAGATTATCAATGAACGCAATTACTCTGTCTCGTTTTTCCTTGAAATATCTCCCTTACACGGTGTCACAGCGAACCAATCAGCGCTACTATATTTAAACAAATAAAACAAACTACAAAAAAATTAGATAGAAGAACTACTACAATTTAAAACTACTACATTAAAAAAAAATACATTTATGCTAGGCGTTGACCTTATCGATAAATAATTAATAAAATTTATCGATAGACAAGACCTATATTTTAATAAAAATTAAATACTTATAAATAATAAATAATAATTACTTTTATATAAATATATATCGACGCTTGAAAGGCAAAAATGACCAAGCGACATTTTGGGTAGTATTGAGTTATATATATCACTGGAATCGGAAAAAAAATCTGCATCGATTGATCCTGCTCTCATCCCGCTAGGATGACTTTTTTTGTCGCTTGGTAATTTTAAAATAGTCACATTTTTACTGATTTCGGTGACTAACCGACAAAAATATAACCAATTTCTGAATAACTTTCAATTGGTAGGTATTGAATTTAAGTTTTTACACTTAGTAATGTCTGCTTTGACTCAAATCAACACGTTTACACATTTAGTAATTTTTACCTAATACTGTCTACGGAATGAATAATACTTAGGAAATTTTACCTGGATATTTTTTTTATTTATTCAATATTAAAGACTTTTTACCTTATCGTAATTATGTACTTATTTTCATTTAGTATTTTTTTCGTAAACGCAATGCACTTATAAATATTAAATAGTAGTATTTTCCTGCCTAAAATAAATATAATTTTGTCGTTTGGTTATTCTTTACCTGCCGTTTTTTTACTATTTTTGTCATTTTTGGTTAACAATTATAGTTATGAAATTTGTATTAAAACAAGTTTAGTCAGGTTGCATTTATTTTATATTGTCGTTTAGACGCGTTGTAACTAGTTTTTTTAGTGGCGGTTGGTCAGTAAAATATCGATTAGTGTTCATCGAACTGTTGTATGGATGACCCGCGTGCACTCGCGCTCTGCACTTAGTAGGAACCTAGTGCGTCACGAAGGCAGTCAGTCACCTATTTTTTTTATTTGTCTCGATCCTATAATACAAGCATTGCTTAGATTGACTAGATGGAGTTGTGTGTAGTTGTCTAAAGATAGGTATTTATTAATTCATCATATCTCATCATAAATCATCTGAGTCAAGCGTGGTTGAAATTCAATCTAAGACTAGGGTCCCTCTAATGCCGTGCTACCATTCACGTCTACCGATAGCAAAGGCCAAATATAATGACCTTGTTAAGCTATGCAAGGATAAAGTTATACCTGCTCAATTTCAAAAAGAATTTACTGACTTACCCTGGTCTGCATCCGCAAAAGATATTTTGCCTGAATCAGACATCGAAGATGAAGTACCGCCTGGTGGTGCAAATTAATATTTGAAGCTTGATTTATTTTGATTTATAATTATTTTAGTACTAAGTACATTATTTTTTTCTATATTTTACCAGTACGAGTACTTTACTTCTCAGTAAGTTAAGGATCTACTATGTACCTAGGTTACTAATAATATCTCATTCTGTGATGTGTGAATTCGATGGATCTCCTTTATAATCATAGTAGTTTTTGTTCGTATACTACATCTATTAAGATTAGTAACTACACAGGGTTAAGTATTGTTTGATTGTGATAAAAAAGTACAAAGTAATAATATTTTCTATGTGCCATTATGTTATGTCTTACTCGTATTACAAAGTTATTGATAAGTTTACCTAAAGTGCCAAATATATCTAAACTTTAAATGTGGGAACTTGATACTAATAATTATTATTGTTTTATTTAAGTATAGTTTATTGAAATATTTCCTCCTGTTTTGTGTTTCATTTGAGAAACGTTTTTGTTATTTTTAAAACTTGTAGCCAATATTTTTTATGTTTTTATAAGTACATAATTACGTGAATTATAGTTATAATGTTACTTGAAAAAAAAACTATTATTCGTTTGTAGTTCTATTTTAGGTTTGTTATGACAATATTTTATGATTCCTAAAAAAGACTGATTTCAACATTTTTTTAAATAAATAATTATCTTTAATAATTACAATGCATTTTTATTTTAGTTAATTTTTACACTCTACTAATTAAACTCATACTTAATTAAATAAATTTATCTATAATAAATATGACTTGAAAGATCACGACAAGATCTTTGATTTTGTGTACTAAAACCTATATTCATTGTTACTTGATCAATAAAAACCTAAACGAACTGTATTTAATATGTAATATAACTAAAATTGCCTGGCAGGAAAGTGTTTCTGTTTTCTGTTTATATAATTTTACCTAATCGTGAAACGTGCATTACTTCTGGATGTCTCGTTTTACTTTGAACACAATCTTAAAGTAATGGGATTTAGATAATTTTACTTATTTGTTTATGAAATTTCTTCGCCGGTTGGTAACTATTACCTGTTTGTGATTTTGACAAAATTTATTACTAACCGACACTATTTCATAAACTACTGAAAATTTTTATTTTTGTTAAATACCAATTCATGAAGTCTTTAAAGTACAACTCAAATTCGTTGGAATTATATCATTATGATTAATAGGCGATTTTTAACGATTTTTTTTGTGAAAAAAAAAACTTTAAACTGCTCTGGTATGAAGTTACCAATATGTCGCTTGGTAAATTTTTCCTTTCAAGCGTCGATATAATGTAATAATATATATTGTACAATACTTTTGTAAAATAATATTCACGACAGTGTGTGTAAGATCGTACATGTCGTGAAACAAATTAATCCGTGAACTGATGTCGTAATGACAATGAGACAATGGCAAGTTATAGGATAATTCAATCGTGCCGAAGAAAAAGTAGAGCTGATAGTTAACCAATAAATAACTATTAATTTTTTACAATTGGCATAAAGTTTCGGGAAAATATTCGACAGCAATGATAGTTATATAGGTATAATGGATAGTTGTATAGAGGGCGGGTCAATAAGTCCGTGACTTTTAGCATAAAACACAGCTTTTTAGATAAAATCTTATTTAATTATTCAACGTAGTCTCCTTTGAGATCTATACACTCAGCCCAACGTTTCTCCAATTATTTTATCCCTTCCGAAAATTGTATTTTTTCGAGGTCTTCAAAATAGGCATTTGTGTGTGAGGTGACTTCGTCATTGGTAGCAAATCTCTTTCCGCCGAGCCATTTCTTCAAATTTGGGAACGAAAAATAATCAAACGGAACTAGATCTAGTGAATAGGCCGGATAAGGGAGCAACTCGTAACCAAATTCATGGAGTTTTACCATGGAAACTGCACATGTGTGCACCCGAGCATTGCCCCGGTGGAAAAGGACTTTTTTCTTGGCCAAGTGCGGTCGTTTTTCTTTCAATGCCTCATCGAATCGACCCAATAAGTTGCTGTAATATTCACCATTGATTGTTTTTTCCTTTTTGAAGGTAGTCAATGTGGATAAAACCGCGTACATCCCAAAAACAGTCGCCATGACTTTATAGGCTGACAAACCCACCTTTGCCTTCTTTGACGCCGATTCACCCCGAGAAACCCACAATATTGACTGTTGTTTGGTATCCGGTATGTTGTGGTGGATCCACGGTTACAAAACGGCGCAAGAACTCGTTCATATTGCGATTGAACAAAGCCAAACATTCCTGCAAAATTGTCACACGTTTGCGTTTGTCGTCGATTGTGAGCAAATGCGGCACCCATCTTGCTGAAAGCTTTCTCATACCCAAATTATGATTCAAAATAGAAACCACTAAGCCATATAAGATGCCTGTGGCTTCCGCAACCTCTTTCACTTTCAATCGCTGATCGACTTAAACCGTATCGTGATTTTTTTTAATTGTTTCGGATGTGGAGACCTCAACTGGGCGTCCAGAACGTTCGGCATCTTATGTGCTTGTACGGCCACATCGAAATTCAGTAAACCGATTTTTACCATAGAAATGGATGGTGCAGAGTCCTCATAATATTTATCAAGCTTAGCTTTGGTTTACGTAATAGATTTTTTTCGCAAAAAATGATGCTTTATGAGCACACGAAATTCACTTTTTTTCATTTTCTTCTTAGTCAACGTGGTAGTCTGATATAAACGGCTGTCAAAAACAAACTAAATGTCAAAACTTGTTAAATTTTTGACAAGAGTCAACTGACAGATGACTCTTGACAGGAGAAGTGTTGCTATTTCAATTAAGAGGCGGGAAACCCAAAAAGTCACGGACTTATTGACCTGCCCTGGTAATAAGACTAAGTATACAGATTAATTTTTGAAGCAGATAACAGCGTTCATTTATTCATTTATTCAAGCATGTGCATGCGCATGCCAAAATGCGCGAGCAGTATTGCGCCTAGATAAAATTAAAACAATACCATGAATATAGGGATTGATAGATGAGCATTTAGACTGATTTAAAGCAAATCTGATAAAACCAGTTAAAAGCATGTGTGTGCTAATAAATGGATGAGCGTTTAAAAAAAAACTTTTAAAGCCACTGTAATCAACATTTTAAACCTTTATGTTCTAGAGTACTTTCTCCACCTTTGATTTATGATATTATTTCAACATTGTAATACTTATATTGAAATTACATAATTTAACATTTTAAAAAAATGTTTTTTTCATTTAACTTAATAAACTTTTACAATTTAAAATTCCTACAATACACGACTTTTTATCGAAAACGATAGATAGTCGTAGTCATGAACGGGTTGTCACTATCCTTTGGTTGTTAGAGCGATCACGGTTAGCAACCACTTGTCATACGTAATATCGTTGAGCGAATAGTTCATTGCTTCATATATCATTGAATGACTAGTTTAGACAGCATTAGAGAAGCAATGTATATGTTACAAAAATATTATAGTACTTAATTGTCCGAACATGAAAATAACATAGTGAGGACATCGAAGTTTATTTTTTAATGATTTTAGAGGTAAATACAATAAAATACATGTACTAGCATATGGTAAGTGATTCCATTATTAATAAAGATTTTTTTATTGCTCTTGTTTTTACAGGCAACCACTGAACAACTCGGCATTTTATATGTTATCTCGGTCGTTGTCAAAACACAGCTAAACCTAGGTGACAGCCATTTTTAGCTATATAATCGTTCTAATCATATTGCGCTCCCACGAAAACCCCGTCATACCACTTCTCCTTTTATTTAGATTTCTGTGGTACTACCACACATGTAAAGATAAAGTTAACCTTTAACTTTATCTTTACATGTGTGGTTTAAGTTAAAGGTTAACACAATCGAATAAATAAAAAATACAAAAAAAACATGCTTTTCGTGTTTGATGAATGATTAGCCGGTCCAGCGCAAAAATGTGGTCAGAACTGCAAAATGCTGGCGATGAAGAGAAGCCATTTTATGATTATTATTCGTCTTCATCCTAATTCTTGGTCTGTATTTGAACTTTCCATTAAGTTAACGCAAGGATTATATTATTTAACTACTACCTTATTCATCACAACAGCCCATTAATGTCCCACTGCAGGGACGGGCTTCCTCACTTACTTATACTTGGACTACTAATACCACGCTGGCCAGACGGATTGGTATAGGGCTTAATTTCAAGTTTTCCTTCGTAAAGATAATATTCACGGATAGTACCTTAGTCGGTTTTTACGACACCCATGGGATGAGATGGGGACTATCTTCTTGCCGTATCATAATATAAAAAGCTAAAAAGCACATAGTACAATTTGCAGCGCCTCGCGTTAACACTAGTCCATCCATAACCAAAAAATTAAGTTATTAGAAGCCAAAGGCGTGCTAACACAGTAACTTACTACTCAATAACTCTGAAAATCGAATTTCAATTATAAATGCCGCTCGATTCAAAACCTACCTCCGGATTCTATGTTGCGACTAAATTGTGTAATTAACTCCGCACGGAATGTGAGTCGCTAATTGAAAATTGGTAAGTGCATTTTCAAGTACTTATCAGCATTTTACGGCAGCAAAGAGCGAGACAATTGTGACTTTTATTTGTGTTGACTTTTTTTTAAATAACCGATATGTTTTTGTAAATTGCTTTAGTTATTTTAAT
This sequence comes from Schrankia costaestrigalis, assembly GCA_905475405.1. Taxonomy (NCBI): domain Eukaryota; kingdom Metazoa; phylum Arthropoda; class Insecta; order Lepidoptera; family Erebidae; genus Schrankia; species Schrankia costaestrigalis. The sequence continues at coordinate 13,247,594 of FR997827.1, forward strand.
TAAAAGGAATTTGTTAAAAGGAATCTACTCCGGTTTGGGCGTCAGAGTCGTTGTATGATGCAGTAGAATCCCTCGAACGACAAATATTTGTGCGATTCACAAATTATTGTTTTGAACATAGTTGCAGTTTGCTGCGACACAGTGCTCAATTGCTAGTACGGGAGGTTATTTTTTATTACGCCACTAATGACGTACGCCTGGGCTGAAAAATACGTCCAGACTACCTGCGGTCTCTAATAGGGAGGTGGCGGAAAACTCAACAGTATCCGAGGAAAGCCCTATGTCCCTAGCGACAGTTATGCCGACACTCTTACCGGCTAAAAACCGCCATGCAAGTTGCTTGGTTGCCTTAAGGGCTACTAAGCGTATCCCCTTACTTTATAAATTTGTATGTACCTAAGTCTTTCCAACCAAAAAGTCATTCTTATAATTATTACAAGCTCTGTAGAACTTAAGTCGTGTGATGTGATGATAAAAATGTCATAATAAGCTTACACATGTTTTAAGAGCCTCTCAAGATGCAAAAGTACACTTTAAATTAATATTGCATCTAAATTCCCAGCTAAAATCACGCTAGAAATTCTCTCTGCTCACTAGATAAACTTACCTACTGTATTATTGTTCTCAAGTGCACGATTTAATTAGACTGTATGATCAGGAACGTGTTTCTCTAACTTAAAGCCTTCCTCTAATTACATTTTTACGACTTCTCCAACTAACTAATAGCAGTTCTTAGAAATAGAAATGCATTTTAATACAATTTATAACGGTTTAGTATAAAATTATTTGCGTATAAGTAATTTTAATCCACTGACTTTATGATCTCGATTTGCATAGTTATGACATTATTCTATGTGCTCCCAATTTGTTAATGTAAACTGTGGATCAGTTATTTATATTATAGCGTATTACGGTGGTTTCTATTTGGTGAATAATTATCTTGACCAAAGGGTGTCGTAAACATCTTCAGGTTTGGAGCGAAAACGATTGCTTAGCGATTTTACCTAAGTTTTACCTTACTTCATGGCATTAAAGTTTAATTCAGCAAAACACAGATTTAACTACAATAAAGCAAACGAAGGTTAAATGAAATGTCCATTGAAACCCCGTAGTGTCAGTGCAGTACGTTGACTGATTATCGATCAGTCCATGAAGCTTGCCCAGTCCGAGTAGGTGACGTTTAATAGTATACGAGTGAGAGTACTCTCTCGTATACTATTAAACGTACTGCTACGAATGATACACTTTAATGGTTTGAAGTGACTTAATAATATGTATGCTCCTTTCTTTCTTAAACAGAAAAGCATAAATATTTATTTCACGACACTTTACCTGAATTCTATTAAAGCCCATTACAGTAGAGTTTAATTTAGAAATGCACAGATATAGCCACTCAAACGTCCAAGCTCGCGGGCCGCTAGAGCGTCAAACGTCCGGGCCGTAACTGCGTTCCGCGCGTCATGCCGTTGCCGATATAAAATGTAATTACTCCTAAACTACTACAACTACAGTAAAATAAAAATTCTACTATAAACCTAAAACTATAAGGCATCTAGGTATATATAAATTAAAGTAGACCCATCAGCCCGAAACTCAAAAAAAAATATAAAGTTGCAAAACTACGATAAATTTAGGCAAAAAAATTATTTAACAAGTATTTTCGAATCTATGGTATCATATTTCTAATTAATCATTACTGCCATATTATAGTAGGTTATATAAGCTTTATTTTGATACCAAATAGATAATAAATGGGTCGCACAATGTTGCTTAATTATCCTAAACAATCTACCCATTCCCACACCTAAGCACCCATTCCCACAAGCAATATGGCCGACCGTAAATTTAAAACAACAAAAATATTAATTGTATTCGTCATATTTTCTTCAAATAAGAACACAATAATAGTAATAATTAACTGTACTACATATTACAACAAATATTTTAGCAATACACTTAGTAAAATAACGTAATTTATTGTGAAATTGAACACAACATTAAAATTTTTTACATGTCCAATTCAAGTCCAGTAAAAATATAACAAAAGACTCGCAAACCATTGCATTTTTAGATATTCTATAAGCAATAATCTTGAGGATTATTTTTATGTATAACACTAATGCATTATAATAATAAAATAAAACAATACTTACATTTTAACACAGAGCACTAGAAGAAACTGGCAAAGTAGTTTTCAACTGTCAATAACTTTTTTTTTAAATATGACCATTCATAAAGAAAAAATATCCATAGATCGATAATTTGTCATAGAACCATCTAGTAGCAAGTCGACGTAACTTTAACAATGTTAACATAGGTAAAAACTCGTTTCTAGCAACCGAGTCATAGAAGCCACTATAGTGGCTTGGACGTACAACCGGAAAATTTTTGAAGCCACTATAGTGGCTTGGACGTTTGAGTGGTTAGCTCCAATAAAGCAAACGAAGAGTCAGGTTAAATGAAATGTCCATTGAAACCCCGTAGTGTCAGTGCAGTACGTTGACTGATCGATAAACAATCCATGAAGCTTGCCCAGTCCGAGTGGTTGACGTTTAATGGTATACGAGTGAGAGAGTAGCTGCGAATGATACACTTTAATGGTTTCCGTTTGTTCACACGATTATATAGGCTTTGGAGTTTTAAATACAAAACTTTGTTGGTGAAGCTATAAAAATATTGGATTATTGTATTAGTCCGGGAAGGTATTTGTCTTGTAAAAAAAACTGGTTAGTTACTCACGTTGAACCTTTTGCCGCGTATTGTTAGTAGCTAGTTATAGCTTAAAAATCAAGAAAAGAGAGCTATGCTGGCAAAACCCATATATGACAAAAATAGTGCTTGGATTACACTGTTAAAGGAAAATGTGCAAGGCACATAGAATAAAAAACCCTCGGTCGTAGGAGTATTAGTTCCATAACCATCTGCTTCTGAAATTGTATCCATGAACCAGAAAATGCATTGGAAAATATTCACGCACCAGATTTTTTACTTCAGGGTGCTGGTAAAACTTTTTTAAAGCAATGAGTGTACGAGCTAACCATTCTTGGATACGTTGACGAAAAAACTTGCTTTATGACTCAGACAATTATTAGTAAATATTAATTATTTTTGATAGAATTAGAAAACAATTACTTTAAATCAAAGGGTTATCGTAGTTGTAAGTAAGTTAGAAATGCACAATAGTTAGAGTCGGCTTACAATCTCTATCTTTAATATACCTAGTATTCGTATGCTATAATATTTATATTTTTATTATTTTATTTGTTGTATAGTATTATAATACAATAAATTATAATACTATACAACAAATAAAATTATATGGTTAACTTTTAAATATATTTTTCTTTACGAATAAGACTAATATATTTAAAAGTTAACCACAAATCGCAATAAATCTAACATTAAAGATTCTAGAAACCTAAATGTTACACCAACCGAAACACAATAATTTTTCTATAAAATACACGTTCGTGCAAGTTGAATTTGTAACCTATGGTTTTGATAAGAGTTAACCTACGTCACAAAAGATAAATCAAGTTTATGTGACATCTCCTGCCATAGTAGGATTTATGTGACCGCCAACGTTCTTTCTAATGTATTCGGTTAGTGAAAATAAAATATGTATGTTTGAAAATACCATTTAAATTCTATACAATTACTTTTTATATTGACTTTACTTTTATAAAAGTAATTAAAACAATTCAATGTAAAGCACCATCTTTGTTTCTGTGAACGCCGACACGAACGCGGACGTACGTGACTTGATTTGAATAAAAAATTTGAACACAAAGACCAATAATTAGGTCCAATAATAAGAACGCGTTTATCCCACAACGCTGGCTATGTAAATGATTATGATAATATAAAATTTAACATAAATGGAGCAGAAGTTGTAAAGTCATGTTCGTATTCGAGCGCGCTTACCGCCCGTTTAACCGGTGTACTGACAACCGTGATGCAGGTAATACGGATCACGTTTGCTATTGAGAATGTTCTCCATAAAAGTGATTTAGTTGTACCTTTTGTAAATACGAATTTTAAACTGAGTTGGAAAGTTTTTACAAGTACATTTTGTTAGGATCAGTAAAATGCAACAGTGTATTTTAATTGACATCGTACTTAAAAGAGACATTTGACATTGACATCGTATTATCATTGGGAGAGGCCTATGTCCAGCAGTGGACTGCAATAGGCTAGTTAATTGATTGATTGTACTTAAAACGAAATATATATAAATGTGGATTATCTCCACAACAACGGTACATTTCCTAAAAATATAGGTATTAAATCAAACAAAATTATGAAACGGTGATATTCTTATTTCTGTCCTCATTTTATCTTATCTTATTGAGTATTGATAAATTAATTTAGGACATCCGTAACACCAGACTAACTAAGAGAAAGTTCTAAGAAATAGTCTATCCTTAAATTTGTAAATAAATGCTATACTTACCAATGTTCAAGACAGTGTGGTATTTCCCGCCATCACATCCCAGCAGTTCTACAATATAATATGCTGTAATGACGAGAAAAATTAACAAGACACTAAGCCCAAGTATCATGTTAACAGTGATGTATACGTAAAATAGATTGCTTTACATAAGAATGTGTTCGAGTGAGAAAAATGTTGCTTGAGTCTGGTAAAATCGTATCGACCTTGTCGTATCGAATGAATATATTTTATCATAATTATATGCATAATGTTGGGAAATTACATCGATCATATTTTAAATGGCGCCTTCTCTGTAGCTATATAATTAATGTTCAATAAATTTATGATTTGGATTGTTTGCCCGGACATACGTTATTACTAATGTATACTCGTAATAATAATTTATGTGTTGCTAGAATGACAAAATTTTATTAGAATTAAATTGAATCTTTTCTTCCAGTTTATTACTTATATATTTTGTTAGCAATTTGTAAGAAAATTTAATTTTAATGGAATAATTTTATAAAACCAATTAGTAATTTAGATTCGTTGAAGTTTTAAGTAAGACTTTTAATGAATACTATAAAAAATGAAATTTGGCTTTCGGTGGGAGTCAATAGAATGTTTTAAATAATTTTAAATTCATTTTGAAATCAATTGAAAAAAATATAAAAATAAAATTGTTAAGTAATCTAGCTTCGATAATCTCATAGGATATTACAACACGATTCACAAATCAAATAAATAATAGTAAATCTAATCTACAAATATGAAGCTATAAAAATAATAATAGGGCTTTATTAAATATCCTTATAAGATAACAACGGCATAAGCGTCAGAAATACCTTATTATACACGATTAGAGAATATTGCATTGTGGGCGGAAAACAGATAAAACATGAACAACGTCTGCAGTTATAGCATTAGCAGGTTAATATTAGGTAGAAACTTTAACACTTTCTAACCCTTTTAAAATACCACCTTATATAGATATTTACTGAACATCAACGTAAAACAATAGTTAATATAAAATATTATTTACATTGAGTGTTTTTCCTAGAAGCCTATTAATGTACACACAGCAACACATCAAGTTAAACATTTTCATTTGAAATTGTGTCTTATTTCAAGGTATTAAGGTACATGAATGTCTAGCTTGATTAGTTGCTGTGTCTACCATCGCAGTGATGGAGAGAATTTTAGACTACTAACGCCACGCTGGAGAGACGGATTTTCGTTTTTGTTGTGGTCAATATCTGCGAAATTTCCCTTAAAAAAGTTCCTTTCAAGGTAATCTTGGTAAGCTTGGCTGTGAATAGAGATGGTCGCTATCTCGTCTGCCTTTGGCAAACATTAAATTGTAGTAGTAGAGTCATGCATTTTCATCAGGTAGAGGCAACCCAACAGTCAACAGAAAATATGTTTTCATCATTTCAGCTGTTATTTAAGACTCCTTCCCTACTACACTCTTCGACATTCCTGAAGTCAATCACTTGTTGTAGTATACCTACCTTATTCTGAGGCTGAGGATTGTAACTGGCATGGTGCTCGCCATTCTTGGACTCTATTGGATGTTTAACATCAGGCACCATAGAGTCATTCTAGTAAACCAATTTAAAAAAATAAAATAAATGAGTCTTATAAGCGACAAAGTAGACATCCTTCTAATAAAACATAAACTCTTCAAATATCAACAGGATGGTGTTTTGATCTGTTGATGACATACATGTCGACATAACTGAGAGCTCTATTTATTTTGGTCAGTCTCCGTTCACTCGATATTCAACGAGAACGAAGTGGCTGAGAACATCTAGTATTTCATATTTTGCATGATAGTTCGGCTAGTCCGGGCTCGAATTACAGCCGGCTGCTAGCAAAGAAAACCAATAGCCCAGTTTCACACGACTGGTTTTATTGAAAAGCTCCATACGCGCATTTTTCCTTTGCTATTTTTATTCTGCGGTAACTACTGTATTTCTACTTTCCAGCTGTTTATTGCCTACGCGTTCTGTGAGATGAACGCTTGTTTATATTAAAAAGCTTTTATTCATCCTTCTACTCTTTATAATGGATTGTTTCGGATTGGTATCGTATGTTTGAATGTATATCTATACATAGAATAAAATGAAGTCGCTTTTTCTGTCCCTTTGTATGCTTAAATCTTTAAAACTACGCAACGGATTTTGATGCGGTTTTTTAGTAGATAGATTAATTCTAGCGGAAGGTTTATATGTATAACACATGCATAATATAGTTTAGAAACTTATATAAATTTAAAGATTTCTAAGGACATTCTGTACTAGGTGCCCGTGCGGAGCCGGGGCAAGACGCTAGTTCTAGTATACAGTATAAAGTTGTGTCACAATAATTATTGAAGTAGTGAATCAAGTTTGACTATTAAATAGTAATAAAATAAACAGTAAAAATGAATAATCGTCAAAATTGTCATTTAACATTTCTATATTTTCAATAATTTTGTTTCCTATTAAAACTTAATAATAGCATGCAACGTGTGCAGGCAGAAGTAGACCCAAAAATTCGCTTGACGTCGAAGGCAGACGTGATTGCCAAAGATAATCTTTTGCTTAATGTTTGAAACATCATAGAGTACCTATATACAGTCAAAACAAACATAACTTAAATTATCTAATCATATTTATATTGCCGTCTAAATATTAAAATAAATAGGTATTTGCGTAAGCACAAATAAATCATTGTAGGTATAATTATAGAACAGTAAGTCAGTACCGTTAGCCTAATAGGTATAAGAATACACAGTACACACCCTAGACCCGCCTACGAGACATGTCTTTCTTTACGAGTGCACCCACAGATGGTCGCGAACACAACCCACAAACACTGCAACGTCATGTGAAACATGTTTTATAGACGCCATAAAAGAATAAGAGCTTTAGTGTTAACAATTATTGAATGTTTAAAATACAACCGCAATAATTTCTACTAAACACTATTGATCTCGAATATTTATTTTACAGCCGTGAGCTACGTAAATGTAAATATTTAGAAGATTTATTCTCAACGATCACATTTTATAGTTCAAAATAAAAATGGCCTTTATTGTTTTCGAAAATCTGATTTCTTACGTTAAATCTCGGGCGCTTTTTAACATAAAACTTGCATTATTGAACTTATATTGATTCGTGACTGTGAGCATATTTATTGCTTTTAAACTATCGCGTTGCATACTTATAAAAATATTAAATGTAAACGGTAAATTAACGCGACATTGTATTTTTTTTTATTGACGTTTCAGGAGTTGTGTAACCTGTGCCGAATCTTCAATATGTACTTAATCTTCTTATATTTTTCGTTTTAAACTTTACTTTGTAAGTCTATAAGGTTGTGTAGGTACGTAATAGTAGTCTATATTACAGACAGCGATTCTATTCAGCTGCCATCCCTCGACCTCTTGTTGCAATTATCACTGAGATTACATAAAAACATGCGCTATGTTATCATTTCCAGAAGATTAGAATTAGAATTAAGTATAGCTTTATGTATAATATATGTGTAGAGCTAGTGATTTCGTGACATCCCTGTTTTTCTCATTTCCCTGCGACATATACATATTTAATCACCAGATTAATGACAAATCTATTTCAAAGATAAGTACTTCATTAATAAAAATCGCTATACTTTCATTCTTAATCGATAACATAAACTTTCACTCCTACGCCATTTCTTCGTTCGTTGAGGTAAATTAGTGAAGAGTACAGTTAAACAACAAAAGGTGATTAACAGATCCAATATTAGAGTGTCACTTTTCGTTTTAAATGGTTTATAGAAAATTGAATGCTTAAAACAATTGTTAATTAAAATTGGATTTAAAAATAATAATTTTTTTTTAATTATATTTTTTAATTGTCAGTGTTTATTAAAAACTAAGACAATTTTCTTTTGTTACCAAGTCACTTACTTGTTAGCTTTTAGCGATGAGATGTTTTGTGATAGTATAATATGTCTGTATTAATCAACTTTTGTTGTTGACTGTACCTTAAACGCCCTCAGTACATTTTCAAGAGTGACAGAAAGATCTATCTATTAGTATTACGTGAGACTCTGACTGTACACTGACCGTGTTTTGTTATACTATATCTCCCTGTCGGCTTATACTCGTAAATGCAATTGGGTTTTTGTTTGTTAAAATCCGATGTCAGCAAATTACTCGTTTAATTCGACTTAATGACTAGAGAGAGTGATTTATTTTAATTGACTCTAACATAATTTATTGAAAGGTTATAAAAAGTTTGAAATAATCGGAAAGACGTGTAATTAATGCCAAAGTAAGTATGTTGATGTTTAAAGTAATGTTCATTATGCGATTGTTTATCCATTCGGATATTGCATCTAAATAGTTAATCAATTAACTACAAATTCGTTACTAGTTTGGGACTAAACTATAGCTTGATTTTGTACCTACATTAGAATTCTTTTGCCGTATTGTTATACTTAAATTTTGCATGTACGTTCATTAATAATAGATCTGTACTCCATCTTGGCAGTTTATCTATACTTTAATATTATAAAGAGGTAAAGTTTGTGTGTTTGTGACATTGTAGGGGGTAATCTCTGGATCTACTGAACCGATTTTAAAAATTCTTTCTGTGTTAAATGGTCCATTTATCGGGGAGTGTCATAGGCTTATATAGTATCACGCTATGACTAATAGGAGTGGAGCAGTAATGAAATATGTTTTAAAAACTGACGCTTTTTTTTGCCGCCTAACGAAGTGGGCACGGGTCGGCTAGTAATACATAATAATATAAATATTGATTATTACCTATGTTTACGTTTAACTTACATAAAGTTTTGTAACTTTCAAGTTTCGTTTAAGTTTTAATAAATTTAATTATGTTTATTAGATAAAAATAATTCTGAACTAAATGATTTTATAATCCAAGTCAGATTTAATTATGTTATTGAAACTAAGTTTTAATTGTGTTTTAACATAAATTAATACTTTAAAGTTTTATCAGAGCCTGATTTTACTTTATTTATACCTTATACGATTATAAATTGAAAACACACTTTATAATGACGTAGCATCTATGTATTAACATTGATAAAGGACAATTTAACTTTTTAATATAAAATTGAAACTATTTTCTAAATTCAATTAGGCCCGTCAATATTCATTTGTTTTTTAGAAATTTTGCTTTGAGTTACAATTCTTTGGTTTATTTAGATAAAACAGTTTAACATATTGCTTAGTCATCATCATCATCATAACAGCCCATTAATGTCCCACTGCAGGGACGGGCCTCCTTCCGGGACGGAGGGATACTTGGCCTACTAATACCACGCTGGCCAGACGGATTGGTATAGGGTTTAATTTCAAGTTTACCTTTTTTTATTTCGTAAAGATAATATTCACGGATAGTCCGTTAGTCGGTTTGTACGACACCCATGGGATGAGATAGGGTGGTGACATATTGTATTCTTTCTCCGTCACCACACCGACAATTGCTTAGTAAAATCACATAACTTTCACGATGAGGTGTGGTGAAAATCAGTGTTTTTACTTTACTCTCTTACTTTATATAATACTAGCTTCCGCCCGCAGCTTCGCCCGCGTGAAATTAGTTTTTGTCAATCAGAATCAGAATTTGTTGTGAGTGAGAGAGAAGTGAATGTGAGTTTGGTTTTGTAGTTCCCGTTCCGAATCCGTACAGTTCGAATTTCGGGAATTCCGTTTGTAGAAAAAGCCTACGTACCAAGATTTATTGTCTTATCTTCAATTCAACCCCTATTTCACCCCCACACTGGTAAAAATTTCAAAATGCTATAACATATAATTTTTTTGTAAAAAAACAATGTTTTTTTTGTTAATAAAAAGTAGCCTATGTTCGCTCTCAGGGTCTAAAGATTGTCTGTACCAAATTTCATCAAAATCCGTTCAGCCGTTTAGGCGTGAAAGAGAAACAGACAGACAGACAGACAGAGTTACTTTCGCATTTATAATATTAGTATGGATGAGTAAAATACTTCATATGCGTAGAATATTGAAACTTTTAATTAAATTCATGCTTGTATGGTTCTCTAATATGATTATAAAGTATGTTTCAATCATAACTTTAGCTTACGACTATTAATTATAACATTGTAGACGTTTGTGATTAATTATTTGTTACGGTACTTTGATTGACGTTCGCGAAAACATCACTCCCAGTTTAGATACCTACTGTATTCTATAAATTTATACAATGTATTCAATAATAAATGAGTGTTTTATTGAATAGAGTATTGGATATTGAATTGTGTTCAATTTTGATGCGTGTGAAAGGATTATAAGCTGTATTATGATTAATAATATTATGATATGTTTTAGAATTAGCGTGTATATATGAAAGGTAATTATGGGCCTGCTTTTAGAATTATGGACAGCAAAATAATGTGCTAATGAAATGTTGAATAATATTGTAATTGATCTTATTTTATAGGTATGACTGAAGGTGTATGTCAAAGAGGAATATACTAAATACATATCTAAAAACCGTTGGCCGACCACACTATAGTAGTCCAAATTCCTTTCCCATTTCTGTAGTAGCGATGCCTGCAGAAGTACGCCATGAAAGGGAGTCTTTAAGATTAGAAAATGTTTGAAGAGGTAAATTTAAGACATTTTTTTCTTTTCTAAGTATTCAAGACTCATTTTCGCAGAACGCATCTTCGAACAACCAACTTATTTTTATTAAAATTTATTAAATAATAAAATATATCTATAAAAGTTTTATAACCCTGTACAAAAGCAGTAAAAGATCAAAACAGCATTGTTTAAACTAAGCTCTCTATTGTTCATGGACGGCGTTCAGCTGAGACTGTAAGTACTGTAATGGAATTAAATTGTATACTAGCTTAGCGGTGCTGCTGCCCTGGTACACTGGATGTTTATATCGACGGTGGAAAGGCAAAACGAATGATACGCCATTTGGCTAATTGTTCAGGAGAGCTGTTTAAAGTTTAAATTTTAACAAAAATGATCATAACTTCTTTGTTTATTAACCAATTTTTTTGAAATTTTATAAGTAAATCAAGTTTTATGTGCTCTTTGTTTTGTATTCAATATAAATTAATTAAAGTCAATAAGGCAAGAAAAAAGTGGCGTATCATGTTTCTGACATTTTGAGTGAGTTGGGAAAAACACTTCATAAACCATCAATAAAAAAAAGTTGGTAGGACAAATTAATTCATTCACAAAACCTCCACAAAAACAGGAGGGCGAAATTAGTTTAAATGCCAAATGAAAAAAAGGCGTAGAAGGAAAAATGCTTCATTTCCCTTTGATGAAACAAAAATAAAATGGAAGAATGTTTTATGAGTGATGTCTCTTATATTTTTAGGTCGTTAAAATGAATTAATGACCATACGCGGTTATGTAGTTTACATGATGTGCATTTCTCGGATAGGGGCTTAAGTTGATCTCGTGGTAAAGGAATAGACAATTTAATTTATTATAAACTTTTTATTTAGTATCTTAATTAAAAAGTACGATAGGAATAACAACTGAAACGCCGTAGCTGTTACTTTACTCTCGAGGAAGAAAAAGTGTCACGACATGTCAAAATATAACTTAGCGGGGAAAAAGTATTGAAAGACCAAATTAAAAAATTATTTGGAAGAGCAAATTGCATGATGTGGCATCTTCGTAAAAAAATAAGTTTGGTCAGTAATTTAAAAGGCACCTTCAATATTTTCATATCAATTTATTGACATTGTTAAAAAAAGGTATCGAAAAACGGTCGTTTAAGGGGAGGGTATTTTTGAAATACCCCCTTTTATACCTTAAATGAAACGCCAAAAAATGCGTCAGAATGACTTCTAACCTAGACAGATCGATAGAGAATCCAAAACTCTATCGAACTGCATATAAAACTCATTTTCGACCAAAGTGGCGTTTCATTCGTTTTGCCTTTCCACCGTCGATATATTCCTTAATAGTACATTGTTTTTCTTAATTAATGTTATATCTAGATGCAACTTCGGCTAATTAGAGTGTTTTTGGATGCAATGCAAGCACCGCCCTTTATATTGCCCGCAATATGTATGGATAATTGCATATTATTATGTCGCAGGGAAATGAGGAAACCAGGGATTTCACGAAAGCACTAGGGATATCACGAAATCGCGGTAATTGTCAAAAAAGCCTTGCACTTCGGCGGACGCTATCACGACGAGCATTTCTTTTCTGGTAGAAACGGGATTTCATCATTTCCCTAGGGATTTCGTGAAATCCCTGGTTTCCTTGTTCCCTGCTACACTTATAAATATATTATCAACTAGCCTATCGCAGCTCACTGCTGGACAAAGGCCTTTCCCAACACGCGCCACAGAACACGGTTGTGTGCCTTCCGCATCCGTTCAGGCCTAGAGACCTTTTCGATGGTCGTCGATATACCTAGCTGAATAAAAATAAGTACAAACAAAAACAATTTTTTTAACAAAATACTATTTTTACGGGTCTTACTCGCGGTGTTACTAATTATCCTAGATACTAGTTATATAAATAGTATCTAGGATAATTAGTAGCACCGCGAGTAAGACCCGTAAAAATAGTATTATGTATACAAATCGCGATAATTTAAAATCTATTAATTTTTTTAACATTAATTATGTCATGGACCGCACAGTTAAGCCTGTCTCTATAATGTACCTACATTGTTTTTAAAATATATTGTACCATTAATTAGTAAGATGTACAATTTCCTTTGCTAATATTTATTTCCTTTTCTTTTAAGGAAAACTGTATTTTCTAATTAATCTTGTGCCTTGTTGGGTCTTCCAACAGTTTATTACGGCTTGCTTGTTTTTATTATTATGTTTGAATTAGACGAAAAAAGAATCAGGAGCAGCGAGATAGACCCAAAAGGAGATGGCGGGACGAACTTGATAATGCCTTCAATAATAATTTGGCAAATAAAAGCTACGGATCGATAAAAATGGAAATCTGAAGGGGAGCCATTAGGCCAGCAGTAGGACAGTACAGGCTTTAAATAATAACTAAAACAAATATATTCTTCACGTAAAATATGGTTAGGTTGAAATGGCCGCGAAAAATATCGCTTATATAGCATTTACTACACATTGAAATCGGCCTCGATTACGTTCTCGTCATCGAAGACCAAATACGCGTCTTACTCTATTAAAAGGTGTATTTTCAGCACATTCTGTTAGCTAATGATGATTTAGGCCATACATCTCTTTCCATACGGGGTTCCTTGGGCAAATCACTTTAATTTTAATAGCACGATTGATGATCTTTCGCTGTACATAAATCCGCATAAAGTGGTGAAGCATCAACAAAACAAAACATAGATAAGTTTAGTTAAGTTAAGTTAATGAAATTAGAAGAGATCTTTCTACTAAAACCTCATGGATTCATAATTTTGAAAATCTTAGAAATGGGAAGTCGTTCTACTTAAACCCATTCCCGACACTGAAATAATAGATTCGTTTCTTGAATTAGTTTTCCTTTATTTTCTTTTCTAGAGCTACACGAGTATGTGACGTAACATAATGTTCTATTCTACAAAGTGTCTGACAGATCGGGACATTATCTGTCCCAATATATCAGGGATTTCGACATCATTGACAGTTCTTAAAGTGACGTATTGGGTAGATAAAGGTGTTGCTTTAAGAATCTTTTTTGGGGTTATGTTTAGCGTCTTATTATACTCGTTAAGGCAACTGTGAAACTTATTTATGTAATGGTGTTTTAATTAACTTAATTTAATTTTGAATGTTTTGTAATTATTTAAGCGGTTTTTACTTTCTCGTTTACCAGTTACCATTCTATGGATCATGCTCTATAGGGATGTGCATCGGACTATATAAACTTAAGGTCAGGACAAAATTTTAAGTATTGCATAGAAAATTCTATTTTTGCACCACATATTACTATTTTTTATGGTAAAAAGCCAATGTCAAGGAACTCAATTTCTAGTATTTGCCACTTTAGTGACAGTTATATAGCACCTTTTACCGTATAACTTATCCTTTATGAAGTATTTGCTAAGTGTCTATAGAGAAGCTCTAAGGTCAAGTATCCAACTAAAGTGATAATTCTATTAAGCAGAAGATCCTACATAGGAGCACGGTGCAAACATTACACAACTATTAAGAATATAAACTGCCTTGTAAAAAGCTTAGCCAACAGCCTTCTGAGAAATATAACATCGTTATTAATAAATAAACACGTCGAACATAATTACATGTACATTGCTTGTTTCCTCTGCTTCCAATATTGTGCCAGAGATGTATGTAAATATTTTTCTGAGCGACGCTTACTGATGTTGCGACGAGATGGCAATAACGCCGACAGACGTAATGAGGAAGCCTCGTTGTAAACATTTGCAATGTTCAGGAAGTATATAGTGCAGTACTTTTTAGACTTAAACTTAATGGTATTAAGGTTGATTTTTGTTTGGTGTTTGATAGTCACAGGGTGTATAATGTAAGTTTGCGATTGTGTCCCCGGCTCGCTATAACGAGCGCCCTGCGTTGACGGGGCGCCGGCGATCGCGACAAACCGCCTTCGAGTGTGCCTTTTTTTAAATTAACTTTCGAAATGTATATGAATTGCTGTCTGCATGAGGTTTTCGTTTTCCGTATCAAGCATTGCCTACTTTTGAAATTTAGTATACTTTTCCTACTAATTACATTACGTCATCAAAATTCAATGTAAGTTTCAGCTAATTATAGAAGACATTTAAATAGACCAACAATAAAAAAATCTCTTTCAATACCAAATAATAATAAAAATACTACTCACAATGCCAATTAGCCAAGGCCAAAATAAACAAAAAAAATTAAGCCCCTGTAAAACTCTAAGCTTTGAAATATTACGACAAAATTAAATAATAACAGCAACTAGGCCCGCAGGGGCAGCTTGTGGCGAGCTGTTGGTGAGTGGCGACACCACAGACCCTGATTCCTTGATGGCCTGGCTTACCTTCATTGGTCGGCCAGGACTGGAATACGCAAGAGCGGATCCTATGCTCCAAGCTGGAAGTGTAAAATGTCATAACGCCGGGGGCCCTTGAACGGATCGACCGGAATTTGGCGCCCCGCAGACTCACCTCTCCGCAGCTTCTAGCCTCTCTAAGAGATGTTGCTCCATTGTCGCACTGTACGTGCGGCCGTTTTGTGGGGCCCACTCAACGAGGTGGCAAATCACTACCTGTCTTTTTATAATATAGAGACTGATTATCACGACAGGTATCCGGTAGTCTCCTTCCATAGCCCAATAACCGGTCCATTGAACATACTCATCCATAAACTATTATTTAAATTTCCATTGCATCCTTACAGATGCACTACAATAGTTTTTGCACTTGGCAGGGACCATCTGTGGGTGTATCATATTGTGCGTTCAGAGATAGTATCTGCCCTGTGTATCCATTACCAGATTAAATATCTCTTAAAGGGCCTCTTCGTCTTGGCTTCGGCCCGATGTATGCCTTCCAAAGAACCGGGTCTCCAATAGACCCGAGTATTATGGAAAACAGCAACTAGAAGTATTATTATTACTAAGACTCACATGCACATACGTTTTGCAGGCTTAAGTTAACCCTTTACACAAATTAGAAATATGTTTTACCGGCCATTCTAAAAACCAAGTATGACGGTACGCAGGAAGGAAGAAAATGTCCGGAAAATAACAATTGACGGCGAAACGGAGTTCTTGTACGGTTTAGTAAAAACTTGATTTACTTTTACTTGCTGTAATAAGTTTAGTTCGCATTGTTTGTTTTCAACTAAAATTAAGTAGAAACATAATAAATTGTACATTATATTTTTATGATCTTAGTACTTTCTTGTTTATTTCTGGGGTCGGCGCAACATGTCTTCTTCTTACATATGCTGCTAAAAGTTTTGGCGATATTTTACGGGCGGTCTCCTTGGCCTCCTGCCTGACGGCAATCCTCCTTGGGAATGCTGTTGTTGGTAGTTTACTCCCACCAGAAGGGGGGCCCGAGTTGCTAGGTGGTATGCACCGGGTCGTGGTATCCCTTAGTCGGCTCTTACGACACCTACGGGAGGATATGGGGCAGACCTATTCTAACCGGGAACCACACGGCATATTTTTCTAGTTCTTCCAATTATTAATAGATACTGTAAATCCATATTTACCCATGTACTTGTAACTTTTACTCGAATCTTGTTAGGCTCGAACTACGTAACTACGTAACTTATGATGTTTCAAGTGTCTACGTTGGTAACTTATATCTGTGATAGTGTTATGTGCGTGTAGATGATTCTTTCCAAGTTATAATTAAACTGACGATACGTTCCCGAGCAACAATTAATTAGACCATAACTGAGCACTGCAATAACGGAGCGCAACGAGTGAAAGATGAGTTAAGATGGAAGAGGCTGCATTCAACTTAGATTAGAAAGTATCACACTGTAAGCAACGACAGTTATCTAGACGCAGACTAATGCAAATTGTAGGTTCTCATGAGTATCACACGATGTAAGACCAACTGATTTATGTTCAAAAATCTTTGTACAATTTACGTAATTTCATAAATGATATCGATATTCAATAGAACCGTCGCGATATATCTTTTGGTAGTACTTAATTTTATTGGAACGCTATCGAATATATGTAACACACCCACGATATGTCGTTCAACACTAATATTTCACAGCGCCGCCGTTAGTGTTGCAGTCTGTTGTAGCAGTTATTTCCTCACGCAATAAACTCTTTTAAGTTCTTCTTGTTTCCCACGCCAACCACGCAATTCAAAAACAGTTCCATTAAAAAAACTGGTTCCAACAATAGGGTAATATATTACATTTTTTAATAAAATATCGCTTCAACAGAATTCCTTTGTACAAAAAAGGCGTTTATGTTTAAAGGGATTCCGCGCTGCATGACAGTGTCATTTTGTTTTCGTAGCGTCATAAACAAAAATAACGAAAGTGCAATAAGTACTGTGACGTTTATCCCTACTCTATAAACAATTCATACCTCAGCTGTCAGATTAATCTTAAGGCTTGGCGTGCATCGTTGATTGTGCGAATAATAATCCGTCGGAGCGAAGTCTCGTATAGTTCACGAGAGCGTCAAAGCCGAGCGCAAAGGAACAAAGCCTCCAATTACCCGAGCGGGCACGCCGCACACTGGGACCCGTTCATATAAAGTAACGCTCAAAACTCCAAATATAAAGGAAAAGCTATAAAATGTTTATTATAATGGAAATTCTTGTTAGAAATTAATAATTTATTAAAAACTAAGCTATATTTAATCATCTGAAGCATCAGATTCATTAAAAATGGGTACAAATTCTTCTAAAAGCATATCTGTAACCTCGGGATCAAACGGTCTTCTTTTAACTTCTTGTGAAGGTCTCAGATTCGTTATAACTGGATCAGACGAAATAAATAAACGATGAAATACATCTTCTAAGTTACTCTGCCTCGAGGTTTTCCGAGAAAAGCGCTCTCTATATATTTTAAAATCCTTGTTACGTGATTCTTGTGCTTCTTCACTTAGCTGTCCAATAGGAAGTAAACAATGCGATATAATTACGTTACCGTGGATTAATATTTTGTGTAATGTCGTAGTCATTGGGTACCAAGGATAAAGAGTGACATATAATTCTGCGGTATCACGACAAAACAATTTAAATTTAGTTGTATCGATTTTAAAACCACTTGATATTGTTTGTAATATTATATAAAGCTTATGAATCAATGTCTCATCAATACCTGTTATTTTAGCAGATAGTTGACTGTTTTGGAAAAACTTACGGGCCACATTTCCGTCATTAGTATTCCCGTAACCTGGTTTAGGTTTATCAACAATTAATGACATATGTTTTCTGAATTCGACTTGTATTCTTTTTTTATTTTCCTCTACTACACTTTCAGTTTGTTTATTAATACGCCAAGACTGTGTTGGTAATTTATAGGCCAAATGCAACAAACATTCAAATAACCGTATCCAGGCATGAAGTACAGAAATCCCGAAAGATAAATATTCTTCTTTTAAAGGTTTTTCCAGAACAGACGCTAAGTTGTTGAAATCCTTTGACGTAGCACCACATAAATAGCAACGTAATGTAGACTTAGTATCAGCTAGCGAATTACATATTTTGCCATCAATCATAGTAAATAAAAGTGTATGAGTGATGCTATATTCAATCTCTTCTAACTTAACTTTTGTAGCTATCAAACTATTGATCTGATTATCAATATTCTGCTTTTCTTTCTTCGTAAGCTCTACAGATTCCTTCTCGTATAGCAATTTGATGGGTCGCCAAAAACGGGGAGAAGAGGGCCGTGGATTTTGCCATAACACGGTAGCTTTCCCATTTTTATCGTCAGCTATCAGTCGAATCGGAACTAATGATGAAAGGAACATATATTTATCATTACTTGTCTCAGATGTGAATTTTTGCATGTACTGTGTGTGGCTAGAGCTACCATCGAAACCCCATTTAGAGATTAAGGAGATATTATTACTGTTAGTACTGGTTATAGCTTCTTTTTGTGTTTCTATTAAACGTTTAGCCGTGTGGTCCAATAAAGATTGCAGTGGGACCTCACTTTCATCTTCAGTAATTCTTATTCTGTCAGGCAAGCACTGTTTTTTTGCAATACAAACATTTTTATAAGAAGGAAATATATCCTTAGCGTAATTTCTTATGATATTATATTGCCTCCTACTTAACTGTGCCTCCATCATTAAAGATAATGCTTGATCGTTAGTTAACTTGCGACATTCAGGTACATTTCTTTCAAAAGATGTATTTGGACTAACAAGTTCTTGAACCTTTTTAGCTTTCTCGCGTTTTCCGCTAGCTCGTAAGCTCATTTGTGCTGCGTATGTTAGCTCTTCTGTAGGATGGTTATGACGAAGTTCTGCAGTTTTTCTGCGTTTTGACTGGACACTACATTCATCAAAAGATTTCATTGGCCGTCCTCCAGCAGACTTCTGATATAATTTGAACTAGGAAACATACTCTAACCAAGTTTTTTCAGATTCAAAAAACCTGTTTTTGTGTCTACCACACCTATCCCACTTACAAGTAAAAGACTTCTTAAAATTTCGCAATGCTAACTTTAATTCACTTTTCTTAGATTCCGGACAATTAGTATGATGTATTAAATAAGTTTCAAGGTCAATGAACTTTTTTTCCATAGATTTAAAGCTACTTTTAAATATAATCTCACACAAGCTTGCATTTTTAATGGTGAGATACGATGATGAACTTTCCCCTAAAATGAAATGAAAAAAGTTATCTATATTATAATAATAATAAAATTAAGTGTGTTACATATATTTTACGTTGTTTTCTTTAAAATGTATTAACATTATAGAGACTAAATATCACAGAGACTAAATATTTCGATTTTATTACAACTTCATAACGCCTGGCTAAAAATATCATCGCAAAAAACTTTTTTTATTTAAAAAATGCGCAAAGTTCTATTACTAACTACTTTAGTTTGTTATTATTCAATACCTCGTCTACATATAAAAAAATAAATCAAAAATAGAACTTTGCGCAAAATGGAAAAAAATAAAAATGTGTGAATCGGTACAAAAAAAATCATACTATTACATATAAATAGCCAATACTCTAAAAGTGCTAATGTTATAAATTAAAAAAAAACACAATTATATAGTCCATACCTTGCCTAAATGAAGCCATGATACACTTCAATTCAAATATGGTAAATAAAATGGAAATAAATGTTGTAATATTAACAACAAACTCGCGTACGTTAACGGATAATTAATAATTTGTGTTTAGACCTAACTTTGAGCTTATGTACTGGACAGCAGATAATAGTTACTAATACAGTAATTGTACAAAATGATGTGATACATTCTTAATTCTACGCTGACATAGATTTTTTTTCGAAATACCTTCATTTTGAAAATTGAGTTTTGAGCACTGCGTTCTATGGGAAGGCCCCAGTGTGCGCCGTGGGCTTTTAGTGAATAATGAGCCGCTTATCCCGACGGCTTCAGTAGAATTGTTCTTGAGTGGGTCGGCACGCGGACCACCCGGTCCTTGTAGTGACAAAACGCGAGTCTCGCGAGGCCCCTCCGTAGTGTTGCCCCGTCCTCGCGTTACTTTGTAGGTACGCTCCACGTTGCGGTCATTGTGTCAACACAATTTTCGCTCGCCTCTTGTTTTCCCCTCACGCTGACATTTTGAACAAAACGGATGCGGTCACCGCACATGCTCCTTTTAATGTCGCCGACGTTTTGTATTTCTATAATAAAGCAAAATATTATGTAAGAAGAATTAATTTTATGTAGTACGAGTATAAGTAGCTTATTAATCAGTTATAGCTATCAATTATTTTGGTACACTATGTTAAGTCGTTTCCTACCAACTAGATAGCGAGAGATCATGTCATATTCACCCATGTAGAAACCACTATAACATCGCAGCAGCTAAAAATAGACAATACGGTATTATTTTACTTTAGTTAAAATAATTTTGAAAGTAAATAAACCATTAAGGCTAGATACGTAACACTTGGAAAAGTGTGAATTATTTTTAACTAATGATTACTACTAAGACATTTGATAGTTCAGGCAGATGCGAATGTGAATTTAAGATTTATTTTGTATGATTGTACTTTTAAGATACTTTCTGTAAGTTATTTGTAATTTTATATCAATCTATTCTATTCTATTTAAACATGAAAAGCGGTGAAAAATTCCCATATTACAATCTACACGACAAGGCGAGACGATACAAAAGATTAAATGAAAATTAAAACCGTAAAACAGTATTTCAGCTCTTGTATCTACAAATTTCAAGCAATAAACATTGTTGACCCTTAGTCAACAAGGCAGGGAGACGACAACAGCCGGCAGTTAATGGCAAATGAGAACTGTTGCAATGAAAAGAGTCATAAAATAACGCCTGCTACAAGCTAATATAATGTTCCATTTAAATTACTCTCTTTTTATTATTAAGATGTGTCAGTTTGTTGTGTCTGATGTCTTTTTGTCTCAATTGGATATTTAGGTTTGTAATTAAAAAGATAACTGTTTATGTTGATGGACAAGGATGTAAAAGGATTAAAAATAAGACTATATTGACGAGTTTAAAGCCAAAGAAAAAGTGTATGTAGGTATAGTTTGTAAAGCTGTTGCAATGCATTCCAATTAAAACGCCTATTCAGCAATGTTCGCGTATACCGGATTAAGTTTTTTTATAGACTTGTTTCGAAAAGAGCTTTCGATACGTATGGTGTCGACAAAATCGGTCGAGTAAATTGTTCACGTGCAGATAATTAAACAAAGTTAGAAATGTATTACTGTGTACTATTTAGCTCTTGTTATCAGCAATAATCTACTCTACTACGACTGTAATGTGCGTACTTAGTTTGCGTACGTGAGATCTAAGAAACTGTAAATAGGGAATATTGTTAAATAAGTACAGTGATGTCGCAAAAAAAAGGTTCAAATAAAATAACGAGAATAAGGCTTCTTCATTACTTACGCCATAAATAATTTTATATTTGATTTTAGTAAATAAGGATCATAATAAGCATAATAGCAAACACTTACTGGTAACTCGGGGAAACAGTTATTTGGAGAAAATGCCAACATTGAAGAGGTACTTGGGAAATTGTACTCGCTTCGGAACAACAAGTATATTTTTAAGTAGCCGTGATTTCGCTCGTAACATTGAGTGAGACGGCTTTTATTTTCAAATAAAAACCATTTGCCTTTTACCTTTATACAAGTATAAGGTTATAGAATTTAGGTGATGTTTGTTCGAAAAATGTGCATTTGTATTCCACTCGTGTCTCTGTCTTGTGTATAGTTAAGCACATGTCCACCGTGTGATCTGTACCGCAAACGCGTCCTATTTACCTGCCGAAGTAGTGAGTTATACATCTAGGGTAGATGTATTATGATGATTTCTCGCTGCTCGGCACCTATCGTATTTGATAATATTTGTGGGTATGAACATGAATTTTGAGTTTGGGTTCATATAAAATGAATTTATTTGAAAAAAAGTACGTTTGTACTCTGTATGTACGTACAAACTATCAGAAGTTAAGAATCGATAAATAAAATTAAATCTCTTAGATTGTATTTAATTTCC
This sequence comes from Schrankia costaestrigalis, assembly GCA_905475405.1. Classification (NCBI taxonomy): domain Eukaryota; kingdom Metazoa; phylum Arthropoda; class Insecta; order Lepidoptera; family Erebidae; genus Schrankia; species Schrankia costaestrigalis. Next base: position 13,270,136 of record FR997827.1, read on the forward strand.
GTAAAAAGTACTTAATTATTCTTATGTTTCTCTTTTTTAACCTTCTGTTGCATGTGTACATTAATCTTTGTGAAAATGAGTTCCTTCTCGAATGAGCTTTAGGTAAATAAATAGTATTTAAGAAAAGTGAAAATTGTGCCATCTTTGCAATGACAATTTAATAGTAAATAGTAATTACAAAAGACACGAAACAATGCATCTTTTACATTTATACATGGAACTATATATAAATATATTACGCCTTGTGTTGATATTAGAAAATAAAAGATTCCTTGTGTTGCTATTAGAAAATAAAAGATTAATTCCTTTTCTGTCTGTCTACGTAATCTGTGACTCCTATGCGACACATTTCTCCGACGTACCCGAGAAGGAAGATCTCTACTAAAATATCTATTTTTGTCAAAATAACGCGGCTCAAGTTTTATTACATTATTTATTATTATTTCACGAGTTGAAATTTCTGGTGATAGAAATTTATAAGGAAATCTTCAACCGGTAATTTTATTTTAGGACTTATTTTATTTTCTTCCGTTGTGTGTAAATCTCTTTATTCTCTTTGTTCGTGGTGAACCTGTAACATAAAAATTCAAGTGCTTTCTTATGTAGAAGAATCAGTTTATTGACCTATAATTATTTTTTATGCTTGGTAGGTATCTAGGTGTGACATTAATTCTGTTCAAACACATTAAACAAACGTTTAATGTCCCCCGTGAACGATTCGATAGCGTCGAAACACGACTGTTCGCCATGTTTTATAGTGAGTAGCTGTTCCTCGACACAAAATTGCGAATTAAAAGAAAATTCACTTTTTATGACGTCGTAATATTGTCCCGGACAATTCCGACGTTTACTGTTCTCGTTTTAAATGTTTCGTTTTTTGATTTTTGATAAAAGCATAACGATTCTAATGGAATGATGAGAACATTGATCACCTCTTTAGTTTATAGTCATAGAATGTGACTGCTTTATATGATGTGGGCCAGATATTATTCTTTATGTGTAAAATAAAATTTATTTATTTCTTTTAGTTTTATGGTAATATTTTCTAATTAAAAACCGACATCTGTCTTATAATATTTAGATCCTAATACTGATCAATTCTGATGAAATTTCCATACTTACTAAAGAATGATTAAATATTAGTTAGAATCTGCTGAGTAGCTAGAGTTTTTTTTATCACTACACTTTGTAGCACATTTGTTATATTTAGAAACCAAAATTAACAATGCTATATAAATCCTAAGCTGTAAAGATAATCAAAACTTTCATTGACAACCAAAGATAAGGCCCGTATTAAAACACAGCAAGTAATTGACACACGTTATCAAGACCAACCTGGCTCGTATTCTACGTAAAATATTCACTCCCTTACAACTTCTAACAGACATAACGACGCCGTCACCCACTTTATTGCCTAAACATAGGTCCTAGCACAATCCTGTTCTGCAATATGCATGGAGTGAAAGTAAGTACTTTATTTGTACTACGAATGTGTTGCTAACCTTGGCCATAGCATTGAGGTTAAAGTACGTAAGGTTTTCCTGGTTTAGGCTTTGTGCAAACGAGGGACGGCCTCGCTTTGAAGTACTTTTTATTTGCGAAAATGGGACACGAACAAGCTTTAGCACGCGTTGTAGACTTAACATTTTTTATTTTTAAAAATGTCGTAGATCTAATTTATTGAGCTAGTAGCAATTTTCCAGCATCCTATGCTTAGTGACATATTTATTATAAAACCGTAATATAGACGCTCTAAGCCTAATGCTTTACAGAACACTTTAGATCTGAAACTTTTAAGAGTATGGATATTTCAACATAAATGTTTTCACTGAGAAATAATATTCACACTATATTAAGTACAACATAATACATAAATTAGTTTACCTATGGTTTTAATTTCAAAAAGCTGTTTTCTCCTAAGTTAATTATTAGGTTGTGATATTTTTTTTTGATCGAATTCGTAATCTCCAGTCGCAAGTTTGCGCTGTGCCTTATCTGTGTTAGTTTTTATATGCTTATGTGTATGTATGGCAGCTCACAGCGGCTGGACTAGGCGGACACAATTTGTAGACCGTTTCTCATGCATACCGCGCGACACCGCACCAGATTAAAGCAAAACAAAACGTGTTTACACAGAAATAGTTTATGATTTACTTAGAATTGCTAAATACTTACTCATTTTGGGTACTAAGTAAGCTTTATTTAGTTATAAATTATGGCAACCTCTCAATATTTAACGCGGTCCTTTGCAGAAACTACAGGTCTTCTCCTGTGATGAAAGGGACATAGGCCTCCTGTTAGCGTTTCCACAGCGCGCGATCGATCCTTCCTTATTCATGAAGTCTCATAATCAAACGCAGGATTTCGAGACGCCTCTCGCACATACTGTATGTACTTTTGCAAAGACACACAACAAATTGGAAACTCCATCCGCTTGTTTCAGGATAACATAAAAGAGAAGGGTTAAGGAGAGCAATTTGCTAGCTGTAAATTGTTAAGTATTGTTGTGAATTTTTCGTGCAAAACACAAAATGATCATTTTGTCGATGCGTCCAGCTGTGCATAAAATAACAATTGATGCGACTGGGTATTGTGTTGGAGCGCTGCACGGTGAGCGTACGACGCAATTTGTCGGACGTTTCTCTTGTGTGCCGCTGTAACAAAGCTACGAATCGAGCTGACGCGAAACTATCGATAACTCTATACGGAATTAGTGCCTTTGTTCTTATTGTCCACACTTTTTCAACTATATTCGATCCAAGAATAGCCATAACTAGAACACTCGTGAAAATTGTCTCGTTAGCTTAATTCGATAAACGTCGAAAAAGCTAAAACGTTCCATTTTTTATAGCTAAAAATGGTTTTACCTTTTTATTAGAACATTATACAGACCGTAAGTCAGTCCTTATTTCATAACAGTGGACGCGTCAGAGCTGACATTTTTATTTTAGTGCTACTTTGGTATTATTTTAGTGCCTAATGTGTTAGAAATGTGGTGATGACAGACGACGTTCGCGTTTCGGAATGTTACTTGGTACTGGGCGTATGAAAATTCATTTTTGTGCCGAAAATAAATACGAGGAAAACTGAAAGTTGTCTAGGAAAAAGTTAAATCATTTTTCTTGTTATACATTTTTAAGAGCTATTTAGTATTTAATAACGGTGTTGTTTTAGAAGAACATTTGAAGCTTTAGGCTTCAAATCAAAGTACTTGTTACTTACGGTAAGTGAGGTTTATAGGTTTCGTAGTAATCACTTATTAGTAAACTTCTAAAAACTATAACTACTACTTAAATGCCTTTAAAAGTCTTACTCTTGTAGTGGTTTAGAGGTAGCCTATATTATATTCAAAGCTTGCACAACATTTATGTTAATGCTATATTAATATCTGTTATTGCATTGACACTTAATGATAATAAAACAAACAATTTACAGTTAATATTTTACTACGTATAATTTATTAACAAAAACAAATAAATTTATCTTTTAAATAAATTAATAATGAAAAAATTATAGATATTTAAATATACTCTGTATTATGCAAATAACTTAAAAATCTAATTTGTTTGTTAATAGGAAATTAATAATAGAATAATGTTTGCGTATGGCGACGCTGTTTTGTATGCACGTCAACTAACAAACAAAACCTATAAACATTTTGATAGAAAAATGGATCTTATCACAACGGATTAAGGTGTTAAGAATATAGGTTGATGTCTACCCATGTGTATGAAATCACTGCCTCTTTACTCTCACAGTTAGGAGTCGTAACATTTTTTTTAATTTCCATATGTTTGCTTGTTAAGGTGTTTACCTATCTGTTTAAATAGAAGAGAGCTTTTAAATCGTACACGTCAATGCGAACGCTCAATGCACGTAAAAGCTACTGACCGAATTTTAACGTAAGTACTTTCACTACTGTCTGGCATAAAACAAAGTGAATACTATGCAAACATGACAACGGTAAATAAAAAGTCAAAATTTTAACTACAAAAGAATAAGATTTTCTTTAATAATAATTATAAGTAATTTCGTACCATTGATCTTTGTGTGCATGAACATGATGGTTTGCATTGGTCTGGGTGTTTTCTATGTAAGTATAAATGTATCTATTTACAAAAAAATAAATATTTAAGTATGTTTTTCCGTTGTCTAGTACCCATAGTACAAGCTTTGCTTAGTTTGGGACTAGATGGCGTTGTGTGAATGTGTGAGGAATATTTAAGTTATTTTGCTATATTATGTTCAACGTCTACCTCATCTTATGTGGGATGCTTGTAGGATGATAAGATGATTACGATTGTGTAAATAATAGTGTGTAGATGAATTAGCTGTAGTCGTAGCAATAGGTGGCGTTGTCAACCTGATGATAAGCTTTTAACTCTGTAGCCTGGGGAATTACACATTCAGCCGTAAACCTTGTATAAAATCATAATACTACTCACTTATTCTACAGTCTACTTTACTATTTCTGCTCCTTAATATATAAAATACTAGCTGACCCGTGTCCACTTTGTTAGGCGGCTATAAAAAACCGTCACTTTTTTAAACATATTTAATTACTGCTCTACTCCTATTAGTCATAGCGTGATACTATCTAGCCTATGACACTCCCCGATAAATAGACTATTCAACACAGTTTTTTTTTTACATCGGTTTAGCAGATCTAGAGGTTACCCCCTACAATGTCACAAACACACAAACTATACCTCTTTATAATATTAGCATAGAAGTATAGATTATGAATTTCTTACAAAAATGCATAAAAAAAATAAAATAATGTATGTGCAAATAAATCATACAGCAATACTAAAATTTGGGTTTTAATGTATACGGGTTTCATGTCATTGTGCAAACCATAATTTAAATGAACCATACTAACATAATATACAACTGCGAAAGCTATATTGTCAATGTTTCAACCAAAGCTTCTCAAATCCCAGATCAGAATGATAGATCAATTATTATGTAAATCTTATGAAACAATTCAATCTATGAATCTCTAAGAGATTCACTCCGTAGTACCCAGTTGAGTTGTTAAACGTTGAAACTAAACATTCAACCCCGGTGTGGGACACACTTGAAGTTACAATAAACTTGACAGTTTACTACTTCGTTAAAACATGAGACTCTCTTGCTGAATCTAAAATAAACGAGTTTATACTTATTAGATACTAAATGAAAAGTTCTAGTTTCATAAACGGTAGTATAACGATCAGTACTTGAAATATGCTTTTGCTGTAATTTAAAGTACTTAACATACTAATGAAATCACCTATATAGCTTAGCTTTAATGTTGTTTTGTCTTTTGGAACAACTCGGAATGTAACTAATTCTACAGCTTAAGCTGTATGTAATGGAAAATCAGTTTTGTAGTGTAAAAAATAATTTACAGCCGCTGGCGCTGTTTCGTAAAATTGTGTTGAGAAGCGAGTCAGTTCCTTCTTCTATGAAACGACGACTACCAGTCAGCTGAAAAGAAGTGTTCATTTTTTAAAGGATAGGGTAAAATAACTGAGCATTGAAGTAAAAGTATTATGAAACATCTTTTGTATTTGGGTGTAATATGTGTTACGTGATTCGTTGTAGTAAACTTACGGGGCCGTGGTATTCGTTGTTTCACTTTTCGTTGTCACATATTTCCCTTTGTATTTTCCTACATGTATGGAAATCAAAATTATGCACGCAATCTAGTGAGCTCCCACTGAAGTCCATCGAATAGTTATAAGGTATCTAGAAAGAGGGGAATGATTTAGTTTCCGTCTCTCTTAATAATGTATGGAATTTCAGTAGTTTTATGCTTAAAGATATAAATGACGAATCTCTGAACAGTAAGAAAGTATAGAGAGACTTCACAGCTAGTTCTATATTCTATTTACATAATTCTGTATATCTGAAAACTTTTTAAATTATTGAATAAAATACGAGAATTTAATTTTAAGTAGAAACCGACAGTATTGACTAGCCCGTACTATGAAAATCTCTGTCAAAAGAAACCTTTGATCAGTCTCATAACTTATGAATGAAACAACTGCTACTAGAAACATATATTCTTAGTATTTTAGTAGGAAATCTTAAAGAAAGGGTACAACCTAAAACCATTGTTTATTAACGTACTGAAGTAGTGTTTTTCGTATAACAATGACCCAGATGGTCTATCGAAGCGGTCGCATAAATAAGTTACGGTATTCTCAATGGAATTGTAGGCTTACACCTGAGCTTACGTTTAATAGTATTTGGGAGGCTACTTGTCTTATTAGTGTTTTTCATTTTAGCTAGTGGTAATTCAAGTTTTACTATTGTTTTACTAAATTGTTAGGCTGGTGAGTTATGCATGGAAATTGCGTAGTAGTCCCTCCCTTACGTTATGATATATTATTTATGTTTTATTTAAAAAAACAAATATTTGTATTGAGCTGAAATCGAACACAAGACCTCTGGGTAGCAGATATTTAACTTATCTAACTATAACCTATAATCAAATTTAATATAATATGCTTTTTTTGGAGTATAGTTGTCAATTTAGAACCTTTGTTTACCTAAACGATCGATATTTTTGCGTACCCCGGTCTATCCTTACTTTAACTGGAAAACCTGTCGGTTACCTATACATTTACAATTTATTTAAAGCTTAAATTCCATAACCTACTCCAATGTAATAACGTTTATGATTAAATCCTAACTATATTATTCGCAGGCAAGTTCACAGCCCGCTATTGTTTAAGCTTAAGCTCGATTTCCGTCTTAACCCGAACACGCAATGCCTAGGCATGATTGGAAACCATAATTGTTGTGGTTTATACTTAACGCTGACGATGCTGTATTAGTACTAACATTTGGTATAATAACTTGTTTAAGCCAGGTTTTGTCATATCCTTGTACTTACATACTTATATTTTAAACTGTCATTACGTGTTGATTCAAGTTTTTACGACTGTTAACTGAAAAAAAATTTCTAGTAATAAAAATATTTTATGGAATTATAATATTACTGTTGCATTTTCTATCTTCTTTGTATTAATCTACAAGAATTATATGAAATTTAAAATTATTTTTTAAAAAGAACAGTTTTCTATAGCTATACTTATATAATTATAAAGAGGTAAAGTTTGTGTGTTTGTGACGTTGTAGGGGGTAATCTCTGGATCTAAAAAACCGATTTTAAAAATTCTTTCTATGTTAAATAGTCCATTTATCGGGGAGTGTCATAGGCTGTATAGTATAATGCTAAGACCAAATGGAGTGGAGCAGTAATGAAATATGTTTAAAAACCGATGTGTTTTTTTCTCGCCCAACGAAGTGGGCACGGGGCAGCTAGGCCAATAAAGGTAAATGATTAAGCCATAACTATACGCCTGGTCACTAGCAAATTAATGATACCAAACCGTGTTATTTTAACGATTAATCGATACGTATAAAAAAAGATCTTTGGAAACGAAGTTTTGTTTTAAGCAGAACCATCTAAGAAGCTATAAATTGAGCATAAAATTTTAAATCCAATTTATTTTCTCGTCTTAAGACTAACTTTAATCAACAATACTAAAACTTCCTAGCTTTATCATTTATAGGCTACTTAAATGATATAACCTTTTACTGTACCTAACGTAATTCGGTATGTTAAAATTATTTTTGGTATTTTTTTTATAATTTTTATTTTAAAGGTTTATTAATTATAAACATCTAAGTAATTTGAGTTTTTTTGGTTTCCTACCTATAGTTTATTTTTAATAAATATTTTAACTTTTATTTGTGATAACGGAAACTCCTAACATAGCTCTCTTCATTGCCCTCTGAGTGACAGGAAAGGGTGTTTCTTCGAAATTCGATTCTTTGTCTGATTCATATGGGCAATTTTTTTTTTCACATTTTAGCTTATAAAACATGTTTTTGTCAAAGATGATAACCTAATATACAATGTCTGAAAAAGGCACACTTTTTTATGAAATGGTTTTCGAGATAATTAACTTAAAATTTTTTGAGGTCATATAAATCAGAATTAGGAACAAAAATGAAATTCTAGTTATAAAAATCAGTCATTTATTTATTAAAATCACAGTTGATAATCACAATGATTATCACCACACCTAAATCTAGTTATTAGAAGCATTGACAACTTGACAATATTAATCATTATCCGTGTCGCCATATTAACAATATGTGTGAAATTCTGATTAATATAGTATTTTTACCGTATGAATCAGGTACATAAATCAAAATTTTGCCTTTTAACATCGGTTAATCACTACACGTATACAATTAAGGATTGCTATATAAACATAGGCTTTTAGTCCCCAATTGAATTATATTTCCAACAGATTCAAGTTTGAAAACCATTTAAGTTAATTATAACAGCCAACATAGTAATCAGAAACACAGGTGAACCAAAGTAATATGAATCAGATATTTACATTTATATCTCCGCAACAACACGAACCAGCCGCATGTAACGTCGTGACCATGTCAGCAGAGCCCCTGGCTACCGCCAGCACTAGAAGGGATCTCCTGATGTTTCGTACTTAGCTAGGTACGTTCGAGTAAAGCGCGCGAATATGAATCAGACTTTTGTGCCGGACACTCACAATTTATTTTTTTATTAAAAAACTATCGCAAATATTAGTACCATTTTTTTTATGTAAAGAAACAACTAATATTCTATCGTAATATTTATAACGCACATCGATTCGTTAATAAGAAAAAATGTTACTGTTACTAACGTTCAAGAAGCTGGGGTACGGACACACCATATTAATCAGAAGAACGCTTTTTAATATTTTTTTTTAAATGTATAAAAAACTATTATTAAAAAACAATAACGTGTGCAAGATAGGTAACTGTCTATACTATGTTTAAAAAATAATTGCAGTTTATTTGGTCTGTTTACAAAGAAAAACCTCCAGACATCGAAAATGTTGGGCTCGAAGAATCACCCTAAACCTTCTGCGAAGGCCCATAGTCAGCGACCACGTTTCAGCTCCGTCTGTGTTACTTTACTCGCATTTTAAACCCTCCAGTTATAAAAATAAAAGTGAAATTTAAATTATACAATAAACTTTTATTTAAATTGTTCGCGACATAACAGTCCGAGAGATAAGTTGTCATGTGTCTGCATTATATTTTGCGAACAAAAGTTGTTTATCTGACATTATGTGGAGTATGATTACTTGAGAGTTACGACTCGTAACAATGTATGAACCGAAGTACATTAAGAACTTCCTCGGATTATATTATGAATGTATTATATAACTTTTATTATTTAGAATTTTATTAGGTGGTGATATTTATAAACGCGGTTACGCTTAAAAATAAAAAGTAACAAAACGACGCAGGTTGTGAATATTATGATGACTAATGTATAACATAATAGCTCGTGCCCGCGACTATGTCTACGTGTTTTGACAAATTCACACAATATCTTTATAATAGATTGTAGCCTATGTGTTATTTGTATAAGCCATAATTATTGTTAAGTTTCATTTAAATCAATTCAGTAAATGAAAAATTAAAAAAAATCCACACTTACAACCTTTCGCGTTTACAATACTCATAGGATTTGACATTGTAATGTTAGAAGATAAATATTTCTTCCATACTCTCACTTCTTTATTTAGATTTCTTGGTCTAAATTTTAAGCGTGTAAAGTTCGAAATTTACTGAATGTCGTTCTTTCCGAGGTGTGACTACATTTGAATATTGCATCTGGGAAACTATCAGATTGTCCGAAAACTAAATAAATTTTTCGCTTTGCAGGTCAGGCAAATCTGAAACTACTTAGTGCTGTTTCAAGGCATAGGCCTAAAATAAGAATAAAAATATTCAAGATGATAAGCTTCGCTTTAGACTCCTTATAATTCGTCCTGCTCCTATACTATTTTAATTGTGTTATTCTCTTTAAATAATTATTCGTTATTAAGCTTTTACAAAATATTAAATACTACAAGAATAAAAAAAAACTATATCAACCAGATCAAACCAAAGACGTTCAATAAATAAATTAAGAAGTATTTAGTTGTTGAACTTTACTCTGGCTGAATGTTGTGTAAGAAAACTGAAGTGTGTTTGTGTTCCGTTCGATCGCGCGTGTACCTTCCAAGTGGAGCGGTACGACCACAAAATGCAATTATCGACCGCTCTCTGCCACAGCTATGCTCGAATTGCATTCCAATGTCGAAGCAAGTATGAGCTGAACAAACCTCTTTGAACGACAGACAGGTGCCATGCCAGTCATAAGAATCTTCGATGTTATTATTTGCAATAGGAATCTAATATCGGAGATCTCGTAGCTTCAAGACATCGTCTTGAGGGTAATCGGTTAGATATTTTTGTTTTATTTATTTTGTGATATGGAAAAGACAGATGTTGCTAATTTTGAAGCACTGTCATACCTTACTTTAAATTGACTTTTTAGAACAAAATAAATGTAAAAAGCTTGGAATATATATTTATTTTTTTAAGTTTTGTCATGATTTAGCTAGTAGTATAATAATATTTCAAAGTAAAAATCTTGATAATTAATTTAAATGAAAGTTACTTTAAACGTCTTGAAAAGTATTTTAAACAGAGAGAATTAAATTTTATACAAAACAATATAATACGTTAAAATAATATAAACCACAAATCAATCATAAAATAAGCAAACAATGCCTAAACATTATATTTACTATGAAATAAATTAACTATCACTATAACCTTAAACACAATGTTTACGTTCAATACGTGTATACCAGCCTTATTATTCTCATTCTTAATCTAAATGCACGTGCACCAGCTTTAGCAATATCATCCGTAGAAGGCAGTTAGATTATATTGGAAGATTAGAACCTTATATGCATATTTTAGTACCAATATTATCTAAGGGTAAACACCGGGCGTTCAACGTCTAGTACTAAGAGTTCACGTATAACTGACGGTTAGCACATACACTAGGTATCTCGCGAACAAACTGCTAACTACATCAGTTTCTAAGGATTCTTAAGTTTGAAAGTCGATACGATAGTTAGCTATATGGTCAATACTGTTAGTCTATATGTTTTGTTGAGCTTGAGTTAATTGTTTGTATGCCACGTATTGTTAAGTTTTAGTTTTTTTTTATTAAGTATGTCTAGTCCCAAACTAAGAAAAGCTTGCACTATAGGTACTAGGCAGCTGTTTATACTTAAAAATTTTTGGTCATATAATTACAATCAAAACAACGATAACAAATTAAACAGTAACGGCGCTTGTACACGGTAAGAAAAATCGCCGGGCCTACGCAAGAATTCGTGTCGTTTCTAAGCACGACCTGTGTACACAGCGCCGACGATAAGAAAATTTTCTTGTCTGCGCAAGACAAGACACGGCGAACGTTGTTGCGGAGGGGCGGGGAGCGGTGTAGTAGGGTATCATACTTGTTTGCTTTCTAGTTAACATTTTTACTAAAGGAAACTCACACTGATTATCACACTTGTTATTACTTGCGCGCCCTACGCCCGTCTGACGACTGTACGAAAAAAATCCTGGCGTGTACACGTTCTGAATTGTCTTGTCTGCGGAAGACAAGAAAAGTTTTGTGTACGAAAAAGACAAAATTCTTGACGTCTACACGAAGATTTGTCTTGTCTGGCGTAGACATGGCGATTTTTCTTACCGTTTACAAGCGCCGTAAGAGTACAATATGTCACCACCGCATCTCATCCAATGGGTGTCGGTAAAAACCGACTAAGGAACTATCCGTGAATATTATTTTTACGAAATAAAAATAAGGAAATCTTGAAATTAAACCCTATATATATCTGTCTGGCCAGCGGCGTGGTAGTAGTAGGCCAAGGATCCCTCCGTCATGGGAGTGCAGTGGGGCATTAGTGGACTGTTATGATAAAATAATGAATAATATTATTTAGGTATTTAATCGACTTCCAGCTTTTAACTGCAACTAATCGAGATGGCCTGTTTGCCACTTTAAAGCAATAGAAAAAAGTTCAGTTCCACTCTAGTCTCTACCCTAGAATTTTTATTTTGTAAAGTTTCCTATGTCGAAGCAAGAAGACCAACTAAGGCTAAAACAAGAGATGATAACAGTTTGTTAGTAATATTGACAACTTCAATATAGTAAGGTTGGAAGTCAAGGTCAAAAACCGCTTTCCCTATGAATTTAACTGCAAACTTATAAACTTAAACGTTATAATCTCTCTGTCTTAATACAATGTATTCTCTATTATATTGTCAAAGAACCAGCATAACTTTTAGAATAGTATGACTAAGTTACTGTCTGTTTGGTGTATTGGGAAAACTGTCACCTAGCAATATACTTGGCTTATTGTGCTTGCGTGAAGGCTCATTCAAACGGAAAGTTTATGAAGCATAACCATTGCTGGCAATTATGCGTTAAGATACATGTATATTATTTTGTTTATGTATTGCTAGTTTTTCAATTCTGACATTAAAAGATGGACCTCGTTCGTTTTATAATATTTAAAAAAAGAATATTTTTTGTATATCCGTGTGGTGACGGAGTAAGAATACAATATGTCCCTACTGTATCTCATCCCATGGGTGTCGTAAAAACCGACTAAAGGATTATCCGTCAATATTATCTTTACGAAATAAAAAGCAGGAGAACTTGAAATTAAACCCTATACCAATCCGTCTGGCCAGCGTGGTATTAGTAGACGAAGTATCCCTCCGTCACGGGAGGAGGCCTGTCCCTGCAGTGGGGCATTAATGGGCTGTTATGATTATGATGATTCTTTGTATTCTTACTGAATACGTCTACATCACTGTCCCCTTTTTTAATAGGATACCGTAAAATTTCGTTTTGAGAGAGAATAATTAGAACGATAATCAATAACTATTTATTAAACGAATTATCGGGATATTTACCATGTTTAGAGTTGTTGAGTTTCTGATATTTCGACGCTTGTTACAAGCGCCATGATCACGGGGGAACTGAAGTACTTGCGGTTATTAAGAACAAATAATTTTCCGATAATTCGTTTAATAATAGTGAATCAGACAAGACCATGACAGTTTAAATAGTGATAAATAATCAATAAGATAGTTTAATTGTATATTTGCTTGAATTTAGGCTAACAGCTAGGTTAACAATTTAATGAATATGCGCCCTTAGACATAAAGGTGTCAATACATACTATTGTCTTATTCCTCTAACATGAGACCTCAATGCAAAGTTTATGTATGCATATATAAACATAAATTAATTAGTTAGTATATGTTTATGTTGCACAGACGTGTAGTTTTAATAAGTTTCAACGTCCCAGTTAGTTTTGGACGTGAACGTAACGGAGTAACGTTCTGAGCTAACTCGACTCGTGCTAATCAGTTAACTTGTGGCTCGGATGGAATAAACTAAAGCTTCTAAATATACAGCTCTTTAGTGGAACTCTTAACGAGTAATAGCTTTTACTTATTATTTGAGCGGTAAATAAAGCTGTATTTAAAATTTAAAAAAGTGTTCTGTTAGCATTTGTTTCTTTTTAATTGCTGCTTGGATAATGATAATGGAATTATAAACAAAACAAATAATTACTATGTAAAAATTTTGTAAGTCGTTTAGCCGACTGCAAAACAGGGTTTGTATTTTGTAATTGTAATTGTTTTACATGTTTTTATGCCAAAAATGAAATAAATGATATGTATACAAATAAAAATCAAATAACATTATTATTTTGGTGGCAAAGCAGCTCTTACAATAGTCAAAAGAAATATCTGCCAAACTATTACTAAGTACTACTTTTGCAGATGGCTATAGTAGAGTTATGACCAAAAATTAGTCCTAAAAAAGCAGGCCTCTGTTTTGAAACACAATAGTGTGATTTTGTTACAATTTGTAGTCGTAAACTCGAAATAGAGTATCACAGTAACAATAAAAGTTGATATCTGATAACGATTAATTTAATATGTTTGTAGATAATAAAATAGGTTGCTTTTTATCTTATCTTGTACCATGACAAAATACTATCCTACGCAAAAAATAAGATGGGCTTAATAAAATAAGCTTAAGAGTGGGCGAATGTAAAGCTATCACACTCTTTGTAGTGTCTAATCACATTAACCGTGAAAACCGTGGCTTGTTTATACGACTTAAAGTCTTGGTCTAGTTATTATTTGACATTTCGCAGAGGTGTAGTGTGTATAATTATTTATTTTTCTACTTAAAATGATATACTATGATTTCTCATTTTAATTTATTTTTTTCCAATGTTTGTTTTTAATTCAGAGTTTGTCATTATTTTAGTTTGTTTTTTTTATTCACATGCTGTGGTTTCCTATTATTGAAGGAATATACGCCATGTTCCTGTAGTTTTTCAATTAATTTCTAATGTGTATTGCCTTTGTTGGAGACCCAAAAAATAAATAAATAATAAATGAATACTACAAAATCTTCTATAAAATAAATACAAGGTATCATCTTAAGATATTATAAGATATTAACTTTGATAGTCATGTAATTCCGTACAGTATATTTGCACACAATAGTTAAGATATGAAGGTACTTTCTTACCACCTAACCAGTTGATACTGAGCTTTGACAATACAAGAGAATATTGAAATAGTAAAGTTTACCGAGTACCGCATTGTATTCCAGAATAATAATAACGAAGTGATGACGAAAGTAAGAGGCGTTTTACAAAGGAATACTTTTCTGATACATTCCAGTTCAAAACACATTATATCATAATAAACCATTTCTCATAAATAAAATAAAGCTTGCTAGTAAAGTTGTGTATGTCAGCTGTCGACACTTATTTAGATACATAATGGTTCTTAGTGCTATTGAATTATAGGCCCTGTTCGTTCACATGTTACTATTCATGACTAAACCTGAGCTATGACGAGTAAATTGAATACCCTATATCTTTTAGTCCCTCGTAAATATCCAATAGTGCAATCACACTCGGCAAAAGTCTTGGAATTAAGAATTTACAACGTATAGTTTGAATGGGTTTTCAACGAAGCGGCGAATTGTAAGAGGATTATTTATTTTTAATATCATTAATACATAATTTATTGTTATACATTTCTGCCAACCCCATGGAAACAAGGCGTAAGTTTATATGAGTCCTAATATCATATTATTTTATCTTTGAATTACAAAAACATTCCACGACCATAAATACTATTGTCTGTCTCCTCAAAAGAAGAAAAACTCGACTATGTAACAATACCACGCCAAGGGTTGGTTCAGTTAATATGTAAGTAAATGAACTTGCAAGTCAAATGAGGTGGTCTAATAAAAAAGGGATAGTTTTGAGTTGCCCTTCTCTTCTTTTAAATCTCTTGATGCTTTCTTAGGACACGAACATAATCTTCAATCATTTTAGGTTTTAAACCTTTGTCTTCAGTCATCAAATAATTTTGTTATTATAAATATTAATTACATGATGAGAGAGGTACAGACCGCGCAGAGTGGAAACTTTTGGAGGTGGCCTATGTCCAGCGGTGCACGTCCATAGGCTGATATGGTTGGATTAATTACATTGACAAGACTTTGCTTAACGCACAACAAATTACTAGACTTAAAAGAGTTTGCTTTATATACTCGTATATAAAAAAAAACATTTAGGCAGTATAATCCCGCTCTAGTATAAGCCAATCATTTGTAGCATGTTGATTATTTCATTTGTAGTGCAAGAATGTGTGGAGATTCACAGGGTACATAAATTCAAGTCGCAGTCACGCCTCTGGCGTCGAGTTGATGTTCTTTGTTTTCACGCAAACTTGCACTGTGTATTCAGAGCCTGCGGTCATATCTTTGTTTCTAGAGGTTTCATTGTTGAAATGGCTGTCTAGTTTGTAGTAGCCTCAATGGAAACATAATTAGTAATTCTGACCTCGTAGTCCTGACGCTTATCTATTTCTAAGTAGAATTAATAAAATGTATTAAGTTTTTGCAAAAGGTCATGTTTTCAGTGAGGATAAGTTGTAGTTTTCGCTTACTTTTGCGGTTGAAAATTTAATGTCATCAATCTAATTTCAAGGGGCCACAAATACTATAAACTTCAGCGACTGACATCTACCTGAGATATTGGGAAACATGGCATAGTAAACTGGCAAGATAATATAAACTAAGTATTGTAGGTCCATCTTGTGTTTTGTGTTTTTTAAAAGACAACTCCCGCACTAGGGATCATGCCCTGTGTCGCGGGGACTTTTACAAACATCAATTAACGGACACATAGAACACCCAGACTCAGGACAATAATTTGTGGATCTCACAAATTATTGTCCTGCGTGGGGATCGAACCCACAACCTCATGCGCGGCAGCCGCTGGCTCTACCGGCGCGCCACCGAGGTCGTCAACAATCTTGTTTCAACTTTTCTATTTAAATAAATTATTAAGGGGAAGAATTGGTGCAAAAACAATGAAATGGTAATTACAAGTAAACATCAGTTGGAAACTAAACAACTCCTACAGCACAGTTTAAGGCAGTATTAATCTTAAGTGCATTAACTATCGTACGAGTACAATCATGTTAGCCATAACGTGGTATCGATATGCATCGGATACTATTAAACCATTGTACATTTTGTTTCAACTGTTCTTTAAATGTAATATGTCAACTACAGATAAAGAATTAACACATACAAATAATATAGATAGCACATAATAAATGTAAATTCGATACCCGATTAGGGTTGAGCACAGCACTTGTTGGATAATATTATATAAAATTAAAGGGGACTAGAAGCAGAATAAAATTACATGCAAGTCAGAATAAAAATCAAATGCAAAAAATAAAAATAAAAAGTAAGAATATGGTCCAAAAACAATGAAATGGTAATTACAAGCAAACTAAGCAACTCCAATAAAGCAGTTTAAGGCAGTATTAATCTTAAGTGCATTAACTATCGTACGAGTACATGTTTGCCGTAGCGTGGTATCGATATGCATCGAATGCTATTGAATCTTGTTCGCCCACGCGCCGCCACGTGCGTTGAGATGCAAAGGCGAAGCTTAGAGCAACTTCATTACTTTGACGTTAGGTAGCACGTATGTTTAAATTATTTGAATAATATTGATTATTGTTCAAATAATTGTAATAATTGTGGCGTTCTGTCGTCTCTGCCTACCCCGGACGGGATAAGGCGTGAGTTTATGTATATATGTATGTATTGATTATTGTTGGTGTTAATTTGTATAGTTCTTAGTTACCCATTAGCTTGGCTTCAAGTCATGTTCGTCGTCATCGTCTGTAAAATAATTTGCCCAAAATATGATGACTTTGGGTAAAGAAGTCATTAAAAGAATTTACTTATATCAACAAAGATACGTTTTGCTTCAAAAATTACAGAAATTCTGGTATGACCATTAATAACAAAGATGGACTACCGAAGAAATAAAATAATAGTACCTAATATTTAATGTTACCTGTAGTAAAAAACAGGGTCCCTGGGTCATCCATGGTGTGGCATTCATGGGCTAAGTTTCTTTACTTTTAAGAAGAGATATCTTCCCTATAATGGAATATTTGTTAGAAAACAGAAAAGATAATATATAAGTCTCATTAAAAATGTTAATAGACAGATTAGATTTAGAAATAGTATGCTCGTAACAAATAATTTTTTATGTTTATTTCGTATTTTTAATGTTTATTACTTAACAACAGGTTATTAACATCTTTAAATAAACATGACGACAAAAGCTAGTAGCTTTTACTGTCAACTTATAAAAATAAAAGTTTATTCATTAATCGTTTATAAAAAAGAAAAAGATCACTCATTTGGGTCTCATTTATAAAACGTTTGAACACCTAAAAGGTTTGACCTATAGGTAAATATAAAAATCGTTTAATAATCTACGGGTATAAAATAAAATGTCAAATAAGACTAGTATTTCGAAGTTAACAGCTAGCTAGAGAGCCCCAAGAGAGCCTTACTAAAATAGACTTTATGTACATCAGGAATAAAGCTTATTTTTATTTCATAGTAGACTGGAGGGCACGAAAGTAACATTAGCTGCAAAAACATTAAAAATTGCACTCGTCCGAAGCCGGCGGGCATTTCTTATATGTACTAATATAATTTAATTTGATATTTAATATCTAAGTAAGTAAACTGTTTAATTATGGTCCATTTTAGGCGTCATGACAACTATCTCAATGAAATGGTGATACCATGTATGTATTACAGCTACAATATCGTACCTATGTTCTTAGTACAAATAATTTATTTAGATCTGATATGAGTCACATGACTTTTAGGGATTTTGATGATCGATGTGGTAAGCTATAGAGCTCACGATTTATAGGTCTCATGAATAATCGAGTATACGTTTTCGAGCAATTGATATTTTAGTTGGGGCAGTTTCCATGTAAACCCACGAAACAGTAACCCTATAAAGAATTTACTAGCCAAATCAGAAGTATTTTATAAAAGACTTCAATTCTGATTTCGTATTAAATTGTTAATAGTCTGCGTGTAGTGAAACTACATAATATACTAAGAGCCAGTATGTGTAATAACTCTACGAATTAATTATTACTTCGTATTTTACTAAGAATATTATCAATAAAGATAATTATCTACTTCAATGGCTTAATATTAATTAATTAAGAGTGTTATCTAAAACAAAATTTTAATATGAAAGTTGTTTTAATATTAAAATTACATTAAGTTCATCTATGGAAAATTCTTGTAATTAGTTTATAGTTCATTACACTTCAGCCACCATTTTTTCATATCATGAAAAATAATCTAAAAATATCTAAAAGTAAGTTACATTATTATCTAAATATAACAGAAAACAACACTAAAGTTAGAGCAGTTTATATTAAAGCGATCTACAATAAAAATGATATAATATTTCAATTGTCTAGGAGTTCAACGAGTAATGTGTAACATTTTTCAATATAGCTAATAACGATACTCGTTTGATATAAAAAACAAAATGATATTTGAAATATCGCGTACGTTTTGTAGTAATGTGTTTACAAAAGTCGTAGTAGCGAGCTTAAGGATTAATTTACAACAGGTTGCAAGTTGCAGCGGCTATAATAAAGCCTCCAGTCGAGGTTAGCACGGCATGCGACGCGCGCGCATCTACCTACTACAGTCCTGCACACCTTACGATAAAAGTGCACCGCGATGTTTCTAATAAAGTTCTTATATAAGAAAGCGTCGTACGACAATAACACCTAAAAATCTAGTTATGTTCAGAGTGACAAAAATTTAATACAAAATGATAAAACAAATAATAATTCTAGTGTTTGTGTTAATTTTCATGACCCAAGCGGACTTTATTGTTAAAGGAAAAGTTAAAAAGCGGAACACGGTTATAAAAATAAACGACAATTTTCCACGGAGATGCTTTAACAACAACTCTGTATTTAGAAACAATGATACCTTGAAACGGATTGTGTCGAACTCAAAGTATATTTTTACTGGAAAAATATTCTTTGAACAAAAACGTAAGCGAGGCAAATCTAAACGTAGTCTATTTAAAGTGTTTGTGAGAAGAGTATTAAAAGGTGATTTCGGATCATTGAGTGAGATTTTAAATTTCGAAACGCGAACTTTTAATTCATCGAACCGTGCTTACTTGCTGGCTGAAGGCACTACGTGGAGACGTGATTGTGTTGGTCACTATCGAGGATGGCCGGCACTGCTTTTCAGTGGCAAGGAGTTCTCTTCTCCACTAAAGTTGCTGGTTAACCCCATCCCTTCTAATAGTGAAAGCGTGCGACGTGTGAAAGCAGTTATTAAAGGTCTGTTCTGTATATTAACTTATACTATTATATTCTGTTATACATAAAAAGCTTTTATCAATTTCCACTATGGAAAATTACTTTAGAATCATTTTAAATTAATATGTAAACATTTTATACCATTTTATAGTTTTCCTCCTTCCTTATCGATATTTATTTACTAGAAACAAAAACTATATCAATAAAAAGAAAAAAACAAATTTAAATGTACCTGATCACAAGAGTGGTGATTGAGTGATTCATCTTTAGCTCTAAATTACAACTACATATTATTATCATTTTTCAATAAGTAAGTACCTTTAGGACAGACGTATCCTGGCATTGTTCTTTAGAGCAGAGACGATTATGATACTAATCCTACAAGCCACTTCACAGTTTTTTTTCACGTATGTCAAGAATTTTAAACAAAACAACAACCAGAAAAAAGCACCAAATATTATTTCTAAACTGTCCACAAAAAAAACATAAATAAAATTTGAAAATCGTAACTTACATACACAACGTGAAAGCGTTGCTTGATTAAAAACAATGACAAAAGTCCCACCAACACCGAATAGATAACAAGCACATAAATCAATGCAACACCAACCCGTACGTGTATCCTCAACCGGGGCATGTTTTAAAACTGTCGTGTTTACAAAACAAAAGGAAAAGCCACATGTAGATAAGAGGAACAAAATCACATTTTAGAGGGAACATGACTCTGTTGCGCTGAAGACATGATTCCAGACCTTTATGTTAATGAAACAGACGATGTATGTATCCTACATACCGTACATATACGTACTATTTACATTTTCATGACTTGAGTAAATTATTTTCGTTTAATGAATTCTTTGGTTTGCTCATTCCACTTCAAATTAATTTATAAGTAGGTACGTCATGTATTCTGACTTGTCCATAAGGCTGTTTAATTGATTGTGACTTATTTAAAACAAGCACTTATCGTTGATATATTCTTATACTTTTATGTCTGAATATAATAAGCCAAGTGATAGGAAGGAAAATTAAGACTGCTCCTTCGTTTTGCTTGTTGGTCAAAATGCGTATGTTGTCTGAACTTATTACAATCGAGTGCATCTTATTGGCACTTTTTATTTTAGAGGGAACATGACTCTGTTGCGCTGAAGACATGATTCCAGACCTTTATGTTAATGAAACAGACGATGTATGTATCCTACATACCGTATATATGCGTACTACACACATCAAAAAAGTCTAAGCAACATGCATGATATTACAAATTTACCATTTATATTAATTTATTTTACCATTTATTTTAATTATAACGTTGTATTTTATTTTTAAAATAATATTTTTAGGGTTCTATGATGTAAAAATAACAGCTGTTTTCTTTATAAGTTCTTTTAATAACAGAAATTAACAATATTAGAATATACAGGTACATAAGAAACTAAACTTTTTTTTTACAAATTGAAATTTCTTAAGAAAATGAATTTATTGTGAAAGAATAGGACAATTTAATACAAAGTATGGCCTCCTCTGCTATTCAGAACTTGTCGGCAACGATTATTCATTGAATTAATGAGACTGTTTATGTCATCTTGCGGTATTCGCTCCCAATGGAATTGTAGCAAATCCTTCAGCTGTTGGGTTGTTGTCACTCCGTCCAAGTCCTTCAAAACACGTCTCTGGAGCATGTCCCATGCGTGCTCGATGGGGTTGAGGTCTGGCGATTGTGCAGGCCAGGGCAATACCTGGATGTTCTCCGTTGCCAAGTATTCACTGGTTCGCCGAGCTGTATGTGAACGCGCATTGTCATGCATTAACGTAAAATCGGAGCCAAAGGTTTGTGCAAATGGATGGACATAAGGTCTGAGAATATCCTCAACGTAATTTTCAGCGTTCATGTTTCCATTTACAAAAACGAGCTCAGTTCGCCTGTTCTTCATAATACCCGCCCATACCATAACTGTTGAGCCGCTGTATGGATGAACTTCCTGAACGCACCTGAGTCTTTCAGTATTTCCGGGTCGACGGTACACTCGCACCCTTCTTGTATCAGGCCTAAACCCGAATCGCGACTCATCGGAAAACATAATTTTATCCCATTGTTCCTGGGTCCATGTTATGCGTTCTCTACACCATTCATTTCGACGAGCGCGATTCCCGTGACGTATCGGTGGGCACCTGATAGGGCGTCGAGCTCGTAGGCCGTACTCATGCAGTCGATTTCGCACAGTTTGGGGACTTACATCAACACCACTTGAATTTTGTAGCCTCAAACTTATCTCTCGAGCGGTTAACATCGGCTGGCGTCTTGCAGTCAGTTGTATGTACCGGTCTTGCCGAGTGGTTGTACTCCTTTTACGGCCTGGATGCTGTTCAGCGGGTTCCCCTGTATTATTGTAGCGCTGCCAAAGACGACAAATAACACTTCTATGAATACCAAAATGTCGAGATACCTGAGATTGATTACTTCCCGCTTGCAACATCCCTACAGCTCTTTGCATTTCATCTGCCGTCAAATGACGTCGCTCCATGACGTAAAGAATATCTAACAATTCAATTTTGTCGCCAACTGTATTTAAATGGTTGGTAAAATTATAAAATCAAGACTAAAACGTAGCAATTAACATGCACTCAAATTCAAACAAATTCGCAGTCATTTGAATTTTATGAAAAAAAAACAAAACATAATCGAAATTTTTTTACCTATACACTTGAAGTTTACTTACCTATACACTTTGAGTGAGTAAATACTTAGAAATTAATTAATATAAATGGTAAATTTGTAATATCATGCATGTTGCTTAGACTTTTTTGATGTGTGTATTTACATTTTCATGACTTGAGTGAATTATTTTCGTTTAATGAACTCTTTGGCTTGCTCATTCCACGTCAAATTCATTTAAAACTCCTCTGACTTGTCCTACAGCTATTTCATTTATTGTAACTTATTTTAAATACGCACTTAAACCCGATTTACACATCGACAAGTACAGTAGCGAGTTAAGTAGTAAGTTGTTGATTTAGTTGATTTAAATAGATTTCCATCCTATTTTTTGGCGAGTTAAGTTGGCGAGACGCAAGAGAGGGGGCTACTTCGTACTTAACTCACCAAAAAATGGGATGGAGATCCATTCAAATCAACTTAATCAACAACTTACTACTTAACTCGCTATTGGGCTATATGCTTGTTCATCGAAATGCGTATGTTGTCCGCGTTTGTATCACATTCGAGGCGGATCTTATAAACGCACTTCAAATCCCCAGACCTTCTTTTCTTGTTTTTCTTTTTATTTATGCTGACAATGCATAAGTAAAAAGTAAAATACAAGAAAAAGTCTCGGATTCGATTTGCGCCCATTGGAAATCTGTGTGCATGAAGTGAAATGGCAAGGCGTTTAGGGTAATACTTGTATTCATTGCCGTCGCAGTGTTTTACGACTAAGAGAGAAGCACCGTTGATTGTAACTACAGTTGCAGTTACTGGTTAGCTGCATATTCACAGAAATCTTGAAAAGTTACTGATGTCTAGAAAAATACGAGGCTCTAATAAAAATAAATAGGAAACGAATGTGTATCCGCTTAGGCATACAAACACAATAACTTCATAATAATTTGTAATTTGTTTGATCTTGTTATTTTTTTTTTATTTTGTATTCCAATTAGTTTTACTATTTTTTGTAAAAACTATTGTGTAACACACAGGAAGAGACATGGTCTCCGCACGGTCTCACAGGGAACCATAGTGTGGGATCCACATAATTGTATCATAACAAAATTGTAATTTCTTTTTGTATTCAATTATTTGTGTATCTTTTTTGTATTTTTTGTAAAGCATTTGTATAAGTTACTTTTATAAGAGTATATTGGATGTTCTCATTAATAAATGCAATACACTACACAAGTACATCAAAGCTATCTAAATTATTAATAAACTAATGAAAGCAATAAATAAGAACACAAAAATTAAAACTATTTTTAATTTCCAGAACTTTAAAATTGAAATAATTTTAATTGTAATACAGTTACTGTTATTGTATTTCTCGGTATTATAATTATAAAACATTTGCATTTTATAGCAAAATCTTACTATAAAATTTAAAGACTCATCAGTGATTGAAAATAAATGATACGAGTACGCTGCGTAAATATTAAAATTAATGGAATAATAAAAGAACATTATTTTAACCTACATGTCAATTCTCGTTTCATAAAATCGTTAAAAATTCGGTTAAGTTAACTTTTAGATCTCAAATTGACGACCTCTGTGGCGTAGTGGTTATATAACATGACTGCTACGCAGAGGTTTCCATTCCCGCTCAATGGAAATCATTGTGTGCATGAACATGATTGTTTGCATTGGTCTGGGTGTTTACAAAAATAAAGTATGTTTATCCGTTGCCTAGTACCCATGATACAAGCTTTGCTTAGTTTGGGACTAGATGGCGTTGTGTGAATGAGTGAAAAAAAAATTCTCACGCAATAGTTAAGACAATTTGACAACTAAAAGTTAACTTAACCGAACTTTTAACGTTTTCAAGGTACGCGAATTGACATGCAGTTAGGGTATAAAGTAATTACCTTAAAAAGTAAGATAAGTTTATCAAGTAATGTTAAGTTAGTTAGAACATATTTTTTTATTGTCTATTCATTGAGATTTTTTTGGTGGATACTTGTGTTGGAGTACCAACAGAAGTAGAACTTACTACCAACTAAAATTCATGCATGCATCTACTTTCAACGTATTGGTTGCGTATTAAGACCGCCAGCAATGCCAAGCTCAAACCAAGACCTGTCAAATGTACTATCTCACAAAGTACCGCTTCTTTTGAAATTATTAAAATAATTTCCGTATTCAATTGCAATTATTATTATAATCTTAATTTTTTTAGAATAATTTCAATTTGACAAAATGAACTTAAATTTTAACAAAATCATTGATTCAGGTTTCTTCTAAGTTCATTTAGTAAATCCACCATTTAGTAAATCCAAGTTCATTTAATAATTCTTATCGGAAAAGTAATTTGGTTTTGGCCTCTCCATTCCTATTTTGTTCAAATTGAGAGCATTGTTCTAGCTGTGGGGTTATTGTCATTTCAAACATTTCAATGGTGATATTTTGGTACACCAGCTACGACTTATCTCAAAAGATTATCGGGTGTGAATTGAATTGGGGAACCAAAGGTGGGCTGCAGTAAAATTGTGTTTGTTAATACCATGAAGTAGAGAAAAATGGATGTGCCGTTTGAACATTTTAAAATTGTTTTTAGTAAAGTGAGCTTTGATACGCACTTGGTAGTAGAAGGAAACAGTGATATGATCGCTTGTTATTCAGCAAAGTCTGTGTAGTCAAACGACCATAATTATTAATTAGTAGATAAGCAGCGTATGTATGCTTGATAAGTATTCCGTTCTGTCAAGAGCAGCTGCGTGATTTTGAAGAGGCACACAATGTTTCCATAAGTTTTTTTATGTTTCTTTGTTTAAAAACTCCTATGAGTTTGTTCCTTTTTCAAAATATACACATAACTCTTATAATTTGTGATTCAATATGTCCTTATTATTTAATAATTACGACAGAAATTACCATGTACTCTTATTGTAAGGCAAACAGTTTTGATTTAAGCCCTGCAGCAAAACTGTCTTCATCCGACATAACTTATAACACATGCCATAAAAACACGGTCCTTGTCCTCCACAAAACAATAGTACCTAATTATTACTAAATATATTAATAGTTTAATACGTAAGTAACTACTTTTAAAGTATTAATAATATAATTACAATTAATTGACCGTAAACCATTTTAACAAAATGGTCCACACCAATTACAACTAATAGCTGTAATGTTGACGGTCGTATCAACAAAATTTATTATCCATTTTTAATAAATTCTTTTAACGATCATTTTGTTTCACATTTTTTAACGTTATTAACTAATATTTTATTCATATTCCAATTTCGAATATTACAGTTATATATTTTCGAGTGTACAGTGACTATTACCATCATAATATAACTTGTCAAACGTTGTGGTAATTTGATTATCCACGTTATGGTTGAATTATGAACACAAAGTTCCACTCCTTCGACAGAAATGTATTCGTAGAAGACATGGGCGTGGGTGACGTCCACCGTGAGAAAACATATCCCAAAATTATACGACTGTACTTTTATAACTGACAGGAAATGGATTCCGTATTATTCAACACAATTAATTCTATCCTTTGTTTTTATTTTAACGATCGGGTATTTACTTAAATTGTAGACGTCGGTTCCTCACTCCAATCACTTTGATACTTGACATACAGGCGAGAAAAATTAACTTTTCAACGTTTCGATAAGGTGTTACGGCTCGGGATTCATTTTGGTTTTTATTTTTTGTTGTAGATGACTGCCCAATAAACTGTACAATGTTTTGTTTACGATGTTGAGATTAACCAGTTCGAAGTTAGGTTTAACATAAAACATAAAGTAGGACATGATTGTATGGAGATCACCAATCAAGTCGGTTAGATAAGCCCTTAGGAAGATATATTATAATGAAGACAAGGTCGGCAGCAGATAAAAACAAAATTCGGTCTCGGGAACAAGGGTCCGATCCTCCGGGATAATGTCGCGCGCTCGGGGACGATCAAGTTTATCGGGACCACCGGCGACGCGCTCCACCACCGGACAACACCCGACAAATTTATTGACACTCTTTCAATTAAACCTATTGTTACTCCGAACAGACACAGCGGTCATAACAGAATAAACACGATAACTCGCCGCGTGTATTCGTAATGTGTTTTCATATCGACCGCTGCCCGTTTCGACCGCCGTAAAAGGAGATTTATTAAAACTATTTGGAAACTGATTCGATCGAAACCGAACGATTTGACATTTAGATAAAGAGTAAAATTTATTTTTCCCTCGGATACGCCGCTACGGCGGAGTGACAATGGAATAAAAAGGTTATAAAATGCGACGGTTGCGGCCGCTCACGCCCACGTCCCACGGGTGTAGTCGGGTGTTCATATGCGGCACTGCATATCTGGTTCGGGACAAGCCGCAGCTGCCAGACCGCCAGATAAAATGCGACGAGTGCGTTATTACAATCTGCCTCACACCACCGAGCGCCAACACTTGCAAGCACGTGTAAATTTCCAATGTGAGAACACGTCAGATAAGCATACATACGAACGTGGGCGCAGAGAAAATTCACGGCGCCCGCCATCGCAGCCACTGACCGTTCGCTTGCACGGGCGGACCGTTCGTTACTTCAATCACGAGATGTGTGCCGTGTCGCAAACTTTTTGTATTTTATGTAAACTGATGTAAGACGTATTAATATATCGGAAAGAAGAAATTTATTGAGCGTTTGTTATGCGAAGAATAACGGTAGTATCTTGTAGTTTTGTGACATCCATAATAATAATTCGTATAATCTTTGTATTATCGCGACATATTGATATAATACTGTTTAGTATATGTTTTCTTGTATATAAAATATCGTTGATTTATTGTTATTATTGACTAACATAATTGTGTATTATAGTCCATCGTATAATGAATTACCATAATAATTTCGGAAGTTTTATGCTATCTTAATGAGTCCTCAATTTATAAACAATAAATTATGTCAATTGTATTCCGTTATATTTGTACGAGGCAATTTTAAGGTAATTCTCGGAACTATAAATTCATAATAGGAAATAAATGTAGGCAATATTACCGTCATAAAAGTACTCCCACACTACTTAAAGCTGCTTCTTGTCGTTATATGCAAATATATGTAATCAAAACTATCATAATAAAATAACACTTCTTTGTTGGAAATATATTATTAAAGTTTGTGTAAGAGGTTCAAAATATTGTTTTTGTATCGCTTATTGCAGAGCAGTGCGTCAAAGATAATCTCCTGAGACGTGACAAGAGAATGACATATTTTTTGCTGACGCATTGTTTTGGGAGTCGAATGACATACAACGTGCCTTGTTCCTGGAAATACGACTTACTTGACATTGACTATGTAGTCTCCCAAGCGGGTCAACCTCCTTGAGACAACGATTTCTTTCTTTATTTTTATCCTACAAGAACAACACACCAGTATCTGACTCACCCGTATTTAAATTTACATAGCTTATAGGATACCATAAACAATGCAACATATTTTTATTCTTTAAAACATTCTAATACAACTGTGAAATTTACGTTATGCTTGCTTTTAGCTGAATAGACTATTGTGAATGTTAACATCGCGACATGAATTTCAATTTAACGATGGACCGAGTTCGTACGACCCTAATACTCGTTGCGGGGATACGTTGCAAATGTTACAATCTTAAGTTGGAAATAAAATCTATGATGTCGGCTATCGGCGACATTTGCCCGCTACTAACCAGTGAATTTCGAAAACATCATTGCGGCTCCAGTTACTTTAGACGTATCCTTAATTTACATATGGCCATTGTATCCAGTAGAGTTTCCATAAAATTTAACAACCCTCGACTTCACGTGTCCTGTGAGTACCCAAGATGCTACTTTACGACGATTCTGAACACCGAGTTAAGGTTATAGCTATAATTCAGTTTTATGAAACCCCTTTCTGGAAACAAAGTGTATTTCAAAAGTTTTCACATAACTCATATTAGGTCAGTGTATTAGTATAATGGAACGGGTGACACATTGAATAAAACCAGATTATTATCTCTTGAAATTACTACGTTATTTGATTCGTGAACGATTCTTTTGTCTATTGTACCTTTGTATTGAAAGTAATACAATACAAAATATTAAATTAGTTCCTTTAGAGAAATTTAATAAATCCAATTTAAATAAATAAGGAGTTATAAAGCTTTACGTAATATTATTTCAAAGTACTGAGATTTTCAAACTTAATTAGTGATCATTTAGTTAAGATAACAAAACATTCGCGTTGCGTTGAGAATCCGAGAGTTATATCAAAACAGTTCTGTAACATTTAGAGTCCTAAGGTAATATCACTTTCATTAACTTAGACTAATATTTTGCTTTGAAAAGCGCTGTCAGTGTATCTGTCTGTGAAATTTCGTTTTATTTGTCTATCTTACGAGATGTTATAAAGCTATGAGAAATTCTTAACAAAGGTTTATGGCTTCAATAAGAATTTTATGACTTTCATTGCGGCTGAGCACGTGTCAAAAATGTAGCAGATATTATAAGGTACAAAAAGCAACTCAAAGCGAATGCCTCGTTCAAATTAAAAATGTTATTATCCCTATTTACCTTTGAAGCATTTATTTCAGAGAATATTTTTGATACACAGCAACGATTTATAATAAAACAATCGGTTTATTTTTATTATGGACAGTTAAATGGCTTGTTGGATTTTTATCTAGCTTTTCTTTGGCAGAATTATTGATAAAACCTATTTATTATAATCAAAACGCTTAAGAAATATACTTAGCAAACATTTTAATAATTGTAATTAATACATAAAAAAATAATAAATTCATATTTTTTTAAGATTGCTAACGTTGTGGAAGTAGACTCAGTCACCTCAAATATTTTATCTAAAATTACGTATGAGTTATAATTATAATACATATTATAAACAGAAGAGAAGACAGAAGTAGAGAGATATGTAAAGTTTTCGGTAGTTGGTTGGAGGCGTCTACTACGAGTACTACGACACTCTCGGGTAGAGAGTATCCTACAAATATTATGAATGCGAAAGTTTGTGAGGATGTATGGATGGATGGCTGGATGTTTGTTACTCTTTCACGCAAAAACTACTGAACGGATTTTGATGAAATTTGGAATATAGGTAGCTTAGGGTGTAGAATAATAACATTTAAGCTACCTATACCACGCAGGTGAAGCCGCGAGCATCAGCTAGTTGATCATAATACCGTCGTTTGTTACTCGAAATAATACAATCTTATTAATGGTAACCCTCTTTAAATTTCAAAACACGTAGGTACAAGTACTACGTAAGTATGTACATATTTTATAAAAGAGTAAACAATTTCATAATAAAAGTTTTAAAGTAATAGCCATCGTGATATCGAGTTACATGAGATCTATTATGGTTTAAGGATAGCTTTGAGCATTTTGCTTCCCAACAAGACGATAGATAGAAAGGGATGTGGTGCTCGTAAATTCGTGTTATAGCGCAGGGTGCTCGTGCCATAAAAGAGGACCGACTGCGCGGCAACACTCGCTTAAAGAAAGCTCGATTTGAATCAAATACGCCCGATGGTACAGCAGTCAAGTCAATTTTATTCAATAAAACCAAAGCTATAATCAAAACAGTACTGGAAACATCAGCAATAAAAAATATGTTAATAGATAAACAGTTCATGGTATTTCTTTTTACATTTAAAACTAATACAAGTCCAGTTTACTTTAAATTCATAATTTAAACAAACATGCTTATAAAGGAATTTAAATGTCATGTGAAGTTTTTATGAAATGATACTTTGACAAGACTATAAATTAATGTTAAAATGTTTGGTATATCAGTAATGAGCTGGAACTCAATCGAACTTAAGATAATTTTGTAACTGTACTTTATGATCTTACCACGACTGATTTTATTGAGGTATATTATCTGATCAAGAATTTGTAAACATTTAGTCACAGTGAAGAAAAACCGTGTAATTTTTATTGATTTTAATTAGATATGTCGATGCCCAGCGCCTCTTTAACAAGGCAATTTTGAGAGCTTTTACGGCCGTTTCAGTTCTCCTGCGGATCTCCCCAGATCTAATTGGATCAGACGGAGTAACTCTAGCGAATAGCTTTCTCTATAGCTTCACTGTGGACTAAAGCCGTAGGGGCCTCTAAAGTCGGTCATATTTATTGTTTTTTCTGAGTTTTAAAAATACGTAAACCACTTAAGTAGTAGTAAAATCATTTAGAAAAATAATAAATAAATGTTTTTGATGATGAATATTTTTGAAAACAATGATGACAATTTGTAAGGAAGAACTGTTATAAAAATGTCTTAAACATAAAAGGCTTTTAACATTATTAAATAAAACATTGTTTTTTACAAATGAAATGTTGATCCTATCTAACCATTGTCATAAGCATTTTACATTCCATCTATCAAAACAGGAGCTTTATTATAATTCCATCCATGAACATTTTTTTATTTCGCATTACAGAGAAAAACTGTCATATAAATTTGAACTTTGTCTCGTTAATAATAAATATGCTAATTGCTTCAAGGTATCTTTCGATTGCGTTGACTCGTGCGCAGGTAGGATCACACCGACATTCTTTTGCTTTGTTCGAATGACTTCGACCCACACACTTCCGGATTCAGTTCAAATCTTAACATACAATCCATTATACTTAAATCTTATTGCCTGTTAATATTGTGTGGTGACAAAACTGGGACATTTAATGTCTTCTAAAGCTTTGTATGAAAATTATTACTGGAATAAGTTGTGTTGTTTAGGGTTTGAATATGTCGGTACATTTCTAAAGAATTTTGAAAAAAAATGTTAATCTTTTTTTTTGGTAAATTAAGAATAGTTTTATTTATTTAAATAAACCAATGGGTATCGTAAACACCGACTAAGAGACTATCCGTAAATATTATCTTTACAAAATAAAAATAAGGATAACTTGAAATTAAACACTATACCAATCCGTCTGGCGAGCGTGATATTAGTAGGCCAAGGATCCCCCCGTCATGGGAGGAGGCCCGTCCCTGCAGTGGGACATAAAAGGGCTGTTGTGATGATGATGATTTAAAAAAAGAACATAAAAAAACTTAGTAAATAAAGGAGTATTAAGTTTATCCATATCGTGGCCTTCGCGGTACGTGGTTTCCGTTGGTTGCGGATTTGAAACACACTCAGGATAGGTGTTCGCGATATACTATAGATTATCCTGAACCTAGGCTCAGGTCAAATAATCTCCAAAGGTTATTTGTGTCCGATAAACTTATTATTTTTACCTTACTAGACATGCACACAGTTTCGCTCGCCTGCATTAAAGCTCTCAAAAAATGTTTTTAATGTCTTGTCTCTTTTTAGACATAAATTCAGTGATAGTTGTTAACTTTTCTCTACAAATAAAGTATCGAAAACAACAATAAATATTTAATTCTAACTAAAAGCTCTAAGCTAGACTTTTAACCAAGCAAACAAACTTGTAATCCTTATAATATTAAGCACCTATAGATTTATCCGTTCGTGTGGTGACGGAGTAAGAATACAATATGTCACCACCCCATCTCATCCCATGGGTGTCGTAAAAACCGACTAAGGGACTAACCGTAAATATTATCTTTACAAAATAAAAAGAAGGAAAACTTGAAATTTAACCCTATACCAATCCGTCTGGCCAGCGTGGTATTAGAAGACCAAGCATCCCTCCGTCACGGAAGGAGGCCCGTCCCTGCAGTGGGACATTAATGGGCTGCTATGATGATCGATTTATCAATAAACGTGCGTTCTTGACTATTAACACATAAATCATCCTTTCTATCAACAACTAGTTAAATGAAATTAACAAGAACATAACAATAAAAAGCATTACAGAATTTCTCTAATTAAATATCCATTTAATTACAAACATTAATGGAGATTGTATTGATGAGGCACAACAAGTTGTAATGAAAGGCGAATATTTATTTTATGTAGGTACCGACTTTCATATTATAAAATATCAATTTACACGTAATAGATATTTAATTAAACAAACATAGCTTATTAAATACGTTTGGTAATTCCATTTGTTTCGTTTTAATGACCTTGTGTTGAGTATTAACAACAAATGATTATTGATTAACCAGTTTCTTCATCTTACCAACATCATTGTCTAACTAATAGCTAGTTAAGAAATGTTTACCGGCTCTGTGGGTAGATAATTAATGTTTTTTTAACTGTCAACAAGATACAACTGCTATATCTTATAACATTCATCAAGTACTATGATATATGGGCTATGTTTGTGCTTTTTTTGTTCCAACTTTTACTATCCTTGACCACAGTACAAGCAGTAGTCTATCTCGGCCGAATATTAACTATAAATGCCTACGGCTGCTGAGAGCGGTACATAAACTTGCGATAGGGCTGCCCACCTTCAGCTTTTTAATTACATTTACCTACTTTCCCGCTCGTTACTGCGGCACAG
This sequence comes from Schrankia costaestrigalis, assembly GCA_905475405.1. Taxonomy (NCBI): domain Eukaryota; kingdom Metazoa; phylum Arthropoda; class Insecta; order Lepidoptera; family Erebidae; genus Schrankia; species Schrankia costaestrigalis. The sequence continues at coordinate 13,302,923 of FR997827.1, forward strand.
TCGCGACTGTTCACTGCGCAAAGCCACCTCTATCGTGAGCGTGTAGGTATAACTCGCGTTTCGTCCGTTTCTATCATAATACTGTATATATTTGTACTATGCCTTGACAGTCCTCTTCGACTTTTTTCGAAGGACTCTTTGTGATCCATTAAAAATAAGTTAAATACATTATCTGATCTGAAAGTTGTTCGACATTTTTGCATGTTGTAAAATATAGAAGTTAATTGTAATTAATGTTGTATTAATAAACTGTAAAAAATGCTCAAAGAATTCTTACAGATACTTTGTAGCATGTATCTCAGAGGTCAAACAAAAGATGAAAAAGATAAATCTCGTTCGATAAATTGAGGTGGATTTACTTTATTACAGCAGATATTTTTATTTTTTTATACAAACAGACAATTTAACTGAATTGCACTCAATGGGAAGAGAGAGAATAGTCTTGGAGCGCAACGGATGATAGTCATAAAATGACTCTCCGTCGCGTCGCTATCATTTGCCGATCTGGTCAAATACTTCTAGAAACTACGTAGGTACCCTATCAGATGGGAAGAAAGATTGGTTTACATTTTATGCTTGTGGTAAACTTAATAATATTTTAAAACGTAAATGAAACATAGCAATATTACCCCTGTTAATCCTAATTAATTTAATCTTGCATTAAATTTTATATTCTCAGTCGTCACCACAGGATATTTCTATTATTAATAACTAAGTATTCAATAAAGGGACCTACGTTAAGCCCAAGGTCTTTTTTGACATTTAATTATCTAAAGACGCTTTCATAGATGGACATGGTCAGAGCTTTGTGAAGTTCAAGACTGAAAATGCTAGCAAAATTAAAGAAAGTTTTGATCCGAAAACTCTCTAAAGTGGTTTGCGAAACGTTGTTAAACTTTACCAAATAGTAATAGTATACGAATATTAGGCTACATTCTAGGAACAGAAAATAGTTAAGTAACTAAAGTTTGTAGGGAAAAGATCTTAGGTTATATTATTCTCGGAAATACGATGCATGAAATTTGAACTTCATAGTTGTCTAGAAATCTCGAAGAACTCTGTGATTTTATGATTAAATATTAACAACCATAATAATAAAAGTTGTTATTAAAGTCATCATGAACCATTATGTTAAACAGCCAAGTGTAAAAATATTTTCTTTACGATCTGCGATTTTGAGAATTCAGATCGCTTCTCAATTTCCGAATGCTTCTCAATTTCAGAATTAAATTGCTAATTTTATGGCGATAGCTGTTATCCTTTTATTGTTCAATTTGCATATATTATACGAGTACAAGCACCTAAATCATAACACAGTCCTTAAAAGCTATGATCATAAAAACTCTGTCAATATTTGGAGCATAAAATTGCTTAATATCACCATTAGGATTTTACGTTTCTATTGTTTCTGTTGCTTCACTTTCCGATAAATTCAATAATAAATTATATGAACAAATCTGGTCGTTACTCGTAGGAGTAATCTTTAAGCTTTGTGGTGAGCGTATACTTTGTCATATTTATTTGTTGAGAAGTCAACTTCTCGCTCCTGATGAATTATTTTAGGTACATATTTAATGCTGCTGCTTCATTTCATAGTTCCATGCCTCAAAGATAATGTGATCGAAAAAAAATAACGGTATTTTAACCACACAATTGTGTGCAAAATTAATTCGTTTTGTACGAACACGAGAGAAATGCCCTCAGGAGCAATTCACCAGATTCTCAATTTACCAGATTCGCAATTCACCAGATTCTCAACTCACCAGATTCGCAATTGATCAGATTTTGTACTATCAAACAGAAAATGCATTGCAGTATGATAAACTATAATATTATGCAAATTCAATAAATTACAATTAATTTTAATAATAAGTTTGTCGCTGTTTAGTGTCAGCAAGCCAAAGCCTTTCTACAGTGTAAGGGTTTGACCTTAGCCCATCAGTTTCGAAGCCCGCAATCGCAAACCACAGCTCGAGAAATGCAAGTATTTCGCTATCCTGGCGTTTAATGGGTAAGCGAGGAACACCGTGAGTTTTAGTGAGTACTTCCATCGTTTCAGGTGCCTGGACCTAAAGCGCCCTTTGAAAAGTTTTCAAAGGTGAAAAAAGCACCGGACTTTAGGCTTAAAAAATAATCTTATTGGGTATTCAGATTCAATTTAAAATAATAGGCAACTTCCTTGAATGGCAATTTCTAATGGGAATTAATTACTTTTTATATATATAAACTAAATTTTTATATCATCATAATGTCCCACTGCTGGACATAGGCCTCCTCCAAAAGTTTCCACCCTGCGCGGTCTTGTGTCTCCCTCATCCATCGGATTGGTATAGGGAAGGAAAACTTGAAATTAAAGCTTTCCTTCTTTTTAATTCGTAAATATAATATTGACGCATAGTCCCTTAGTCGCTTTTTACGACACCTGTGGGATGAGATGGGGTGATGACATATTGCATTCTTCCTCCGTCAATACATTCTTTTTAATTTAAAAAAAACGTGTTTTATAAGTATTTTAAAGAATTTATACAAATTCAATCAAAATTAAATTTGTGTTTGATTATACTTCTGGTCAATTGCGAATCTGGTGAGTTGAGAATCTGGTGAATTGCTCCTGAGGGGAGAAATGAACAGACCAGGCTATCCACGTACCGAAAGCTCAACATAGCTGATTAGTGAAGTCATCAGCCTGGATATTAACTATCACATCTTTCTAGTATTAAGCATCCAGACTTTTCTTTCTCCAGCTTTATTGCATTCTTTGGGAACAATTCTCTTCTTGTTAGTCTCATTACGACTGTCCCAGGTCATCGTTTACGACATGTCCACTATAATGTATTTATTAATGGTAACACTTGATGCCTGAATTAACCAGGCAATTAGAATTTTAATCAACAACGCGTTTACCTTTAAATTACATAATAGTTGGTTTGTTGACTCCCGCCCTTACATCGGCGACACCCACTTTTGTTTCCTCGTACAATGTTGCGGGGGCATTGATGTATTGTTTTACGTTCTGATGAGGTAACACGGCTGTTTATTAATTGTTTTTATTCTTTATTGTTACAGGTATGGTAGTGTCTCCTCGGGCAAGGTCAACATGAAACCACGCTGTTAGTATGTAAGTTTAAAAAAAACGATCGTGAATGCAGAACACATAAAATACGATAATGATGACGATATATTAAAACTATCTTTTAAAACAAAACAAAGCAGCAACACATTTTAAGTCAATGAAAATAAGTCACTAATTACATGCCCATTATTAACAGTAATTTTAAGTCAACGTGTATGCAAAACTTACAATATAAAATCCAGAGAAAAAATACATCTACTCTAGAAATATGTCCTCGATAAATATCAATATATTTGTAAAAAAATGTTTAACAACATGCCAATTATTTTTAAAATATCAATAACATAGCACAGAGTATTTTATAAAATAAAAATACATTTTGAAACTGGCTATGTATACACAGATAGTCATGAGAGAAAAAAATAAAATAAGTTGCAGGACATGTTGCAACTTATTTTATTCTCGTTCCATATTTTTATTTACGAGTACATACTAGCACTTAGTAGAGGACCTATATGTTATATTCTGATTATTATTCCTGCCAACATATTCATTGTAATATTTTACTACAAATTATAAGTTTTTTATAATTATAAATAATCCAGCTGAAGTTTGTGGTGACATCCGTAAAATACTTTTATATACAGTAACAATCATACTCAATCATTTATTTTATGCGAATGTTCATCATTAAACTTGCACTAAGTCTTTTGTAAATTTTAATCGTTTTACTAATCTCTAGAAATGTTCCGTATTTCTAGGAATCATCGTGTGCTCATTTCTAATTCACTTTGTTCTTAGTAAATGCAGTATTAGTTTTATTAATTAACTACAATTTACAGCGTTTAAACTAAAACATTGATATATCAATGTTCCCTGAGATATTCTGTTTATGTTGTGAACACGAAAAACTACTTCTCAAAATACGAAATTCATGAAACATTGTTCGAATAATAATGACAAACTTTTCTACAATTAATCCGTCTGAATGTCAATTAGGCTAATACTCTGTCAGTTAGGACTGTGGCAGCTATTCATTAGTTTTTACGATTAACAAAGAAGAAACATAGTCTGTTTTAATTTGGATTTTGTGTCACTATTTGTACTACTACTAATTTCTCTGAATATTTATGTATGATAACTTTAAACTATCGATTTGCATAATGGAAACAATTAAATATCAACGATGGATTTATTATTTTTCTATCGATGGAGTAAGAAGACAGTGTGTCACCACCCTATCTCATCCCATGGGTGTCGTAAAAACCAACTAAGGGACTATCCGTGAATATTATCTTACGTAATAAAAAGAAGGAAAACTTGAAATTAAACCCTAATACCAATCCGTTTGACCAGCGTGGTATTAGTAGGCCAAGTATCCCTCCTTCACTGGAGGAGGCCCGTCCTTGCAGTGGGACATTAAGCCGAACTAAGTCCACGTTATGTCTACTGTAAATATTTATTGCTGAATGGGTGGCGTAGATGATGTATCGAGTTTAACGGTAGTGTGAGGGTTGCGTGTAGTGCCTAGATAGCAAGATGAGCGTAATATCAAATTGGGATTCTAAGGGATTCAAATATTGTACTTTTTTGTATATTACTTGTATATTACTTGTATATTACTTTTTTTTCTTCTCTGTCTAGGAATTGGAATAGTGTTACCCCGAATTTAACGCGAGCGAGGCCGCGCGCAAAAGCTAGTTTAAAATATTAAAAAAATCATAATTATTTTTGAGATTTACGAATTTTTTTATTTGCTAAACCTTTAATTTTTTTGTTTGTTTAATAAGTGCAGTTTTATGTCAACTTTGACAAAGGAAAAGTATTGTTAAAATGTAGTTTTCTTAATCAGTTAACACTCGGAAAATCTCACAGACACTATTCCTTAATAAGTATACAAGCAAATATAGAAAAACGCTATTGACTTTGAATTGTAATAATGATTAGATGTATTTAGGTGGCTAATGCTACATTCCTTGCTTTCATCTAGTTGTGAATTTAACACAGTATGTGTGAAATGTATATATGTATACTATGTAGATGTAACAGCATATTTCTATATTCAATTATAGTTGTACATAAACAAGTTCTTGTTTACTGAGTACATTCCTGACGCCTCTGTTTACACGTCCAAGTTGCACAAGAAAAAGATAAGCTTGTTAGTTATTGCCGTTAATACCGGTGCTGATTGTGCTACTTAATATTTACATTTTCTTTTTTATTGATGAGGTATATATTTAATTGATTTTACTAAGGGTTGTTTGTTTAAGAGTCCTAGTCTACGTACACACAAATATATTACACCTGTTATAATTAATTAAAATGTAAACGCTGTAAATAACGTTTTGAGAGATAATGGCTGTTGGATTTACGCAAGCATAGGACAAATTTGGGAAACAAGACAATGACTCGGGTTGTCTAGCGGTCAAATCTAAGGTGTTTATTCAGGGGACACAGGTCGAAGTCCTGTCTCGAGATTCTAATTTTTTCCATTAAGTATCTTTTGTTTTTTTTTCGATATACATTATTTATTAAAAGAAAAAAGTTAATGGCCTTGCAAGCAATATTACTTTTATAAAACTATTTAAATTATTAAACATACTATACAAAATAAATCAACGACAACGTAATTACAATGCAGTTGGCTCATACTACACACTACATGCTGTCAGCAACGAGCTTTTATCTTTGAAGTGTTAAAACATAATGATTGATTGATCCACTAACTACTTACTTATTCGTCAGAGTTTACTTAAGTACCAAAGCTGCTATGGAAATTTCTGAATATGAAAGTTAACTTTGTCATCAGAATTCATGGTCCCTTTTTGAAGATAACGATGAATAAACAAACATCCCTCTTACCTTATAATGGGGCGTAGGGTATAACGTTTGCACTGACGAAGGTTTGGTGTCACGTAATAATTTTATGATGTATAACGCTATAATATGTTCAAGTTGTCAAGTCCTCCACAACGCAGCGAACATGCAATAGGCTGGTACGTGCGAAGATCGTTGCAGTTGATATCCTCTAATCGTGATCATACGTAAGCCAGAATCCCTACTTCATATTTTCTATGTCCTAATACAAACTGCTTATATTTTTTCGTAATAAAGTTAAAGTTGAAATCAGTGTTACTGTTTATCTAAAATGTACTTTTACAGACTCGTAAAAAGTTTTATTTCATTTTTAATATTTGACTTTTAGCATGTCGATCGCGTTTACTTAGATAATAATGTAGATTAAAAACTTTTTGTTAAATTCAATTTCAAATTTTAATATTATCTCTCGGTCAAAGGAGGTCGGTCTTGAAGGTTGTAAATCTTTGAGGGTAGATGAGAAAATTATGTCTTTAGGTTGGTTGCGTCTCAGGGTTGAGTGTTACGTTTAACGTTACCAAATGTAAAATTAACTTGGAAATTACGATTTATATTATTTTCACTCGTTGCACTCTTGATCTTAACTCACGCGAAGAAAGCGTGTATTAAACACTAGACCACACGTAAAATTTTTTAATATAAATATAGTTTCTTAATGTAATGAAGTATTAAAGTAGGAATTTAGATAAATGACTAGGATTTGAGACCAATTTTGTTATTAAACCTACTTTATAAAAATTCGGTTCGCTTTTTATTATTTCATTTATTATTCTCTTACTCTGCTCGGCACTTGTGAAAGTTAGTATTTGACATTCTTAGTCCGTCCACACACGAATAGCACCATGAGAAAATCATAATTAGTTTGGTGTCATTCGTAGTGTCTTGAAAATTGCCACGAAAATTAAGAAAACAATATGTCAATTGGCAGTAAGTAACATTATGTAATAAGTAACATGATACTTTACATATACTCGTTAGTTCATTAACCTTTAATATGGGAAACAAATATTTTCTTGTAGTTATAGCGCTAGTAACTATATAAATACAAAGAGTATTATTTTGTAAAGAAATCTTACGCCATCTTATAGCAAATAATATGTGTATTTTATTTGTTAATACCGTTAGACAGACGCCGGCGCCTCTCTTGATTTATCTTGACATTAAATGCTTTTTTTAAAATTCGAATGTGTTCATTATTGTTCAAATTCTTAGGATTTTGAGTGACAGGCAATTATTACAGTTTGAGAGTGTTTAATTACTTACACATAGTAATTAAACACTCTCAAACTATGATAGCGATGACATACAGACGAAGTCATAGGAACACATTAGGGTATATTTCTTGTATTTTTTTTTATTATCGGTATTTATTTAGATGATTGTTGGTCATTTATAGTCAAGTCAGCCTCATCATAAATATCTTACAATTAAATTCAACTTAAGTGCTAAGACTGTATGAATAAACTTATAAATCCAAATTGCATCACCACCGCTAGGGTGAGTTAAGAAACCATGGAATACGCCAATATCCAAAAAATTGATGTTCAATTTGCGAACCAAGGTCTCTCTTTCAGCTTTGTTGCAGACACATTCCATCAACAAGTGATCAGGGAATAATGTAGAGCTGTATTTACCACATGCGATCGAATTAGGAATTAAAGACTTGCAAGAAAAACAATGGGACTGTAATGTGTATTAGGATTATTAATTTGGCATGGGACTGAGATCAAATCAGAGAACTGAGGTCTTTTGGTCGAAATCAATTCAGAATGGTCACTGCGTAAGACGAAGGGTAGGAAGGTTTATTATGTGGTGAAATGACAAACTGGTAAGAGTGTAGGAAACCTAAAACTTTTAAAGAAAAATATTAATCTTGCTTTTTTTTTATTAATTGTTTTATTAATATTCTATTTATTGCAGTACCCAATGAACTAAAGACCAGAGGAGTTATAAGTAACTGACTACAATTTCTCTTTTACATATCAAAAAGCACTATAAAGTGAATAGATCCTACATTATAAGTTAGTTTTAAGGCGTTGTATGCAATGCACAGTTAATCAGTTGGCTGGCGAGGCCGCGGTCCGCCACGGGTTCACCCACGCACTCGCCATTGGCGCCAACCGACCAGACGATCAACCTCAAATCAACTTTGCACCACTTACATTCGTTCATTTATAAAACATTATTCGCATTAAACTCATCTTTGCATATTAAACGTATTATTTAAATTATATGTTTTTGATAATATGTTAAAAACGATTACTTCTCTAATCTTATACATATGATTCGTAATTATGACAAGGCAGTTTTATGTTTTAAAAGTTATGTTTTGTGAATATTTGTATGCTTAAATGTCGTGTTAAAGCTACGTTTAGTTATAAACCATATAATGGTATTATCTCTTAAATGAGTATGAATGTAATATATCTTTGTATTAAGCTCTTAAATGTATGTGTCAAAGATTTTTCTAGAATTTAAATAGAGTTTGTCATTTGTTAATTACTTATCTCTAAATAGGAGTATGTTCAACTGGAAATATGATAGGCTTGGCTATGCTTAGGTGGAAACGTACAGTGTTTAGAAAATGTGACTATGCTGAGGTGGTAGCATACATTATTTAGAAAATGTGACTATGCTTAGGTGGAAGCGTACAGTACAGTATTTAGTGAAATTACAGCTTATATCCCAAGGTAACGAGCGTAGAGCAGAGGCACATTGAGCTTTTATTACTAAGAACTGAATTCTTTGGTATCTGGCATTGGACAAGCGTAGTAGCATCAAGCAAACGACTTGCACGTATCAACATCATGTTGTATAAAAAAGTAATAATGTCAATCACGAAACAAGTAGGTACCTTTAAACTCCCTTCAAAATTAAGAATAAAAAAAAGGAAAAAACAAGTACCCCATAAGTAAGACATCAGCCTAGAAGTACTCAAAATTTTGTGTAAGTACCTATCTATAAAATATTTAATACCGACTTTGTATTGTTGAAATTCAAAATCACTAGCTTTCCCAACATATCCTTTGCTGTAGAAAATTAAAGTACACTACGGTCGTTTGCATTTATTTATTATGCAACAAATGTATTAAGACTTTATAGTCCGTTTATCTCTACTAGTGGACAAAGGTCCGAGATAGTACTTTACAATTTAAGTCTCAACACAGCTTGATATATCTTGTTCGACATGGTCCGATAACAAAACAAATTATTTATTAATGATCTCTGATATCAATCGGATAGTAATTGTTTTAAGGAAAGTGACTTATTGATTTCTATTCTTCGGTAAAGTTCTGACCTATTTGTTCAAAGATCGATTGTAAACTTGTATGATTAATGTATGCTAGCGAGAGACTTTTTGAAATAGCTTTACCGTACTTTGTGTGGATGAAGTATGATGCAATTTTGGTTTGAAAATTAGAAATGAGGTTTTGCAGTTTTCTAAAAATAGGAGTTTATGCTTAGATTTATGATTCAGATGAGTTATGTTTCGAAAGGTTTGTTTCCTGTTTTGGGAAATGGTGTTGTTTATTTAATTTTAACATTTCATTTTTGCTCTTATTATTTTTGTTTAAGTTGTTGTTTGTTTTTAATATTTTTATTGAGTGCACACTCTCATAATAACTAATTATGCATTACAAAATGACATTTTTTTTTTTCTGCTTTGTATTTGCAATCAGCCCCAAGGCTATGAGCAAATCTGTTATGAGACGCTGTCTTGTAGAGTTGCTTCCCATTGGAAGCTTTTACTCATCTGCTGTCCAGAGCTACTGCCGGTCTTCCAGCTCTAGGATGTTGTGACGTTTGAGTCGTCTCACATATTGTTCCATAGTGAGTTGGCGAGCAAGTTCGTTGGGGTGATGGATTAATCGCTCTTTGTACTTGGCTGCCAAACACCGGATTTCCTCTTTGATTGATTTCATCTCAAGGTGCTCGTGAACTTCGTTGTTGGTTATGTACCATGGTACATTGGCAATTGTTCTAAGGATCTTGTTTTGTTGTCGCTGGAGAATATTTATGTTGGAATCGCTTGCGCTGCCCCACAATGGCAGACCATATGTCCATACGGGCTTTAGAATGGCCTTATAAATAAGCAGCTTGTTGTCCAAAGAAAGTCTTGCGTTTCTTCCTAGCATCCAGTACAGGCTGTTGTATTTTAGCTGGAGCTCCTGCTTTTTGCATTTGATATGGTGCCTCCACGTTAGTCGACGATCAATGTGTAAGCCGAGGTATCTTACATGGTCACTGTGGGGCAGAGTGCATTGATCCAACTTTACAGATGGACAGTCTCCTTTCCTAAGGGTGAAGGTAACGTGTACTGACTTCACAGCACTTGGTTTTATTTTCCACTTTTGGAGCCATTCATTTATTTTGTCAAGGCCCTTCTGCAAGTTCTCCGATGCCAGTCTTGGATCTTTGTTGCTTGCTAGTATAGCGGTGTCATCTGCAAATGTGGCTGTGGTTATTTCTGGCAGCAGTGGCAGATCAGAAGTGTACAACGTATAGAGCATGGGGCCGAGTACAGAACCTTGAGGTACCCCGGCACCAATGTTTTGGAATTCAGAAGCAGCATCACCCTCTCTCACATAGAATATTCGATCCTTTAGTTAAGATTTAAATATTGGGAAGTAGGAGTGGGAAATATTCTGCTTGATCTTACATAGTAGGCCTTTATGACAGACCTTGTCGAAGGCTTGTTCGATGTCTAGAAACGCCGATGAGCAGTATTCTTTTTGTTCTAGGGCCTTTCTTATGGTGTCACATACTCTGTGAGCTTGCTCAACTGTGCCATGTTGTTCTCTGAAGCCGAATTGATGATTTGGTATTACTTTGCGCTCTAGGAGATCTGGCATAATTCTACGAAGTATTGTCTTTTCCAGTACCTTAGATAGAGTAGGCAACAAGCTGATTGGTCGATAAGATGTTTTTTCGGTCATTGGTTTGCCAGCCTTATAAATCATAATGATTTCCGAGACTTTCAATGCACTCGGGAAATAGCCTATGCGTAACATGGCATTGAAGATGATGGTGATGAAGACGATAGCCTTTCTCGGTAGTTCCAACAAGACTTCTTTAGTTATCAGATCATAGTCCGGTGACTTTTTATTGTCTAGTTGTTTTATTGTTTTTGTGACTTCTGCAGGCGATACAGGTCTAGGGGGAGGATCCATTTGAAGGTCTTGATTAAGAATGAGATCAACACATTCTTCTGATGAGTTGTCTACTGTTACATTAGGCTTAAAGACATTTGCTAGGTAATTCGCAAACAAGTCCGCTTTGTCCTGGCTCGATCTGGCCCAGTTGTTTCCTTGTTTTATTGGGGGTTTTGGTTCGACAGGTCTATCGCAGTGGCGAGTGACTTTCCACAGTGAGTAGTTACTGGCTTTAGTAGCGGTCAGAGACTCCAACTTTGCTTGCATTGTTAGGTCCCTAACATTCCTTAAAGCTTCCTTCAATTCTACAATGGCTTTATCAGTTCTCAGTATCCGTAGTATAAGATCTGCTTAGTTTAAGACTAGATTACGTAATTATATAGTTAAGGTGTAAGGAGAAGGAGATTATTATTATAATTTATTTGGTTTCCACGGTTTAATATCTGCATTACAGATGCACCGTATCACCGTAGTATCGGTAAAAAAAAACCAAATAATGTAAGCATAAAACCTGTATATTTTAAGTCAATTAAAATATTTATACTCTTTAGTTTTTAATTAAGTTAATCTACATCTTAATATTAATTTGCATGACTCAAACCACATTTTAACAAAATTTATCTAACGTGAAATTAAATTTCTTCCAATTTAAAATGAAAATTCTTAATCAAAAGAGACTCTAGCGTATATACAAAAGACTTACTGTTTGTATTCATGCAATCTGGATGAGAGCCGTTATAAATTGCAAAAAGGCGAACCCCCGCTTTTGAGAAAGCGATTTCTCGAAATGCTTTACAATACAATACGTTCCCGGAGCATTGTGTTGAGATCGGGGCGTTTCCATGCTTACACAGGATTTATATAGTGTTTCCTACTAGTCACTCATGTTATAAGTACTTCATCCGGTATTGCGTTACATCGTTGCTGTTAAATAATATAAATCAGTTGTATAAAATAAATAGCTTAATATGTAGATAGTAAATGAATTCTTCACACAATGTCAACTAGCCCTAGGCTATTGGACTAGAGAAAACATATTTAAAACTTTCTTTGTTTTTATACATACAAAGTTATTATACATCAAGGAGTGTAGGATTGGCGCGAACTTCGGGAGGAATAGCTGGAAAGGTCCAGCAGTAGACCGCTCATGGCTGAGAGAGATACATAGATACCGGCCAGACAAATACTCATGTTCATGCACACGAAGAAGAAGAAGAACGGAAATTGAACTCAAGACGTCTGCGTAGCAGCCATAAACTGTAACTACTATATAAGATGTCGTCAAAGTAGTAGAACTGTTGTAGCTCCTAGACATATTTTCTGCATTTATCTTTTAAAAGTCATAAAACAAAGAATTTTCTGTTTACATTTTCATTGTAAATAAATAACTTTTAAAAAAGCAATTTTAAAGTTGATAGTAACTGTACCGAAGTGCTAATAGAGATGAGATAAGAACATAACTTTGTTTGACGAAATGTAATTCCAATTGATGTAGGCGTAAAATGAATGCCTCGGAGGAATAACGTTTGTACGCCATAAGTTTAAAGATGAAAATTAATGTTAAAATGGTCAGTTAATACAGTATTTGTTTAAAGTTAAGAAATTAACGTTTAAGGTTGACAAACATTTTTATGTTTGACTGTTTTGTATTAAGAAAGAAACAAGGTAATGTGAACCCTATAGTAACTTTTAAAAATATTTTTTTAACTTGCAATTGTTATCCCTAAATACATGTATGTATTATGTACAGTTTACCGTGTGGTGACAGAGTAAGAATACAGTGTATCGCCACCCCATCTTATCCCATGGGTGTCGTAAAAACCGACTAAAGGACTATCCGTGACTATTATCTTTACGCAATAAAAAGAAGGAAAACTTGAAATTAAACCCTATACCAATCCGTTTGGCCAGCGTGGTATTAGTAGGCCAAGTATCCGTCCATCATTGGAGGAGGCCCGTCCCTGCAGTGGGTCATTAATGAGCTGTTATGATGATGGTGATTATTATCAGATATTGATAAAAAAACATTACAGAAGTCCATAATTTTTGTAACATTACAATATTGGCACAACTTTACCAACAACATCTTTCTAACATGGGTTTTCTTTTCTCGGTTAGTAAAGATAATTGATATTACTATATTACGCTACCGTCCCGTCAGACTGGTTGGTCTAGAACTTTCAAGTTTTCTATTGCTTGCAAAGAATTCACCTTTGCCAACTTAGACATTGCTAAAGGCTAAAATAAACAATTTTAAATTGATCAGTTTTCCACTAAAAATAGCTTGCTGTTTCGGGGACTGCAGACATAATATTAAAAAACATCCAGACAGTAAAAATTTGAAGATCTTAAAAATAATTTTCTATCGTAGGATATGAATCCGCAGCCTCGTAATGAAATAAACGTAGCCCACGGTAGCCTCAGAGGCGACCGCTTTGCAATGAAAAACATGATATTTAGTTGATTTCATTTCCACCTTACAAACATTGAACCAACTTACATTGATAACAAATCTCATGCAATGAAGATAACTGGCCATTAAACGCTGTTAAACATTCAAGATTATCGTCCACTATTGTTATAGTTCGCAGTTAGTCTCCCTATCTATCTCAACATCTGCTAAATTATCAGATAGCGCCGCTAGATGGCAGACCTCACGAATAATCACTTAATATAGTATTCTCGCGGAAATTATACGTCATTATATGACCGCATGTCCAAGCCTATCATTAGGGCGTTGGCAGACTGAATAATATTATTTCATCAATGTTCGTGTATTGTTTGAAAATAATTATAATCGGTTATGGGATACGCCTGGGACGTGTGTTCATTACATTTTATTAAAAATTATGTTGGGAAACGTGCTGTGTTCTTTTTTGTGAAGTTTTTTATTTATTTAAACGTGTATCGATCAATTTGTCCTGTCGATACAGTTTTGTTTAAAAGGTAAAGAAACGCTGAACATAGTGTTAAATTGAAGTTTAAATATTATTTAAATTGTAATTATTAAAATCAAAATATATAAGTAAGAGTTTCTGGATTGAAAAAAATGCATATGCATAAATTACTAAATAGCTACTAGGTACGTAAACCTAAGGTAAAATTCCTTTAGAGAAAAGTGAGTAAAGTGGCATTAAGGCAAATGCCACATTTTATTAACCATATTTTACGTAAAGTTGTCATTTCTGAGAAATATCTTAACAATAAAAATGTACAATTAAACTAGAACCTACATACTTAAATAATTCCCTAAGAGCGGCGACTCATAAAACATTTGTAAAACAAAAGTTAAAACATTTGGTCACATGGCTTTTAGTGGGTCTCTTAGTATTCTAACGTTTTATGTCAAAGTGTCGTATTAGCTCAAGTAGAAAATGTAATAATAAGGTATTTGACGTAAATATGACATTAGTGTTGAGATTCTGTAAAAGAAAATACCATTTTTTTGCGAAGCTTTCAATTATGGAACATTTTAGATTTTCAGTAAAAGGCACATTTTGTTATTACTGTCACAGTCATTAAGTTGAAGACACAGCTTGCTTGTAAATCCTAAAATGTACGAAAAGATGTAAGTACTTGAGAATAGAATAAAAGGAAATAATAGTTAATTGAGTTACATAAAGAAACACCAAAAAGGCTACATGTTATAAGCATAATATATAAACGTAAAGGCTTCATACAATTTAATCATAAAAATAAAACAGTCCATAGTGACATATAAACCGTAAATTTAATAATTGTTTGAGGCATATACGACTTCAGTTTTGTGGTTCTCCAGCGAGCTATTTAATCTACCCATACGCCTAAATTGTTACACTTAATTTAATACTGAACCGTAATTCTGTATTATTGTACACGTCATTGTATTCATCGAAATAAATGAGGGCTTTTCAATTACTTACTAGGTTATGTTATAACTTTATGTTGATGGCCTAAAGTAGGTTTAACACGATATGAAACTTTTTTTGTATCAGAATAAGGATTCTAATACAAAAAAAAGGTTTCACTATCCAAGGGGATAGAGTGAAAGAAAAATTACGTGTGTGTGTATATTCTCCGTGTGGTGACGGAGTAAGAATACAATAAGTCATCACCCCATCTCTTATCCCATGGGTGTCGTAAAAACCGACTACCCGTGATAGTTATCTTTACGAAATAAAAAGAAGGAAAACTTGAAATTAAACCCTATACCAATCCGTCTGCCCAGCGTGGTATTACTCGTAGTAGGCCAAGTATCCCTCCGTCATGGGAGGAGGCCCGTTCCTGCAGTGAGACATTAATGGGCTGTTATGATGAACGTGTGTATGTATTCGCGAAAAATAAGTATAATGTGTTACATACACATATTATTAAAAATGATTTTTGGTTTACGTATTCATAAGCCGATTAACACTAACCGCACCTAACCCTATTTCTCACCTACTTCTTATGTTATCACATCAAGTTTATCAAATTCAACATGAATATGAATCTAACTTGTGTTTGAACATCTCTAACTTAATTAAAACAGTCAGTTTACCTTATCCAAGTATTGCAGCTTCAAAATGTTTCAAGTTTGGGCAAGTTATCTCTAAAGTTCTGCAATCTACCTCATAGGTCGGACCAATCTCTCTGCAAATGGTTGTCTAAGTAGACTAAAGTAGTGACGACTTCCGAAGTGTTATGAAAATCCCTTCTGCATAATGAGAACTAACGGCTTATACTACTATTCACACGAGCCACAAACATGACCACTAGTCCGAGTCGGTCGGCGCCAGTCACGGTGAGAAACAAACGAAATGAAACCAATTTTGTTTATTTGTTTACTGATGCGAGGTTCCCTCATTTCAATACCGTACAACACCGAATAAAACATTACGAGCAAATGTTACATAAAATTTTAAAAGCAATCTTTGCGGAAGTGAAAGATTAATGGTAGGAACGTTTAAACGGTCGGCGGTGACAGTGCCAAAAATCCACGTAGCACGTATGTTTGTAGTAGCAAAAACGTCTCTCAGGAGAATCCCCTTCATTAACGCTGTAGAAATTAGTGAGCGTTAGTTTGAGGCGCACTCACAAGAGGGTAGCCACATGCAAGTCATTATGCGGACGATCATTGAATTAATTACGCGAACGGTACGAGAACGGAAGTGTTGCAAAGCCGCGTCCTCCTCGCTCTACCATCCACCTCGCCACTCTTCACTTGCCTTACAATAGACCCGCTACATTACGTCATGAATACGATATTTTTACATTGAGCTCCTTTAAAAAAAATATATATTTCAACTTCATCAAAGCAGTTTTATCGTATAAAACAACATAATCTTAGCGCGAATAAAAGTTTTATGCTGGCAATTATCCAATACAATTTATTGGTGTAAAACTTGTGTTGCAAAATATGTTTTCAATTTCATTTTCAATACCGAGACCATAAACGTCTATTGAGATTGTAAAATAAACCGTACCCTCAATAATTTACAGCAGCAGTATTCTTAATAGGTGAAAAAGTTCTTTCTGTGCAAAAACGTTGGTAACCTTATGTGTTTGTTTTTATAACAAATGTTTTTATTACATTTATGTAACCAGGAAAATATATTACACGTAAATTCACATTTTGTTTGCGATACTTATCAAATGGAATGTGTCACTTTGCCGTCGCATCGCTCGCACAAAAAATGTACATAAATAAAGGGATAGCTTTAAAACTAAATTGCGGATTAATAGTCACGATTCGCAGTCCAGTTTGCATGTAACCCCAGATAAGAGGTTATAACACGACTTTGCCGAAGGCGTTAGCGACAGTTACGTAACAGTTACTCGTTCGAACTACTTCAAATTCGTTAACTACGAGTATCTATCGACCTAAATAAAATATTCACATGTTTACAAATCAATTAAGTTATCTTTTTAAAGTTTCAATATTGATTGCTTCGTTACAAATCTGAGTTCTTCTTTTGCTATTTGTAGAAAATAGACTTATAGGATTCAAACGGCTTGGCGAATCGAATTAGGTCGGGTTCGCGATGGTATCTTTCTTACTGCAACGTCCGCTCATCCACCCTGCGATAACAGAATGTCTGCATAGTAAATAAAGCGTATTCCTTTTCTTATTGCTCTTCAGTTGATGACAACATATTTAAAGTCTATGAAATGTTTTTACGCGGACGTGCCTTATCTATCCGTAGCGGTCCTTCTTATTTAAATTAATTCAGGAACGCTTGTTAATGACATCTTTTTACGACGCCACAACGTTGCTTTAAAGGGGAGCCTTATAAATACTGCTAAAGTACTGTATAGTATTTTAGTTAGTGAATATGTTTACACATATTATTATTGTTCAATAATTCACGTAATAAAATATAAGAAACATCTCTAGATGATTGCTGTTACGATAATGTCGTGTTCGTGCGCGGCAGCTGTGAGAAATGATGTTTTATTGGAGTGCTTCCGTAGCTCTTCCCCGATATAAAACATTGTTCCATTCTTACAATAGTGGACAAGTGTTACATCACATAGGATTATGTGGCTTCACAACTCTATATTGTGTTGGAATTCTTTGCGATTGTGATGGTATTTGGAAAGGCTTTGTGCTACGAAGAGATACTACTTTGGTAATGCTTTCAATATTCGTCCGCCTTTCAGTTCTGTTTACTCTCTATATTGGATTGCAGTTTTCAATTGCGATGGAAAGTTATTTTGTTTCAGATTAGTGCAGTTGAAATCGAAAAAAAGGATTAAGCAAATATTAGGTTACAATTTTTATTACTTTTCATTTTGTGCAAAGTATACCTGTTTTATAAGCATCAGTTATAGTGGTTGTATACTTTAACAGAGAGCATTTATTATGACATAAAATAAATGTACGACTCTAAATAGCACTGTGAGTCTAATTTACGCTTTTTACTCTAAAAACTTCAAAAAAATTAACTAATACATTGTAATTTCCAAAAGTCAGCACGTAATGTAAGAAAGCTAAGTTAGTTACGACACCTAAAAGCAAATGTAGGTAAATGACAAAACGGCCATAAAACTTGTACCATCCACCGGACGGAAAGTTTTCATAACTGGGGGGACTTCGTGTCTCCATGAATTAGTAGCGAGCTCATTAACCCACATGAGAGGTCGTTGCTACTTAGATCACTATAGCATTAACAATTAACTGAACAGAGTACCCCGTATGGAGACAATTCTCCCGGCTGCACGTGAAGGGTTAGGTACATGCATCAGCCACAAGGTAAAGTAGCATTGTTTTAGTTTTCAAGCTAATGTATTACATAGTAGGGGCACGTTATGGTTGGGTAATGCCTATTATTATTCCACATTGTCGTAGACTTCGAAATTAAATTAGACATTAATGTACCCACTGAGTAAGTTAGTACTAAGGCTCTAGATTTTATGCAATGAATACTGTATGAAGGTTTACTAGATGGTCGAATAGTACATATTGTATTATTTTATCTGTTGAGCATACTTTTTCTTTAAATAAAATTGTAGTCGGAATGTTGAGGTTTTATATTTTCTCATTTTTATTGTTCATACCATAACATACTCAATGTTATGGTTTATGTGGTAGTAATGATAACAAGTTATTAGTATAGTTTACAAGATATTCAAAATTAAGGATTTTATTATACAAGGCGTTATGAAAATCTATGTAGTATATACATTTTAATAAATGAAACTTTTCAATAATTAAAACATTGATCCGTCTATTACAAGGCAACCATGCAGGTAAACACTGCTTATGATAGAAAGAAAGAAAGAAAAATTCGTTTATTCACGTAAGTTATAAAAATACTGCGTGTGAAGGTCGTTTTATAGTGATCACATAATATGCTCGTCTAACTTAACGGCTAAGTTTACTGAGGGTTCGGAACACGACCATGTCAGAGAAGACACCCACAAGAAACTCTGCTGGGTTCCTATCGCTCTTTTGGTGATCACTTCACAAATATTTTTTTATTTAGTAAACAGGACAATTCAGATCCAAGCATTTTTATCGTTTAAGTAATCCTTTACACTATAATATGATTTCGATATTAACTTATGTTTAATAAAAGATTTAAATTTATTACATAACTGAAAATTCTTTAACTTCCCTAGGGAGCTTATTATAAAAACGAATACCATTACCAGCGAAAGAATTACTTATTTTATGAAGCCTAGTGTGGAGAACAGCAAGTTTATTTTTATTTCTAGTGTTAACATTATGTATATCACTCATTTTTTTATATTTGTTAATATTTTTGTGTACGTACATTAAATTATCAAATATATACTGGCAATGCACGGTCATAATCTTAGTTATTTTAAATTTATCTCTAAGAGACTCTCTTGGGCCCATATTATCTAAACAACGTATCGCTCTTTTTTGCAAAACAAATATTGTGTTAATATCAGCCGCACTACCCCACAACAGAATACCATACGACATTATGCTATGAAAATAACTAAAATATAGTAATCTATACTAATATTATAAAGAGGTAAAGTTTGTGTGTTTGTGACGTTGTAGGGGGTAATCTTTGGATCTAATGAACCGATTAAAAAAAATCTTTCTGTGTTGAATAGTCCATTTATCGGGGAGTGCCGTAGGTAATATTATTAAAGTATCACGCTATAACTAGTAGGTGTGGAGTAGTAATAAAATATGTTTTAAAAAGTGACGCGTTTTTTTTGCCGTCCAACAAAGTGGGCACGGGGCAGCTAGTATAACGTATAGCAATGCCTCTGTTTTGGTGGTAGCACGTGACAGGCAGCTCAAACGTCAGCCTTTAGCCAACAGTAATGTGCATATGTTAAAAGGGAGTACAAACTCTTTAGTACAACAAAACAACATAACGCATTCTTTTTTGTACTACGAACGTTGAAGTAAAGTTATTCCATTAATATCCTGTCATGTATCTTGATGACAATTATAAAAGGCTAATCGCTCGTTTCATGTCCATCATAAATTGTTGTCGATTTTCATAAATTTCTTGTATACAAGTAACTGGTAACATCATACCGTACCGATTGAGAACCGGTTGCTAATTGAGCCGTTATAAATACGGACTTTTGCATTTAGATGTTGCTCCTTTAATAAATTCGAGCGAGTCTCGACAAATAAAAAGTTAATGACGAGTATCTCAAAAGGGTATAATTTCAAAGGTATCGATTGCTATACTTAGCGTTAATTTTAATATTATATTTTAACACAGAATGTATTACGTGGAATGCAGCATAATGTGTCTTAACATTTTTACTGCGTTAAGATTTTGTAATTATAATGGTGTAAAAATAAAAAGTAGTTTGGAACTTTTTTTTTGCGTGTGAAGGCCTTTTTAATTGTTTCAAAAAACCTATGATTCGTTTTAAACCAGAACTAGACTAAGGAAACATAGACTGGTAAATGCCTAAAATTAAGTTTAAAATTAGGAACGACATTACAATCAAAAACGGAACTACGTAAACGATGAAACAATAGTGCGGAACAAATTCCTTTTGCCATTTCGTAGCGTGTCGTGGTTCAATCCTGGGCTAATTATCCTCGAGCTGGGGTTTCGCTATATCGTCTAGCGTAACATGAACTCCTTTAGTGCTATCTTTTCAATTACTCTATGTACTTGTTTAGAATAGAATATACACAGAGACAGGTCAGATAAATATGGTCGAGACGTTTAAACAAAATTAGAGTACATATTGCGTTATTGATATCACGGAGACTATAATTGTATGTATTAAAACTATGGAGATGTTTTATTTTAGAGATTCACCCCTTACTCATAAACGCCTCTTAAATTTTAGTTAATTGATTAGCTTAAATTCTTACGGTTTTGTTTAGCATAAGGTTGGTTTTCCTAATAAAAAGATCGCTAAACAGTGATTAAATTTAAGAGGCGTTTATGAGTAAGGGGGTCAGTCTATAATATAGTTAAGAAGTTGTATGGCCTTAAAACGTTTAGTTTTTAATAATTAGCTTATTGCGATAACTTCTTTAAATAGAAGGATAAATTGTTAAATATAGGAAATGATTGAAACCTAACTACACATTTATTTGATTAAAATAGCTTGGGTTGTTTTAAGGGTTTCGCGAAAATGAATGAATAACAACTTTAATAATACAGTAAACTATTAACTGAACCTAACATAATATTGACGATTTTGTCTTATGGGTATGAATGTTTAATAGACTATAAGTAAGTGTCAATAAAGTATAGGTGATTTTTATTGAATATTCAGTTGTTTTTGTACATAATACGAAACAGCCTAACCATTATAAAGAAGTTTTAATTTTCACAATGTCGTATTTTTATTGTGTCGTATTTTTAAGTGTATTTATTTTACTGAGGTTGTTCAGTTAAGAAGTAAAGTACTCGAAATAACAAGCTGGCAGTAAATTCGGTACGAAATCAATATCGTAAAACAATTTCAGAAGCATACAGCAAGAAAAATGGCAGACCACCTCGAACCGTCAATAAATAAAAACAGTTTTTAATAAAAGTGCTGCGTCCAACGACCGCGTACTAGCGCGTCGCGATTCAGGCACCATATTGCATCCGTACAGTATAAATTCGCTAATATGCCTGAACCGGTACGATAAAGCCTAAAATCGCAGAAGTTATTTTACTGCTGGAATAATTCTTCGGATTTTTGACAGCGCAATCGAAGTTTGCCGCTAGGCTCTGCCGGCGGGTTTAATTAAGAGCTGGTACAAACTCCAATTGCTACGTATCGAGCTCGCTCTGCAACGGAGGAATTGTCGGTTACTTTATGCTATTACACGCAAACTTCATTGATACTTTAATTGTTCCAACCGAATTTATAACCTCTATTCATTAGGTGTAGTGTTGACTGCAAGTTTTTAAATGATGCAGTTCTTTATTCTTATAAACATAATTTGTTAATTGTTAAATTTAATCTGTTTCTATTTTAATCTAAATGAAAAGAAACTATTACGTAATGTTGTTGTGTGTAAATTGAAACGGTTCTTTAAATGAAAAGTTGCTGAAATACAGCTCCTAAAAGACAAAGAAATAAGAAAAAATAAAATAGACCATGACAAATGCATTCAATAATAAGATTACTTTAAAGTAAATGATGTATTTTTATTTTCTTTTTTTTTTTACCAGTAAATCTTTATTACAAAATATTTATTGCAACTTATGTTTACTGCTTTTTTTTCCGTAGCGGTAGAGGCTGCCTTGCAGCTCGCCTGCATGAGTTTTCGCGTTCAAACCCACGTATGACGATTTGCATGTAGGATCCATAAATCATTCTTCTGAGACCTGTCCTGAAACTTAACAACTAGGTTGTACTTTGATCAAAATGTTAGTAAAGGCGTTTCAATAAGGGAAAGCATGTGAAAACCTTACACGGAATTAACATAATCATTATGATAACCATCATCTTCAGAGTTCAGAGTAAAAAACAATCACTTTGTTAGTCGGCGATGAGAGTCCCTGGCTTTAGTTCAGTAAATTCTTCGAGCAGGTAGTAAGTAAGATTTTGTACAGTTAGACTATTTTTTTTTATAACAACACATTATTATTAATAGCCTCTGACAAAGTTAAATCAAAATGTAAATGTTATTAAAGAAACTTAAACAGAGCTTCCGTCAAATCTCCTTAATTCGAAATCGTGCACAATCAGCTCGGAAATTAAGCATTTTTTCATCGGTCGTCCGAGGCGCGTGTCCGGGCTGATTCTAACGAGCTCATTGGAATTTCAAATGGAGCTGGACCGCCGCACCCTGTAATCAATAATATTACATGTACGTGCTTCCTGAACTTACCGACTCCAAGACCGCCCGGACATTAGAATGCCAATACCAATGATCGTATTTTATACCAATTTACAATTTGTCTCAAGCAATGGTTACATGATACTGCCGCTTTATAACGTTGTCGCCACGTTCACGACCAATTAATTGATGTAATTACATTTTTATTGATATAAACTTTCTATTAAAAGGTTAATGAAATATAATATCATTTTATACAGCAGTTCGATCTCTAAGTTATAACCTCTTTAAGTGTCTTGTTTTATTCATAGAACAACTAACACGATTGCGCATAAAAGCTGGCTTTAGTTATCTACAAAGTGTAAATGAAGTGACAATCTTAGCAGCCAATGGCGCCTTTTTATCCAACTCACTTACTTACTTGATCACATTTAAATGAAAATTTACCGATAAAATTCTAAAGTTGCTCTAGAAAAAATGAAATTTAATTAAGTTTTTGATATAAACTAGCTTATTTACGCATATAAATATTAATGAGTTTGAAAGGATAAGTTTGTAATGCGACCACATTCAGATATCTATAGTTGTTGTTCTTAAAGTCCAGTAGTCGTTTCATTAGACGTCCATTCCCAAACGCAATTACAAAATATTATTCATTCGTGGGAGCGTATCCGATGATACCATTCGTGTACTGGATGGGAAGAAAATTGCACTAACTAATGATCATATCGTTTCTTGAATACAAATTCAGGTCTTTCAGCACACGAACGGGCAGCGGCTGGCCTATTACAGCAATGTTAGAGTCGGTAAATTGAAACGGCGTTATGATTTATAGTGAGACTTCACGAGCCGGTATTACAGCCAGCTTCCACGCGGACGTGACGTGAACATAAACATTCCACGAAAAATCACCACTTTTTTACACCTAATCAAGTTTATTGATTGTTTGTCTCATAAATTTCGTACATTTTTATGTTTGTAATGTCTACAAATCGTTAAATATAAGGGTTTAATTTATATAATGTGCTTATAAAATAAATGGGTTACAGTGACGAAACCTGCCGTATGTATAAGTATTGAAATAAAGGTCTAAGGTTAGCTGAAAACATATAAATTGGCGTTAGTGAACTCATAGAAGGTCAGTCGTAGAACTGACAAGCATAATAAAATATGCTATCTCATGTCACTCCTTATCATCATCATATCAGCCTCGACCACGTAGTGGTTATTTAACATGACTGCTACGTAGAGGTCTCAGGTTCGATTCCCGCTCAATGCAAATATTTGTGTGCATGAACATGATGGTTTGCATTGGTCTGGGTGTTTTCTATGTATAAATGTATGTATTTGCAAGTATTTAAGTATTGTTTATCCGTGGTCTAGTACCCATAGTACAGGCTCTGCTTAGTTTGGGACTAGATGGCGTTGTGTGAAAGTGTGAGGAATATTTATTTATATTTATTATCTACTGGACAAACACCTCCATTACCATTCGACCACACTTACCAAGTCGTTGGTCTATCACGTGAGAGCTCTGCACACTCTGTATCTCAAATTCGCGGTTGCGATTTCAAAACCTTTCTGCCCACCTAAAATTAAGTTCATAAAATCTAGTACGTTAATGGGTTAATGTAAAAGTGTAAATTTCTTCACTCCCGAATTAAATATCCAGGCAAAAATAGTACGTTCGTATGGAAATGTGCTCGTTTAGCAAAAAGGTTCGTGTAATATGGAGAGCCTTCTAACTGGGGGCTCTTAGTTTAAAAGTCATATTTAGCTAATTACGCTGCGGGCTGCGGTCGTACGAATGGCGGTTTGGCGCACTGTGGACGAGTATCTTCCTCAAAACTTTATCTTTAAATATTTAACAAGCAATGCAAATTAAAAAGAAAGAAAAAGACTTTTGTGAATGAATATTTTTTTAAGATTGTGTTTAGTCGTTGAATTGTATAGCAAGATTTTATTAAAAGTCTAACCTAATCACTGAACTCCAAGTCCGAACCCAACATTTTTATACAATACACAATACGTCAACGTACTTGGGAGATTTTGCGTAATAATTCTGTGAAGAGATCATTAAATCAATAAATTATCTATTATGTGTTTATCAAACAAAAAAAGGATTTTCCAATTAGTCAAGAAATGATTTAGTTTCAAGGAAACATACAATAGAAAAAAACCTTTCAAGTGCAATACTGACTCGCGCATCGAGGGTTCCGTACAAACCTATTTATTATTCTGCCCAAAAAGTGATTACGTCACGACTGATAATTCTATGACGGACTTAACGATTTATTGTCAAAATTCTATGACATCACAACTCATCTGTTAAAAAAAACAAAATTCCGGCAAAATTATATGACGTCACGACTTATCTGTCAAAATTTTGTATGACGTCACGAATGCAAATACGACAAAAATTGTGACATAAACGGCTCGAATTATGCTTCTCTGACAGTTTTTTTATTCTTATACAATCTCTATTAGTTGGAATTAACAAAACCACGTAATAATGATAAGCAGATAGTGACAACGTGTTCTTAGCGGTTACTTACACTTATTTAACTTTTCTATTTTAAACTAACTACAAATGTTTTTAGCGAAGACAGTATTCATTCTACACAAGGTTCCTTCGTGCTTACACGGCATAAGGCATGTAATGGAACGTATTTATTACCATATTTACAACATTTTACAATTAAAAGGCTCTGTACTTATCTTGATACAAGATCTGCGACGTAACTAACTGTACATCCACACTATAGATACGAGGCGCTTGATAGTTGGGCTATATTGGATGGAAATGGTTAGGGTATGTATAAAAATTAGGAAACATTATGTAAGATTACATATATTCTGCCCGTGTGGATTGGTACAGGGTTTAATTTCAAGTTTTCCTTCTTTGTATGTAAAGGTAATATTCACAGATAGTCCCTTAGTCGGTTTCTACGACACCCATGGGATGAGATGGGGTGGTGACATATTGTATTCTTACTCCGTCACCACACGGATAACAATATAAATTGGTTTAATGTTTTATTTCTAAATTGTTTTCTCTTGCAATAATGTTGACCGCATACTTATCTCATCCATCGTATTTTACTTTTGAACATATCCTTATTCCCTTCAATAAACAGCTTAGACAGTAAAACTTGTATGAATAAAATTACGACATTGAAATCTTACATACCACTTCAAATAAATTAAGTGGAGAGAACATGATGTTTTCAACTAGACTGTCCGTCCAACACGTTTGATAACAGCTGTTGCGGTTAATGCAAATTAGTCAAGTTCCGTCACTGACCGACCCTCCTTACTAACACACCTTATTTACAAGATAAAAGCTGTGGAGTTATTGCGGGAAATGACCGTGTTATGTTACAATGTTACAAAAAAGGTTTTTTTTTTAATTTTCCCCTATTTTTTATTGTTCTTCAGTTTATTCATTTTCTCAATGTTATGTTACAAAATAACAGCTTAAAACTACTTACTCTAAGATTACATATTAAAAGATTTTCAAACTTTACCACCCGCTTCCAAGGCGCTAGTAGAGAAGAAGCGGCGCGTAACAAACTCTAAATCAGCATTTTTTAGACGTCTCTATAATTTTACAACAATTTTGTAACTGTAATAAAGTGCTGCAACCATTGTAAAAACGTCGTTCTGTCTTTAATATCTATGAATGTAGACGAAGCAATCCGGTTTGTAAGGATCGTAGTACTTGGCACTCAGTAATATCTGGCTACCACAGAATAAGGCACGAGTTTATGTTTGTATGTATGTATTTAATCTTCCTTCTATTATTTCCTGGTGACGGATTGTGGTACATAGTATCCGAACTTGGTTCGAGTATACGATAAAAGTTAGATAACCGCCTTTATTTAAATAAATATTATCTCCGTCATTGAAAGAACTATTGATACAGAAGGACAGTGTCAATTTGTTTCG
The DNA here is from genome assembly GCA_905475405.1 of Schrankia costaestrigalis. NCBI lineage: Eukaryota > Metazoa > Arthropoda > Insecta > Lepidoptera > Erebidae > Schrankia > Schrankia costaestrigalis. The sequence goes on from FR997827.1 coordinate 13,329,675, forward strand.
ACCGTTAATGTCGTGGTGTTAAGGGACCCGTTTTCAACGATACAGACCCTTAATTATTATCCAGTAATGCGTTTTTTATATTTTTATTTTACAGCGATTAAGTATAAAGCTCAATTCTTATGTATCGTGCTCCCTTTTGAAGGAACACGAGTCAAACATGTCTTGGCCCTATTGGAACAATAATTAGTAGAAGAAGCGAAACAGCGCCTATCTTTTGCTCCTTTTTCTCCTTTCGTTTATTCTTTCGTAACCACATACATAACTCTTATTCGTTTGAAGTAAAATATCTTTTCAATTATGGGTGCTTATCTATTAACTTTATCCTAACAGTTCGTTCAAATACTACTGTAGATAACGGGATATCTCGGGAACGTAGGAAGAGCACTTGATCTACTATTCACTCGTCTCCGCTTACCGAACGTATTGGTATAGGCTTTTTGTTCTTCTTTTGCCTCCTTTTAAAGTAGGACCGTGTATAAAAAGTGTACAAAAACATTTATTCGTACCAAACAGATAAAATCAGCGATCATGACTGTATAGATAACATTCCGAGTAAATGTAGGTAAGGATTTGTAAGAACGTCCAAAATTATTAGTTTCCTTATTGATAATAGCAGTTAAAAAGAAAAATACATAAAAGTGTCCTCTATCGGATTCCATGAATTATTTCACGGAAACACGTGTGTAATACTTTGTCATTGGATAATTTGGAAACTTGAAAATTAATTTGAAAAAACTTGGAAATTTGTTGTCAATAGGGACCAAGAACACTGAGCTAAAATTAGCTAAGATCCGTAAGGTGATCGACAAAGAGTTTACCTAAAATGAATAGCCTAAAGTCTTACATGTTCCGTAGTTTTTCTTGTCTAAAATAAACTTACAAACAAAAATGCGACAGCTATTTTTTTTAAACTTAGTTTCCGTTTTTTGATGTCGGTTAAAATATGAAAACAGTCACGTCAGTATTAAATGAAACACTTATTCATACATCCCCAGTCGATCCTCATTGAGGACAACATGAACACCTTAAAAACATTTTGTCTTTCGAACAAAACCACATGAACATAGTACCTAAAAGTCCTGCAATGCTACCGTAATATCTGCTAGATTTGTAAACACCTCTTACATAAGGTCTCCATTGACCCTCTACTCGATATTTTTTGGAGTTGTAACAACGCCGGGGAGCAAAGTTACATAACAAGCACCCTTGTGTGCAGTTTGCACAAAAAGTTTTCAACAAATTTATAACTAGTCTGGATATTATGCGGTATTAGCTTCCCATTTTTACTGTCTGTTATATTTTTTCGGTGTTCATTTGGCTATTAGTTTAGACTTCACTGATAGACGACCCTTGACTGCATCGGTGAGTAGTGGAAGACACATTTAAATACTCTCGATCATGACAGCCCATTAATGTCCTAGTGCAGGGACGGGCCTCCTCCCGTGACGGAGGGATACTTGGCCTACTAATACCACGCTGGCCAGACGGATTATTATAGGGTTTAATTTCAAGTTTTTCTTCTTTTCATTTCTTAAAGTTAATTTCACGGATAGTCCCTTAACCACTCATCTGACGAGGCGGCTATTATAGCCGCTGCGCAAAAAAATTCTTTAGTCGGTTTTTACGACACCCATGTGTTGAGATGGGGTGGTGACATATTGTATTCTTACTCCGTCACCACACGGAGACATTTTAATACTAATTAAAAAAATATTAAAAACGCATCAAAGTAATAATTACTTCATGTCCAGTGTATTTATCGAAAATAAATGTAGTTGTGGATTAGTTCTAATTTATTAACACAATTAGGCTAATTTCTGTCAAAGTATTAAGAAAAAAACATTACTGTCCATACATGTCTCAATGTTAATATTTTAAATACCTAATAGAAATATAATTTTTAAGTCAATAATATATACATTTTTAAATAACAAATTAAAAGCACCTTATAATATAAGTCAAAAAGCTTTTAAATACTAAGTTAAAAACAGTTTTGTCAAAACATATCAGAGAATTTAAATCAGCTGGCACTAGTTCCACAGCGGCCAATCACAACTACCGGTCGCCACCAGTTCACATTTAACCGAATATTTCTTTCCTTATATTTACTTATCAACGCAAGGTGACACAAATACCTACTATTTTCTTATCTGGACAAGAAGATAGCGGTAATGTATACGGCGAAGGTGCTTCAATTTTATTACGTTAAGCCTTCTGGAAAAGTTTTGTTATGCTCCTTTTGTAAGCCTAGTTTAACGTTGTGTAAAAACTGCACACGTATTCGTCGACTAACTTTTGAAGTTAACTAAAACAAACCAATACGTTGAAGTGGGTAACGTATTTGCTACTCTTGTTAGTAAGGAGATCGTAGAACAAATATTGGCAGAACAAAAGGAAACCCTTGTTTCAAACAAGATTTATTAAATTGTTTAGAAGATAAACATGATTCTCGTCATATTTAAAGGATTAATTTTATTTGAATATGGGACTGATAGTCGTTATACGACCGACGAAATAGCTTTCGGGACGGATTACTATTTATAAATAGCGTAATTCTCTAGAGATTTTTCGGGTATACCCGTACGAAGTATTTTGCCTTCCGGGATGAAATATTACAGTTTATTTCACCCCTGGGACGCATACCTTTCAATTGAGAATGTAATATCTAAATCGATTAAATAGTTGTCCAGATTATAAGTTAACAATATTTTCTTTGCGTATTTGAAACGGGAACTGGGTGTAGTCTTGTGTTTATGCAAATCCTAAGCAGTATTAACGAAGTGAATTTGCATATAGCGTCATTAGAAGACCGTGGAGTTGGCTTACATCGGATGTAGGTACAATCGTACTTATAGGTGGGTACTTAAAATGATTACGGTCTAGCTGAAGCCGTCAAATTGGCTCGGTATACACTTGGCTATGTCACAAATATTAATATGTGAATAACTAACGTATCGAACCGGGGGAGGTGACCCGGTTACTTAGCAGCGATACCTTATTGCGGTGCTCTTACAAGTGTCTAGGGAAACTGTGAGCTGTTATTACACGAAAATTTATGAGGTGAATTGCCTCAGCTATGTTCCAAGTTTGCCGTAAACAACAATGTACAACTTATCCAATGTTTGGAGAGCACCCGGCCTAATGTGACGGGGAAAATGGAAAGAAATCCTCGCTGAAAAATTTGTGTAAAGCTGTGTTATGAGACTTTATTAGTTACTTTGGACAATGTTATAAGTTGAACGCCCTTGCTAAAATTACCCAAATGACACTTTAAAAGTTTCCTTAGAATACGATTCTTTTGTATTTTGTATTGAAAACTTAAGTATTTTGTTGATGTAATAAGTTTTTGTGTGATACTTTATTACATACTACACACCTCAACAAAGTCTAGGGATATTTTCACGATATTTTGTATTAAGTTGTAAATCTCAAAAAAAATTGGTTTGTTTTTAATTCTTTTGATGAAAACTTACTTTGTTAACCTTTTTCAACCATTCTAAATTTGAATTTGAAAAATAAAATTAAAAATAAAAGATTTACGCGGCTTGAACGTAGTCAAGTTCGAAAATTTCCTTTACCAACAGTAAGTTTTGACTGCTTTTTTGTGTAAAATGTAAGTTTTATAACAATTTAAACGTTTGTTTCGAATGATTAATATTGTGTGCATCAAGCAGCGGCGCCATTTCATCATAGAGGAACTGTTAAGGGCAGTAGGCATGCTCCTAGCTGCGGGTACTAAGCGTGGTATTGCTGAAGAGATTGGAACAATACAAAATATGAAATCAAGGTTATGGTCACGTTATCGTGCTACTGGTGAAGTGGCTGAAAGATACCACAGCAAAAATTTTATCACCACTCAAAGGCATGATCGATTTTTGCAAGTTCCCGCGAAAAGACAGCCAAATGTTACTACCATGCAGCTGGCTTAGAGGCTCCCAGCTCTTGGTGAAGCCTCTTGCGGGTGACCAAACTGTCAGAAGAAGTCGGCATGAAGCCCGCCTTTATGCTCGCATACCGCGTTGAACTCCAGCAATACGTTGAGCAAATCGCGCACGATGACTAGAGTGAGGTCGTGAACATTTCGTCGCACGAATACTTAAGTGTCCAACCTCCATTTGCAACATTTTACACCAGAGACGTTTTATTGATTAGTTTAAGCAAATAATATGATTTTATAAAAGTTTTATATCAAAAAAATAGTTAACGTGTTTATGAAATGATATATTACAAATAATCATTAAAAAGTCAAACAGTTATGTTTATTTTCACAATTTTTTATGGAGGTTGAGCAAATAAACACAAAACAAATTATGCAATTGGAGATAGACCACTACTGGAGTGGAGGTTGAGCATTTTGCATTCGAATATATTTAGTACTTAAGTGCCCTATAACCAAATACAGTGTGTTTGGGTATCGTGGATAAAAGAAATAACTAGTTAACTGGCTATTTATTATTATAAAAAACACAGAATTAAAAAAAACACTGTTTGATATATGTTACGGTAAATGTGATTATTTGAAAATTATTAATAATTACCGGTTATTATTAATAATAACCACATGTTTTCAATCGAAATTTATTACTTTTAGTAATAATTATTAATAATTCACGACACACATTGGTAAAAGTGATAAAATAAATAAAAACCCAACGTTTTTTGACCAGCAGATATTTTTTTTCATTAATTAAGAATGTGGCGTTAGTTGTCACAGTTCTAACATAAGCTAACCAAATGATCTTTTGATCGAAAACTTCAAAATTGGTCAAGTGTTTTGCGCCCCATTGGTACCTTGTGTAGTAACCAACCACATTCTTAATTTATGAAAAAAAAATATCAGCTGGTCAAAAAACGTTGGGTTTTTATTTATTTTATCACTTTTACCAATATGTATCGTGAATTATTAATAATTACTACTAAAAGTAATAAATTTCGATCGATTAATCACATTTACCAAAACTTGTGGTTATTATTAATAATAACCGGTAATTATAAATAAATTTCAATTAATCACATTTACCGTAACATATATAAAATACAAAATACAATATTTTTTTGTTTTTGTACCGATACAAGATCGTTTACTTCGCCTGGTATTGTTTATGTTGTCTGATCCTGTCAAGACCTTTTTAATTAGAGATTCCATAAAGGCTTTGTCGTCAGCTTTCATATATTTGTAGGTACTTCTAATATATTTTATTTTCTTTTCGGTTAGTGTCTGATTTGAATTAGTCCTTATTCGTCGTATTCTTCTTTCGTCGGATTCTTGATTTATCGTACGTAATGCCCGATTTACACATCGACAAGTACAGTAGCGAGTTAAGTAGTAAGTTGCTGATTAAGTTGATTTAAATAGATCTCCATCCTATTTTTTGGCAAGTTAAGTTGGCGAGACGCGAGAGAGGGGGCTAATTCGTACTTAACTTGCCAAAATATAGGATGGAGATCTATTTAAATCAACTTAATTTTAAAATACTACTTAACTCGCCACTGTACTTGTCGATGTGTAAATCGGGCATAATGTCAACATAAAATGGAACTATGGTATTACCGTGACTCCACTTCTTCATTTCAATATGTACAATAAAAACGACATAAATTGAAAATAAAACGGTGATAAGATCATACCTATAGGTACGTATAAAAATAATTAATATACTGAGACTATTTAAACAATTTAGAGTGGATTTTTAAGTAGTTATTACACTTACAATGTTAAATGTAGCTAATTAAGGAAGAACTGTTTTAGTGTAAATAGCTGTTGGTGAACCTAATAATAAATAAAAGCAACGGACATAATAAAAATAGATGTACAATGTGAGCAATGGATCTGTGGCGAGTAAAAAATAGTATTAATCTTCTTATCTAGCATCTAACATCATTGCGAACACAAAGCGTAGGCATACGTAAACACAAAACTACCCATTTAATGCTAAGAAATTTACCCATTTAACAATTAGCAAACATGCAAGTAGCAGGTATATTTTGACAGTCACCGCACAAAAGCAATATTTTTTATTATTATATTAGTTATATTTTACAACCTTACAAAATGTTCGAAACAATCTGTTCCTTTATAGATACGTCACAATTTCATTTAAAGATTTAATTAAGTCTGAAATTATAAGAATTAAATTTAAACATCCTGTACTATAAGTTAACAATACGCAGTGGTAATCTACAAAAAAATGTTAACAAAAATACAAGTTACCGATTCTTTTCTATAGTTGTGACTATATTTTCCGATTTATATTTCGTCACGAACATTTCGGGTACTGTTTTCTATTAAAACTAATACTTTTTTTCTATATTTCGCGTTAGTTTTTACTCAAATGCGTGCGAGCACCGGCTTCGTCACAAAATAAATTAATAATGGCGGCGTATTGCGTCATCAAAATGCGATGTCGTGATTGGTTACCTGTGAGGAGATTGAATACTTAAGCACGCAATCGATGCTCGGATGCACGTTTGGTGTTTCTCTACGGACTTTGAGCAATTAAGCATTAAGTTTTATTTCTCTTGTGTTAGTTTTCAAAAACTTAAATTCCTTATAAATAATGTATTTTAAGTCAAAACAGCAAGTATTATATACCAATCGAACCGCAATTTGATCCTTAATAAAATTGCATTAAAAAGTGAAATTCGTCAAAATGGTCGGTTGAGCAAATAAGCATTCAGGCGACGATTTGCTCTGCAAAGATGACCTGTTATCTGTAGTGGTGTTTACACATGAGTCCCGGTTCGGTTTCCACTCGGATTCACGTAGAGGACGTGCTTGGCGAGTTCCTGGTTGTGATAGCCGTCTACAACATCCTCAGAAAAACTATTCATACCACGCACGATAGAACAATAATGATTTGGACGGGAATTTGTGTCGGTCTAAGAACAGAGCGCGTTTTGATCAGAAACACCATGACGGCTGAAAAATAACTTAACGAGGTACTAGAACTAATAATCTACCCCCGTAGACTACAATTGGGCCAAATGTTTAAGCTCATGGACGATAACACCCGTCCGCATAAAGCGAGAGTGATGACGAGCTGGTTGCAGGAGCACGACGTATCAATTTTATGCTGAACCACTCAATCGCCTAACCTCAAAACCATAAAATACGCGTAGGACATGTTTAAAAGAAGGGCTTTGATGAATTTTCCTGCATAAACTTGCGATGGAAGAGCAACTTTTTTTGTATCCTAGTCGGACCTGTAACATTATACCGCATCAAGACCTGGAAAACTTAATCCAAGCATGAAAAACCGTTGCAGGACCGTTATTTACGGTTTTTTTAATGTACCGACTACTGATTACTCACATAACAGTTAAAAACAGATTAATTTTCGCTTTTTTTCGGTTTTGCTTAAGAAACTAGTTCATTGTTAGTTTTACTAATTTTCCAATTTTTTTATTTATTTGAATAAAAAAATATTTACACAAAAATAATACTTTTATTTAATTCTGGATTGTAGCCTGATAAATTACCTTTATAAAAATATAAACATGTTGTATGTTATCTTCAATAATTTTGGAGATAATTGAGTAAATACCAAATATCCCTAGACTTTGTTGAGGTGTGTATATTACAAATAAACATGATTTCAATTTGATTAATAGATCAACAATAACATTAAGTATAATAGAAATGTGTGTGTATTTGTCAATAGTAATTACTTTGAATCCTTTATGTAAATATCTATGTAAAAGGCTTCTAATGTGGGGAAGCACGCAATATTATAATTAACTTTTACAACCTTTTAGAAGAGCTCTGTTATAAACTGAGTTCAAAAAAGGGTAGCGTATTTTGTTTACGCTTGTCAAAATACTTTTAAAATATTCTAAGCAGATTGTGTACTATGGGTGTTAAATAACCATTACGGAAACATACTTGGAGCCATAATTTTTTTTTTTTCTAATCTTCTGCTTCCTGGCGTAACGGGCAGTTATTCGGCTGGCGCAAATAAGATCTATAGTTCCAATCCCACACAAAGTAATTGCCTTTGTAATTACAATATGCTTGTCATATAAAATAAAACTATTTGTAAAAGCTCAATTTACAAAAAAAATACTTTTGTGCAGATTACGTCACGTACTCAGTCAATTAGAATTGTAGAAATGGGAAATGAATAAAATAGATTTTGAGCTGACACGGATCGATTGCGAGGCGGCAATGGCGTTCTCTTGCTCCAAGCCATTTCACGTGAGCCGTTCATTAAATGAATATGATCGATAGTGAAGCGGAACCGGAGGTTGGCCGTAGAGCGCCGCTAGATCATTACTGATATGCGAATGGCGCCTGCGGTTCGAAAACGCCCTTCTGCTCGTTATTAATTGCCCCACGAACAAAAGCAAATGACTCGGTAGAGGTGATCCTGCTAGGGTGGGTCGACGTTATCCATTCAGCCGGTGTAGACGTCCGCGAAGAGAAATGTTCATTCACGATAGGAGAATTTATGACTTTGATTTACGCGAGACTTTTCACCGTGGCACCCTCGATGCCGTACTTCGTCCATAAATAGAGAAAGGTCCCTGGTTGACGTTCGTATTATTGCATGTTACTTCTCGTCACTGTCAACTCTACGAAATGAAGGGGCCGAACTAAAATGAAACACCTATCGAACCAAGTCATCTATATTTGCATATCGGCTGAATATAACCTTTTCAGTTTATCGCTATGGTGAAGTGAGTGATATGAATACATTTTGGTCATCTGCAATCTAGCATTACACGTGCTTGTTAAGCGTGTGGTGATCTTAAACATTCATAGGCTTCATACATTCATTCGTAAATTCTTTACTGTTAGGTACATCTATGATGGTACTTTACCATTCTAACTTAATCTTTTATACTAGTAGATGAAAACTTTATTCTTAAACGTTAAGTTTTCCCGACTATAGTAACCATCTCTATAATTTAACTGTAATCTAAGTTGGTCTTAACTCTACAGAATGCTTGTTGCAAAATGACACTTAAATATAGTGGTACCCTTGTTGTCGTCACATTGTTCGGACGGTACTGCAGCGGCATGGCGGCAGTTAGGTAGTTTTATCTCACACAATTTCAATTTTTCATCTGCAACTGTCAGCTCGGCAGCGGCAGATAGGTAACGTTCGCGTTCGCGTCGCGTCCCCGCATAAAAGTTTGTTCCCCGCCAGTTTGTTCGCTCCACTTCCTTTTATAAACTTTTTATATGAGCCACCACCGGCGCGATATCAATAATTCTTACAATTTGTGCTCGTATTCAATCGATGGAGCTAACTCAAACCTTATTTACTTGTAAAATATTTATAAACATCTTAACTTTTCGTTCTAGTATCAGAATGTTATATAGATTACTAATCTTACACGATATACATTGACGTTGACGTATGATTTCATTCTATATTACATTCGAAAATAAGCTTCATGCTACCTCAATTTATTAATGACTCTTGCTTTTAACCTTTACGATAATATTAAGGTTAATTTTGCATGAATACTGAATTGAAATACATTCGGATATCAAAATTGTAACGAGTCACTCATAGCAGAAATAGTTCGTTTTAGACATAAATTAATTCAGGCTTAACGAAATAGAGACTTGTGAGATATTGTAGTGACTGTTGAGTAGTTGTGTAGCCAAGATAGATTTGCATTGAGTGTATTTGTATTACAAAGTCAATCAACATCCCTTTCGCATTCAAGAAGTTGGGCTATTGATAAGTACGAGTGAAGGCTGTCCGATCTTCGGTTGTTTGTTTAGTGTTATTTTACGGACAGTTAATTAAAGCTGTACGTTCTTAGTTTGAGTTTGTAGAACTTTTACACCGATAACAACATTAATGAAATTCGTCTGGATTTGGGTGAAGAGTGGCGGTGACACAGGCGGGTAAGACGCAAGGGCGGGCGGGGTTCACCAGTCGGGTGGTTGTGCCAGTCCGCGTAGCGCCGCACTGCCGACGTCACGTCGCCGCGACGCTCACTCCCGACAACAACTCGCGATCGCGAACCCCAATATTTCTAGACTGTATCGCGAACTATAAACGTTATACGATGGGGACTTCCACCCTCCCTGGAATAGAGAGGCCTACGAATGTGTTCAGTGTACCGTATGGATGTGTTTTTGTTTCATGTAATATGTGCTGAAGACGACAGTTCCGTTTATATGGGTGCACTGGTTCGTCGCCCTGCGCGGTCTGTCACCCACTTTTGATGATTAGTATGAACTAGTTTGTGACGTACGTCATAATACCTATATGGATATTGCAATACACTGATGCTATTTTACTTAAATTAATATTAAGACCACATTTCCTACCTTCAAATTACTTTGTACGAGATTAATGTTTCTTAAGTTTTATAATTAATCAAGAGTAATAAAGTTTAATAAAACAAAAATTTCAATAAAGTTCACGTTTATTAAGATTAATAAATTTGTCGAGGCAGATTTGACAAATTCGAAAACAAATTGCCGTAAAACTTATTTGAATTTTGTTTCGAATGGAATTGAATTCGTGGTTTTATACTGTGAACTTAATGTAAATTATAGTTAATTACTGTTTACTCTTTCAGTATTATTAAATACTTACGGCAAAATTTACGCAAATCTCAATTGTATCAAAAAAAGTTGAAATTTAATACGGAGAGTAGGTTATGTCTTTTAGCGATTTTGTTTTGTTTAAGTTTGAAAGTCATTTGAAAAAGTATTCCAAATAATTAAACTTCTTGTGATGTATAGAGTTACTTAATGAAAGGTTAAAGGTCTTTAGCAGAACATTTTCAAACACAATGGGAAAAGTTTAAATATATAAATTTCTCCTGCATTTACCGTAAACTTTTTACTAAGATTCGTAAGTAGGTAACTCTTGGTTCAAACAAAAGTACGTAAAGTATCAAAATAAATATAGTACTCAAGGTACTGAGAAGAAGGCGTTTTCGTCGTTTCAACGTTGATGTTCTTCTTATAAGGGGAAACTCGTAAAAGTTTAAGGGGGAACGCATATTATCTTGGTACTTGTAATCAATGATTTATTAACCTGACAGTTTAATATCGAAGAAGTTTTCTTCTTGTGAATTAGGTTGTCCTGAGTTATGGAAAATGATCTTGATCTAGTATCAAGAGTTTAGTTCATAATTATGCTTTTCAACTAAGATAAATATAAAAAAGTCTTCACACAGACAGGGCGATTAAACATACATCATAAAAATAAAATAAATTGTAGCATTAGTTTGTAATAGTACAACTAAAAAGATACTAATAAAAAAGTACAAGAAGTAAAGTTTAGCGATGCTTAAATTATTTTAAAATAAAATATTATATGAAATCCATCTACAATGTTTCTATATGCCATAAGATTTTAAACAAACTAGTTTACTACGAGTACAAGGATTTCTTTAGTAATTGTAAAGTTTCTTATTTTTTATTTGATGGTTTAAAAGGCTTAAATAATATCTGCAAACTTACCCATAAGATTTAAAAACACCCTTGTGGACGAGATGGTGTAGTGACACTATGAATACGTTTTCCGCTCCAAGTAATTTGGCTTAGTTTTCCTTAATTGCCCCGTTACCGTAAAACGTAGTCTTTTATGGGCTATTTTCTTGATCGTAATCAATACCTTGTACCTTGGCTTCTCTATTAGTATTAAATCTAAATAATTACGTTAGTTATTTTATAAAGGAAGATTTGACTTAAAATATTGAATCAAATTTTAACCAACAGTCTGGTCAGCGTAGTATTAAATAAATTAATAAATAAATAAATATTCCTCACACATTCACACAACGCCATCTAGTCCCAAACTAAGCAAAGCTTGTACTATGGGTACTAGACAAAGGATAAACATAATTACTTAAATCCTTTTTTTGGCTAAATGCATACATATTATACATAGAAAACACCCAGACCATTGCAAACAATCATGTTCATGCACACAAAAATTTGCATTGAGCGGGAATCGAACCCGAGACCTCTGCGTAGCAGTCATGTTATATAACCTCTACGCCACAGAGGTCGTCAAATATAATAGTAATAATTATAAGGACAAAACTCCCTTCAACATAGTGGGCCCGTTTCTTTAGCGTTTTCCTAAGCAATGACTACTTTTAACTGAATGTTTTCCATTCGTTAATAGCTTTTAAACGTAGGTATTTAAAATGTAACTAAATGTAACTAGGTGCTCCACTTCTGTGTAGCGTAAAACACATGGTTATTTTCTGTATGCATGTGGTAAAATTGTGGAGGTAAACCATTCTAGGCACAGTTACATAGGTTATAAGAACTTTATTATATTTAATTTTAGGCAATTATTTTGTTTATCTATACTTATTATTATAAAGAGGTAAAGTTTGTGTGTTTGTGACGTTGTAGGGGGTAATCTCTAGATCTGAAGAACCGATTTTTAAAAAAAATTCTGTGTTAAATAGTCTATATATCGGGGAGTGTCATAGGCTATATAGTATCACGCTATGACTAATAGGAGTGGAGCAGTAATGAAATATGTTTAAAAAAAGGACGCGTTTTTTTCGCCGCCCAACAAAGCGGGCACGGGTCAGCTAGTTTTAATTAAAATTGCCTTGGATGATGCCTATGATGCCTAATTAAGTAGAAATCGCGTCGAATTACGCGATTTCTACTTAATTAGGCATCGTAAGCATAAATAATTGTGACCTAATACGTTTCAATATTGTGTTTTTCCGAATGGTGTATTTACAAATTTATTTTATAAATACAGACTTGCCTTAATTATCTTAAGTGTAACTGCTTATATGCCTGTTTTATTTGCCTTTTTTAAGTGTGACGACGGAAATTATAGCCCGATGATTTTAGATTAAGTTCTAGCAAGAGAAAAGTTTAAAAGCATCCTTAAAAATGTTACTGACGATGTTTGGGTACTTTACTTATAAAACATCATCATTCCCCTGCCCTTATCCCAATTTTATTTGGGGTTGGCACAGAATGTCTTCTTCTTCCATACTTTCCTATCGGACGTCATCTCACAAGTGACACTATTCGCAGCCATATCGTCTTTCACACAATCCATCCATCGTTTCTTTGGTCGTCCTCTTCCCCTATATCCATCCACATACATATTCAATACATACATACTTTCCTTATAAACGTGACTTATAAAAGCCAACGAATTAATAGCTATATATAATCTAAAAACAGACATTTACGATGGTCTTGCGATAGAAGTAACAAAAGCTATTTTATTTATTGTTGTCATCTATTATCACATGAAATAACTACAAAACCACAAAATATACTACAAAAGCTATAAAAATAGGTTTTAAATTTTAAAAGGCTATTCATTACACGGTATTATTTACATACACTAACGTATAACAGACAACGTTGTAACATAAGCGCATTAGCACTGCTTTTAACGCACGAACGTAAAACGGTTGCCATTTTAGCTGATTAACTGAGGGCAAGCAATTTTGGTCGGTTCGATTTTTGGGTGTGCCTGAGCCTCTGAATTAAAATCTACGATCTTTAAATTAATTTGTTTTGGGTTTTAAGGTCTGTTTTCCTGTATACTGTCAGTTTAATGTACAATTTGTATCTTTTACTTGGCAGGGTAGTTTAGTTAGGGAATCATCTTGTACAAAATACTAGGGTCGGTGTAAATGTCACCGGTCACATTATTACGCACTATCTTTTCCTTTAAATCCTCTCTTAGGCTCTCCTCTCCTCTCCTCTCCTGTCTATCCGTTATTTTGACGGTCATTCTCTTTCTTTCCATGTGGTAATGCATAACTACATTATCGTATTCTTTCATAAAATGAAGAACTTACATATTATTTAGTCCTCGCAAGTTAAACATCATTATCATCGTATTACCCAAAACTATGTCCACTGCTATTCATAGGCCTCCTTAAAATAACTCTACCTCCCTCTGTTCAGTAACATTCTTATTAATCATGTTCTCATTAATCCGCAACCTTTTGGAAAGCCAAAAGGTTCATCTTAAAACTAAATGCATGCACAAACTCTATTTGCACTAAACTAAAATAATTCATCATCATAACAGCCCATTAATGTCCCACTGCAGGGACGGGCCTCCTCCCGTGACGGAGGGATACTTGGCCTACTAATACCACACTGGCCAGGCGGATTGGTAAAGGGTTTAATTTCAAGTTTTCCTTCTTTTTTGTTTCGTAAATATAATAGTCACGAAAGTCCCTTAGTCAGTTTTTACGACACCCATGGGGTGAGATGGGGTGGTGACATATTGTATTCTTACTCCGTCACCACACGGATAACTAAAATGAATAAATAATCATTACTGTATACAACAAAGTGTAAAACCAAGTAGCCTAATGTCAAAAGCGTAGAATTTTTTTAAGCTTTATTCTATTCAAAAGAATCATTCATTCATTTAGACGTTATCGCTTAATACTGTCAGAGAGAGAGACCTGCACTCAAGTGCATTTTACAGTTGATAGAAATAAAACGTCCAGTGACGTTCGTTCATAGTCAGTAAATGCTTTATGCTAGTGATTAGTCTTGGATAAACGCAGTTAAGATAAGAGAGAATGGTTCAACTAACAGTGGGTTTGTTAATTTATTATTGTATATTAAAACTTTGAGCTATGAGTTTGTATTTTCACATTGAATTAAAAAATTCAATAAAGAGATGATAAGGTTTGATTTTATTTTTAGAAACCTTTTTCTCCACCTATTAAAAACATGCAAATTTATTTAAAATTAGTTAAGTATTTTGACTTTATCTAAAAAAACTAAAGGATACCGTGGTTGTAAATACCAAGAAAGACAATGTTTTATGCAATCCAGCATGACACTGATACTTTGATACCGTCAATTTTATATAATTTGAACCTTTTTTTTTCAAAAGAACAACCATACAAAAATAATCCGTCGGCAGACCGAGTTTCGCAGTATACTGACTTTTAAAACCTCTTATGGTTCTCACATGAAACATACTCTTTCGTATACTCATATAGGCAGCGATTAAATAATAAAAGTACCTACGTAGTTTACTGTAATCTTATAACTTACGCTACTACTAAGGTACTGTAACGTTCCACTTAAGCCTTAACTACACGAAGAGCCTGTTGACCTACATGGCGGGTTACGAAATTGTACAATGAGTGTGAAATAAACAATTTAAATTAGATTCTTTTTTTAATATAGTAGAAATTATTATTTTCTGTGGGGCTTCAAGGGTATTAATAAAAGAATATTACACTAATGACGTCACCAATATACCAGTTTTCCACCATCTCTGAAATTTCCCTGTAGTGGATTAAAGGCCTGTTATAATGATAATCATCATATTAGCCAATTAATGGTTGTCCACTGCTCGACATAGCCCTCACTTAAAGGTTGCAACGAAAGCTATTAATATAATACTTTCACACCGTTGCCATATTTTTGTCAATTTTAAATTTAATACTTTGACTCTTTCCGCAAAATCTTAAAACCAATAAAAAAATAAGCGTTGGTAGAAATTATTATATCGTTAGTGAAAAAAAAAGTATTCGTCGGTTTAATGACTTTTTAGCTTTCGGTGAATTGAGAATTGACTATGCTACGAGAAAATTTGTAAGTTAATAAACACATGCTTTTAAATTAAATAAAAAAGCGTTACGTTAGAATACAGATTAAAAATATTAAATTTCAATCATCGTCGTTTGGGTGTTGTTTAGCTATGTGGTAGCATTGACACTGACAGTGTGTCAATCACTAGCTTGGGATTATTAATACTCGTAAATATTTATTAAATTTTTTGTACTTAAAAACATCCATACAAAAGCAAACATTTAAATTCTTGCACAGAACATTTGGATTGACTAGGCATAAGCCTATACACAGCAGTCATATACCTCCTATAATCAGCCAGATACGCTATACAATAAAGTTAAACTTTGCGCAAGCATTTTTAATTCTCTGTGTCTTTTTGTAGAGAATGTAAAAGGACCTGTCTCTTGTTAAGACACGAAATTAGCGTTAGAGTTAACGTACCACATGTGCTACGTTTATGTTATTCAGTTTTAGTTTAAAGCATGTAGTATACAAATAGAGCTTAACAATGCTTTTTATTACGCTACTGCTTTTCAAAATGGTTAAAAAAAAATACAAAAAGACAAATGTTTTTCATTACACACAATCGTAATCATTCAAAATGGTTAAAAATGAAATGCTAAATGGCAAATGCTGTACACACAATTGTAAAATTATTTATACCTGTTCGAATAAACAATAACACTAAATGTGTGAATACAACACATCACAAAACGCGTTAAGCTAAACAGATATTCACCTGTCTTAAAGGAGCTCAATCTATTATCGTGGCTGTAATTTTCAATACAATAAATCTTAGTACAACGTATTATGCGTTTGGCGTTGATAGCTGAATCTAATTGTTATTGCTAACCTTGTTTCGTGACGTCACCAACCTATTAACCAAAGGACCAAACGTTTTAGCGGAATGTGATTATTACACGCGTAGGTAACATTGAAGAGAAATAATTAAATTGAAGGTAGATAATGTGTAGTTACAGCGATGTGGTGAGGTGTAATGAATTTATTGGGCATGTTCGATTTGTTTGAATTTGTTAATTATTCTTGTAATAAAGTTTAAGACTATTCATATCATATTCCTACATGGAATTAATTTCTTTAAAACTCCAAGGAAAATTGAAGGTTTTCGTAGATAGCAGCTGTAAAGTAAACGGGCAAAAGCATTTATTTTAAATTCAAGATAGTAATAAAAAACTAATTTAAAAAAAACTAAAAATAGGAAGCGGTCCATGCCTAGGACAATATATTTTAACAATAAGTGTATTGCATACTTTTAAAACTCGTATAAAATCATGCACATGAAATACATAAATGCCGCCCGTTACCAATCCGTCTCGATGGGTCCAAATTCCCTCAATCTCTTCTCGACATTAACGGATACTTGAACAATTTAAAATAATGTGCAATAAAATATTGCCTTACTACGTCGTTTCATTTATTAGCACTTAAATAAATATAAATACGAGTACAGCTTAATTCAGTAAGTATTAATTATTAAACTAACCATTAGATTAACTAAATAATCCATGTAGCGGTTAAGCGCTTGATAAAGAGGGCAACAGTAACTCGCTAGCGATTACCTTGATAATAGAATATATTTACATGCTACACAGTGCACTTTATAGTTACATGCAACTTGGAGTAATAATTTACTCAAATATGCATTTTCATACGTTTTTAAGCAACAAGTGCTTATGAAAATGTATTATACGTTATAATATTATATTTTCAAGGTATTAAGCTTCTGATTCATCCTTTCATAAACAAAAGAATTTTATGAAACGAATTCTTTAACGAGTGTGAATTGGACATAACGACACAGAAGTTCGTACGGGGTCTACTACACTACTATGTAAATGGTTTGATACAAATTTCTTTTTAGTTTTCTTCCTCTTCCAATAAATATTTTGCTTCCCGGATGACTTTTAGATAGATATTTAAGAAAATAAACTGGTGGAAGCCTAATATTGTTTCATATGATGACTATAAGACAAAAAAATATAACCCCATGCCATATAATTCTCAACTTTCGATGAAAGAAGTTATACAAGAAAAGTTGATCTTGTCATACCGTTTGCCAAACGTTGCGTGCCGTAGACTGCACGCAAAGTAAATGTTGGTACAATCGAGCTCTGTTATGTAACATGTTGTGTTATTAACGTAACTGTATGAGACGTAAGCTGTTATCTGTGTACAGTCACCTACAGCAGTACCTGAGCGCTGTAATAAGCGACGTGGTCACTGTGTAAGTGAACATTTCATTGTTGATTCTGCACACGATCAGTTTATGTTCTCTTTACTATGGTATTTGAGTTTGGTTTTCCTTGGGCACAAACGTATTTTAAATACTACGCAACACGTTTGTGGAAACTCTGCAAATATTTGTGTGCATGAATCTAAAGTTTACATAGGTATTTTGGGCAGGAGTCTAATCCCACATAAGTAGATTTAATTAGTAATATAAAAAAGCGAACCATTTCATCCTCTAAGTATATTTTTTTCTTTTCTAAACTATTTAAAAATGTTTACAATCTCTTACTTCATCTTTCATCTATTAGAAAACTCGTTTAATTACTCATTACGTAATAAATCTACCTACAAAAGTGCTAGCGTACCGTATAAGTAACACTCTATATAAGCATCAGCAAAGGTAAACAAGTGAATATAGTGATTTTCACTTGTTTACCATTGAGTGACTCGGTGCCTAAATTTTATGTTCCACCGATGACAACCCCAAGATACTTTTATGAATAGTGAAGCAGTTATTTTGTACCTCTCAAATATTTTGCTTAGTTGTCCTGGCTTCTTATTTATTACGTTCATGTTATTTCCTCCTGTTTTCCTTACAATATTTTATGAAATATCCTAGAAAAATTTCACGCAAATTCTTACACGAAAGCAGTTTTTCAGGTACAATTTTATTTCTTTGAATGTTGCTTTTATTTAGAGACAATACTTTCAAGGTTTATTTTTTGTAGGAATAAGCAGAGTTATTTTAAAGGTCATACATTTATAAAAAAATAATCAAATCTCATACAACTATTTAGTCATGGACAAAGACAAGTATACTAGTACAACTTTCGACGACCTCGGTGGCGCGCCGGTAAAAGCCAGCGGCTGCCGCGCATGAGGTTGTGGGTTCGATCCCCACGCAGGACAATAATTTGTGAGATCCACAAATTATTGTCCTGAGTCTGGGTGTTCTATGTGTCCGTTAATTGATGTTTGTAAAAGTCCCCGCGACACAGGGCATGATCCCTAGTGCGGGAGTAGTCTTTTTTAATAAAAAAAAAAAAAAAAAACTTTACTGTATTTTATAAACTTATACAAAATAACAAAATAAGAGCTCTACTACTAAGTCATTATGTAAAAGTGCGAGATTAACAGTATTTTCTTTTTCGTCTTTCATAAGTCTTTCTTATTTTATTAGGTACAAAATAATTGATTTAATTAGTAGAAACTAATATGTTTTATTATCTCATATAAACAGTTTCGTAAGCTATGGTACTTTTTTAAAAAACTTTTAGATTATCCAACCACTTTGAAAGCTTTTCAAAACACAAGTAAAATAAGTTAGAATTGTACGCAAAACTGTTGTTTTAAAGTCGTCAGGAAAGGGCCATGTATATTGCCAGTAAAATGTCTACCATATTCTATTCAAGAGTTCAAAACGCATCAAGATATACTAATCTAGTTTTATAAAGTTGTCGCATTTCTGAGTATTGGGTTCATCCTCGAATTAGAACAAAGATAAGACACAGTATCTAGTTAACGACGTTTAATCGACTAAGTTTACTAACCTTAGAGAAATTCCGAGTAAGTCGATTTCCTTAACCGTAACACATAATTACTGTAAGGTCAGATATGTATGTACCCGGCCCTAAATATTGCACATCGACCTCTGGAAGGAGACAAGCGGTCAATTTCGGCTTTGTAGAGCGTCATCTCTGTCGCACACTATCAAATCATAAGTTATTTTAACGGTACGAATGCCAGTCAACTGCAACTCCATACAAACGGAAAAAGTTAATTGCTCCTTCATTTGATCATTTATTATCAAATGGATGTGCAATATTAACGACCGGGTACTGTAACTAGCAGTGGCGAAGGGTGGATTTTTATAAAAGGGAAGCCGAGGATTCCGTGAACTACTTTTTATTAACGTTCTACTTTACATTACTATTATTCTGTAGTTCATAGGTATTCGTAAGAAAATGTTTCGATTCTAGTTGTTCTGAACTCATGTGAAAAGTTATACAAATACGAAAATGTTTCTCTGTTTGGATAATAATATATTTTTTTGAGCAATTAGATAAATTGTTTATGTTGCTATATCCTAAATAATTTTACACTTTTAGAATCTGAGAATACTGCCTGTAAGCCACTTACTTATATGTATCGAAATAAGATAATTATAGAATGTTTCGTAAATCCACAGCGCCGCCGGCGCCGCCCGTTTGTATTTTATGTATTCATGTGCAGGGCCTAACTGAACTATGTACCTACGTGTATCTTATATTTATAATTTAATTTTGAACAAGACGTTTTATGTTAGACAATAATCTAACACTATTAACGTGTTCCATAAAACAACAAACTATTAAATTTGCTTATAAATAATACAAACAATTACTTACAAAAATATTCCATAGGATCACAACACAACGCACTACGACAATAATAATGTCAATCAATGCACAACACTTAATACACAAACATAAATAATTAAACGTACTAATGTTTACTACAAGAAAACAAATTTTAATTTTAATATAACCTATTTGCAGAAAATAAATAATACTGTTTTTTCTTATAATAGTTCCATCGTTTACCGATGATTCTGCCAATGTCAAGATGGAGAGAATAAAAATATAAAAACAAAGAAAAATAATTAAAAGCTGAAAATTCAGAAGAAAGGCTGATTTCTATTCATCATTATCATATCAGCCAATCGACGTCCACTGCTGGACATAGGCCTCCTCCAAGTATTTATTTTCTCGATTTCTATTAGATTTAAATAATTAATAAAAACAAAATGGAATGTCAATGGCAAATTACTGTGAAATGAAACGTTTCAATTGGTCGGTCCACTGGTTACAATAGTGCTTTCTCGCTCTCGCAATGTTGTAGTTGTATCTTTTATCCTTGTCATAAGCCGGTGGCCATCGGCTTATATGGTACCTTAGATCGACGAAGACAAAGTGTCACGTGACCGTACGATTTCCGTACAGTCTGTTGTACTGGATTCCTAATTTCGCGACCGGCTTACCGCCGCCCCGCGCATGCGCGCCTCACTCTCTTCCTGAACCATAACAAACATATTAGTTAGTTGACAATTTTTAATTACTAGATGGCGTTATGAGTACGTAAATAAATATTATTATATAGAATTATTATATTACTTATTTGTTATTATTGCGATTTACGTAAGAGAATACTTTTTTGTTTTATATTATTTTGTATTGAGTAGATGTTGCGTCATTGATTTATAATTGATTAATAGACAATGGTAAGCGGTTTTTGCAAAGGTAAGCCGGTAGGAATCGAGTTATATGGACACTTCGCCACTAGTAACTAGTATGATAAGACATCTTTATTTCTACGAAATGTACAAGACTTATGGCAAAAATAGAGACCCATGTCTCTATAACTCAAACACCTTTTCTTGCTTTATCTATTCAGCGAGAGGCCTTCTTGGCCAGTTTCGCTTAATCCTGGTATCCCTCCGCCACTGCAGGAGGCTCGTCCCTGCAGTGGGACATTAATGGGCTGTTATGATAACATTAAATGTGGCGTATGCTCTTCTGTCACCTAAAAGCCAAAACAAAAAATACAGGAAGGATTTAAAAAATAAATTATTAAAGAATCGATGCAGGAACAGTATAATTTTTATAATCAACTAGCGGCTCGTCCCGGCTTCGCACGGGCATTTTTTTCCCGCTTTTTAGTTGAATTTTTTTCTAAATTTTCTTTGCTATAAACCTCACGGAGCCCGAGACCTTTCCAACGAATGCAAAACCGTGGAAATCGGTTCATGCGTTCTGGAGTTATAGCGCCAGGAAAGAAAACCCGACTTATTTTTATATAGTAGATTAATAATTTATTAATAGCCAGTAATGTCATGTTTATGCGACTACTGTTTACAATGTCCGATTATAAACAGATCATCGTTACATAAACAGTATGTCCGTTTGTACAGTTCAACGTACGGGTGGACAACGAGTTACTCAATTAGCATGTTATCAAAATCGTAGTCAATCTTCATTCTCGTTCTCTGTATGCCTGAGTTTTCGTCAGTTAGGGGAACAAAATTATTTGGTCAAATTCTATTGTTTTGAGAAAGTTTAGTATATACAACCCTTTAGGGGCAAACATAATTAAACACGTTTTCTTATTGTAACTTTGAAAATTACAAAAATTGTATGCAACATTAAAGGTGTAAGAAATGTAAAATTGTAATCATTTCTGTATTTTCAGAGTTACAGCTTAACCACTTTGTGGCACATTTGCACAAACAGACCTCTTTTAGTAGTCATTCGATAAAATACATCGTTGGTATTAGTTGCTAAACTAGCTAATTTTTGAGCGCAAGGGATATCTTTTATTAATTATACGACCTAATGTTGTGTTGTTTCTTTGACCAGACGAGCAAAGGTACAGTCCAATATTGAAACTAAGCTAGGAAATAATTAAACGTGATAAACACAAAAAAAGTTTACGTAAAAATAAAACTGGTGAGTTTAGCGCAAATGACAGGACAGTTAATAACGACCAGGATGTAATTTAGGCATTCAATAAAAACCCAGAGTGGCACAACACTCAATGGCAGTTTCCTAATTTTAACTGGGTCGCTAGCCACGAATCCTAACTTGCTGTCCCTCAACTTTTATGTAATGACTTTTGTTTGTTTTTAATTTAATTAATTTGAACGGATTATCCTAGTTATTGCTGGGATTCACAACGAAGTTTGTTATTGACTTTGTTGAAAGGTCGACGGACTTATTCTAATGCCCCTAACTTTTCTATTTGTATAACAAAAAGTGCCAATGAAATCAACGACTACATTCCGATACATTCTTGTTTCACATTCTTACAGCTAGTTTACTAATCAAGTTACTAAACTCATACGTGTCAAAATCAGAGAAATAAATACAGTTAATTTAAGTTAGGGGAGTTTATTTACTCACGTCGCTACTTCTTTGTCTACCTTCCTCGCAGCGGGCGAGGTGCGGCGCGCGGCCGTTTGTTGTAACACAAAAGATAAATACTAACGTCGAACAAGAAGGGTAATTGAGATAAACAGACGTGAACTCTACTATATAACTTTCCGCCTTCGAATGTAACGCATAATAAAATCAAATAAGTTTCCCTACTAACTTAGTTTACTCGGCTCTCTTTGAGATCAACGAGAAATTATCACAGGAGATCTAATGCCATTAATCTTTTATAAAGTAATTAAATGTTGTAAATAGATTGTTTAAGTAGTAAACTGAATAGCATCAGTGTATCAGGCATGTCTTAAAGATTACTTAATTCATTTACAGCGTCATTAATGATGTTTTCTATAGTGAAACATAAGCTCAAATGAGGCGATTAAGCGTTGAAGATGAACAGGCCGGGCTACGATTATACCGTGCCTGCATCCACCACCTATTACGCGAGTAATAACCGGCCACCGCAATACGAGCGCGGTTACGGACAGCTCACAGCCGGTCCTCTTTACAGTCCCTCCTCACACCCACTCTCTAATTACGCCGATATCTATGAGGGAAACAACGATACTACTCTCAGAGCTGAAGAGAGACACTGGTACATAGAAAATCATAAAAATTTACAACCAAGTTATGAAGTCAATGAGCCTATACCTCAAGATGCCAAAGTTAAAAAGGAAGAGGAGAAGAAAACTGAAGTACCGATCCGGCGCGCTGACGCTACGCAGCCGAGACAAAGACGGAAAGAGGACCGATGTTCATGCGAGTGTTGGCCTAGTACTGACAATAATGTCCTGCAAGAGAGTACTACAGGGAATGAAACTACTAGATCGTTATCAGGGGTCGACATGGTCGCCTCTTACGGCGTGTACGGCAATCCGAGAGACGATGACAGTTCAGGGTTTGCTAGACTTTCGGAGAAAAGTGCTATTTATGGACAAGGGAGCGAGGCTCCAGTGCAAGGTGTAATAGTGAACCAGCAAGGGAACAGTGCCGTGGTTAGGGCAAGTTCGCCAACTGAGCCTGCTTGTGGCAAGTGCTGTGCGTGGGGTGCCAGTCCACCTGCTGCTAACTCCGAGGACTATTGTTGGATACATTATTGCCGGCCTGCGTTGATAGTGCTACTGCTTTTATTTTTTCTAGTCTTGTTGGGCGTATCTACTGGTTTCTTATTGACAAATAACTGTAAGTACTTTATATTTTATTTATCTTTCTTTTAAGACTAGCGCTTATAAAAAATTAAGCAGAGCCTGCTTGATGGCGTAGTGTGTAATATGTGACCCGTATAATTAGTACATTACACTTTGAATAAGCCATGTCATACCAAAAGGAATATTTTTAGGACTCTTTCTATTTAGCTGTTTCGTGCCGTATGGCTGCCGCAAACGAACGTAAGTTTGCCGTTCGAAAAACGCACTGAAAACAGCACAAAACGTTTGAATTGAAAGAGCCCTTAACATCGACATTGCTTGTTATCTGTGCTCAGAACAGTGGACCAAGCATTATATTTATTTGCATAAACTTGCAGGTAGGTATACAAAGATTAATTTAAATTACAAACGTAAGCTTTTTACTCATTTATCTTTTTACTAAAACAAATTCCCGTGGTCCCTATGAATTAATCCAGAAATACTTAAATTGGCGCAGTGACAACTGCAGTCAATCCTCACTAACCCGATTAATTCGATCAACTTGATCATTGTTGTCCATTCATAAAGCCAGTCACAATGCACACTGGTTCACGGTTTACGGCGGACGACATGTCACCATTTATTTCCATTCCACCAATATAACGGACTAAAATAAAGTGTTTTTATTTTTATTTTGTGCCTAACAAGCACAAACGAGGAATGGCTTGAAATTCCTACGCGAAAAACGAATATGGTGACCAATCAAATAGAACAATCGTTTAACAAAAGAATGAATACATCACTAATCGTATAATAGAGATTCATTTCTAAAGAGACGCAAGGATAATGTTGCTAAAATACCACGAACAAAAACAACATTTGCTAGCAGGCAATATAGTAAACTTTCAGCAATCTTGTACAATAGAATTAATAAAAAATTACACATTCATGACAAACATCAGCATGAATGCAAGAAAACACTAACAACGTGGATTAAACCTCTTACGTATGACGATACTGAATTACTATTAAAAATATGATATTTATATAAACGTACCCCTACATCACACACCAGACAAATACACACTCACACTCACCTACAAGCACACTCACGCTCACCCACAAGCACACTCACACACACACACATGTAGATATAGATTACTAAGTAGGTAAAGTAATGCAATAGTGTTAAGATTGTAATGAAGTTATGGAAGTGCGGAGTCTCCTAACACAGACAATTTCTAGTCTAAAAGGAGGCTCCTATCACAATTTAATGAACAATGTAACTTGTTGAAGAAATAAACATTTTGTATTTGTATTGTATTGTACTAATTTTATGTATCCGAATCGAACATTAATATTTCTTAAAGTAATAAGGTTACTTTGTACACACAAAATATACGTACTTTAGAATTAATTGTGATTATTTCAATGCAAAACTTATAAATATATTGATTATAGTGGTGTAGGATATTTTCATGTCTCTGGCTCTTTGAGTAAGTATTATCATGGATTATTATTCATGTAGTTATAGATTTCTTAGTAATAATATTATAGCGTCTCAATTTTTTTTTATATAACATAAAAAGATGTTGTCTTGTTATTGTTTGTCGTTTAAATAATTTGATCCAAAACTTTTTTCTTTTATTAATCCCAAGTAATTTGAGCGCACAATAAAATCTTAGTTTAAATAAAACAAAAGGTAAACACTAAGTTTTAATACGAAAGATATTAAAAGTTTTAAGTATTCCAGTTTTCAGATGTTCAACAAATTATGATTCCTAGACGTGGAGTTATAAAGTTGCACCTGCATTGCAATCCCCCGGCGCTCGCTGTTACAAACACCACTTAAGTGTCAACAAATGTTCGGTATTTAAATAAATACAAGTAGCAACTTAGTGAAATTAATTTTGAACAGACGCCGAGTTTATTGAAGTAAAGCTATCCGATAAACCTTTTGTGTTAGATATAAAATTACAGTCCATTGAAATTAATAACTAAACTACGTTTTACGCTTCGATGATCGCTTAACAGTTGATTAGATGTTATTTTGTTTTACATTTTTGATTATTATCGATAAATTGCTCTGCTTGTAAATTAAGTTTCGTTCAAATTGACAAATTTTTGTACTAACTTTTGAAATGTAGCGAGTAACCTTTTTTTATCTGACCTATAATAATTAGTCGCTAACACCATTTGTAATAACTTTAAAGATTAAAAAACAAGTGAAACGTTTACTTTAATTAAATAATAATAATTTATTATTAAACAACTACTTACTTTTAATACCCATAATAGCCTCCTTGAAGAGTAATTAACGGGTAATTAGGTTTAGTAAATCCACGGCGGTCACTCGTGTTGTTAAAGGGTTTGTTTCGAGTTCTACTATTTTTTTATTAGTTTAGTTCTTTATGGTGCTCGAGGAAGCGGTCCACTTGTGGGTAGTAATTGGTAACCGCGCCGTTCATAAACGGTAGCTATGTCCAAACATAAACGCTGCTTACACTTAAGTTGTTAAAGCTCATAGAGATGTAAAATAAGGGATCCTATATAATAAGGGGATAACGTTTCGTCAAATTTCACTTCCCAAAAAACTTATCGCAAAGTTTCATTTCCCAAAAAAATGCTTAGCAAATTTACATTTCGCATTTTATTCACTTGGTCAAATATTCATTTGGCAAATTTTTACTTGGTCAAATTTTATTTAGTCAAATATACAATAAGCAAATGCTTTATTTTGTCAAAAATATATTCCAAGGAAGTTCTAAATTTTAAGAAGTTCTAAGATTTAAATTTTAATATGGGTGAAAAATTTAGGCTAGATTAGAACTGCTAGAAAAGTAGGTTAGGTTAGGTTTGAACTGTGACCCCAACCGAGCGCGAGCCGAGCGAGCGAGCGAGCGTGCCGCGGCAGCGGCCGGCGAATCGTCAGAATTAATTTTTATTGTCAGTGCAAATTAGACCAAGTTTTTAATGGAGTGAATTTAGACTCAGCAAATCATAATCTACCATATAAAAATAAGTCGGGTTTTCCTTCCTGCCTGACGCTATAACTCCAGAACGTACCAACCGATTTACACGGTTTTGCATTCGTTGGAAAGGTCTCGGGCTCCGTGAGGTTTATAGCAAATAAAATTCAGGACTGAACAGAAAAGCGGGAAAATAATGCCCGTGCGAAGCCGGGACGGACCGCTAGTGATGTATAATATTTTGGAATAAATAGAATAGAATATTTATTTATTTTTGCAAATATAGGTATAAAAGACATTAAAGATATTAAAAATAAACAGTATAGTTGAGCTATATTTTACCTAGGTAGACATGCAAAATTTTACATATTATAGTTACAAAAATAAATTAAAAAGTTATTTTGCAAAAGTTTTTTTAAATGTACAGAACCAAAGTCAATTAAAACAAGAAGTAGAATAAATTAATAAATAAAACAAAATCTAATAATGGAAACTAATAATACTAAACTAATACATTCTTTATTGTAAAAACTTTTTATCTGTAAGGAATTCAAATCATTAATATATTTGCCAAACCATATTTGGTAAAATGAAACATTGCTATGTAATTATTTGCTAAACAAGAATTTGCTAAAAATAGTTTTGCTATCTGTGAAATTGCGAAAAGATGGTTTTGCCAAATGTTTTTTTGGGAAATGATAATTTGGGAAACATACTTTGGTAAGTGTCACTTTGGGAAACGTTTTTTGCCAAACGTCAGTAATCCGTAAAATAACTCTAGTTCACTCTTCTACAAAACTTAGTCCTTAACATTTTACACAACTGTTTGGAGGAAGATTATGCAGGGACAGCTCAACGGTGCTATTTCTATCAGCCTCATACTGAAGAAACCTGTCACTTGGTCAATGGTATTTATTTTATATATCACACTAGCTGATCCGTGCCCACTTCGTTGGGCGACGAAATGAGTATGATGTAATTAGTATGTAGGTATATTATTTTTGTTATCCATTATTAGGTTAAAAATCCCTAAATTAGTATAGGTTTCTCTACTATATTATTATCCATGTATTATACCTACATATAAACGTTCCTCTTGAATCATTCTATCTATTTTAAAAAAACCGCATCAAAATACGTTGCGTAGTTTTAAAGATTTCAGCATACAAAGAGACATAGGGACAGAAAAAGCGACTTTATAATACATACTACGTATAGATATAAATGTCGACAAAAGGAGATACAACAAGGACTCTTTTTATTAACATTGTCATACTCACGATAAGGTGTGTTAACATTTTGTATACTTAGTCCGTCATCATACAAAAAAAAAATATAATTATACCTTATACACACCCGACGATTGATAATGATTGTCATCGACAAAAACCTGTAAAAGATAATTATAATATTGCGTGTTCCGTTACATTAAAAGCTTTTACGTACACACAGCAACTAATCAAGCTAGACACTCATGTACCTTAATACCTTGAAATAAGACACAATTTCAAATGAAAATGTTTAACTTGATGTGTTGCTGAGTGTACACAATTTGTATAAAGGATTCAAAGTAATTAAAATTAACAAATATAAACGCATTACATAACGTAGGTACTCCAGTTATTTGTCAACTTATTAATGACGAAAAGTACGTAGGTATTATATTTATAGAGCAGGTTTTTTTGGTTGCACGTTCTGTATGTTTTTTTAAGTAAAGTGCGTATTAATTTTTAACACGCTATTTTTATAGAAAACGATATTCTTGATGTACTTTATGTTTTGAATGAACATGGTATTAGATTATAACTATATCCGAATACAAAAAAAAGCAGATTATTCTTAAAAAAATTAGGTTAAATATAACCTTATTATTATTTTTAAAATAATAATAAGGTTATATTTAACTAAGGTGATGTAATTATAGTGTATGAGTACATAGTATGCAACTCCGAAAGTGCCATATTAAGCTTAATTTATAAACAGAAAAAAGTCTTTAAACAACCTATGTACTACACGAAAACTATACCACAATTTTATTGTCAAACGTGATACAGTTGTGAAAACTCAAAGATAAGCTGATAACACAAAAGTTTTTTTTATCAGTTATATAGAAGTATTTCTTATCGGTATTATGAAACAGCCTTGAACTTGAACAGTGTTGAACACCCAT
The DNA here is from genome assembly GCA_905475405.1 of Schrankia costaestrigalis. NCBI lineage: Eukaryota > Metazoa > Arthropoda > Insecta > Lepidoptera > Erebidae > Schrankia > Schrankia costaestrigalis. The sequence goes on from FR997827.1 coordinate 13,358,678, forward strand.
GGGCGTAACTGAATATGTTTGTATGAGCAACCCTTATGTTAAGGGGCAACATAAAACCTTATCGCAATAGTAGATAACGATTGAGCGGAGATCGCACAAAATTATTTAGAGAACATCATGCATATGCAGAGCGACTGCTAAATATGGGTTTAAGATTTGAGTTGAAATTTTTACGTCATTGCTTAACATAAATGTTACTATATTATTTATTTATTATAATATTTTCAATTAGATTATCAACTAAAGTAGTAGTAGTTGTAGTGATGCATTCATTTTCGAAAGCACCTTGAAAACAAAGTCACAAGGAGTGCCTTATGTATTACAGAGACTTTACAAACTTTTTAGCGGCCGACCTTTTTAAAAATACTTATTATTTATTATTAATCTATTGCGTTCTATGAATCCACATAACATTCAATAATACCCTAAGAACCCAGTATAATATTTATTCTGTAGTAAAATAACATAAATATTACCCTATATAAGAGCGCGTTCAGTAACACACCAAACAAAACACCAGGTACCTTCAGAAACGTAAAGTCCATTGTTATTATTACAACAAAAGAACTTCCTTTAAATTTTAACCCCGATTTAACTAAATCGAAAGACATATACAGCTATAAGGACGGTTGTATGAATAGCGGGTTCCATTCCGTTACGCTCGTTTTTCTCTCTGGCAGAACATTAATTTTAGTGGCACTCTGGGTGCTACATTGCTACACAGAGTCGGATTTTCAAATTGCGGTGAAACCATTGGAATTAAGGAAGTACCTAAATATTCATGGAGTTAAAGTTAAATAAAAAAATATAAATACAATTGTGGCCAGTATTATTGTGGCTTTGTTTACGTTGATGTATAAAACGGACCGTAGCAATAATCGGTTACATATAGGTTTTCCACTCGGAATAGAATGACAGAGTGAACATTTTTGTTAGCACGATATTGAGGTACTCGTTCATTGTATTGGGTCACTTTCGTTTCAGTTTGTGAGGGATTGTAAAGGTTCCTGTTATATGACCTATACTGTTACCGGCCTTACAATAAAGCGTATTGTTATACTGCCAATTTTCAACTATAAAACTTTCCTTTTATATTGTTCAAAATTACGGTTATGCAATTTTTTTTAAATTTGAATTTAACATTACAATAAAATCAGTTTTTTTAACTTTATCTTGTTAAATTTTCCATGCCCACCTAGGTAAAATATAGCAGAACTCTATGTTTATTTTTAATATCTATTATGTCTTTTATACATACATTTGCAAAATAAATGTTCTATTATATTCTAACGTTTAACAGGGTCTACATTTTTACAAAATATTACTTGTTATCAAAAGTAATGAAGTACGTAGAATATAAATAAATACTCTACGTACTTCATTACTTTTGATAAAAAATAAACCCTTGACACAGAATTTAGGTTCAAGTTTGTAGTTTTGTCCCTAGGTCGACCTTAGTCAAATTATAATTAAATTCAGTCTGTTATTTTCTTCCTGTATGCACGTGACGAACATATTTTTTTGTTGTGATAGCGTAATAATAGATCATTAAGTGACTACCCTATCTGTCCGAATGGTTGTCAAATTATGAACAACATTTGTCATAATACCATGTACCAATACGTCAGGCTGGTGTGTCGGTGAACCAAGTTTTCCCACCATCACTGAGGATATCCATGATGCCTACAGTGGGACATTAACAAACTTAATCTTTTTCTACTTATATTTATTTAAGAAACTAAATGCTTGGTTATTTCAACACTGCATCAAAAAGCTACCGAAATAATTGTGAAATATCTTTTCAACTCTTGTCTGAATATTGTATAAGCTTTCTGCCATCAAAGAGTCGCTTGGTGTCGACATTTCATTTTATAAAAGCTCACAACAATTATTATGAGGTATTCGAATGACGTCATAAAGTCCGCTGTAATTCTATTCGTTATCTCTTTTTAATTTAAATATATTTTATTTTTAAATGCAGCTGAAAAGGTTTTTTCAACTTTTGTGTTTGTACTTTAGGTTTGAGTATAAAGCTGAAAGAGTGTTTTCAAGTACAATATTGTACAAAATGAAAACTAAGGCATTGAACAGTAAGTTTTGGAGCACACAAATAAAATACAGGAGGCTTTGTCGTACGGGTAAACCCAATATCAACAACTGTGTTACTAAAGTACCTTGTTATCTATTTTTCCATCTATGCCATAACTAACTAACTTTAACAGACATAACCGTTTAGCCAGTGAGACGATAGATTTGCCTACTCTCTGCTGTCACAGTATTATCACGATAAGTGTAGCATATATACCGAATTACCTTGTCATAGCTTTTCAAATCATGAGTTGCCGATAGTCAATTGTACCTATTACTCTATAACTTCTTTATGTGGAACTCTATAACTTCTTCAAACCCTCTTACAAAACACTAGTCACCTGTGGCGTTACGTGCTATTAAGGTGCATACGTTATTTAAATCTACCTCTTTATTTTGACGCAGGTAGATACAGTATATGTCAACTTTAAAAAACAAACCGAAAGACAATTACAAAAAAATATGACACTTGCGTGAGGATTCAAGACTTTGTCTTTTTAACTCTCGCGTCTCATGTAACTCCCTTATACTTATTAAACTAACAGAGATATTATGCTAATTTCACTACACAGTGTCATCTAGGTCGCCTCATAGGTATATTATGTCTTGTGTACATTATGTTTCTTCATGAGATTAAGTTTATAAAGATATTAATATCTAAGGTAACATTTTATTAAAATCTTTCAAGTTCAGCTATAAAAGTTGTTCACTTATACCTTTAATATATTGGCTTCGTAGTCTTTTCTTGGCGGAAATTTTATTCCTGTATAAACTCGGCGTTAGACGTGTGGCGCATAAGTTTGGTAACAACTTTGTGTCGTCGATTAACTTTTAATTAATGAAAGTCTGGAGTTTTGCACCGTTTCCCAGATATTGATAAAATTGATTGCCAACTTTGAAAATGAGTTGATTTATTTTTGTTTTCTCAAGTTTGTCACTAAACTGTGGTAGAGAATATGTGGATTTCAATTACAAATAAAAAAGGCATGTTTAATAATTTGTTTTGTTACAATTGGTCGAAAATGTTTCACAGTTCCAACTACTAAAAACTATGTGTTCGGTAAACTTAATACTAATCAGATTACATGGAGCAATGTCCCATTCTCATAATAGGTATTTTATAACTTGATTTGAATGTTCGTTAAAATAAATTAATAACTCTTTTTCAATATTCAAATAAATCACACCAAAACATGATGCAGCTTTTTAATGTGTTAATTGTCTGTTCAAAACAGATAACCTCAATTTACAACTATGTAGGTTATATACGAATATACAACAATAATAAACAATGTTAGATGCTAAATAAATTACAGTTAGAACATAGAACTGGCGACAGCTTACCTAAGTAGTTCTAGAACTACTAGGTATTATATATTCATAGGAGACCGAGTTTATGAGTAAACTGGCTTCAAGAAGATAATTCTCTATTAATTGCTTACCAATGTGCAAGTTTGTCAATAGAGCTTTTGTGTATATTATATAGATACAATGCCATTTGTAACAATGCAGGAATTTGCAAGTATTGTTTTCATTTTGAAATATAATAAGAAAAAGAATCGGACATATAAATAGACATCTTAGCATGTTAAGCAACGAGAACAAGAATTTGATGGACTTGTAATATAAAATCATCATAAAAGCCCACATTAATGTCCCACTGTAGGGACGGGCCTCCTTCTTTTTATCTCGTAAGATAATATTCACCGATAGTCCCTTAGTCGGTTTTTACGACACCCGTGGGATGAGATGGGGTGGTGACATATTATATTCTTACTCCGTCTCCACACGGTACTCATTTATATTTTACAATATAAAATAATGAGTAAAAGTTGGTCTCCGTGGTGACAAAAAGTACAAAGTAACACTATCTACGTTGTCGCAAAAGGGGACTAAACTAACACTAAGTATATCTAGCAAATAAGAAGAACATATCCGTCTGGCTTGTGTGGTATCAGTAGGATAAGTTTTGCTCCATCTAGGGAAGACGTTCGTCTCTAGCAGTGGAACTATGCAGAGCTGGTATGATAAAGTAAATATCAGTGATATTTCACTCCCGAAATAAAAGACTCGTAAAAAAAAACGTGTACAATATTTTTTAATTATTGTTCCTACTAATGACTTCGTTGTTTCCGTAAACGGAGCAACTGTTACTGCGCCTAGAGTTTCGAATCGCCAATTCTGCAATGCACTCAAATTTATGTGTTTCAAAAACGAGAAAACTGACTTCTTGACATAAAAAGTAACGTCTCGATATAAAAACATACTCAAAGTGCAGCAGTAGTTTTGCATATATTTAAACAAATACAAACAAATTATATTCAAACTAATTTCTTTTAGGCCTTTTACTATAATTATTAAGACTAATATGATTAAATCATTTCTTGCATTTAGCACTCCGATTAGTGTAAGTTCCAGCGCGCTCCTAGAAGACCGACATTGTCAAGACATGCCACAATCATTTTGAAAATAAAATAAACTTCTATAAGACCCGATATACCATTGCTTGATGTTATATTGTTTCTTAATACAAGTCTATCTATTACAAAATATAAATTGCCTGCCAATATAATAATTAAATTATTTTATTCATGCGATAAAGTTATGAGCAATAACGTTTAGTATTATCTTTTGCACATATAATATTGCAATACTTTATTCAAAGTATTCATTAGCAGGGACCTATGATCTTAGAGGCTCGAGTACCATAGCGAAGTCATGATATCACTATTACTATGACAAGACTCAACTCATAATTAGATGTGTTTTGAAACATTGAAGCATGAGCTCTTCTTTACACTTACGGTATTTTGACGTTATCGTTAATTCAATGCTATACAATGCCTGATTTATTGCAAAAATATGAGAGTATTTGTGGAGCTATTACTTGTACAAGTTATCAAAAGCAACTGGTTTAATGAATATCTTAAGACAACAGCTCTGAATGTGAGGCGCAAAAAATATAGACTCTAAGTATAAATCGTTTTACTAGTTCTTATGTTAATAATACATATTAGGAAAGGGAGTCGTAGCTCTATGCGATTGTCGAAAAGGTTCCTTCCTTTTTTAAGTAAAAATAATTGCCTCCGCCTCGGTGTGGCAGGAGACTAGTCTGCGAGTCACGTTCAACTTTAGCTTTTCAAACCCGAGCTGGAATGGCTAATCGATCGATTAATTTTCACACCATTTGAACACGAAATTCTCGCGGAATGCAGGGACTCGATTCACAAATACCTTTGAATATTATTAGCCGGGAGCTTGCTCTAATATAGTTAAAATGCAGATTTATATAGTTCATATAAAGTTGAACTATGAAATGGAACTAAAGTTCATTTATAATTCGATCCCAAGTGTATATTTTATCGACACTAGCAGCTGAAATATAAAACAATTTATTGCTATTTGAGAACAGATTATTTCGTCAAATCTCCTATCATAAATCTGTATTTTATCGAATTTCGACGAACACGAAATTAAATAGATATCAACACTAGAGCATTTCAATTGACCGATTCGAGATTAAGTACGATTCGAACGCAACAGGAAACTGGAGCGAAATCGATTCATACAACGAATCGGGCTGAGGCGGCTGTTATGGCGCCCGCAACAAATTGAAATTGATACCATCGGTGGGCAGTAGCGAGCGGCCGGATATTACGGGTGTCAAGCGCAATCACGCACTTGCCTGTGAGCTTCGCTAGGTGGACGCGCGCCGTATCTAACACTTTGTTAGCTCTGTCAGGACCCACTGTTGTTCATGCGTAATTGCAGCTTTCACTCGAATTTAGCGATGTTATGTGGCAGACGTGTTCATGAATTCATTAGTGCCTTTATCTTCATCTTTGTTTTTGTACGGCATTGCGTTACCCATTCAAATATGAAATATATTTACAGTATGTACATTTTATCGCTGCTCTAAGCCCATTGTAACCCATCTGCATATTAATTTGAATTATGTTGACATGTAATTATTTTAATTGGATTGCGTACGAGGTTACATACTTAGTTAATAATATTAACTAAATACCCGCTGCTTTTTTACGTTCTACTTCATTAATAAGCAGTCAAATTAATGTTTTATTTCTAGTAGTAATTTATCTACTTTTGTTTTAAAGTTAAAACTCGCGTGTAGTTGCGCGGTTACTTCTATTAGACAAATGTATGTGACGTTTTGACTATTTCTTGATGATCGTAAAATACAAGTTTAATTACCTCATGCACATTATTAGTATTAAAAAGTTCCTTCATAGAGATGAGCTTTAGACAACTTGAAGTAATAATAGATAATTCTCTAAAAAGATAAGTAGATTTATTTTACTGTCAGTGTCTATATTATATTGTAAATTGATGTCTGGAAAATGCCACAGTAGAGTTTGTTGCGTCGTTTCTTCTCTACTAGCCACTAGAAAACGGTGGCAAACTTTTGTAAACTTTAAACTTGCGTAAACTTTGTTAAGTAGAATAAAATCGACTTCAATAAGTTATAAATATATTATGTTATTGGGAATAAATAAATTGAATAGAATACGGGTAGAAAATATAGTTAAGTTGGTACTTTATAAATAATTTTGTGACAATGCCAACCTGTTTATTTATTTACAATAGTGAATTAACATAAATGACCAATTACAGGGACTGATTTGACACTGATTAGGTGGATAGCGTATCCGTGTGGTGACGGAGTACGAATACAATATGTCACCACCCCATCTCATGGGTGTCGTAAAAACCGACTAAGGGAATAACCGTAAATACTACCTTTACGAAATAAAAAGAAGGAAAACTTGAAATTAAACCCTATACCAATCCGTCTGGCCAGCGTGGTATTAGTAAGCCAAGTAACCCTCCGTCACGGGAGGAGGCCCGTCCCTGCAGTGGGACATTAATGGGCTGTTATGATGAGGTGGATAGCAATGGGAACAGATTGTTTCGGGGTTACCTTTTCTTTCAAAGACAAGTCTTTCTTAGTCAACTTTTCCGTCATCCACAGGGCGACAAGAGATATAGTGACATTTTTATTTTAATATAAAAGTCAACCTTTGCTTGTTCGTGTTATTAACACGAGTAGTAAATATGATTCATTTCTTTTTGTACTTTAATGAAAGGTTTCTCAAGGGACATAATTCAATAGTTTTTGTGCACCTTTTTTCATTGTTATTAAGTTAAAAACCTTCGTGATACTTAACAGTTAGTCATATTCATTATCGTTGTATAAATTATACCCTCATACACAATTATTGTAAAGTTCGGGATGTAAGCTCGGCGTTGTGCGTGATAAATAAAAGTAATGTCATTTTGAGTTTGACAATCTGTTGGCTAATGATATTGCAATGATTTTATCTTTATGATTTACGTTTTAATGATTTATGGTTTATTAGAAAATTTAGTGTTTAAATGTACAGTGAGTTCTGGTTGGTTTACTAAGTCTCCCTTCTGTGAACGTGTCAACGTTTTAAGGCTTTTACATTTTAAAATTATTTTTTGTACTTGGTAATTTTTTTGAGTTAAGTATTATTGTATGGTACATCCGCTGCTGTTAAGTTGATTTTAATCAAACTGTTTATGTGATCTAAATCGCACAAATAATTATCGTCTTCGGAATTGAATCTACGACCTTAATATTAAGAGCACAACACGACTGCCTTGCCATGCCTTCAAACAGTAGGATGACCTAAAAATAGGGAACATAACCTTCTTCGTTATATACCTACTTAATAATATTTAAATAAAGAATATGATACTGTCAATGTTTATGCTAGTAATAAAAAGCTTAGTAGAATTTCATAATAATTGATAATATAACAAGAAAAGTATCGAATTTTATACGGCAGACACTAAATAGACATTTTGATGAGTTATAAAGAAAGTTTAACACAAAGATGAGCCATTACTTTGGGTATTGATAACAAAACTGCTTAAAATTACGTTTTTTGATGTGTTTAGGTAAATCATGATTTTGGAGATAAAATATCTTTAGATTAGACAAAAATAATTTCTATTAAGTTGATGGTTTCTAAGAGGTAACAGAAAAAAAGCTCGTATTTTACAAAATCGCGTCATGTTAAAATAAACTCAATATTTTGTTTTAAGTAAAATATATTGTTTTAAATAACAAACCAGATTGAAATCTCTTGAGCTCAAAGTAATTCGACATCGTCGATTTCTAAGTCCCAACTCTACGTCAGAAGCACTAGCCTCCTAACATTGTATGCGGCGATCGAATTCGTTTAACACGTGACTGGACACCGGCGGCGGTAGTTTAATAGCCTCGTATATGTAAAGGACAGGCGCGGTCTCCGTCCAACCAATTTGCAATAAAACAATATGGCCCGCCGCCCCAGCACACCCCGGCTTGTGGCCGACTAACCTGCCAGCCTCTTGTTGTATTTTATATTTGTCTGCACCACGGTCCCATTAGTCCTGACCTCATTGTGTCACCTTATACACTATTGAGATAAAATGTATCCCAAGAGAATTCTCTACTTTAAATCTATTACTTAGCTTCTCGACATTTTATATTTTCTGCTAAGTATTAGTTACAAGTTCGCTGAAAGAAAGTAAGATGTCTGATTAACATGCAACTGGCAGAAATCGGATTAAAATAACTTTTAATGAACCTCTATCCTTTAATATTCATGAAAACGTAGGTACCTACTTAGTGAATGACGTCTCTGTAGAGTATTAATTAATATTTTCTTGCTTGTGTTCAAAGTTTGTAAGAAGTATTATTCAGATGCTATGTATATTACCGTTCGATGAGTTGAATATTTGCTTAATACACATCGAATAATTAGAATACATAGTTATTACTAATACCAAACAATATTATGAAATCAGTTAAAGAAAAGGTCTTGTCTTAAGTTAGAAGACCATTTAATGGAAGAGGTTTGTCCCTGTATGAGACTTTTAGAATCTACATAATAGACTATAGGTAAATTATCTTAGAGAGATTTTTGCATTTGTAGTTGTGTACGGTCAGCACATAAGGAAATAAATAATTGAGAACTTTTATATTTTTTATACTTTTTATAACATAACATTAAACAATGATAAGCTAGAGACTAAAATGGTTAACAATCATTACCATAATATTTAATTCTAATGTTCTTCAACTCCAGACATGTCACTCTCGTTCTCATCCCCACTTTAATTAGATGAATCATTTGTGTTAACAATAATTCGTTCTGATATAAACCTGCTAATAAACATAAACAAATACTACTACAGCTGCAAAAATCTCTCGAAACTAATTTTACCATATGATGCCAAAGTTTACCTCGGGCATATATCATCATCGGAACATTTTTATTTAACAATGTTAAAATAATAAAAAATTGATCAAAAAATATTACACAAAATAAATACTTAAATAATAAAAATGTGACAGACCTTGTTTGCTGACCGTATAGTGGAATTCAAATTTCAAATTTTGAATCCGTGTACATATACGAACACAACTACAAATGCTAAAATCTCTCTAAGATAATTTACCTATATGACTATTTATACTGCTCTACTTAAAATGTTGATCACTTCTCTTATGAATTTATTATTATTCTAGGAGCCTCAGTAAGGTATTTCGGGTCCCTGTTATCATTAGGTACAACGGTAGCGCTCCGATCACATCAGACATTTAAAATTTACCTTATCGTATTGTCTCGTAATATCTAATAAGCTGTAATATATATTTTGTATGTAATGTAATTGTTTCACTTATTCCACCTACATCTAGTTTAAGTCTATCAAAGTTTGTTCTAGGGTAACAAGTAAATATGTAGCGTATTTTCGCATGATATATTCCAAGGATAGTCTCGTATAGGCTGAGTACTCTCATCTAAGGCTTGAACACAGAAAATTCTGTTACGACGAACGTCGTGTTTGTTGAGCAATCCCTTTCAAATTCAATTTCGTAGAGACTGTTTGAACTGTCAGTGTATTCCTCTTCTTTATGATACATAGCTCTTTATATTTCTAAATTAATCTTTTTTGTAAATATTATGATAATATTTTATAATTTTGGAAAGTTTTCCTTAAAAATTAATTAAAAGGGACGACTAAATATTTGTGAAAGAAAATTATTATCGTTACATTTCTGAGGCATTTAGGGAAAAGCCATGCTAATGCCGCTTTCCATTTTGAATTGAGATTCAGAACAGCATTTAATTTTTGTTTACATCTAAACGTAATTGATATATTCTGAAAATACTCCAATAAAGCAAACAGCATTAAGAATTTTACATTTGTGCGTCACAAGTATATTTGGCTTATTCTTAAACGCATAAAAGATGTATTTATTTAAATTATTAGGCAGAAGACTAGACATATAGACCAGCTAAGTATACACTTTATTTCTCTCTACTGTCCTGTAAATGGTCCAATAATGCATATATCAATAAAACTATGATTACTTATCACTTAACCATCAACGATAAACACCTAAACCCACTTTAAATCCTTTAAAATTAAATATAATAACACAAATATTTACTTGGTTAATGTAATGTACGTTAAAACCTTTTTGAAAGTAACTGATTTGTTTGGTTTAAAAAAAAATACGTTTTTTAATTTGTTTAATAATTCGTACATTTTTAATTGAACCACATTGTGTTTTTTGTATGAAGATTTTATTAACTTTGTATTTATAAGTAGTGGTTGAAAATGCTTAATGATAAAATGAATAAATAAATGCTTAAAAAGTTAAAAATAATACAGTTTCTAGAATAATGCTCAGCTATTTAATGTCTTACGACTAAAAATGAATCTGATCTAATCCATGTCTGCCCAATGTATGAGGTTTTTTTAAATAGCGTAATAATTATAATTGAAATAGCGTAATAATTATAATAGAAATCAACGTTCTAGTTGGGATCGACTGATCACATTTTTCTTTTTTTATTATTTTGACATTACAATAGTTATTTTGATTATTATTTGCTTCTACAAAAAGGTCTTCAAAAATTATTGAAACTGAAACTACAACATTTATTTCAATGTTTATTGGCGGCAATAAAAAGCTCGTTACCAAATATTTAAGCTTAGAGAATTCCACGTTTATATTACCCATACAGTACATGTATGTACATACTGCATAGACGACAGTAGTTATCTTGACAAAATGAATATTGTATTTACTTGCTTTTGCAGTCGTCTCGAGGAACGATGTGCAATGCATAAAAATTCAGCCAGCATTCGTTTAAAGTACCTATCTACTTAAATATTTTTGTGCTGGGAACTGTATTTATTATTTCTCTTTGAATTGCTAATGAAGTACTAACATGATATGCAATAATAGAAAATGTCAAATGCTCGTAAATTATTTAATAAATTTTGTCTTTTAAGTTTAATGTTTATTAGAATATTTGGAGTATTACGAGTATATAGATTCGTTCGGGAATAGAATAAGCGGTGGTTAGGGCTCTTGTGTTAATATTGTTTTTATGTTACCTTTAAACTTGCAAATAATATAGTTTTTAAAATGCTTAAGTTTAGATCTCAGATATGTCACGAGTAAAATATATTTTATTTTATTTTTTATTTACAGCTGTAGTACAAATAGTACTTAAAATTAGTTTAATATATGCCAATAACAAGCATCCACATATTAAAAAAAAATATGTGGATGCTTGTTAATAAAATATAATTCATAAGGACAATCTACGAGTAAATTGTAAAGATTGTAATAATTTTAATGTAAACAAAATGTTAGCTGAAACTAATTGTTATTGTATTTAGTTTAGTACCATTAACCTCAAGCTACTACTATTCCTGTGATTTAAAATATCCAGAACATAATTAAATGCAGTAACCGGTACTCCGCAAAACTGTTGTGGCGTGGGAATAGTCTGGTTTTATATTTACATTATTTGGTTTTGTAAATCAAATGGATGCACTACTTCAGTACAATGAGTCAAAGCGTTCAAAATACAATAATGTCCCTTTGAATTGTTAGATTAAACTAAATGTTTCATTATTATATTAATTAAAATACAAATAGATAAACATCCCGTTTACAGTACGGGACCTAGCTGATAATCATCTCTTGACTGATATGCATTATCGTAATGTTTCTATTCTTTTGAAGAGATTCGTTTAACCAAAAAACATTTTTTACAAAATGGAATAAATCTTAATTTTTTTACGTGTTTTATTTTGTTTTGTTCTAACGAAAGGTTATTTTTGTTTCAGATTTACACTATCAACCTAGGCCACCTGCTCCTGAAGGTAAGCAAAGTTTGTTATTTACCAACAACATTGCCTTTACAGTCACTAAATTATCGTAAAGTGCTCATCTGATATCATCAGTTAGATAGTGAATTTAAAATCCAAAGTCGAATTTGTTTTCCATTTACTAGAAATCTGCAGTTTTGTAATAATCATTCACAGTTGATAATGTCTGAACATTAAAACTCTTCATTAAAGCTACTTAAAAAAAAAAACAAGGTTTAACACGATACACTACTTGAGGGACGGAGGTATACTTGGCCTACTAATACCACACTGGCCAGACGGATTGGCATAGGGTTTAATTTCAAGTTTTCCTTCTTTTTATAAAAATAGTAATCATGGATAGTCCCTTAGTCGGTTTGTACGACACCCATGAGATGAGATGGGGTGGTGACAAATTGTATTCTTACTCCGTCACCACGCGGATACCACCACATGATGCAATACTCATTAGAAATACTTTGTATTTAAAAATTATCTTCCTTAACCTTTCTTCATTCTCACCCAAATTAGGGTACCTATGTTACTGCTTTATCAATCCACAGCTTGACTTCTACGTACGTCCAAAGGCTTCCTTAGTATTCGTACATCTAAGACCATTTAATAGTTTCGTAGTAATAGAGATATATATAGTATTTTGTGTTACAAAGCCTTCGTCATTCATTAGAGTGCCTCACTCGCTTTCAGGTTTATCCTCCGTTAGGTTTAGTTATTAAATTACTATTGCACGCGCTGCGGTTTCAGATAGTATTTTAGTATTTAAATGGGAGTTATTATAAGTTGGGAGCTTACCAAACATGTAGGAATCATAAAAAGCCTTAGCTTTTTCCAGGATTACTGACTTGGTAGCTTATTAACCAAGTCAGATGAGTCAACTAGTCTAAGTAAACAGATTCTTATTTAGATGCTCCAAGGTTTCAGCTTGATATATATAAAGGATCTCATATATTTTAAGCTAGAAACCCCGATATAAGACATATTTCAAGTAGTAGGCCCGGTTTTTGGTAGAGTACCCACCGCTCTAATACAGTGCACGTTAAAGAGGTGTAAAATTTACGTCAAAAACATCCAAAGACTACGTCAGTCAAAATCATCTGAGACCAACTACTTCGTCGGTACAAAAAAAGTAAGCGCATGCATAACCGATACCTAAAATTATATCGGCTTTTGTATACTATTGTACCGAAAGAAAATACCTTCTACAAAGAGTGCTGTTACCTCAAAAACTATGAAAGGGGCCGAATCATTTTATATAATTGATATAATAGAGAACGATGTAAATGGTACGTAGCAGCATGAAAGCAAGTAAATGAAACATTCTGTATAATTACATGCAAATTTAAAGTAACTACACCCTGTGTAATAAAAGAAAGTTAATATTCATTGTGTAATCGTTTCAAAGTATGGTGATAAAGCCTAAAATAAAATTTGTATAAAATAAAATGTCCTTTGAAAGAACTAATAATAGTAAAAGTAACGTACGTTTACTTATAATTCTTTTGTCAATGAAAATGTAATTGAAAGACAAATTGTCATTATGTTTAAATAATGGCTTCGAAACTACGTAAACTGAAATTATTTTAGTTTTTACTATCGTGTTACTTAATCGACCACAGTAAAACATTCCAATTTGATTAAATTTATAGTTTTTAAACAATCACAACTTTCACAAAAGCCCAACAACGTTCAATAAAATTAATGAATTGAAAACCCGGATTACGATTGAAAATTATTAATACTGGCTTTACTTTGTTGTAACTCGTAGTCAATGAATAATTTGCAATGTTATCTTCTATTTAAAAAGTTATTCCTAATTACTTGATTTACGTTTTCACCCTGTCCCGTTGAGAAAAAAAAACTTTTTAATGCGATTGCTCTTTTGCCCTTTACAAAGGAAAACCCTTCTCGGGTTACACTTTATTATTCCAAAGTATAAGACTTCGCAAAGGAATGAGATCGTAGTACTTATTTCATACAAAAGTTTTGAGAGATTTTCCTTTAGGATTGTATTGTTAAGTTAATTTAGTTTCCGGTCGTTTAATTAGGTAAAAGACAGGGTATTATATGCGTCAGTACGTTTTCAAAGCTTACATGGAGTCTACTATCCTCATATGTAGGAACGGTGCGAGTGACATGCCAACTACGTTGGTGTCTCGAGCCAACAAAATTGCTTTGTCTGCGAGACTTTAGGAGGGCGCGTCCCGAATTATGTGGGCGAGAGTGAATCCGTATATTATGTTCTGTTATTATTTTTGGTATTATATCTTTTAACTTATACCTTTAATTAACTTTACGTACTATACAATTGCAATTCCTTTGATATTTCCTGGCACATGATCAGGACCGAAGTGTTCACGTGATTTAAAAGAATGTCATTAGCCAAAAGCAATTACGCCAATATTTATCATTACAGTCGCGTGAGGATATAAAAGAACCTTTCCTTTATGACTAATCTACTGATTGGTAATCAATTCTGGGTTGATTTATTTCAAATAGACGGATTCAGGACGAGTAAAATATATATTTATTAAGGATAATTTAAACAACTTTCGCGCCTGAAAAAGCGGGCGCGGTGAATTTCCTAATTTTCTTCTATTCACAGAGCATCCGCCATCATTTTTATCTCCCCTCCCTGTCTCCATTTATCTCAGGCTTCTTCAACAGGGATTCGCGTTCAAACATTTTGTTTGTTTCTTATAAAATTGTTATTTCCGAGTGCTTTCTTTTCTTTAAGCGGAATCGTCTGCTACATTTGTATGTAAGCTGAGGAAATGAATTTGCGCCTCATTTCTGTATCTTGACCTCTTTTTGTAAAGACAAAAATATCTTTTTGTGTACAACTTTGTTACAGGGCTCAGTTAGTTGCACTAAACCCTCTATTTATTTTGTATATTTATGATATGACTTTTTTAAGCAGCTTTTTGTTTATTTACTAGGTTGGATTGGATACGGAAGGCCGAGGACCGTGACGCGTATTGACAGAGGTCTATGTTCTGCTTGTACTGAAATAAGCTAATTGATTGATCGAAACAGCTATCTTATAACTATCTTGTTCATTCAATTTTATATCTCATCTTAACGTAACGAAACTGAGTATAAACCTGCCTAAAAGTAGGTACAGTCACGAGCAATAATATGTACACATTGTCAAATTTTCTAAACCATCTGCACGTTTATCTAGACATTAGAATAATAAAATTATTTCATAATTTCGAAGAGGTTTCGTACAGTTTTGAACTAATCTTCGAATATTCAATTTTGGATTAGCAGAACTTTAGATAAATGTTTTACAAAATGTGAAAATGTGTACATATTATTGCTCGTGACTGTACGTACTACATTGATGGTCAAATTCCTAAAACTTCTGGTTCATCATCATATTTATCAGCCAATCGACGTCCACTGCTGGACATAAACCACTTAATACTTAGTATACAAATAATTAACAAATAAACTTTCATTTCGTGCTTCATACGATCATATAAAATGCAGACCCAATCAATTGCATGACTTTGTTCTGAGAACTACTCAAGATTTTAGAAAGCTTCTTGGTAATTTTAACTTATATAGATTTTGCCTTGTTCAGTATAGCATAGCATATATTATTCGAATGTTACTACCAATTTTTTATTTGTCAACGTGTTACTCTTCAATCTTAATTATTATGTTTAACTCTACCTACATTGAATAATAGTAAAACATTGAATATTTTTGACAATGAATTAAATGGATTTAAATTTCTCCAGAATTTTGGAAGCATTTTGAAATACGGGCACGGTGATGGAGTGAAGTATTGTTCCGTTGCCTTCAACTGGACTGTACTTTTCTCCTCTTTTATAAAAAAGTAAAGTAATTTACCATCATAACAGCCCATCAATGTCCCACTGATAGATGTTCAGATGATAGTCCCTTAGTCGGATTTTACGACACCCATGGGATGAGATGGGGTTGGTGACATATTGTATTTTTACTCCGTCACCACACGGAGAAGTAATTTATGTTTCATAATATTTATTTAAACTTGCAAGATATAGGCACTATTGTGTAAATTAAAACCGATATTGATTTAATTAAATATATCTATAAATTATTTTACATAAACACCAGGTTATAAACAACTGCTCAAGTATTTGTACATTACAACGAAGTTTATTATTTTCGTAGTCGACGCGTGTTAGTCGCGTGTAATTAATACTGAGTTAGCTTTAGCTTTGCATACAAAGTTCATTTGTTTTGTGAAAACGAGAACAAGTGAAGTCACTAGCTGGCTGCTTAATTGAATATTTAAAAGCTATATAAATACTGTGCTGTACGTAACAGAAAGGGAAACTTAAGGCAAAGCTAAATATATAAAAGACTTAGAAATATAAATAAATACCTAGATTAAAATAATTAAAACCTATGTTGATTATAAAAACGTCATTTACATTAAACTAGCTCACTAAGTTCTATTTGAATTCCTTGCTCATAAATTTAATCAGAAATAGAAGATGATTGTAGGTTAATTTTAGGGAGTTAGCTAGTTTCATTGCAAATTTTGTCTAAATTAGTTGCTTACGTAAAACTGTGCCATTGTGGCAGTAAAAAATATTTTCGACTACTGACATTGTCATTGAAATTAGTTCAGTAAGTTTCCTCTATCACTGGAGGAGGTCCTTTACTGCAAAAGAGACATCAATGATCTGTGACTACGACTATTTAAAAACAAATACCTTCTTTACTATTTAAAATACCTCCTGTATTTTCATAAATCCTCTTCAATATAATAAAGCTGTCACAAAAGTTTAAAGAGGAATTGTACGCGTTTATTGGAATCAATAAGTTCTGAATCAGTGACTGTCAACTCTAGATATTTCTCGAATATTCTCGCTCGCTTACCGATTCAGGTGTTCGGATGTCTGAATGCTGTTGTTACCGTTATTAAAAATTCTGTCATAGCTTTGTCAAAGAGATTAAAAATCAATCTAGTATAAAATTTGAATGAAAGAATCCTTTGACCCATGATTTTATGAGTTCTCTATTGTAAAATAACATGAATGGATCTCATTGTGCTCATAATATTTTTTGAATAGTTTTAAATGAAATGCATAAAAAGAATAAAGTCGATGACGTAACTGTTTAATAATTAAGGTTGTAGATATTTAATGAAATACACCAGCAACCAGGAAAAAAAGTACACAAAATTAGACTTACAATAATTTAAGATATTGACAAAGCACGTATCTGCCACAGTAATAAACAATAAAGTCCCTCTCCAAGCAAAAACCTGTCAGTTGAATTCACAACTCTGGCCGATAGTTAAAAATAGAGCACTTTATTTAAATAATATTGATCCATTACTAGGAAATAAGGCACCAAACTTTATTGCATTCATCGGAATACAAACGATATTTTGTATTTTTAATAGTGAAGAGAGATTGTGGAATTTATTAAACTAACTTTTTACAAAGTTCATAATAAAGACATTAACTGTATATTACCTTTTGCCAATCAGCTGTATTTCTTCGAATCTGGCAATATCTGCTCGGAATTTTAACAAGACGATAGATATCTAAAAGATTGTACTTATACAAAGCTAGGGAACGAACTCACATCTTATTTAAAAGTCATTCTTAATAATTTAGTCACGCCTGTGACTCCCCAGGTGGAAAATTGGAAATTGTGTGTTTCATAGCGGAGTTAGCCAAAGAATTATATCTCTTTTAAAGAATTCGTTGTTGGCTGGCGACGACAGGAATATCAGTTTTATAAGCTCTATATATTCACTGCTGGGACCGACGACGTTTCTTAATCAATTTTTGCCGAATATGGAGTTATGATTTATTTCAATTCGAAGGATAATTCGTTTAAATTTCTTAGTGAAAAATATTTTAGTGAATTCATAGTATCATACAAAGTTTGAGTAAATAACCAATTTTGATAAAAATCGATACACAGAGAATGAAGTTCTAATAGGACTTTAGGCTTTGCTTATAACTTTTTGCCTGACTAATTAACAGGAATAAATATTTAATAAAATACATTAAGTAGCATACTAGTAGGTTAATCATCTCTTTTAAAATCATTAACGGTACATTTGAATTAAATTAATCAAAGTACATTTTCATACAATTGAAAGTCAAATGTATGTGAATTCTAAGCGACTTTTCTATTTTCAGAAGCATGTGAAAAAACATTTTGCCGCTGGGGAGCGGAGTGTGTGTCTCTGGGGGATGGGCGCGCCCATTGCGCCTGTCCCACTACTTGCCCTGCCGCCCCAGCTCCCGTATGCTCGACAGCGGGCCGTACTTATCGCAACCATTGCTACTTACGTAAGGAAGCATGTGAACGACGTCTTAACTTGCGCGTCAAGCATGAAGGAGAATGCGGTAAGTATCGACATAACCCTGTACTCTTATTCATTTAATGCTGATTAAAATGTGGAACAGTTTAAAAGCGAAATTCAATTTCAGAGTAGGTAAAGGCGTGGGGTAAAGTCAATACAGTGCATTTTGTTAATTAAGCGTCGCCTGTGCGTTGTTTATATTAACAAAATGTTAATGTTTCTAAAATACAAAATGTAGCATACATTGTTATTAAATTATGTACCTAGCAGGTAAACGTTCGTGACTATTCACGTAAATTTATAAGCGTTGGGTGACTGAGATTAAAAGGTATTGGGTGTTCCCTTTATTTTAATAACTATGAAACACAATAGCGAATGACTAATTTCAAAATAAAACAATGAAGGGGAAACGTTTTGTTAACGCTTGGATCATTGACATTATACAAAATAATAGTTATTTTTCATTATATATTGTGTTGAAAATAACCATTCGTAGCTAAATATAATAATATATTGTTCAGTGGTAAAAGCTACAAGATAAGTAAAACTCGAAATAAATACCCAAAACAGAGTTTCAATAATCTTATATTGCTTAAGCCGTATCATTCTCTTTTTTTACGAACACCTACATTTACGTAATTTTAGGGACCTAGTAAGGAAAAAGGATACAGTATGTCAATTAGTACAGCTAGCTAGAGTTTGTTAGAATACATTTAAAATGGCGCACGGCCTTTAAAATATGTAAAGAACAGCTATTTTATTGTTTCTATCTTTACAGATGCAGGAGATCCATGTACCGGTATATCATGTCCAGTCGGCGCTCGCTGCGTGGCCGCTTACGGTCAGCCTGAGTGTAGATGTCCAAGAAGTTGTCAAAGAAGGAAGCCGGTTTGTGGCACAGATGGACGTGAATATGCTTCTGTATGTCACCTAGACAAACACGCCTGTGACAACCAGCTTAATATTACTATCAAATATCACGGGAAGTGTGGTGAGTGGATTTTGGTATTAAATGTTTGTAGTATGTCTGAGTTTGTACATAAAAAGGTGCATTTATTTTAACAGAAGAGGTCATGACTTTACTTAGCAAGAACAATAGGATCGTCGAAAAATACCCATTCGTTTAAGAAGTATGCGAGTATGTCCATTTAAAAAAAAACTATTTTAATATTAATGGATGAGGGAGGCACAGGACCGCACAAGGTGGCAATACTTGGAGGAGGTCTATGTCCAGCAGTGGACGTCGATTGGCTGATATGATGTTGGTGATGAATAAAACATTAATGAAAATTAAAATGGTGCCTATATTATCTTTAACAGTTTTCTAAATTTAAATTTATCTCGGTACTTATATAAACAATATAAATAAAATAAAATTGATCCTAAGAAAGCGCAACCAGAGCTTCTTTGTAAAGTTAGGAATAAGAAGAAAAGGGTATCAACAGTAGTCAATGAGAATCTATACTCATATTAAGTAACGATGCAATTGACCCTGCATAGATGGCCCTTTAAGATGTCTGGAGATAAAATCTTCGTGTACTTACACTCTAAAACTTACACAATACAGGTGTACAACTAGTATTTTGTTTAGTAAGTTTATCCTCATAATGTATGTATCAGTAATAGGATTTAGTTAAAATCTGTGTTCTGTGTTTTGGATACTTTTGTAAACATCAATTTAATGAACTCAAAGAAAATAGCCATACTCAGGGTAACCATTTAATTTGTTCTGCTAGACTTCGAAACATCATCATAGCAGCGTCTATCGTCTATAACCTAGGCAGTCTGTTATTAAATACTAGTTTTTGCCCGCAGTTTCGCTTGCGTTAAATTCGGGGTAGCAGTGAGGGGTTAGAAAGAGGCAAAAAGTAGGCTCTGTTACTTTCCATCCCTTTAACTATCTCCACTTAAAAAACCGGTCAAGTGCGAGTCTGACTCGCGCACCGAGGGTTCCGTACAAACCTATTTATTTTCCCGCCAAATTGTGATAACGTCAGGATTCAGCTGTTTAAATACTATTTTTCCCGCCAAAATTCAATGACGGCACGACTAAGCTGTCAATAAATATTTTCCCGCCAAAATACTATGACGTCAAAACTGATTTGTCAAAAATTATGTGACGTCACGACTAAGCTGTCAAAATATATTTTCCCGCTAAAATTCTGTGACGTCACGACTCATCTGGCAAAAATTCTATGACGTCACGCCTATCTGTCAAAATTGACAGCTGTCAAAAGTGACAGCTGTCAAAGTGACAGAGGTTTCAAATATTTTCCCGCCAAAATAATATGACGTCACAAATCATCTGTCAAAAATCCTGTGACGTCACGACTCATATCTGTTAAAAATTCAAAAACGTCACGGCTCAGCTGTCAAAATATATTTTCCCGCCAAAATTCTGTGACGTCACGAATAATCTGTTAAAAATTCTGTGACGTCACGACTCATCTGTCAAAAATCCAAAAACGTCCCGGCTCAGCTGTCAAAATATATTTTCCCGCAAAAATTCTGTGACGTCACGAATCATCTGTCAAAAATTCTGTGACGTCACGACTCATCTGTCAAAAATTCAAAAACGTCACGGCTCAACTGTTAAAAAATATTTTCCCGCCAAAATTCTGTGACGTCACGACTCATCTGTCAAAATTGTATGACGTCACGGGTCACGTGACCAAAATTCTATGACGTCACAGGTCACGTGACTCAGCTTTCCCGCCAAAATTCAATGAAATCAAATTATAATATGATTGAAGTAAAAATTTGAGGTTTTCGGAATTTTCCTATTACATGTACAATAAGACCTTGCTTCATGCCAAATTTCAAGTTTGTAGGTAGACTGGAAGTACCCTGTAGGTTTTTGCCTTTACCCCTCTAAATTTGCGACAAAAACGGCTATATCTCTTGATTGCGTTGGATTAGCACTTTGATTTTTTTACGGCACTAAGAGGCAACAAGCCTTAGTATTTGGTAAAAATTTCAACTTGATACCTCCATTAGTTCCTGAGATAAATGGTCTTGACAGACAGACGGACGGACGGACGGACGGACAGACGGACGGACGGACAACAAAGTGATCCTATAAGGGTTCCGTTTTTTCAAAACTGGTACGGAACCCTAAAAATCACGTCAATTCGTCGCTCCGTTTTGCCGTGAAGGAAAGACAAACAGACAGACACACTTTTCCATTTATAATATTAGTATGGATGTAGTACCTATTGCGATAACGGATTACTATCGTAGGATAGTTAAGAGTTTTATAACATCCTTATCCACACAATACTTGTCTGATCTAAAATAGAATGAATTTGATAAAAGGTAAATAACGTCCGATTAAGTTTATACGTTATTTGAATATATTCTAGAAAATATCAAGTGCGTCACATTATATACGAAAATTATCAGAAGTTTCCAAATCATAATTTTTTATTAGGCCTGAATAAGTATTGAGTTATAGGCTCAGAATACTTTTATTATTTTTAATGGTTCACGGATGACCTATTATTCTTAGTTAGATATTCTTTGAACTTCATACTAAAATAATATTCACGATGCCGAACGAGTTTGTATTATTGTAATATTTAAAAACAAGAATAAGTAAAATATTTTTTTATGAAATTCCAACTGTTGAAGACATTTAAGTTGACTTGAGTTCTTGGTTTTTAATTAATTTATATCTTAGTATAGTACTCGTATGACAAATTGCTCGAGTAGTATTTTTTTATTATTTATTTTTGCTATAACTTCTTGTGACAGCCTAAAGTTTAATACCTAATTTTAAAAAAGGCGGTTAAAAAATTAACGTTCAAAAAGCGAACAATACTTTGAAGAGGAATGACATCATTACAGGAAACGTCAAAAGAAAGTGGCGTCCTGTAAGCGTTCCCCCTTCTTCATCTAAATTGCCATAATCATCACAGACGACAGTAGGATTAATGATCGAAGAGTGCTATTATTCACCGAGATTTAAATTTTGACTTGCGAGTTATTCATTATAATGTAATTATTTAAGTATTTAAATCTGTAATAGCTAAGTAATAATATGATAAGTTGCGGCGTTTTTGTCATTACGCAGTTATGGCAAGAGTGGGCACCATAAATAAATCTAAACGCAATTTTGTTAGATTAAGCTGTAGCATTTTTTAATGAATTATAAGATATTGAAAAAGTAATCGATGATAATTCCCATTTTTTACAGATTTCCCATAACAGTGTTAACGCGCGAAAAGACAGTATATTTTGTAATCTCAGCTCTATATAAGAAAGATATAAAAATAATGTTTTTGTTCGTAGCAAATTTGTACAATACATAGGTACACTTAATAATACATCTAGCAAATACTTTTAATATCTATCTAAAATAAACGATAAAAAGTTAATAAATAAGAATTTTGTTAAAGAGTTCATAATTAAAAAACAATTTTTCGTAAAACTTCCTCGTTAAGCCTTTTTTTAAACAAATACATTTTTAATAGAACGTCTACTCGCAATAATTTTAATGAGGGATTATTAATTAAAACATAATGACCGCGTATTGTTAGTGTCGATCTTTGAGAGTATAAAAGGAACTCGTTAAGAGAGGCTCTTTTCTTAATAATAGACGCGAGGCGCACAAAAAGGGTCAACATTTCATTTTGCCCGTGTCAGATGACGTGACTGTCTCGGAATAAAATCGGGCTTTCTAAGAAAAACGTGCGTAGAAAAGTGACACACCTTGCGTCATTCTTCTTTTATTGAAAAGGATCCACTTAGTAAGATATCGTCAATACATTTTATATAACTGTGATAGGAGTAGTCAATAAAATATAAATAAATTTCATTCCTACATTTCGTTAATAATAAATCGTTCGTTTATTACCTTCCTTTCTTAAAGTTATAGGCACGTGTATAGTTTTTATACAATTGAATGATAAATTGCCTACTTTTTCTAAAAGTTCCAAATGTGTAATGGCTTTTTCTCATACGAATACAAATTGTGTCTCTGCTTTCTTTTTCATGGAAGTAATTTAATTTGTTTTAGTTTATGTAGTCGCTAACCCTTTTCACTGAAGTTGTCCTCGAATATTCGATTTGAACTAAATTTGTACAAGACCGAATGCCCGCACATTCCAACATCCTTTGTGAGACTCTTTATTTACATTATTTTTACTTGCTTTTGTACTTTTATTAGATTGTTTTATCATAAGTAACTTTGAAATCTTGTGAGATACAAAACTCTATGTCACATTGAAGATGTTATACGCTTCAGAAAAGTTTTTTATTATGTTTTGCCGTGTACAAGTCTCTTAGACTGTCAGTCGTATGTAATAATTGGTTTAAGAAATTGTCATTACGAGCTTGAGAGCATGTTAGCTAAAGTGCACATGTCTTAACTAAGGCATATTATCCAAACGGAATGCAATTCTGAAAATAAGACGTACAAAATAACACGTTACGTAGTAGCTATTAAATAATCTGTGCTATAATATTATTAATTAAACATTAAATTTAATGCATTATACAGATTTTCCAACCATTTGCTTCTATTTATTAAGTATGTTTTTTAATTGTCCTTAGATCCATGTTCAGATCACGAATGCGCTGACGGTGGCGTGTGTCAGTTGAACGAAGTACGAGCACCCGTCTGTAGATGTGGTCCTCCGTGCGATCTGTTGGTCCGACCCGGATCAGCTGTGTGCGGCTCCGACTACAAGGACTATCCAAGCGAATGCGCTCTGCGACGAGAATCATGTAGAACCAGGCAACAACTAACTATCGCCTACAGAGGGGAATGCGCTTCAGGTAATCTTACTCATCTCTTTTAAATAAAATGTTTGAGTTTTATTTCCATGTTTCCTTAACATTTTATTTCATTATAAATAGCCATCCACAATCTAGTTGTCTAATCTAAAATTAAATCTTTATTCGGAAATGTAAAGAGCCGGCTTATTTGTATCCCGTTTTGAGGAGACATTTTGTCCTTAGAAAAGTAATTGGGTACGAGCATTGGAGCGTCAAACCGACCCGAAAGAAATTGTGGCACGAATGGAATAATTTAATTATTTAGTATTAAAGTTTTAATATTGGAAAATGTTGCTTTGTCTCAATTCTGCCCATCAGTATTAGCGGAGTTTTATTTGGAATTGTTTTTGAATGAATTTGTGTCAGATACTTTTAGATTTAATAAAATTGAAGACGCTAAGATATATTTTTTAAATATTACGTATCGTTTTTAAAAATTAAATGAAATTACATGGTTACAATAAAACTACACTTTACGCTATTTGATTACTCGTAATAATTTTACTAAAACTAAAACATTTTTTTTTATCGAAACAGCTCAACACCCATGCGACTCAGTGAAATGCGGATCCCGGGAGCACTGTTCGTTAGATGCTCGGGGAGTAGCAGTATGTGGATGTGGTTCAGAATGCGAGCCCATAGTTAGGCCTGTCTGTGGGTCTGATGGACGCACTTATGATAACCGCTGTCACTTGGACCGCACCTCATGTCTAGATAATCGAGATGTTCGAGTAGCTTATACTGGACCTTGCGGTGAGTTAAATGTTTTCTTTAAGTTTAAGTTGATCGGGCAAAATTGAATTGTTGAATAGGAGATTTAGACTATGTATTGTAAAATTACTTTTTTAATATATCAATTATAATTTTTACTGATCCATTTTCTGCATAAATCTTGTTCTTATTAAACTGCCATTTATTAGGATAAATTTCAAGTTACATTAATATCGACAGCTAAACATACATTATTTTCATATATTTATGCTAAAAAACAATTTAATTGGCACATCCTTGCCGGCATGAAATACGTTATATTATTTAAAACATGTAATCTTTATAATAAATTATCTCAATCTTGTTACATCAGGTGTTGAAAACCCTTGCGCACGCGCTTCTTGCCCATGGGGAGGAGCGTGCGTAGCCCGAGGCGGCTCAGCGCAATGTGCATGTCCAGTATGCGACGCAACCGTAACTCCCGTTTGCGCTTCCGACGCAAACACATACGGATCTGAATGCAAAATGCGCATGCATGCGTGCCAAGAAGGCGTGTCTGATGGTGAACTGCATGTACTGTACAACGGGACCTGCCGTAAGTGACTATTGTTTTTTTTTAAATTGAACATGTTTAAGCGAATTTGTTTTTGGCAAACGTAGTGTAGGACGACCCCCAGCTAGGAGGACCGACGACCTTAAAAAGGTCTCTGGGTCGGACTGGGTGCGGAAGGCGCAGGACCGAGTTCTGTGGCGCGTGTTGGGAGAGACCTATGTGCAGCAGTGGACTGCGATAGGCTAGTTGATTGATTGATTGATTGACTTTGTTTTAATATAGGTTATTCATGTTAAACTTAATAGATGGTGATAATGAATCACATCCTATCGGTATTTCAAAATCAGATTAAGGGAAAGTTTAAAGAAAAGTTGGCAGAAGACAGTGCCCCCATTCCTCTGACCAGCGTGGTAGTAAGCCAATTTATGCAGTGGGCCATAATGAGCTGTGATTTGGTTTATAATATTGAACTGGTATACATTTTAAAGTCATATCAAAGTTGGCTTATTAGAGTCACAACACTGTAATTTTATAATTAAACATCTACTATTAAATCATAACATAAATGAATAGTAATTCAACAGGTAAACAGCTTTTGTTTACATAAATTTTGGTATTCTAAAGAAAACCTTTTGAGAACTAATTTGTAAGAAGAAGTTCGGTAATTAATATAGGCAATCTAAATAGAACTTTGTAGAGGTGTCAGGGCGCTGAAAACAATATTTACCTCTAAAAGTGTTGTAGCTTTAGTTCAAAGTCTTAGAGTGTTATAAGAGTCGCATTATTTATTTAATTAGTTTTCATAATACTCTAACATATTTCTATTGAATAGCAGATTATTATACACACATCAAAAAAGTCTAAGCAACATGCATGATATTACAAATTTACCATTTATATTAATTTATTTTACCATTTATTTTAATTATAACGTTGTATTTTATTTTTAAAATAATATTTTTAGGGTTCTATGATGTAAAAATAACAGCTGTTTTCTTTATAAGTTCTTTTAATAACAGAAATTAACAATATTAGAATATACAGGTACATAAGAAACTAAACTTTTTTTTTACAAATTGAAATTTCTTAAGAAAATGAATTTATTGTGAAAGAATAGGACAATTTAATACAAAGTATGGCCTCCTCTGCTATTCAGAACTTGTCGGCAACGATTATTCATTGAATTAATGAGACTGTTTATGTCATCTTGCGGTATTCGCTCCCAATGGAATTGTAGCAAATCCTTCAGCTGTTGGGTTGTTGTCACTCCGTCCATCCCTTCAAAACACGTCTCTGGAGCATGTCCCATGCGTGCTCGATGGGGTTGAGGTCTGGCGATTGTGCAGGCCAGGGCAATACCTGGATGTTCTCCGTTGCCAAGTATTCACTGGTTCGCCGAGCTGTATGTGAACGCGCATTGTCATGCATTAACGTAAAATCGGAGCCAAAGGTTTGTGCAAATGGATGGACATAAGGTCTGAGAATATCCTCAACGTAATTTTCAGCGTTCATGTTTCCATTTACAAAAACGAGCTCAGTTCGCCTGTTCTTCATAATACCCGCCCATACCATAACTGTTGAGCCGCTGTATGGATGAACTTCCTGAACGCACCTGAGTCTTTCAGTATTTCCGGGTCGACGGTACACTCGCACCCTTCTTGTATCAGGCCTAAACCCGAATCGCGACTCATCGGAAAACATAATTTTATCCCATTGTTCCTGGGTCCATGTTATGCGTTCTCTACACCATTCATTTCGACGAGCGCGATTCCCGTGACGTATCGGTGGGCACCTGATAGGGCGTCGAGCTCGTAGGCCGTACTCATGCAGTCGATTTCGCACAGTTTGGGGACTTACATCAACACCACTTGAATTTTGTAGCCTCAAACTTATCTCTCGAGCGGTTAACATCGGCTGGCGTCTTGCAGTCAGTTGTATGTACCGGTCTTGCCGAGTGGTTGTACTCCTTTTACGGCCTGGATGCTGTTCAGCGGGTTCCCCTGTATTATTGTAGCGCTGCCAAAGACGACAAATAACACTTCTATGAATACCAAAATGTCGAGATACCTGAGATTGATTACTTCCCGCTTGCAACATCCCTACAGCTCTTTGCATTTCATCTGCCGTCAAATGACGTCGCTCCATGACGTAAAGAATATCTAACAATTCAATTTTGTCGCCAACTGTATTTAAATGGTTGGTAAAATTATAAAATCAAGACTAAAACGTAGCAATTAACATGCACTCAAATTCAAACAAATTCGCAGTCATTTGAATTTTATGAAAAAAAACAAAACATAATCGAAATTTTTTTTTTACAACCAGCCAGTATGTCATCAATAACAAAAAAGTTTACTTACCTATACACTTTGAGTGAGTAAATACTTAGAAATTAATTAATATAAATGGTAAATTTGTAATATCATGCATGTTGCTTAGACTTTTTTGATGTGTGTATTTTGAATTTATTTTGAATGTAATTAATTCATATTCACGTTTTTTACATTTTTCTTTAAATTATATAGATTGTATAAAACCGATTCCAAGTGGCGTTCTGTAGTCTCTGCCTATCCCGGACGGGATAAGGCGTGAGTTTATGTATGTATGTGTATGTATGTAAAACCGAGTCTGGTGGCGAATTCTTTAAAAACCATACTTACTGTGTCGCGAGGAATCAAACATCAAATAAACAGACATAAAAAACATCTAGGCTCAGTCGTTCGTGTGGGATTCGGAACTACTAAGTGCACGGCAGCTGAATATGACACCACCGCATCTCTGAAGCAATCATAATATAGAATCAATGTGCAACAAGAAACTTCACTACATAACCAAATCATAAATAATCTTAGGCAATATGCATAACACATTACGAAAGATTGGCTATTGTATACCTACTATTACAGAAGCCGTTTTGTTCGTCTGCTGCTACGTTCATTATATTATAGTAAAGATGAACATTCACTTAAGATGATTACAATACTGATTTACAAATACCAATAATTTCACAGGAAGAATAGTATTAGAAGTTATAATTTTTAACCTCACTAAGGTAAAATAACGTAACTGCGTAATGGTATTAGGTATAAGTACCTAATAAGTATAGTATAAGTAGGTACCTTATTGTCTTTAACTACAAAAACATTTACAGAAATAACTCTAGAATCGTAATTGCGTTTGTACTTGTAGAACTATTGTGCTACTTAAACCGACGACTCGTGCATGGATATGGTTAGATCTGTGACACTCATTAATTTGTGTCCACTGGAACTCATTCAGTTTACAATAACGTTACTAGGAATAGCTAACTTAATTATTAGGCATATTTATTAACGTTAGCTAAGTACGTTGGCGTTGTTGGATTTTAGGTACTACAAAAACATTTACAGAAATAACTACACTTATAATTGCGGGTGTAATTGTAGAACCATTGTGCTACTTGAACTGACGAGCCGTGCATAGATATGGTTAGATTATACCACTCAACAAACGTGTGACACTCATTAATTTTTATCCACTGGAAATCATTTTAAGTGTACAGTAACGTTATTAGGAATAGGTAACTTAGTTATTAGGCATATTTAATAACTTTATTTTGTTAGGTACGTTGTCGTTGTTGACTTTTACTACAAAAACATTTACAGAAATAACTCTACACTTATAATTGCGTGTGTACTTGTAGAACCATTGTGCTACTTGAACTGACGAGCCGTGCATAGATATGGTTAGATTATACAACTCAACAAACGTGTGACACTCATAAATTTGTATCTACTGGAACTCATTCAGTTTAATTTGCTTGCGGAACTCAACACAGTAATAAATTGTTCACAACTATATCATTGTGCACTGAAATGTCAATTAGAGATTAAAATGGCTCAATGAAAATTGAACGCGACGCGGATTGATGAACAGAGAATGGATTAATGTTATTATTTGGAGGCATCCGAGCTTGACTATTTATAATTGAAACATTGTTCGATAAAGACGTTCATTTGTTCATGTTAATTCGTTATTATGTGGCCGAAAATGTATGGGATTTTCGGTAACGCATCAATTATTAAACAATACTTTTGAATTAAAATGATTATTTACTGAAATAATTATTAATTATTACAATTAACTTATATCGGTCCCTGAGCTTCCCGCTGCGAAGAATACAGACTAATGAAAAATAAAATTATTTTTTATTATTTTATTTTATACTATATTATAGTAAAACCACATTAGCAGATTAGTTACGTTACGACTAATGCATGGCGCTAAAAACTAGTGAAAGATATAAACTTGTTCAGTTTCAACTATTTCTAAAATCAATTTTTAAAATTATTGTATACTTAAAAGCAATGTAGGGTAAGGTTGCGACTATTGGACCACTTAATTTTAAACACACCTGGTATCCAAA
This sequence comes from Schrankia costaestrigalis, assembly GCA_905475405.1. Classification (NCBI taxonomy): domain Eukaryota; kingdom Metazoa; phylum Arthropoda; class Insecta; order Lepidoptera; family Erebidae; genus Schrankia; species Schrankia costaestrigalis. The sequence continues at coordinate 13,388,762 of FR997827.1, forward strand.
ATAGAGCGAGAAATAAAACAAAATCTGTGTAAACGAATAGTCTGTATATTCAATTATTGATAACTAACATAATTAAGTTAATTTTATTACGTATTTAGTCACAAAATAAGAAAATAAATCTTTGTGATGGTTTCCTTGTTTGAACCACCGTTTCTTTTATTGGACCACTTAGTTGCTATAATTGGACTTAGGGCATTACAGGTGGCTGGTCCATTCAAGGTGCATGTAAAAAAATTAATAAAGTAAAACATATTTTTTATCAAATTTCTTTTATTTTCGAAAATAAATAGATAGTTACATTAATTAGTCGACTCTGATTATATTTCTTTATTTGGCATGCAAAATCACAAAAATATTTCAGCTACGTCAAATCCTTTCTTTAACGTCGCGTTTGGCACTCGAAACATTCTGATTGGCTCATTCAATCCAAATTCCTTTTTTACCTAAGCTAGTTTTATACTCGCCTACCTCACCTCCTCTTTTTGCAATGCTAAAAATAAAAGATTAGTTTTTTAAATAACACACATTATAGAAGTTGCCATGATTGGACCGGTTCAATGAATGAGCATCGTGCCAGTCCATTGATAGAAACTCACTAACATCCACTAAAATATTTATTTTAAAAAAAGTAGCACTTTACTCAACAAAAATATACAATAGTATATATTCTTAATTACTGTACTATACTAGTAAAAAGAATCACATTAAAATAATTAATAGAACAGTACTTACATGCTATTATTTGTCGCGTAAAAATTATATTCGAGGTCCGAGAAACAAAACGAAGTACGTCCATCCCTCATACTGCCTTCTGCGGTACTGGCGGTTGGAGGGCGGTGTGGGGGGATGTAAAGCTATCGTTTCGATGCAAATACCGGGTTCAAATATGAATAGATCGCGAAATATTGAAGTGGTCCAAACAAAGCGCTAGTCCAATGATCGCAACCTTACCCTAGATACATATAGCTAAACCATGAAGCTTATTTCTATAAGTTTTATTAAGTAGAGTTTGTAAAACATTTAAAAAAAAACTTACATCAACTGTTACCTACTGCCTTATTTTATACAATTGTGAGAAACATTTTTTTTGTGTACTCGAAAACTCTTTTTCAAAGGAATCATTCATTTGTGACATTTAAAAATACAGAGGTATAGATAAATGAATTATTTTTTATGTATGTTCTTGTATAATTCATTTTTAAAATACTTATTACTAGTACTTTTAGAACGCGGCGTAGATACAAAAGCATAACTTATATACGAAACACTTAATTCATTCTAGGAACTATCTGCTACACAGCTTACATATTATTAAACAAACTTAGTTCTATTAGCTGTGAGTAAGGACCACTCGCCTAACGAGACAGTAAAACCAATTTTAAAGATAAATAGGTTATACCACATAATGATGCTTCCCATTTACTTAATGAATTTACTAACTACGTAAAATATAATACAAGAAATAAATACAATCTAATAGGTGCTTAACGTATCCATCTAGAAAATCTATTATAGAATGGCAAATGAGGAACGTCATTTCAGTAATAACTTACACTAATTAAAGTAGAAATGACTTTTATACGCTAACAGTGCTATAACAACACTGTAAAGTGCTTTAAGTAATTACTAACCCGTATACAATAGATACTTAATCATCATATCAGTTGTAGAAAGGGATTTAAATCAAATAAGCTTTCAAAAGGCTTCCAATATGGTAGTAAATTTGGCTTCCTAACACCACTGTAATGTAAGCAGACGGATTAGTATAATGTTGATATTCGTGCGCTAAGTGGATAGGATGGGTTAATGACACTTTCTTTTATTAAAATAACGTTAGTTTATTTTAAATGTTCATGTATAAATCTAAAACAGTTATAATCCATGTTGTTTTTGTTTTATGTTAAAAGTACATACTGTTTTGCTGGTGATCGTTAATTGTGACTTAACAATATTTACGTCTGGCGTAAAATCAAACATATTTTAAGCATATAACATATTTTATTACTTAAAAAGTACTAACTTTTTAAGTAATAAAATATGTTGTATTCTTATTAGAAGACTTAAAAAGCTTATTTGTTACAATAAGTATAATAATAAATGCAGAGTTAAAATAATGTACAAATTACATTTATACAAGGATTTTGTCGTAGGGACTTTTACAGGCATCAAATTAACGAACGCAAATAACATCAATAGTCAAGACCATAATAATTGTGGATTACTCAAATAATTATCCTGCCTGGAACTCAAACCTACCACCTCGTACGTTTACTCGTTGCCACCAAGACTGTTATCTTAAAGTTTCAGTATTTATTGACCCCTACTACACTGTAAGTAATACATAAATTAAACATTGTTTTGTCCAACAGAAACTTGCTCGGATATCGTGTGCAAAGGCGGTGGCGACTGCATCGTGGACTCGGAAACTGGTCGACCAACATGTCGCTGCAACCACAACTGCACAGATGCACAGGTACTGTACACATATGCTATAAAACTAAATCTGTGTGTATTTCGTGGTTAAGATTAAAATATGAACAAAAGAAGTACAAATTTTTTCATTTAATGAAAAAGAGGCGTGTATAACTTTTAAAACATGCAATGTAAATAAAACGTTCTTAGATCTCTTGAAAATACTTTATGTAAAAATAAATACTGATGTTCATGCATGCAAAGATTGCATTGAGTTGAAATCAGAAACATTCCAGTCGGACACTGTAACGACTATTCTACAGCATTATAAAAAAAACGACGTGTAAAACTACGAATTAGGACAAATTATTACAAACATAAACTTAGATTAAACTATGTACACATACTATAATAATTATAATTATCCAAATATTATTCTCTATTAACACGTCAATCCCGACTATATTGATTAACATTAGTTCAACCTGAAAATGCAGCAAAGCATTCCACAGCTCAAATTCCCGTACCTTCAACGTAATATCCTTAAAGGCAACGTTAGTTCACTATAAGGAAGTATTCGAGGCATCCTTAGCTTACTCAAGGGTTTATCTATTATAATTAATATATACACGGTTATAACTTCACAGATTCAGAATTTCACGCTTGTTAGGTGATTGACGCTTAGAGCGATATTAAGCCGTATTAGTTATACTACGAGTAGTTTGTGTACTAACTGCTTAAGATTATGTGCGGTGCAAACTTGGACATAACGCTAAGAGGATCGCTATGTTTAGAATTCCCTGTTAAGACTTCAATAATCTTAATATTATCGTTATCTTGTCATAATTTGTAAGTACATCGATAATCTACTTAAGTTTATAAAATAGAAGATTCTGATATAACAATATAACAAAATATATTTAGCGCTACTATCCTACTAATTACCTACGCTAGTTGTAAATAAATATTTCTTTTTGTATTTTCTCTTTAAGTGATTTATGTAATCTTTTGAGAAAATAAATATCTTAACCGTAATCTACGAGTACCTCTATTGTAAATCGTTGTTTGATATATTGATCTTCTGGTACTGCTTTAGTATTAATAAATAATGGTTAAGAGGCGATACCTTGTACTAACAAAAACCGTATAATATAAACGTGTCTTTAATTACTGTAATTAAAGCTTTTTTCGTAAAAAAAATACAGTAGCATTGTATTTAAGAGTTTATTGATTTTGACTGTTTAGCTCGGCTAAGCCAAACTGAAAGCTAGACGGCTCAAATATGATTAATGATTGCTAAATTAGGCGTTAACAGTGATTTATTAGGCGTCAGAACTGCGCAGTCTATCATTGCAGTTTTATCTGAGGCAGGTAGTGGTTTAAAATCAGCCATATACAATTTTTGTGTAGGTGACTACCGTACAAATTGGTGCACAAAAATGCTGACACAGCAATATAACATTTGACATCTGATCATAGTAGTTTAAAAATTGGCGACGTTCCAGTACCTACATAAAGTGGCATAGCTCCAGTATAAAAATATGTGATACAGCAATGTAAACATCTGTGGCATTACAATAAAAAAGAGGCTATCTTGAAATGGCTCCGTAAGCCTAGATGTCACATATCATGCGGGTACTGTGTGTGAAGTTGTAGGCTGGAATTCAACCAAAATGTTTTGATGAAGTTTAAATGAAGTTGGTCTGAGTTTCGTGTGTCAGACAATATCGTTGTTGGATTATTTTAAATATTCCTCCGATACTATTTTTGTTATAATCTGGGTTAACTTCATTAAGCAAATTTATTTGTTTCGCCAAAGTAATACATCTCAAAAGATCATAATCAGCTGCTTGGCCTATATTAGTCTGTCAAATCACAGACCATAGACCCTAAAGTAAACTTAAAAGAAAACTCGTGATTCCACCAATTTGTTAATGAAACTGACGAGCCAAGACATAATAACGCTCAATCATCTTATTAGATTGTTAATTAAACACCTTCTCTTGTGATCAAAGTTTGAAATTGACACATTGATATCGTGACACTAAGTCTATAGAGAATAAAGAAAAAGTTTCAACCGACATTTGCTGGATAAATGGAAAGCCAAGCGAGCTGTCCGCGTAAATAATAGATTTGTGAGCCGCAAGATTATTCTAGATTATTATATTATTTTTACGAAGAGATTTTCAGATGGGTGATGTCTGTTTCCGTCCCAAATTGCCTTATAAGTTACGCGAATTTACGCGAACGCCACCGTCATAGACTTTACCGAAATTGCCTTACATTACGAAAATTAATGTGATGGCGAATATTACGTTCTGTTTATTCTCGCTGTCTATCTTTGTTTAACTTGAGCTAGTATGAAATAGGACTATAGGAGGCCTATTTATATAAACGACTACTTATATAAACTGAATATATACATATTCAGTTTATATACGTAGTCGTTTTAAAAATTTAAACCTAAAACTCAATGTATGTAATATTATGTTCTGTCATTGACTTTATAAAGTAGAACTCTTACGATATTATCTACTGAGAAAAATATGACACTCAATCCTCTTCAGTAAATGATTGGTAGTATTGTACAAGTCCAAAATAGTACCTACGACGCCTCATAGAAAAAATATTAAATAAAAATATAATGTAATAATGTTTTTTTTTTATAAATGAATATTGTTAACAGCTCAAACACATTAATTTGACATGCATTTTCTATAAAACAGTTGTTATCTATTAGAAATACTAATTTTTATTGTATTTTACTAAAATTAAATGTATTTTTAAAACATTTTTACTTTTAATTTATTTCTAGCTTTTATACCAAAAATATTTTTGTCAGGAATCCGATGTGGTATGCGGGAGTGACGGTCAGACGTACACATCGCAGTGCGAACTGGACTCGACGGCGTGTCGGGAACAGAATGATCTGCGGCTCGCCTACAAAGGAGATTGCGGTGAGTGTACTGGCTTAATTCCTCTCATTAACCAACGTTTATTAAAGCTGTAGGTGTTGTAAGTATATACCTATATTACTATTCAAAGATTAACTATTATAAAAGGTAAATGTATATTTAATTAGGCACGTGAATTGTATTTTTACAATAATTTTTATTACGCAGTTTTTGGCATTTCATTTACTTACCTAATGTCGATTAATGATGAAATTAAGGGACTTCTAATAATAGTAGGTATGATACATTTTCCTTTATCTGTAAATGAAAATCAATCAAGCAGTGGGGCTCAATAGAGCGTTATTAAGAAAATATTTTCCTCCCTTAAAAAATAAGGTTTTCTAAAAATATGAAATTCTATAGAAAATGTTCCCGATAAATTTTAGGATAGAATAAAACACAGCATTTTGTTGAAATTGTGTACAAAATCTGTCTGGGTTTCTAGTGCTTTCTATGAAGCTGAAATTATGGCTGTCTGGCTTTTCCTTCGTCTTGAATCGAAACTAATGAACCGAGACGCTTTATATAAATTTGATATTTAAATATTAAAGAATATGTTTTTACTCTTTTGTGAACCTCGAAAATATTGTTTACCAAAAACCATAAAAGTAAAAAACTTTAGAAATTTTTTGATTAGAAAGAATATTCAGTATTATTCGTGATATTGTGGAAAAATAATAAAATTCTTTCAATACATTCTTTTGATACGTCGTTCAATGATTTGATGTCGTGGGACTCTATTCAACACTGACATTATGAAATCATTTTGTTTACATCGTCCAAAATGTTTTGAAGAGCCCTAATCTTATTTCAAAAGAGATTACATAGAAAAATCTTGAAAAGAAGGACTTGGAAACTTCTCGGTATTTTTTTGTAATATGATACAAACATTTCTTTTAGAATCACAAAAGTATTAAAGCTCTCGTAACGTTTCCGACTTCAAATATTGATGTTATGCATGTACCTTACAAAGAAAAAATAAGAAAAACCGGTCAAGTGCGAGTCTGACTCGCGCACCGAGGGTTCCGTACAAACCTATTTATTTTCCCGCCAAATTGTGATAACGTCAGGATTCAGATGTTTAAATTCTATTTTCCCGCCAAATTGTGATAACGTCAGGATTCAGATGTTTAAATTCTATTTTCCCGCCAAAATTCAAAGACGTCAAAACTGATTTGTCAAAAATTCAATGACGTCACGACTCAGCTGTCATAATATATTTTCCTGCCAAAATTCTGTGACGTCACGACTCATCTGTCAAAAATTATATGACGTCACGCACATCTGTCAAAAGTGACAGCTGTCAAAAGTGACACGGGTGTCTAAAATATTTTCCCGCTAAAATAATATGACGTCACAACTCATCTGTCAAAAATTCTATGACGTCACGCCTATCTGTAAAAATTGACAGCTGTCAAAAGTGACAGCTGTCAAAGTGAAAGAGGTCTCAAATATTTTCCCGCCAAAATAATATGACGTCACAAATCACCTGTCAAAAATTCTATGACGTCACGACTCATCTGTCAAAAATTCAAAAACGTCACGGCTCAGCTGTCAAAATATATTTTCCCGCCAAAATTCTGTGACGTCACGAATCATCTTGCAAAAATTCTGTAACGTCACGACTTATCTGTCAAAAATTCAAAAACGTCACGGCTCAGCTGTCAAAATATATTTTCCCGCCAAAATTCTGTGACGTCACGACTCATCTGTAAAAAATTCAAAAAAGTCACGGCTCAGCTGTCAAAATATATTTTCCCCTCAAAATTCTGTGACGTCACGAATCATCTGTCAAAAATTCAGTGACGTCACGACTCATCTGTCAAAAATTTAAAAACGTCACGGCTCAACTGTCAAAAATATTTTCCCGCCAAAATTCTGTGACGTCACGACTCATCTGTCAAAATTCTATGACGTCACGGGTCACGTGACCAAAATTCTATGACGTCACAGGTCACGTGACTCAGCTTTCCCGCCAAAATTCAATGAAATCAAAATATAATATGATTGAAGTAAAAATTTAAGGTTTTCGGAATTTTCCCATTACATGTACAATAAGACCTTGCTTCATGCCAAATTTCAAGTTTGTAGGTAGACTGGAAGTACCCTGTAGGTTTTTGCCTTTACCCCTCTAAATTTGCGACAAAAACGGCTATATCTCTTGATTGCGTTGGATTAGCAGTTTGATTTTTTTACGGCACTAAGAGGCAACAAGCCTTAGTATTTGGTGAAAATTTCAACTTGATACCTCCACGCGTTCCTGAGATAAATGGTCTTGACAGACAGACGGACGGACGGACGGACGGACAGACGGACGGACGGACAACAAAGTGATCCTATAAGGGTTCCGTTTTTTCAAAACTGGTACGGAACCCTAAAAACAGTAAGTATTATGATTTAATAAATTCAAACAAATAAAACGTAAGCTAAAATCATCTATACAATGTTTGTCCTTTTGCATTAGCCTGGTGTTGTTTTCCACGCGAATCTAAAAGGCAAGTTTAAAATGTCTGAATGTGTGGGGACAACAATTTTTTATCAGCATGTCAATTGTCATATTAAAATCGTTAAAAATTCGGTTAAGTTAAGTTTTAGTTGTGAAATTGTCACACTCTAAATAAAACTGTAACACGACCACAAAGGATTACAACTGCAATAGCAAAAACAAGACAATTTGACAACTAAAAGTTAACTTAACCGAACTTTTAACGATTTTAAGGTACGAGAATTGACATGCAGATAAAAAATTGTTGTCCCCAGACATTCAGACATTTTAAACTTCCCTAATCTGTCATAACTATTTCTCTTGTCAAATGAAATAAACTGTATAAGTATAACAAACTTCATCTCGGCTAGAAATAGGAAAACATAAACCCTATTTTATACTATAAATATAACGTGCAAAATTCTCATTGTGAACTTTAATTAATCACTTATTTGGAAAAGGATATAAAGATTGCGAATTTACAAGGCTGTCTATCTTTTAAACAAGTTTGTTACCTATTCGATTTAAGTGATAGAAGTTATATTAAGCGTTTGGAATTATTTCCGCTTTGTAAAAGTTTCAAGTCTACTGTATACCTGTTGGTTGTATACTTATTTATTTATTGTGTTCTTCTTTTGTTTATATAGATGTAGGTAACTTACGACGGGTACTATTTAACTAACTTGCAAAACTTTCAAATTGTATCTATTTAAAACGGTATTTATTTTTTTTACTTGAATTTATTGCACATCCTCATCAATTACTTTGAAAAAGGTTGATGTTGATGCAACACCAACCTCTTTGGCTAGCTCTTTGGTTTGATGGTTCATCATTTTTGTCATCTATGGAGTAATGTTTTTTATATATTAATATACCTTCATATGTTATACTTCATTTACGATTACATTTTATAAAACTTATACAAATTCAACACATAACAAGACTTATTTACCCTTAGGAGTCGTTTTCTTCAACCACTAAAGAATCTTACAACTCTTTCATGTACGAGTATACATACGTATTTAGATTTTTTAAGAAATACTACTCAAGCTACGCGTTTCATTCAAGGCTTTCTTTCTTCCTTCAATAGCTAAGCCACGTAATTATAAGAAACAAATATTAAGGTATAATTACCGAGATTGAATATGTGTGAATAGAAAAAAAAATACAGTTTTATTTTACGTCAAACGCACGTATCGTGATTACGTGTTGATTACGTGACCCAAATACATATTATAATTATTATAAACCTGTCATAACGCGGCAAATTATTAACTGGCTTTGAACAGAAACCGCAGAATTAACAAAGTTAGAATATGATTTGTTTATAAATTGGATATAGTAATCATTATTTTAGCGACAAAGGCTGCAGGCTATTATGATTTCGTTTTTGTTTAAAAATAAAACTTTTGCTACTGGTTAAACATTTCTAATGAATGTGCAAATAGCTAATTCGTACGATTTTAAATCTATGATCACATGCACTGTTTGCGCGAACGCATTACAATGACGCAAATAATTTAGGTCCTGTGTTTAAGAGTGACTGACTTGAAAGAACTTTGTACTCGAGTCTCAACGTAACTTATTCAAGATTATTAAAAAGCTCAATCTTTATAATCAAAACTTTTAAGAGTTTTCTTAAATTTTCTCTGTATGGATCTTAATATACTAAGGTTAAATACAATGCCGTCACGAAAACATTTAAAAACTATTACTATTATTACAGAATACTTTAAAACTTTTTTTTTTAATTACAAAATAAACTGAATTACTTAAACCAAAAAATATCACTTGAGCATTACTTAACCAATTTATAAGAGATCCATCTAAATACCTCTTTATGAAATTACTTTTAGTAATATGCATTGTAAGTATAAATGGAGCATAATAGTTTCTTAAAAAAATATAATCTTTTTACAATGCCGGCTTACTCAGTGATTATTACATTAAATTTAGTTCTAAAAAGTAACATACTTTATTTTAAAAACATTAGGTACATTAACACAACATATTAGAATATTAGATCACATGTTAAATTATAAGTTTTATAACTTGTGAGTATAAACATTAAAACGGCGTTAAGTTCAATCATTTCATCATTATCATATCTCCGAACATTCCCTTAGTCGTTTTTATAAAACAGGGGTTAAAACAGCACGGTAACACCATGTTGTATTCTTACCCCAGTACTCATAAACGCCTCTTAAATTTTAGTCAATTGATTAGGTTAAACACTTACGATTTTGCTTGGTGTAAGGTTGGTTTCCCTAATAAAAATCTCGCTAAACAGTGATTAAACTTAAGAGGTGTTTATGAGTACGGGGGATAGTCTATTACCACACGGATACAGCGATATATTTTTTTTAAATTTGTATTCATCCTTGACAAAACATTCACTGAATCATTGATAAAACCATTGTACAAAGTGTATCCGAACGTACAATAATAAAGAAAAGTCTTTGTAACTCAGTTGTTCTATCAAATAGCTTACAAACTAATTTGAATATAACTTCAAACTTTTTAAGTAGTTTCCAAACTAGAATATATTGTTTAACTGTATAAGAACGTACACGTATTCGTGTTTTTCTCCTCAAGCAATCAATTTTCCTTATTTCATGTGAGATGATTACGGCCATTCCCGTGGGAGAGGGATTTTCAGAGAAACGTGATGGGCTTTTAATGAATGATGATTGATATCACTTATGTATGTATGTAGAGTCCCTTTTAAGACGTATTTTTTTATTTCTTTAAGTAAGTAGGGTGCAATGGTATATATGTTGAATGTAAAATGTACAAACTAAAGGTAAATAAATAAATAACTCTGCAATAAAAATACGCCGTTATAAAAATCGTCGGCTAGAACTCCAACGAAAACGATTATTACAATACGGTTTTTATTGTATTTCTGGCTGTGACCCCGTCCGTCATCGTCACGCAAAATGTATTTATTAACACGTAAACATAAGTACTTACCGCATTTAAATTTACATAACATTTATGTTCATTACTATACCTATCGGCTTATTAATATCTTGAACTAACTTTTCCCAGCAGAACCCTGACAGCTCATTGCAGTTTTTGAAGCGAAAAAAAACGCGTCCGTTTTATAAACATTTTTTTAAATTTCATTTCTGTTACACTCCTATTGGTCAAAGCGTGATACTATATAGCCTATGACACTCCCCGATAAATGGACTATTCAACACATAAAGAATTTTTAAAATCGGTTCTGTAGATCCAGATACTACCCCCTACAACGTCACAAACCGACACCAGCAATTTATACTAAGCTAACTCATAAAACTACGAGAAGTTAAAGACAGCAATAGAAACACATGGTCTCGAAGACGCTTCTTATTTACAACTAGAGTCAAAACTTATACAGTATGTAGAAGATTGCAAAGTGCCAAGAACAAAACTACTAAACCCACCAAAAGACGACTGGATTAACAATGTTATAATTACTGAAATAAATCAAAGACACAAATTATGGATACAATACAAGAACAATCGGGAAAATAAGATGTTAGAAGAAAATTATAAAGAAACCAGAAACAAAACTGCAAGGCTAATAGAAACAACTAAAAACTCATACTACAACAAACTATTTACAAACTGTGTTAATAACCCAAAAAAAACGTGGTCGCTTATAAATTCTCTAGCAAATAACAAAATAATACGTAGTAGAGCTCCTTCAAAGCTTTTACTTGATGATACTTATACCACTAACACTAAAGAAATCTGTGATGTCTTTAATAAATACTTTTCAACAATAGGATCTATACTTGCAAATAACATACCTAAAAAATACCATGATTGCACAGACCATCCCGTTTTTATGACAAGAAAAACATATAACAATGAACTCACGACGCTCGATCCATGTGATTGTAGGGAAATAAGTAAAATTATCAATAATCTTGATTCAAATACTAGTAGTGGCATAGATAAAATAAGTACAAAAATTATTAAAAGTTTAAGAAGTTTAATTTCAGATAGTCTAGCTAAATGTATTAATAAATTAATAATCGATGGAGAGTTCCCTGACACTCTCAAGGTCGCAAAAGTAACTCCAATTTACAAATCAGGATCCAATACCGACCCTGGAAACTACCGTCCCATTTCAGTTTTACCAACACTATCAAAAATTTTGGAAAAAATCTTACATAGTCGTCTTTTAAAATACCTAGACTCTTTTAAACTCATATCAGAACGTCAGTATGGATTTAGAGCTAAAAACAACACCACTGCAGCCACAATAGACTTAACAACGAAAATAAAAGAAAACATAGATAAAAAACATATAGTATTGGGTATTTTTATCGACTTGAAAAAAGCATTTGATACCGTTAGTCACAAGCTACTACTGGAAAAGTTACAACATATTGGTATTAAAGATAATGCACTTAAAATGTTTAAATCCTACCTAACAAATAGATTACAAATAGTAAAAATTCATAATTCCGAAAGTAGTTCTTTACCCATTACGTACGGAGTTCCCCAAGGGTCCATTTTGGGACCATTGTTATTTTTAATTTATATTAACAGCATATCAGACCTAAATTTACACGGTCATTTAACATTATACGCGGACGATACGTGCTTGTTTTATTTTGGGACAAGCATGGATGACATTATCTCAAAAGCCCAAGACGATCTTAATATTCTATCACAATGGTTTAAATATAATTTGCTAACAGTAAGTGTATCTAAAACCTGTTACGTAATCTTTAGAGCTAAGAACAAACAAATTCCAATACATGACCCACTAACTATTGATAACTTCCAACTAGAACAGAAATCCTGCGAAAAATATCTTGGTCTCAGAATGGATAGTCACTTGACGTGGACCAATCAAATTGATCACGTTAAAAGTAAACTGTCAGCGCTATCAGGTTCTCTTCGTGGTATAAGTCGATGCATACCGAAAAACATACGCTACACAATTTACAACTCCCTCGTTAAGTCACATCTTCTATATCTTATTGAAATTTGGGGGAGCGCTGGAAAAACTAAATTACAAGAATTACAAAGAACACATAATAAAATCATAAAGGTACTATTTTGCTACCCACACTTGACTCCAACAAATAAAATATTTCACGAAACAAAACTAATGAATATCAGACAACTTTACATATTTAACACTTGCATTCTTATTAGGAAAATTTTAGACAAAACCATCCACACTAACATAATATTTATAAAAAAATCACAAATCTCTAAACGAAGTCTTCGCAAACCAAGCCTACTTGTTTTGCCAAAAATACGCACTAATTATGCTAAAAAGACTATCAGCTATGAAGGAGCACAGCTGTTTAATAATTTACCTACATATATAAAAGATGCCAGTTCACTGGATAGTTTCAAATCTCTGCTATACAAGCATATAACTGAAAGCAATCCTTTTTAATGTTTGAAGTTTGATACTTTTATATAATAACTAGCTTTTGCTCGCGGCTTCGCTCGCGTTCAGTAGTATTATTATTAATTAGGCTTATTTTTGTTTAGCGTATGTAAAAATAAGGGGCCTGCAAAACTTCTTTGTACACAAAATTTTTAATAACTAATCTGTCATTAGGCGCCAAGATATTAAGCTATTGGGAGAATTTACTCGTGGGCAAACAACATAAAACATGCAGTCCACGAGAGAAGTAATGTTCTCTCAAGTCAATACCCTCAAATTTTTGAGTTTACACCTAAGACTTATTTATTGTCATGGCAAAGCAGACTTTTTAGGGAAACTGTAATCGTTTAAATTTGAACGTGATCGTGGTATTAATACAACTGCACCTTTCGCATCCCCAGTTAATACCTATAGTGGCTTCCACTATATTTCAATGTAACGCTTTCAGTTGCAGTCACGTACCTACCTCGTACCACATATCTGACAATGTCTGAACGCACCTCCATCGCTCTATCTTGTGGTCCGTAGATTATATAAGAGAGATACAAAATTAACATGCACCGTCATCAGCAATAGGGACGACATTATATTCTACAACTTCTCCGTTAATTCATCATAGTAGCTCCAATCTTTAATTTTAGTTTAATCAGTCGAAAATCTAAGAAGATTTATACAAACTTTCATTCCCTATTTTATCCCTATAGGCGTGAAATTTTTATCAAAATCCTTTCTAAGGGAGTGTCAAAGTATATGCATGCAAAGTCTCAGCCCGATCGGGTTGAAACTGACAAAGTTTGATACTAACTTTCATCGCCTATTTTATCCCCTTGGGGGTAGAATTTATAAAAGTCCTTACTAATGGGGTGCCTACGTCACAGTAGCTATATGCATGCAAAGTCTCAGCCCGATCGGTTTGAAACTGACAAAGTTTCATACTAACTTTCATCGCCTATTTTATCCCCTTGGGGGTAGAATTTATCAAAATCCTTTCTAAGGGAGTGCCTACGTCATAGTAACTGTATGCATGCCAAGTCTCAGCCCGATCGGTTTGAAACTGACAAAGTTTCATACAAACTTTAATCGCCTATTTCATCCCCTTGGGGGTAGAATTCAACAAAGTCCTTACTAATGGGGTGCCTACGTCATAGTAGCTATATGCATGCCAAGTCTCAGCCCGATCGGCTTGAAACTGACAAAGTTTCATACAAAATTTCATCACCTATTTTATCCCCTTGGGGGTAGAATTTATCAAAATCCTTTCTTAGCGGATGCCTAAGTTATTACATCTACCTGCATGCCAAATTTCAGCCTGATCCCTCCAGCGGTTTGGGCTGTGCGTTGATAGATCACTATGTCAGTCACCTTTGAGTTTTATATATATAGATGTATACTTACTTATGTACTTTGGTGACGGTTACTTATAGGTTTACTAAATGTTATATACAATGTTCTTATGTAAGTGGCTTCTGTCTTTTATAAGAATAAATGATTTAAACATAAAAGTGAACTTTACAGTAGACGCGTTTAAAGGAAAAAACGCGATAACTTTTATATTAATAAATATTGATTTGAAATTTTGTATGATTAATATTTGATTTATTTATAGTTATTTCATATTTATATTTTTCCTTAATTGTGTATATTTTTTAATTTAGTGCAAGTTAGCCGTATATACCCCTAATTCCACAATATTATGACGACCTCGGTGGTGCGACGGTAGCGCAAGCGGCTGCCGTGCAAGAGGTTGTGGGTTCGATCCCCACGCAAGACAATAATTTGTGAGATCCACAAATTATTGTCCTGGTCTGGGTGTTCTTTGTGTCCGTTAATTGATGTTTGTAAAAGGTCCCTGCGACACAGGGCATGATCCCTAGTGCGGGAGTTGTCTTTTTATCAGAAATCAGAAAAAAAAATATTTTACGCACTACACACGTCTAACTAGTAGTTAGCGTAGTGTATTACGGGCGGTCACAGTACTAAACAAGTGTGATTTTTATTACTTTACATTTATTACTGTAAAATGTATTATGCATTCATTTAAACTTAAGCCTACATTTAAAAATGTCAAATATGCTGTTTAGAAAGCATTTAACATAGTTTTATACGAGAAATAATATAAAACATACAGTCGCTAACTAGTGCATGGCCAATCAAAGAACGAAATCCGATCGGGGTACATTACGCTAAGTAATAGTTAGCGTAGTGTTACACGAACTTTAAGCAAAGCAGCTAAAACTTGCAAAATAATATAGTAAATTCTATAAACCATATTTTATAAACTTTAACCTACAATATAATATTTAATAGCACATTAAACTTACCTCTTTTAGCAGTATAAAGCGGAATCTCATCCTTTTTATCAACACTCCTCAATGAATATTTTGCCTTTTAGGTAAATTTCACTAAATATTTAGCTCGTTTTCGTGTCATTTTTGTAAAAATACACTAACACTATTAATATTTAGACTAACTTGTAACAATAGCTCTATCAATTAGCATTATACTAATAAAGTGTTTCAAACCGCGCACTTCCCTCTTATAATGCGTCAAGTGAAGTTAGCGTAAACTAAATCGAGCGATTCTAAAAATTACCTGTACTTAGCGTTGTATAAAATTTGTAACTTCGTTATTTTTGTATATAACTTCATGATTTTTTTATTACAAATAAAATAGCACATTTTAAGCACTTTAGCATAAAAAACGAATTTTCCTAAAATTCGAGTTAGCGTAGTATAAATTGTTGGTGTCGATTAACACAAATTTTACCTCTATATAATATTAGTAGGTATAGATAATTTCTGAATAGTATTAACTACTAATACTGTAATAGTTTTATAGAATACCACGCAACGTTCGACGAGTAACATCGATTTCAAATAGAGAGTATTTTTTGGTCGTTCATAGATTTAGTCATGGCGCTAGGGGATTAGAGACCGATAGGGGATTACTGTTCCATAACGGGCGTAGTCGAAACAGAGTCAGATTAGGTAAATCGCCTTTGTGCTGCGTCCTCGGTATACTTTGATCGCGAGAGGTGCTATCCATGTCAGATTTAACTGTAATCCTTCTATAGAATTGTTATTGACTTTTATGTAAGTACTTTACTATGCCTTTACTGCCTACTTTACTTTAGAATAAATGAAGGTCTTGTCATTTAGAGTAGGTATACGGTTAGAGACCACGATCTACGCAAAACTAATTCCCCACTTTTACGGTTAAAAGGTTTTAATACTTTACCAAACACTAGATGACTTCCCAATTCGATATTCAATTTCATATTTGGAACTTGCAATTTGAGAATTTTACAGAAAAAATATTATTGTGTCAATTTAATTTCAAAACATCTTTCATTTCCCGTCCCGCGCCAGCGGTTAAGCGACCGCTTTCCTAAGACTTTCATTTTGCGGAGCAGTGGTAAACAATCGTTATTAAATTTGCACGGGTGTCTTCACTCATCCCTCAATGAGTGAAAGAAGAGGGCTAATTTTCCCTAACGCTAGAACGAGAGAGTGCGATAGGAAGCATACAATTGTCCAACGTAATGACATTATCTGTTCAACCATTCGTTTCTAAGAAAACTTAAGCCAAGTTCTTTAGGAGTAATAACCTTAACAGGACAGACGAAATATATATTATTCTTGGTTAGAAATAAATGAAGCCCGAAGGTGAATTAAGCCAAACTAACCTTTGTAGTTCTAAGTAATGTTAACAATACAGTTTTAGTTCGACAAGGTGACACTTCTTAATTAGACGACATAACACGATTATAATTTCAGCAAAAACGTGAGCTAGATCATAATAAGTATAAAATAAACATTGAATTCAATATTATCTTATCTTCAACAGCTCTTTGTGAAGGCGTTCAATGCGCATTTGGAGCACACTGCGCTGCAGGAGAATGCATTTGTCCTACGGACTGCACTGGAGCCGTACAAGAACCCGTTTGCGGAAGCTCAATGCAAACTTACCCTAATGAGTGTGAACTACAGAAAGCGGCGTGCAGGCTACCTCCTCCAGCTACTTTACACGTTATATTCTTTGGCGATTGCAAAGATAGATTAGCTGTTGTACCTCCGATCGCTATGAGTACGTATGTTTTATTCTGTCTGACTTTAAGTTCTGCTATCAATCTTTAACTATAACTCTGCGTTAACGAGTCTAACAAATATTAACATAATTATCTTACTAAAACACTAGTCGTTTTATTCAAATTATAGCTCTTGGAAGCTTAAAAATTTACCAATTCCAAAATATTTACCGTCAGACCGTCATCAACGTAGTTGTTAGCAGTAATTTCAATAAAGCGACCCATCCTCGATCAATTAACTAACTTTCCGCTTTATCGCTCGACTAACACGCAAATATTTGGGTGGGGGTGGGTAGGTACGACCGCGATGACCACGACCGAGGCGGAGGACGGGTCGACGGATTCTTGGGGTGCGACGGATCAGGACGGGACTGCCAGCCCTACCGCTTGTCGGGATATTCGCTGCGATTTTGGTGCCAGCTGCGAAATTGGTTCCGATGGCTACCCGCGATGTTCTTGCCTTTTCGAGTGTCCGCATGAAAACGAATACTTTCCTGTCTGCGCTTCGGATTTTAGACTTTACCCAAGTCTATGTGCCATGCGGAAAGAGGGCTGTCAAAAACAACTTGAGTTACGACTACGACCTCTGGATTTATGTAAAGGTCTGTTTGCTGACGTACTAACATTTTTACTAACTTTATTCCATATAGATTCCATTTAAATTTATTTGTTATTGTAAAATTGTTGTCAGTTTGGGTTGTGAATATAAACTTTACGTTTCGTAATGCAGGTATGGAGGTTAGGCCATGTGGAAATAATAAAGCCATGATCGATTTTACTACTGGTCTTGAAATAGATTGTGGTAATGGACCGCACCGGCAAGACTGTCCTATTGGTAGTTACTGTCATATCACGCTGACTGCGGCAAGATGTTGCCCTAAAAGTGAGTGTAAGTTTAAGTTTATTTGCGAGTTTTAATTTATTTTAATTATAACGCCATATTACCCATTTTAAGCGTGTTAGAAAATTGATGTAGAATCCAAAAAGGATGTATGCACGCCCTATCCGCAAGTTTCTTACACACGGGCTGACCATAAATTTAGTTTTACGATAGTTAAATGGAGTTATTTAATTTAGTTATACCACTATAATACGAAACTGTGTTATTAGACTACTTTTGTATATGTCAATTATAACTTCAATCCTTGTTACTTTTATCGTAATTAAACTAAAATACACACAGAGGCTCACCGCTCACGAATCGTCCATTAAACTAATTGAGTACACTGTCCATTTGGCTAAACTTTCTAACATTTAACAACCAAACTATAATCATTTGTATTATACAAACTGTATAGACGTTATAATTAAACCTTTATCATAAATATTTCATTTGGTTGGTTGATTTCGTATATTTAAAACTTAATGTTTTTTTATTAAAATTGAAAAGTCTAGTATTTTACTTAGATTATATTTCAAAGCTTTAGTATTGCTAAAGCTTTGAAATATAATCGCGATGCCAACCGTACTGCTTTCATGCATATAATATGATACCAAAAGGGTGATTTGTCAAGGTGAAGATACTAACGGTACACGGCACCAACAGTAAATTGGATACAATCACGCTAGCCGTTGCCGCTTTGGATCCTTTGTCCCTATCTTATAAAATATTGTATTTTATTCACTTGTGTAGCGCATGCAAACAGAATTTCAAAGAAGTTCAAATAATAAAATATTCTGCAGATGATTCGAAAGCTATTGATGACAAGAAAATTTCGCACTGTTCCGAGACAATATACGGGTGCTGTTCTGACGGTTTGACCACAGCATCTGGTCCTAATGAGGAAGGTTGTCCGATCACAAGTTCAACTTGCGGTTGCAACCGGCTAGGCTCGATGTCAGATCGATGCGATGAGGATGGGCAGTGTGTTTGTCGTCCCGGTGTGGGTGGTCTTAAATGCGACCGCTGCGAGCCCGGTTACTGGGGACTACCGAGAATCGGATCTGGACATACTGGATGTATTCGTAAGTGTAAAATATCTTATTGATTTATTTTTAATTAGTTTATTTTTGCGTGTATTATATATTGTGATTCTTTTTTAGCCTGCGGCTGTTCGGCTTTCGGGTCAGTGCGAGAAGATTGCGAACAAATGACTGGTCGATGTGTATGTAGAACTGGGGTTCAAGGACAAAAATGTACCGTGTGTGCCGACCACAGACGGAGATTAGGGCCCAACGGATGTTCTGACCGTAAGTCGCATTTTCTTTAAAAAACAATCTATTTTATACCGAGATTTAGGATCCTCATTACAAAGGTACTTACAACAATGCCATGCCTAACCCATGTCAAGATGTTTTTGTATTAACCGTTTTCCTTTTTTATCGAGAGATAGTTAGTTCCTTAGCCACCTACAATTTCGTGAATGTGCCTAATTTTGTTGGTAGTTTCGTTTTTCACAATAAGATTAAAGTGTAATGAACGCGAACTATTTGCAAGCGGAAAATTTACGAGGGAATGAAAGGTAAATATGTTGAATGAACTCAGGTTTACAAATAGTAAAAGGGGTCGACTTTCTGTTGTGTACGAACTAAATATGAAACTCGGAAGGGTACTTTGCACGCAGAATATTTATTGCGATCGCAATCCAAGATCGTGATATTTATTGGTCTATTGATGTCTCGCGATATGGTTGGTTACATTGTGAAATATTTATAACCAAGAAGAAACGCTTAACGCTATAACATTTTGTTGGAGCTTGAGACATTGATTCTAAATTATTGTTATCAATAAAACATTACTGATAGTAATGATGATAAAGTACCGTTTGTGTATATTAGAATTTATTGCAGCTTTTTTAATCTTATTTGTTAGGAAACTCTGCTAAATCCTTCGAAACTAATGCTAAGTAAAAACGACACTGCAATGCTTATTTTAATTATGACTTTTAGTGCAATTTCGATTCCAAACAATAAAGCCGTTCTCTGCATCATGTTATAAAAAATATAGGTGTTGATTTTAAGTTTATTCCATATCGACTTTGCTTCTCTACTTTTCTTGTATTCTTGACTGAAATTTTTGTCTTTGTTGTGTATAGCTGAAACGGGTGGAGTAGTATCATCGTGTGCGGCGTTGTCTTGTTATTTCGGCGCAGTATGCACTGAACGTACTGGCGGAGCTTTGTGTGAATGTGCAGCAGCGCCCTGCCCTGATAGCGATACCAACATGTTGGTGAGTAGTGGTATAAGGCAATTGATTTACTTACTGTTTTTTTTTTGAGGGCAATAAAATCTTTAACTCATTGACAATAATAATTATTCTATGAAAACAAAACAAATAGTTTTGTGTTCTTAGAAGAATTATTATTGTAATAAAACAAAATCAATCTATTTATTTTAATTTAGGAAAATAATATCGACGTACAACAATGTTAAGATTATACTGAAAAAAAAATATTTGTAATACTACATGATATTTGAATATTAGTACAATATAATATAATTATAAACTAATTTTAATAACTTAATATAACTTCAAATGTTTGAATTAAGGAACATTGTACCATATCTCAAAGTTCAATCTAAATTATAATCCAACGCCAACAGGTATGCGGTAGCGACGGCAAAACTTACGAATCCGAATGCCATTTGAAACTTCAAGCATGTCGCACGCAAGAAGACATTGTTGTACAAGCCTTCGGTCCATGTAAACTAGGCGAAGTAGCGGGCACAGCCGGTCCACCACGACCTTCATCACCCATACAATTCACTCAACAAGATGACGGAGCAGCCTCAAAATCAACAAGACACCTTCTAAATCCAGATAAATACTACAATAAATATGATTGGACGAGAAAAGAAACGCCAAGTGATTTCGACAGCATACTCTCCGGACAAAAGTTCAAAGGTAAACCATTTACATTTGATACTTACCTACATCCGTTTATAACAAAACGCTTCATTCAATATTGTTTGCAAACAAACAATTTTATCAGAGTATCCGTTTTTTCATCCTGTGATATTATAAAGTCAATATTGATTCGTCAATATTTAATTTTACTCTTGCTATTCCATTGCGTTGGTCAAAGGATTGATTTTAGATTAACGTTTAAAAACGTGATTGTATTTTTTTTACAGATATGTCATGTAATATTTTTTAAAGCATCGTTTACAATGTTTTGACATTTCGTTTAGATGTTCACACATTTTATAAATTACCAGCACTTTACGGCAAACATTTTATAAAGTTTTATGAAACACCTGTTTTATGCTTCGCGTTAACTCTGTTGCTGTTAAAACATATTTTATCTATCACGAAGATGGTTTATTATCTTACATTTTAACGGTAAATTGTGATTAAATATTGTTATACAACATTTTTATTGTTTTTGTGCCGCTACCGCATACCTGTTGGCGTTTTCATTCTTGTTGAAATAAATTTATGAATTATTTTGTATCTTAAGATTATTGATAGGTTCTTGGTTTTTTTTATTATATCGCTATTCATTTTTCATCACAATGTAATAAGTTAATTATCATATTATTAGCACAAAGAAGTACATAAATGAACTATATGAATATTACGTTTGCTCGTTAAGTATTCGCACTAAGTGACACTAGACTTAGTTCATAAAATGGTTGACGATGCATTACATTACCATGCCTGTCTTCCGTTTACCGACATAAGTTAATTTCAAGTCAAACATTGGGAGCAATGTTACTGTCCATCCCGTCATTTATGCGTAGGTACTGTTGCTAGAAACAGTAACTGTATTGGAAAGATATAGTTTCTTTACATAACTGTTAAGTATACAAAAGAACACTATAAAGGCATTAATACCTATTGTATTTATATAAATAACAGTGTAATTAGAAGTATAATGCAATGACAAAATAGAAGCTTGCTAAATTTTGCCCATCAGTGGAGTGATAATAACTAACTTAACTCAATTACAAACAGCAACAACAGCAACAGTTGGTTCAAGCGGCGCCTCAGGAGTCGTAGGAGCATTGCTCGGAGACCTTTGCGCTGATGATTCTGATTGTGCAGCGTTACCTGGGGCTGAATGTGCACAAGCTGCATGTATCTGTCGTCCTGGTTTAGTACCTACATTACATCGGAAAGCTTGCGTTGGTAAGTCAATTTACATACAGAAATAATTAATTATTAGGAAGGCAAAGGACCGCACAAGGTGGCAACACTTGGAGGAGGCCTAAGTCCAGCATTAGATGTCGATTGGCTATTATGATGATGATTGATTAATTCATTTTAAGGTGGATGCGTTTAGCAGGTCCAGGAGTGTAAAAATCTTTGGATGAGATAATGATTCATTTTACCGATTTGTATGATCTATAAAAACTTTTAAAAGTATTATGCCTATATTTCGATGTGTGTGTTTTGATTTACATTACAGTTTAGGAGTAAACCTACGTTGTTAGTGTATAATAGATCTGTTTGTAGCTTTGTTAGGAGTCCTGCTTGATTATTCTGTTTGTACACGTAGAACACTTATAGGGCTGTGCCCTCTTTTTATCTTACCTTTTTTCCTTTACGGGTGTTAGTTTAACTTAATTAAATCTTATTTGTTTTTGTCCCTCCTTAGAAACTCACCACTTTCTCTGCTTCTTTTTAGTAAAAGACTAGCAAGCTAAGTGAAAGTAACCTAGTCGCTCATCAATTATTCTGCCTGCTAAATCCTCCTTCTAAAAACATTACTTTTCAAGTAAAATATGTTTTTAAAAAAAGTTTAATTTAATCAATTGCTGTAAGTGGAAATAAAAATGTTATGTTAGAGGTAGGGTCTTTTGAGTACTTGCCACAAAGGCCTAGATTGCTATACCACATAAGACCTTGCCTCTTTGGTTTCTGCAGTTTATGATGTCAGATATTTTGGTTCTATTATTTATATTTCGATGTATAAATTGGTTATATATTGGTTATATTTCGATGAGTAATTTCATTTTAAATGAGTTACTGTTCATTTTGAATGAATTATAGGTTAATACTACGTTCAAGGATTTAATAATAAACTCATCTTACTTTTCCTTGTCCATTGTTAAACAGAGACAAATTGAGATTAAAATCGATATTACGATGTATAACATAAAAGATCAGGCTAACAATAGACCGACGCTACGATTAACTTTTAAAACGTAGAGAATTTTGCAATATAAGTAGATACATACTTGGTTGGTCTTGATAAGTACCTAATTCATAAAATATTCCATAGTCAATTTGTAAAACAATTCAAATTTATTACTTTAAAATACAACATTATTATCCTTAGATAAGTAGTTTATAATAAGAAAGTATTTTATACCATAGATTATTATGACATTTTACAAAATATTTAAACCGTTTTGTTCACGAATTTTAAAAACATAATAATATTTAAAAACTAAAACTTCTTTTTCTCAAAATTAATCTAATAACATTGTATAAAATAACTTTATTACCAAAATGGCTACATTTTTTTAACGTCTTCATGTTTTAAATGCTACTTCTGACGCGTTTTTACTGGCAATAAGAGGTGATATAGGAATAGCCTTTGTCTGCATCATAATTATACCTATTTCTTTTCATGTAATAGAAATAGTTCAAACAAATAAAACCTCTTTTGTTATTCTTAACTGAATTACATGTCCAAACACTATGTCGATATTCTAGATATACATCATCGTAAGTTATCTCATCTTCTAGGGAGCAATGGACCGGTAAAGATAAGGTTACCTTTGTCACTTCATTGCTTCTCGTCTTTGAATATCGGACTATGGAGTACAATTACACTAGTTTTAGATAGCAGAGATTTACGTGCATCAATTGTGAAAATATTGAATTAATTGTTTTTGTGTATCTATTTAGTATTGCTCGTTTAAATAAAGAATTACATCCGTATTAGGTTTAAGATATTTTTTATTTAAATAAGTCTTATCGATTTCAATGAATGTAAATCTGACATTGGCTTAAACAGAGCTCGTAAGCTGAGTGTAATTATTCAGAATTTAAAGCAATCAGCTTTTATTGAAAACAATATTATTGGTTAGATAATTATAGTAAAACGATTTTGTTGACAATTACATGTATAATTATATAGTTACCTAGTCTTTTTCAGGAAAAGTACTTTATTTTGACTTTTTATTAATACGTTTGGTGGTTAATTTTGTTAGCGACATGCTTATCTTATTCTTGCAACACTTAATAGAGGATTCGTGGATTTTATACAGTTAAAAATAAAAATTGTTTGCATGTCTCTATTAAGTATGTTACAAAACGTACAGTCAAAACATCTACATCCATAAATATGATAAATATGTAATGGCTAACTTTTCAAAAGAATTACAAAAACCTAGGTTTACAATAATTTCCAGGGCACAAAATTAATAGCTTTTTTATTCACAGAGCAATCGCCTCAAGAAACGACAGAAGAATACAGCGCCTGTTTGTCAGAGCCCTGTTACAATCTAGGCACATGTATTGATCTGCCTGCCTCCACATACACTTGCTTGTGTGCCGGTCCATACACCGGACTGAACTGCGAGTCTCTCGCAAAGGACTCCTTGATGGGAACCTACATCGAAACACCTTCATTCGACGGCACTTCTTATATACGCTTAAAACCTTTGAAAGCTTACCACAAGTTGAATATCGATATCGAATTTAAAGCCTTTTCTGAGAACGGCGTCTTATTGTACAATCAGCAGAAACCTGATGGAACGGGTGATTTTGTTTCACTCGCCTTAGTGAACGGATTTTTAGAGTTTAGGTGAGCAATATTTTCTTACGTAACTACGCAATTTAATATAATCCACAATTTGTTCGTTCAGATAAAATTACTTCGATTTTCTTATACTTAATCTTATTTATGAAACAGGTATAATCTTGGGAATGGTGTGCTAATACTTACTTCTCTGGAGAAGATAACGTTAAACGAGTATCACAAGGTGTCAGCTAAAAGATATCACAGAGACGGGATTTTATCTGTCGATGATATGGAGGATGTTGTCGGCCAGTCCGGTGGCTATTTAAAAGCTCTAGATCTCAACGAGGACGCATATATTGGCAGTGTGCCTACTAACTTTTCTAGGTAAGCAATTACATTACTTTATCTTGACTAATCTTTTATTAACATTAACACTGTTACTCATAAACGCCTCTTAAATTAAATCACTGTTTAGAGAGATTTTTATTAGTAAAACCAACCTTATGCCAAACAAAACCATAAGAATTTAAGCTAATCAACTGGATAAAATTTAAGAGGTGTTTATAAGTAAGGGGGTTAGACGTGAAGCTAAGTTAATTATAATTCTTTCCGTACAGGGTTTTTGACAATATCGGTACGCGTCATGGTTTCATAGGCTGCGTAAAATACTTAAGAGTAATACGTCACCAAGTGACAAAGAAATTGGGCCGTCCAGACTCATTAGTCGTTGCTATAGAAAATGTCCTAGAGTGCCAATCAAACCCGTGTATGAGTATGCCATGCAAGAACGGGGCTACGTGTAAAGCAATAGATGGGTCGGCGACCGAATATACTTGTAGCTGTCCTGTCGGATTTCAAGGAGGCAATTGTGAGGAAAGATTAGACCCGTGCGAGTCGAACCCCTGCGGATATGATGAGGGGCTATTGTGTGACATCGGAGTCGAGGGTGGACACGTCTGTCGGTGTTTGTTTGGCGGAGAAATTGGTTCGAACGGAAATACTTGCAATAATGGTCAGTATCTACTAAAATATCGTAAAAAGTAATTTTTTTTTGTACTGTATTCTAGTAGTAATTCATAATTATTATAAAATAAAGTAAAATTAAGGAGAATCCAATCTTAAGACTTGTTTATGTAAAGTAATGGCCTTAGCTCGTTACATATTGCTTTAATGTATTACATTTTCAGTATATACCTACGTCGTACGTTCTTTGCCGTATATTAATTCTACTACGTCTGAATAAACTAACAAATTATTTCAAGCTACAAGGACAAATACTTACTTGCCTAATTTATTTACAGATGTAAATGTGGTACAGGAAACATGGTCGCCCCAATTCAATGGTACAAGCTACGTTGAATTGCCGCCTCTAGAAGGGCTAGGGAAAGCGTTCCGCATCGAAATTTGGTTTTTAACGAACCGATTTTCCGGAATGCTTCTTTACACAGGGCAGTCTAATAAAGCCAAGGGGGATTTTATAGCTATTAACCTGGTTAATGGTTACCTTCAGTTTAGGTACAATTTGGGGAGCGGTATTGCTAATATAACGTAAGTATACTGTTTTATTTAAAGGCGTAATATTTTGTGAATACTTAAAACATACTTAAAAGCTTTGTTATTGATTTAGGTCCCCCGTAGCTATAACTAAAGGTCGTTGGCACCGGGTGCGCGTGTCCAGATCGGGTCGTCATGGGAGTCTACAGTTAGATCATCATCCCACACAAAGAGGACACTCGGCTCCACCGCTCACGCACTTAGAACTTACATTACCACTCTTTATAGGGTCATTGCCGTAAGTATTTTGTATGTATATCATTGAAGTTATATTTCGAGCTGCCTTGAACATATTTTTTCATAGGCGTGGCTTTCAAAGCAGCCCATGAACGTCCCACTGCAGAGACGGGTAGGATGTAATGAGGTGTAGGATGTACTTAATACATACAGCAAATTAGACAAATCACTGCTGTTATAATTTTTTTATGTATATCATTAAAACGATTTTATTTTGCCTCATAAAATAAATAAATAGACATAAGCAGGTATAACCTGAATAAAATGAAATTCGATAGTTCATTTGCAATAAATGATTCCTTTGTAGTGGATATTTTAAAAACTGACAATAAATTTTATAATTACACACTTTAAACCGTTAAATAAGTATTAATATTATTAATAATTACAGAAATATGAACTGTACATTTATATTTACTCTTATTGTTAATGTTGGTTTCAATATTATAATAATTGTGTGGAGGGAACTCATTTACAGTCAAAGTTAATATCGAAAGTTAAGTTAAATTAAATCATGGATCGTTTCATTTAATATTTACAATATCACAATAATATTTTAATTACATTTTGATAAAATTTAAATTCCATATCGGTGTTTTCACTGCAGTAAGTACAATAACCCTACTACCCGGCTAGGATTTAAGTATTGATAAGCTTTTCTCAAAATCTATTAGCGTCATCTGGGTCATGTCAAGATCGGAGAATCATCATCATCATAACAGCCCATTAATGTCCCACTGTTGGGACGGGCCTCCTCCCGTGACGGAGATATACCTACTTGGCCTACTAATACCACGCTGGCCAGACGGATTGGTATAGGGATTAATTTCAAGTTTTACTTATTTTTATTTCGTAAAGATAATATTCACGGATAGTACCTTAGTCGGTTTTTACGACACCCATAGGATGAGATGAGGTGGTGACATATTGTATTCTTACTCCGTTACCACACAGACAGATCTGAGAATAAAGCTATAAAATTAAATATATTTAGCATGCAGATACATTCTGAGATTACAACAAAACTGCAACACCAAAATTCCTGACTGGCCTTGAATTAGCTAGATAAAATATTCTTCTGCCACTAGTGAAGCCCGTCCCTGCATGGAGCCATACACAAAATTAAACTACAAATTTACTTCTCTTGTATGTACTACCCGGTCACATTATCTCGAGATCTGGCTTCGATGACGTTACTGATGCGCCCGTGGCGAGCGCGGGGGTTGAAAGGAAAACGGGACGCGAGGTTCGCATTCCAGCGAGGCCTCTAGATAATGTGACCGTGTAGTAGGTATGCAATTTCCATCAAATAATTCATTGTTTTCTCTTCAGATCATACATTCGACCACACAAAGTATCGGGGGTTACGAGCAGTTTTATAGGTTCAGTACAACAGGTATTTATAAATGGTAACCCATTGTCTCTGTTCGGGGCTGAGACCGCAAAATGTTCTATTGTTCAAGAGGAAGAAAGATTGCCTTGTGCTACTACTGGAGTTACGAGATATATTGGACCGCCGTGTGGTGAAGGTATGTAACATAGCATAAATTGATTGATAAATTATACATATAAATATTCCTCACACATTCATACAACGCCATCTAGTCCTAAACTAAGTAGAGCTTGTCTAAGAGTATCAGACAACAGATAAACATACTTAAATACTTTTTTGTAAATGTACATTTTATACATAATATTAATATTTTCCAGATTGTTGTTATAAGTAGTGGCTGGCAAAAAATAGTTGTACTTATTTTTCTTTGTTTTATTGCATTTTCCGTAAAACATAAATAATTATTTAATTTAATACTTTATCTGATTTCTAAAAGAATTACCACGCCATAATTGTAATACCTTCAAATTATGATTAAAAAAAAATTATTTTGAAAAATTTGATTTAAAGCTGTACACAGAACAGTAAAGTCGTATGAGAATCAAATGTGTATTTAAGCAATTACTGTATTTTATATTTAATTAGATACCTACCTAATTGCTTATTTTCATATTTAACTTAAAACAAATACTATATTTTCCTAATATCAATTTTCATAACTTTTCCGTGGAGCTTTGAAGTTTTATGTATTCCATGTAATTACTTATTCATTCATGTTTGTCTAATGCTACAACCCCTAATTGATGATATATTACATTAGGTACCAAACCTTTTCTACACTATTTTTTAATATTTTTTTTACTTTTCTGTACTATGAATCTGGCAAGCGGTCCACCTGTTGGTAAGTGGTAAACGTTGATAAGTCCATGACTTCAGCAATGCCAGGGCACAGACAGGCCGCTGGCTACCTTGCTTTTAACAGCGTGACTCTACCATTTAACAACGAAATATACTATATAAAAGTGCCATGGTGCAAAAATGAAAACACATTACCTGAGCCATCATCATCATCATAACAGCCGATTAATGTCCCACTGCAAGGACGGGCCTCCTCCTGTTACGAAAGGAATACTTGGCCTACTAATACCACGCTGGCCAGACGGATTGGTATAGGGTTTAATTTCAAGTTTTTCTTCTTTTTATTTCGTAATGAAGATAATATTCACGGATAGTCCCTTAGTCGGTTTTTACGACACCCATGGGATGAGATGGGATGAGATATTGTATTCTTACTTCGTCACCACACGGAGGATCTACGCCATAATCCTAGAAAATATAGATAGTACAATGAATTAGTTTAGTACAATGCACCTGTACGTCGTTACATGTTCTATTCCATCCATCCATCCATATCAGCCTATGAAAGTCCACTGCTGGACAGACATAGGCCTCCTCCAAAAGTTTCCACTCTGCGCAACCATTCATTCTCTGTTCATGTTCTATTCAATAAAATATTATTACAATTCTTACTTCCTAGGTCTAACACCATGCAAAAACAACGGTTCATGTATTCCTTTACTAAACGAATACAAATGTATTTGCCAAGATGGCTACCAAGGAAGAAACTGCGAGATCCAAATCAACGTTGAAATGTTAAACGAGAGAACTCCAGTTAAGTTCGACGGTAACAATTACTTCTCCTATAGAAGCAGAGGAAGTCGAAGGTAAATTGTGTAAAGCTATTAAATTCACCATATAATATCTATATGAGATTCCCTAATGTTCAAAGTTCTTCATACTTAACTAAAGTTAGACATAATACAGTTATAAATTTTCCTATTTACGAATATGGTTGTACGTTCTGACTTTCTTGTCTCTAACTTTATTGTTATTGCTGTTAAAGGTTTTTTATTAACTCACTAATAATATGAGTCCCATTTTTCACTGTTTTTAACTTATACGTTTATGTCTATTTGGTACTTTTGAATCGTGATATTGAAGAAACTAATCGAACTTATCCAAATTTAAATTATCATAATACTAATTTGACAAACAAAAAAATCTTAAAAGTAATTTCAGAAGAAATCGAATCTTACTGGATTTCTAATCAAACATTTCTAACTCTTCGTCAAATAATGACATTAACAGAACTAGATAACACGTAAAGCTAATTTATGTTTGATTTGTATTTTCAGTAGAACGATAAATGTGTTTCTCATTTTCAGTCCTCAACGTTAACTAATACTAATTTTCTATATTTTAGCTTACATACTAACAAAGAAGTCGGTGAAGGACATTATGGTGTAAGATAACATTTGAAGGATTCATCAAATAATTACTTAAATTAGTCATAATACGTCACACCACGTAGTTTAGGTAAAATGTTATTATATTTTGTTATTTCCTTCGTAGTTAAAGTGGGGACATTAGCCAGCGGTATGGTTACCGGAACATGAATACTTAATATCGAAGCAGAAACACCATTTACAGTGTAATTTGAATAGTTGGCTGAATTTAATGATAGGCATAACTACTATTTATACTCGCGACCTTCTTTTGATACCTTTGGTTCGATATGAAAAGAAATATGCTACTAACTAACATAACGACCTTTTATGAACAAGAATTAGGTCAAAATCAGGAAATGTTTTCTATTACGCTTGTACTCATTTTTTTGTTTCTGTACTCATGTTACTTAGGGAAAGTAAAATATCTCTTTGACCTTTTAGATAGGCTTTGGGCTGCTTTTTTGTGAAGCAGTAAAACGGCTGTTATGTAATAAGCCTCGCCTTAATAAAATAGTTTACTATTATTGAAGATCGTTTTCAAGTTACAGTAAATCACTATTATACTACATAATCTCAGTAAAATAGTCGTATACATAGGACTTAAATATGATTGTACTCAGAGTTGTGTTCCTTTAAAATAAATAGTGTTGTTAAGAAGTAACGTAAAGGAGAATGTTTTTTTTGGGCTAAAAAGTCAAAGTCTGTCCCCAGGTCACCAACTAGGTTCATTACAAAGATTGATATGTAAACAACATTTTCTTCTATGGAACCAACAAAATTCGTCCCACAGAAATCTAGATATCAGCTGTTAAAAAAATAAAAAGCCCTGAGGGACTCCAAGCAGTTATCACTAAAAAGATAGTCTGTCCCCAGGTCACCAACTAGGTTCATTACAAAGATTGATACGTTAACAACATTTTCTTTTATGGAACCAACAAAATTCGTCCCACAGAAATCTAGATATCAGCTGTTCAAAAAATTAAAAGCCCTGTGGCACTCCAAGCAATTATCTACTAAAAAGTCAGTCTGTCCCCAGGTCACCAACAAGGTTCATTACAAAGATTGATACATAAGCTCAATGGTATAAGTCAATGTACAATGGTTACAAACGTGGGGGCAGCAATTTTTATTTTAGCCCAAAGCTCCTAGTAAAAAAAACATTCCCCTTTTCTGTGAAATGTAAGATAAAGGAATAATGTGAAACTTTGAGGAATATAGTAAAACTTTAACAGGAAACTATATTATAACAATGAACATATTTCTAAATAGAAAATTGACTTACAATGCGCAGGCATATTTTATATTCCTATCTTTATAAGTTTACCATTATAAAGCAGATAGGTAATTTAATTTTACTAGCGATAACGTCGTAGAGTGGGATATCGTATACTCATGAGCAGAACCTTCTATTAAATGTCGATTAAAAAGTTTTACTACGAATTTTTTTTCATGAAAACAAAGATCAAAACCCGCCATCCGAGAGCGTTCTGATTATTTGGTGACATTACGAGTTGCAATCGACAAAGAGCATAATTATTTTGATTATGTAAATAGGGCTTCGAAAAAGAAGTTTCTCTATATTATTAAATCCATTTAAAACTAGAAGGTGGTTCTAAGGCTTAAATAGTAGACACACTATAGTAACAAAATTAAAGGAATAAGTAAAATTAAAGCTAATACGTAATAAACTAAGACACATAAACATACTAAAAAAATAGGAAACTATTTTTGGCAAACGAGTTGTCTTATACATATAACCAGTTAGTACAAATATCGTCATTTTCTTCCATAACAACGCTTCCATACTATTTGTTATTGTTTCCCTTAGTTTATCATTCGTATTAGTACTGTTTACTTGTGAAAGCATTTATTTGCGTGGAAAATAGTTACGCTCGCAGGCTTTTAGCGAATACGCATTATTTGAACAGAGTTTATTCTAAAATAGCGTTGTTACGCACATCATAGACTTTTCCTGGCCTCCGCACCGAATGTACAAATTTACAACAAGACAAATAAGTTACGTCGAAGTTAAGGTATTTACATAAGCATGTTAGCATAACAACAAATACCTTCACTGTTTCTAGATAGTGTATTTTGTACTTAAAGCTATAAATTTATTTCATTTGTTTCTCGTATTTAAATCGTAACGTTATCGAAACAAGCGTTTTAATTAATTTATTCGTGAATTAAGTCGCTTCTAATCGGTTTTATCGTTTAATCTACTTGTTCACTGCGTAAACTCGACAATAAGTGACAACGTAATTACTTTTAAAAGTACTTCGTAAGATTATTTCGTTTAATAAGATGTTCTGTAGCAATAAAGCTCATTGCTAACTGGATTAAACTCATTTTTTTCTTAGAAATTATCCAAATATTTTATATTTTTGCTTAAACTTTGACCCCTTGTTGACCTGCAAACTTTTTTAATAATTAAATTTTCACGTGATTATTAAAAAGCTTTTTAGGGATTCTTCACACTTTTGTTAATAAAAGCAGGTTGCTTTGCATTGCTAATCTGAAAAAACACTACGTTAGCTAGAAAAAGTTTTATATGCAACGTGATATTTGGGTGCGATGTTAAATTCCTACATATTTTTAAAGTACAGACAGCAAAATAAGTTCTGGCTATAAAGTGAGGAATTAAATTTTAATTAATAGAAAATATTGTTCCATTTTAATTTTAAATGACTCAGTTAGGCTATACGTTTGTTAATTATAAGATTTGGTAACTCTTTAAATAGTGAATAGATTATGAGAAAAGATTATTGTAATAGTTATTTAGTATTATTTAATTTTTAACCTAGACAAAACGCTATTACTATACTTAGTACAGAAACAAAAACTTGTTAAATTTGTAAAATCTGTTCACAATTTTAACAAAACATTAAAATCTAACGAAATTAAAAGCATATTTCTTGAGAAAAAATACAAAGTACAAAGAATTTATACAATACATGTATTGATTAAAATAATATCTAACAGACACGAAAATGTTTTTAGGAACAGCGGCGCCCGTGGCATTAGATACGAAATAAAATTCCGAACTTTCAACGACTCTGGTCTTCTAATGTGGCGACGGAAAATCGGTATACGGCCTCGAGACTTTATTGGCCTAGGATTAAGCGAAGGAAAACTTCAACTTATTTATACTGACACAGATATAAAGGAAATAAATTCTGCTTCTCATGACGATTGGTTTCAAAGTATTGAGTCTAAACTTAGAGTGGACGATGGAAGGTGGCACACTGCTACTGTAAGACGAAGAAAGAGGCTTGCTATGTTGCAAGTTGACGATACAGCACCAGTAAGGGGGTACTCGCAATCTTTGCTAGTGCCTTCGAAGTCAAACCCTAAATTGTGGATAGGTATGTACAAATATTTAGTATAGATTAATCTGTTTAACGAAGTTTTTTTTTTCACTGATTGTATTACATACTATTTTATTGTTTCATGAACAGGTGGATCACCATCTTTACCTCTGGGTTTGCCAGCGGCGCTTTACACAGGTCTTCGTGGATGTGTTGCTAGCGTAAAGGCAAATGGACGCCATATCGATCTTAGTTTACCGATAAGGCCAGCAACAGTCGTGCGACATTGTGATTGACACTTACGAACAATCGTGTATTACCCGCATGATTCAGTGTAAATTGCCAAGTGGATTGTGAGATTAAAAAAGTATTACTTTTAATTATTGAGTTGAATATTATATTAATGTACCTGTCAATAAATGTACCTACCGATACATATCCGTTCCGAAGTTTTGTTGCATTTTAATTTATTCTGCTGAAAATTTTACGAGTCCAAGAACATATCTGTAAAGAGATGAAATATTCATATCGGATGAAACATAATCTATTTAATCAAAAGAGTTTGTTGCCATAATAAATTATGTTGTAGTATTAGACGTTATAGGGAAAAAATATCAATTATTATCTTTTATATCGGTGCTCGGATTACACATCAGTGGTATAATGAAAAATAAAATTGAAACCTTAATTACGTGAAAGTACTGAAAAAATAATAAAGACTCTTTAATATTTTGTTGTCGTAATTAGCAGAAATATATAACCTAGTTATTAGTATAGTCAATAATATTGTAAGCATAGTTTCTAATACTAAGTAAAACAGATAATATCATGAGATATATAAAAATATTATACGAAGTTTTTAAAACTTTATCTATTCAGAAATTTAACATCGCGTTAAGTCGCATTTGAACTCTAATAAATGAATGTGTCTTTAATAATATAAATAGCTGTTTGTATGAATAATACATTATGCTTATAGAAAATTGAAATTGTTTTTGTTTGTGAAACTTTCGTAAAATATCATTTTGATTCCACGTAAGCCATTCCTTTTGTATTGTGAATAATGTTTAGTATTTATTTATAAACGACAGTGCCATAGTAATTGTACAGTAGCTCTTTTAGAATATATACTATACTCACTATTTCAATTATAAATAGGTAATAGTTTTTTTTATTAAGTTTTGTTTTTAATACATTGCGCCAGTACCTAATAGCTTTGGGCGCTCATCATGATCATTCCACATTTAAATAACTAATTTATTTTATTTTTATGCGGGTGTATTTTTTAATCATTTAACTTTATATAAACACGTTATGAAGTAAAGTAACGACAAATGTGTTAGTTTATAATTTGAAGTATTCAAAACAAGGCTATATTTTTACAGTAACCTATAACTTTGTGCCATAGATTTAAGGTTGATTTTTCATTAACTAATCAATTGTTCTACAACTCTAACTTATTGACTGTCATTTCATCATATTAATTTAGTTCTATGTTTAGTTATTACTTACATTTGTAATATATGTACATAATATGAAACAATAACGATAGATTAGAATTTTTTTACAAGCCGCTTTAATGTTTTAATCGAGATTTCTAATAAAATGTTACGAATTTTTTGATAATCAATGAGGCGAGACTCCATACAAACTTATCCTCGTGGTCTACATTATAAATTCCGAGTGAGTAAATGAACTCTACAATAACGTTCTAAGTAAATCCCTCGAAGGTCAGTGTTCGAAGTTGTTGAACAAAGCACTTAGGAAACTTCGGACACTTGAACAACAATTATTTAAACTTGTACTAAAATCTATTAGAGAAGCATCAAAACTTTAGATCATCCCTCACACGGCATAATGTAATCGATCTTTGTAACTTTAAGATTCGCGCTGCAAAATCAACTATTTATATATAAGACCGGCTGTAGGCTAGTTAAATTACGAACTAACCCCCTTACTCATAAACGCCTCTTAAATTTTAGTCAATTGATTAGCTTAAATTCTTCCGGTTTTGTTTAGTATAAAGTTGGTTTTACTAATAAAAATTTCGCTGAACAGTGATTAAATTTATGAGGCGTTTATGAGTAAGGGGGTATATGAATAACGAATTTGATTTTTATTTCTCTGTACATTTTAATGTAAACTACATACGTAAAGTTATTTATAGAAAATTGGCATAATAATCTAGAACTTACCTAAGGTAACTCTTTTTGTTTATTTTTTTAATATTTGCTAATGAAAAACTATGCTCTATGAATAAAAGCTAAGTTCGTTCTTGGTACTTTGCGTCTAGCGAACTATTTGTAAAAAAATCTAATACTAATTAAATTAAAACAATGACAATATTAAAATATATCAAAATGGCATTTATAGTTACGTTTTACGTGTTAGAAATGCTTCGTGGTTGACGAAACATAACCATTCACATTTTAGATGATATTTAGGACAACCTTATTGATGTTCATTTTGTACGTAGACGCTCATACTTATTGTAATGTACTTAATACGCGGTATACATTAATATAGAATTTGTCTACCCTAATGAACACTAGTAGGGTTGTCAACATACCTATAGGTACAGTATTGTCACTGGTTCTTACATATCTTCCAGTCCAGTTTGTTACGCAATGTGTGTTTTGATGTAACTATCTTAGTTTAATAATACAAAACCATAAAATAAAATGAGACTGCAATCGTATTTCGTGTTTAATTCAACCCTATTTCCACCTTAAAATATTAAAGCAATCATACTTTGATGTAATATAAAATTCAATTTGACTAATGGAATAAAATGATAAATGAAATTATCGACAGTAATGGCATTTAAATTGATTTCAGCAGTTTATCGACACTGAATCATGGTTGCTATAACTTACCGCAATATAACAACAGGTAAACTCAACAACTTTCAATCTAGGTTGTACTTAAACGTAGCCTGAACTCGTAAAACCCGGAGGACGTGTCTTATCAAATTCTCGATCGGGAATTTATGGATAATAAATTAGTTAACTGTTTAGCCAACCGTGCCCTTGTACCTACGAGAATGGTGCTTAGGTGCCGCGAATATTACTAATGGACGTCAAACACGAAAGCTTTTAATTTAATGATATAGACAATTGTGGAGTCCGGTCAGTTTATACAATAAGCCGCGGCATTCTCACCAACACTCGATAACTATTAGATTGATGAGCAGTTGTTTGAGTTCATTTTGTTGTGTTCACCATTGTTTTTACCTTCGAACAAAAGGAAAGGAACATGATATCTTTAACTTAAAAGATCTGTTTACTGATTGACAACATAATAATGAAAGATAACAATGTATTAGTTGAAATACAAGATTGTTATTACGTAGTAATAGAATATTATTCATCAAGTACTGTGTCGTTTTCTTCTCAGTAACTTAATACTTACAAGTTACTTTATGAAAAGGAAAAAACTTTTTAAATAGTAGAAGAAACGAAACTGGTATTTAGTGCTTCTGAGAAATACTTTGAAATGTATAAGCGTATTTATTTAGACTTTGATATGATCTCTCACTAGACTGACAGCTGGTATTGTAGTGTAGTATTACCGATGAAAATATTTTACCATCCGTCTGTTACAATTTTTTTCTATTGATCATTATTTACAGTAAAAGCTTTCTTCTTTGTATAATGCCTGCATTTTATCCTTTATTGGGAATCATTTACTTTAGTGTTATTAAAAGTAAATACTAATATGTTCCTCATAATAACTTAGTCCCATTCAGACAATAGTTTTATGTTTCATTATAATTAAAAAAGCTACCGCGAAACATTAGGTGTCTCCTATTTGGATTTAGTATTAAATAAATTGTGTGTGTAATAAAGGCATCAACATTTCTTTATTTATTTGACAATAGTCCGTAATATATGAGAACATAAAAAGCGAAGAGAACAGATTGATATATCTTTCTGAGCGCAGACCCGCCTCTAATCTCAACTAGCCTGAATTATGGTAAAGAAAATATCCTCTCATTCTTTGCATAAGCCATAAATCACGTGAGCCACCGGAATCCCTGGAGGCATTATGAAGGAGGAAAATAAGCAATAGCCAGATATTAACAAAAAATGTGAAATGGCGCTTAGGGGTGGTTTTTTAGGTTTATAACATGTGAGACATATAAATAATTTAGGCACGAGGTATTCGTTATTTATTTAATAAAATTAATGTTAATAATATATACATCTTATTTATTTCAAAAAATATGTCTTACAATATCTGTGGTTCTTAATGAGTCCCCACTTTCCAACAAGAATTGATGACGAGATCATCATACATAATAATTACTATCAACTATTTATTTTAAATTAGATGGTATTTCCTAAACATTACCGTGTGGTCATCACATCAATCATATTTGTTTAATAAATATTTTGGTAAACATTAAATCGAAAAATTGTATCCTTGCTGACTCTGCTTGCAATCACGATAGAGACTTCATCATCATCATCATCATATCAGCCAATCGACGTCCACTGCTAGACATAGGCCTCCAAGTGTTGCCACCTTGATAGAGATAGATACTTATTAGAGATACTTACTTGATAGAGATTTATTCACAAGAAATTGTTGATCTCATTAAAATAAAGTGCTTGTTAGTAATCACTTTACAAAAATATTTTAGGGAACCCGAACTATATACATTGTTATGTCAGAACATTAGTTCTATGTGTGATGACGGAGTAAAAATTATATTCATCTTTTAACTACCGTACCTAACTTGAAATAGGTAGGCTATTTCAAGTTTGAAAGAAGTAATAGAAAATTTATAGTTGCAAACTCCTTTGAGACAATAAAAAATGGTACGAGTGGTTCTAATGTTCTTGCAATCCATAAATTACATGCGGGTATAACATTACGTTTTCATCTAGTTTCTTTGAACTTTTTGTTCCCTCGACAGAATCACAAAATCGGATAAACATTACACTCATTCCCCAAAGTTTCAAGTTTATTAAGGTTATAAGTACGAAAATGTAATAAAAGGTAACGAAATAGAATCGTAAAAAGATCGCGTGCTGGTCGCAAGCGTTTTATCACTTTATTAAATGTTTTGGTCGTTTGTGCATGTAGCTTTTCCACGTGTTAAATTTTTGTTACTACAATACCTTTGTTGCATGGGCAGGTATTATACTTAATTGCTATGACGTTTATTTATGATATGTATTTTTGTGTTTTTGGAGAAAGAATCTTATTGTATATTTGTATTCTAGTTAAAAAACAATTTAAGTCTAGTAATGGAAATTTGACAAGCTTGACATCATTACAATTGATAGAATAACTTCAAAACAGGTGGTGAGTAGTCGGTCAAGAATCCTTCCATAATGTTATATTTTGTCTTTGCGGTGGAACATTTACGAGCTGGTAAGAGATTTTTGATTTGGCTGGTTTACGATTCTAAAAGTTTTCGTCTCGCGCCTCTGGTGGAAAATCACCTACGACACTTGCATAATTATTTAAAAGCTTATAAAATATTATTATAAATATTAGGCATTATTACTATTATAAAAGAACATTAAACACATTAAGTAACTTAACTTTAGAGTAGTGCAGTGTTCCGCTTCGTGAAATTGATCAAAGGTTAACAGAGTTCAAAGGAAAACCATGTTGTTAATACAGTCCCTACATTTTACTCCTACCTTCGTACCTTTTTACACTGAATTATATATTAACGAACCAGTGCTAGTAAAAAGTATTGAAAATCGGCCAAAAACACTATTTTGCTAAAGCCGCTTTTGAGATCAGGATCTTGCCATAAACAGTTTTAGTTTTGGAAGAATAGAAATGTGTTTTCAATCAATCAATCCATCAATCAACTAACCTATTGCAGTCCACTGCTGGACATGAAGAAATAGAAATAGAAATGTGTTTTGTGATACACTAATGTCAATCACAAAAAGTAAACTGAGAACCAGTTAATATTTGATTACTCCTGTGTGTAGCTTATAAGGGGAAGAGAGCTGGAAATGAAAATTGCTTACAAAGTTTCTTCTTTACAGCTTTGAAAATCTCGTCAATAATACTTACGCAAAAACCAAAGTATTGCCTAGAAAACTTGATAAATTCAAAACTATATTGTAATCAATTTCTATCCGCACCCGAATGTTTAACACGTACAACAAAACGTTATTTATTTTCTTTGTACGTTTGTACAATCAGGAGCATAGTAGCAATAAAATATTTTATTTCGAGAGAAAAATATAACTTTACAGAATAATTTATATACAATAATATTTCGCTACAAACTATGGAACAAAACTGTGAAGCTCTTTTGTATGGTTCGCGATCATGTACGTATTTTTCTTTCAATCGCGTATAAATAAGGCTAAGGTGAACATGAAGGTATACAGATTCTTGCCGTCTCCCGGGATTTGTATCTCGTTTCCCCACAGCGAGAGACGTGTCGCGAATGCGAGACTATATCGGTGATACAGGCAACCTCCCGTTTGAGAACTCGCTGAAAGAAATCCGAATGTCGCTGTGGACATACCTGTACGGTTAGCTCATGCCAATGATATAGACTGCGAGATGCATTTATATGCGACATGAATGACGATGTAAGTTAGGCGATAATGTTATTTGTGTTACGTACGTATTTGAGTTGTTGTGTCTGTGTTACAGCAATACAAATAACGTACCGCTTTGCCTTTCTGACGAGATTTGTCTTTGGATGGGTTGTCAATTTGTTGCTGGGCCTTCTTGTATGAACATTTCTTAATCTTTTTCTTATTTTAATCATATT
This sequence comes from Schrankia costaestrigalis, assembly GCA_905475405.1. Classification (NCBI taxonomy): domain Eukaryota; kingdom Metazoa; phylum Arthropoda; class Insecta; order Lepidoptera; family Erebidae; genus Schrankia; species Schrankia costaestrigalis. The sequence goes on from FR997827.1 coordinate 13,429,224, forward strand.
TATTTGTTTTTTTTTGCATTACATATTAGAGTTTCAGTCTCTAGCATCGACTTTAACTATTTGTCTCTAGCATAAAGATCAAGTGTTTTTAACACTTTCAATTATTAGTGTCATCTAGTTCCATATTAGTACCATCGTGCCTAATTAACAATTCATTTACCGTATCTGCTCAATCTGCATCTTCTATCAGGCAATCATCAGTTCTAAGCCTTTTACTTTATTAGAGCTATTTGCCTTGCCTAAACACTACTTCAATTACGCAATCCTAAGCACTAGACATAGCTTGAGCGACATGTTACTTGGTTTCTCTTATTAATCCTCCCATTTCCATATAATATTTTATTCCATTTAATCGTGCAGTCATCAAAACACAATGTCCATTTAACTTAACTGAACGTACCTACGTCGCGTGTTTGAAACAATAAAACAAAATACCACTTTTATACTAATCATGACTTTAAAAGATAAACGACTTTATCAAACGGATAACGTCGTTTCCACTGTTTTATAACCCCGATAAGCTAAAACTGTGTAATGATAATCTTAGAAAATACTAGCTGACCCGTGCCCTCTTCGTTGGACGGCAAAAAAAACGTTATTAAGCGATCTTTTCTTAAATATATTTCATTACTGCTCCACTTCTATTAGTCATAGCGTGATATTATATAGCCTATGACACTCCCCGATAAATAAACTATTCAACAAAGTTTTTTTTTAAATTGGTTTATTAGATCCAAAGTTTACCCCCTACAACGTCACAAACACACAAACTTTACCTCTTTATAATATTAGTATAGACAAAATGAACGTAAGTAGTTTTTGTCCTAGAATTTTATCAGTCCCTTTTATCATTGTCCTTACATAGACCCGCATAGGACACAGTCCTTACCCCAGATTGTATTACGAAAATGTACCAACGTCGACATTCACTCTTTGAAGGCAGAAATCACAAAGAGAACTCAAAAAGTAGGTAGTACATTATCTCATTACGTTCCACAGATGTACGAAGTAAGGACGTACAAAGTAGAATTCTAGATAAATCTTGGAAGTTTATGTATATTACCTAGTTTAAAATAATCTTAATAATTGGATGCTCTTGTAACAGTGGGAATCTTATAAAATAGTGACAGTGGGAAACTTATATGACCACGTGAGCAAGGCGGATTGGTATAGAGTTTCGGAGTTAAAAAAATTATGACGTCAAGAAAATGCAGCAGTTGAGTTTGTTGCGCCGCTTCTTCTCTACTAGCGCTTTGGAGGCGGTGGTAAAGTCTTCTAAGCTTTGAAATGAAATTTGAACTTAGATTAAGTAGTATAAATGACGTCAAAAAACTGTTTTTTAGTTTGAGTTGAGTGACGTGATTTCCTATTCTGTTTTCATAGATATCGTCCCATTAGTAGAACAATGTTGTATCTACTAAATGTCTACTTTTCAGTAGAGCGATTTGAAGTTTTGCGCTAGCATTTTTTGCTTATAACTTTTTTACGGAAGACTTTAGCCATGTAATATTTTTACAATGTACATAGATATAAATACAGCTATTATTGATATAATTATTTAGTCTAAAAACTATTTCTGTGCGTAGATAGTGTGTCGCATGTGCATACATAACATTGTACTGCCAACGAAAACAGTTCAGGAGCTGTCTCTTGAACACATGCAACGTTATTTGACCAAATTAATCACGTTGTATGTGCAGGTGAAACAATATTTTACGAAATCCTAAAACTATCTCAATGTTTTTCGAGAAGATGTTTTATATAATACTAGTTTGTCGGCCGGCTCCGCCCGTCTTAAGAATTAACGTAAGTAATGATGTGAATTTCCAAGTATTTAATGCACTTGCACACACACTGCAGGGAGGGGCCTCCTCCCGTGACGGAGGGTTACTTGGCCTACTAATACCACGCTGACCAGACGGATTGCTATAGGGTTTAATTTCAAGTTTTCCTTCTTTTATTTCGTAAATATAATATTCACGGATAGTCCCTTCGATTTTTAGGACACCCATGGGATGAGATGGGGTGGTGACATATTGTATTCCTACTCCGTTACCACACAGATAACTAAAAGTTAACTAAGCCGAATTTTTATGATTACTACTATAAAGAAGGTACACGTAATTATAATAATTATTGATCACATGAATATGTGCTGGTTAAATTCGAGATCCGGCTTTTATAGACTAAATACACACATCAACTTTGTCTAGGGATATTTGGTATTTACTCAATTAACTCAAAAATTATTGAAGATAACATTCAATACGTTAATATTTTTATTCACTAAAATTTTATTTAATTCTAGATTGTAGCCATATAAATGGCATATAGCTACAATCTAGATATTATTTTAGCGTAAATAATGTTTTATTCAAATAAATTAAAAACTTATCTGAACAAAAAGCGATTATTAATCTGTTTTTAACTTAGTACTAGTCAGTACATCCAAAAAACGTAAATAACGGTTTTTCATGCTTGGATTAAGTTATCCAGGTCTTGGTGCGGTATATTGTTCCATGTCCGACTAGGATGCAAAAAAGTTGCTCTTTAATCGCAATTTTTGCAGGAAAATTCATCAAAGCACTTCTTTGGAACATTTCCTACGTGTGTTTTATGGTTTTTAGTCCAGGTGATTGAGTGATTCAGGATAAGACCGATATGTCGTGCTCTTGCAACTATCTGGATAACACTTTCGTTTTAAACGGATGGGTGTTATCGTCCATGAGCTTAAACATTTGGTCAAAATGTAGTATACGGGGGTAGATTATTGGAACTAGAAGCTCAAACAACCTCGTTAAGCTATTTTTCAGCCGTCATGGTGCTTCTGATCAAAACGTACTTAAGTCTGTTTTAAGACCCACACGAATTCCCGTCCAAACCATAATTTTTCCATCGTCGTATGAATAGATTTCCTGAGGATATTGTAGACAGCTATCACATCTAGGAACTGGCCAAACACGTCACGTACGCACAACATGACCTCTTAGTTGTGTACTTTAACACATACTCTCATTGCTTTTTTCAGTCACAAAACGCCTAAAACTATTTAAATATATCTAAGCTTTGGACGTAACTAATATCAAAGCACTTGATAGATTTGTTTTGTATTAAATACGTTCCCAGCTTTAGTAGAGTGCTCCTGTCCAAGGTTGTCGTTTCCTTCCTAGATCAGTCCAATTATCGCGACATATTGGCGTGGTATCGCAAGTTCAGAAACAGAGCTATTTGTACCATAAAATGATTGACTTTGAGCTGAGGGAGCGGGAGATGCCATCACAGTACTTTCAGTGTTTGACCGAGTTGGGCAAGATTGAGCAATTTGGAAGCTAGTGTTGCTTCATAGAATTAGACTAATTAGGACCTTCTGAAGAACGTTCTTCGATAGCTTGCACTTGTGATTAAAGTGATATGACAGTATTAGAAACAGAGCGATCCATGAAGCGATTGACTTTGACCAGAAAGTGCACGTAATGCCATCACGTTACTCTCAGTGTTGAACTGACTTGAGTAAGATTTAGCTATGGGTGCATTCGGTTGCTTCATTGAATTGAATGGATCATGATGTTCTTCTGAAAAATATTCTTCAATACCTTGCAGTTTTATCCTGTACTTTTTACGGATACTATTTAAATACGTTTTTTGTCTTGAATGTTTGACTGGCAAGTGGCGCGTTTTTAGTCGACTGCTGGGAAATGTAATTTTATCATAACTCAAGTCAGATTCAATTGACTGATCTGAATATATCAGATAAAAATCACTATAACACTTTGTCTGATACGGAGGTGGTGATAGCATAGGTATACAAATCTTCGATACTATACTTAAAATCGCTGCTATACTGATAACAATGATGCTTCATAACTGGATGCAGATTGAATTTGGAACGGAGTTACAGGACGCAGTTCAGTAAGAGTCGATGGATCCGCTGGTCCATCACGACAAGTAGAACGACGTTTACAAATGTACACACTGCTACCGTTCAACCTATACAGAATCAGCGCATTTGGTTGTACATATTATGAAACCATCGCTCGGCCAGCTTAGACTGTTTATGTGTAGTACACACGGATGTGTGTACTATGAAGTTAGACCTAGATTTTTTTTGAAACACCAATATAATTGTAAAATTTGTTGGTTTTTATGTAGAGTTAGCCGAAAATTAGATGTTAAGAATAGCTGTGTACAATTAATACTGTATTTAATAATTTTATAACACTTTTAGATTTCGAATAATGTTTTACAAGAAACTAATTAACAGAAAAAAGTAGCATAAGTGCTTACGACGCACACTTTAAAATATAATTTGGTCGAATAATGTTTCATGTGTACGTACCGACGAAAAGAAGATACAATTATGCGTAGTAAAATATAATATGTGCATAAGTAACTACAAAATTAGAGAAACAAATAAGACAAGCTTCATTGTATATTAACATGTTAAGAAACTTATCAGTAAAGTATTTTAGTGGATTACACTTAATTTTAAAAAGATGCGGCAACTTGGTAGAAAAATGTTTTATGTGATTTTAAATACTGTCTTTGTGGTAATGTCAATAATTTTGTGTAATACACCTAAAACAATGTAATTAACATACTAAAATTGTTTATTTTCCATTAAATATAATTTAAATTTATGGATGTTGTATAAATTTTATAAAAATCCATGAAATATGTATTTTACGTATATTCTATTTTGTAAATAATTTTCTTATTACTAATTTAAACGTTTAATTCTCAATAGTAATGAACAACGTTGTGTATGTAAACAAAATAACAATAATTTAATTGATTTCTGACCGATTTCTGACCATTTTGATCGCCACTGTCGGTTTCCATTGTTACAACACCTCACTCTTGCCGACTCCGTCGAACAATGTGCGTTGTAATGAAGAAACGCGACGCACGGAGCCGGTAGCGCGCGTTAAGTGGTCGTGAGACGTTATTCTACGTATGCCGCGCGGCAAAAACTTTATTCGAACTTCATAACTTTTAAAATATAGAACAAAAGTTATAAAAAAAATATATCATTAGATAGCTTACGTCATTATGATAACAAATTTACAATAAAATCATTTTTGTTACTTGTGATGATACAACAATATTCTACTAATGGGACGATATGAGGAAATAAAATATTATTACTTAAAATAACTCACTTAGTCCTAATTTTAGGCCTGTCGAGACAATGACCATAGAATAATAACATGAGTAATATTCACATAAATTCGTTCCGAAGTATAGAAAAAGAAAATGGTAATGAATATTCCTTTCTTATTCTATTAAACTTAAGACTACATTATTTTTATTAACAACAAAATGGTACAAGCAATTATTCTAACAACAAAGAATTTTAATGCGAAATAACGTTAAGGAAAAATACGTAAATGTGCTCTCATGTATTATACTACGAATACGAAGCCACAAAAATTACCAAATGATTTCCTAAATACGTTACTTTGTATACTACGTAATACATGTGGCTCGTAAATCACATTACCTTACTCGTGAAAAAATTACCTCTCTTAAAGAAAATATGCTTTTGTATTACCCACTTACGTATAATATATTTCTCACACATTCACACAACACCATCTAGTCCCAAACTAAGCAGAGCTTGTAGTATGAGTACGAAAAAACGGATGAACATACACAGTATTTATTAAATTACACCCAGACCATTGCAAACAATCATGTTTATGCACAAAAACATTTGCATTGAGCGGGAATTAAACCCGAGACATCCGCGTAGCAGCCATTTAATATAACAACTACGCCACAGAGGTCGTCAAAAGGGATACAAACTTATACGTACATTTAGAATGACTTAAGTAACAAACCTGTAATATTGTTAATTGCAAACCGTGGCAGGGATCCGTAGAAATCGGACTCCGTGACTTCGATAAATCGTTTAATTCCACACCGGTGAGTCGGCCGATTGCGAAAGGCCAGAACGCCATCACAATTTAGTGCGATCCAGTCCCAACATGTTGGAGTACCCCAACCAGACGTTTCGACAACAATTGAATACTATTTGAATGGATTTAATAGCCAATCGATCGTATAAACAGATATTGGTTGCAAGTTCGATAGCACCGTTGCACTATACGTATATAATATACATACTCGTATAACTTCCAAAGCAACGATTCTTTTGATTCAGAGTTACATTACGAATATATTTACGAATATATTACGTTATATTTACGAATGTAAAAATGTAAAAAAAAAAAGAAAGAATGTAAAAAAGATACGAACAGTCACTTTGTTTATTTACAAAATACTTTACTCATTACACACTTATTATAAGACCATGTATAAGCTAATTTTAATGAGAATATTTTGTCATAGCTATATTGAGGTATAAATATTACCTGTACCTAAGGCCCGGGAGCAGAGATTATCACGGTTGAATTATTATATGCAAAACCTCAGCAAAACTCGAGCGTTTCAAGAATGTTTAAAGCTTTGTACCAGGACAAACGCTTGAATACCACCAGCTAATGGAATTAAGGCGAGAAAGGAATTATGAATGTAACAAAAACATTCTTACGGGAAGTACTTTAGGCTTTTATAAACACCAAAGGTAATAACTGCTTTGTTGAGGAAAAAATTACGGCATATTTATATAAAAAAGGTATTTTGGTTTCTAAAAGCATTTGACTCGAGAAGTATGTTTAACCAATGTGTACCAAGTGAAAAATAAAATAAAGAGCAGGGAAAAGGAATCATTAATTAAAAAGGACCAATTAAAAAAAGGTCATTTGATTTAATTAAACCTTTAAAATATTATAAATTCTTCGTAAGTATAAACTCATAGTAAAGTGACTATGAGTTTAACTCGTATTATTTAACTCTTAATAAGTTAACTCGTTGTTTTTAGGGTGCACTTGTAGATGACTTTAAAGGACTAGTGCTTTTACACTAGCTACTTACATTAGGTACTGTGTAAAAACTTCGATACTTCGATAGCAGACTAAGAAGAAGTACGACATTCTTTACCTTTTATTAACGACAGCTTGAGTAAATTAAAAAATAAAGATCTTCTAATACAGATTAGTATAAAGCATCCTACCAAGTTTGTCTGGTTTTCCCGAGTTAATTTATTTTTTAAGTACCCATAGTACAAGCTCTGCTTAGTTTGGGACTAGATGGCGTTGTGTGAAAGTGTGAGAAATATTTATTTATATATTTATTTATGTAACATCCCTCTTAGTTTTTCATCTGACCATATTGGAATATTAGAGGTAATGACAGCAAACATTTCAAGTTATCTTTACATTGTTAATTATTTGTTATTGTCAATTGGTATAAAACTAAGTTGTATGAACCTATTATTTAATATTCACATAAGTTTTCAAAACTTATATAGCAGTAAAACGCATCCAAATACAATAATAACTGCGGTTAAATTTAATCGCAATCCCTCTAGATGCAGACTGGCAAAGGTAGTTGTTACTTGATCCGATATAAGCTAAAATGCAGCTTCCTGCGCTCGAAACTACCTTAATTATGTTTAGCAATTGTATACAGATTACTTAGTTACTAATATAACTTCTATAAGCTTAAAGTAGAATTTATTGGTAATTGATAGTGCTTATAATTAGCTTTTGGAGGATTAAAAATTACAATAATGCGGGACAATTACGTGTTATATGAAAATAGGTTTTTTTTTATTTATCCATTATTAAAGCAACAATGTCCCTTTTAAAAAGTAACAAATTTATATTAACAAAATAACTAAGTAGCTACAGAATAGAATTTAATAAATGCAGACAAGATTTTCAAGAGAAAATTCGAAACTTAATAGCAAATTGTAGTTTTCCTCTACGAAGTTGCTTTTGCATAAGGCGAGTAACCTAATACACAATGTGCCTATTTGATAAAGTTCGTCAAGTAAAACCAATAACAAGAAGGTGATAGGAAATACATTTTAGAAAACATGATCCAGTCATTTTGTTTCGATAAAATAATGCTGTTTGAAGACAAAGATGTTTGACTAAAGTGTGTTGCCAGTGATGACGTATGGAGCAGAGACGTGGTCGCTTACTATGAGCCTTCTCAGAAGGCTTATCCTCATTCCGTGGACAAAGAAGAGAGCTATATTACGAGGTTTCATGCGTAATCGAATCAGAAATGAAGAGATCCGCATAAGCTTAGTATATATTATATAGATCGACATACGTTTAATCATAATAATGTGGTACTAGGAGAAAGAAGAAAGTGTTCATAAGAATAATTCAATCACCGGGATAACTTAAATCATGTTTCGCTTAAACTTAAAGTTCTTAGAAAATTCTTAGTGTTACTTGTTTCAGTTTAATAATGATAAATTGTAGGGTAATATTTTGGATGAGAGTGCATTAATAGCCACTTTTCTGTTCAGTACTGTATCGATTATATTTGAACAAAAAACTTATTTAAGAAAAATCTATAATTATTTTCTTCTATAATTGTTACATTAGGCACCTTAACTATGTGTCATTGTTCTACATTTTACCCACCCTACAATCGTATACCTAGGTACGTCCAAGAAATATGCTCTATAAAACTGTCTCAGCATTGTAATATAAGATGAAATATGATAAAAAGGCAAACAAGAAAATGAAAGTTCCTCTATAAATACAAAGAAACGGAAACAAACCACACGATGTTTCACTTACTGAGCAAACAAAAAATCTTCCCAAATAGTTTTACTCCGAATGTATTTTAGCGTATCTCATATGAAAAGTGGTACCTATCAAAGTATTTGAATACGAAAAGGTTCAGTCAATCTAAAAAACTGTTACGCATGATATCTGTGTGCATTCGGTTGGAATATTCGTGGAAAATTTAGTCATATTAAGCCAAGTGGTTACTGTATAAACCGAGCTAATATTTTTTCCTTGATGTACATAAAGCAGAGTGTAGCAGTAGCATTTGCTTTTGATTATGCCAATATTAAAGTAAAAGAATAGTTGTAGGTATAGCCAACTACAAAAGTCGATTCTTCGTCTTTGAAACTGATTGTATGAGACTTTCTATGAGACTACTCTTAAAAGTTATTTTAACAAAAATAAATAAATCGATTGGTATAACTTTGAACTACGAAAGAAGAACGTACCTAAGAAGTAGCCGAATTGGAAAGCTTAATTATGTTTATTGAATTCCTTTTATAATAACTAAAACTAAATACAAAACCCACTAATACCTTCCACATAGTAATTACAAATTATTTTTATCACCATTTATCATTAACTATTTATTTATTGTTAGCGTCTCCTACATTTGAGATAAAGGAGTACGTTTAGCATCAAACACAAATAGGAATTGCTCGGCTACTTATCACGAGTGAGTTTTAAATTGCAAAGATAGATAAAGATGACGTTCAATATAATGTTCCTTTATAAATTTCTACACGATAAATTGAGGCGTTGCTATTACTGAACTCTGATAGTAACCCATTTTTCTCTGTTTGCTTTAACAAACCAACCCGCGTAGGTGAGAAAAAGACGTTACCCTATATTTTTCTTTGATTCCCTGAGCGATATTGTAACTAGATAAGGAAAATATAAAGACAACTTCTCAAACTCAGCAGTAAGCTTGTATATAATAATCTGTGTATTAGTTCGAAAACTGAAATTGTAAGTTTGAATCCAGTTACCCACATAGTTGGTACTTATATCAGGTGTACGGTTGAAACAAAGTCAAGTTGTTTCGTAGCCAAAACTGGCGTCTTAGTCTAGTTTGGTATGTCGCAGAAGTTCGGCTAAGTCGTATTTAACTTCAGTGAACAGCTTGTGTTGCAACCGCATACCAACAAATTTTGACACCGTATACTTAGGTAAGTATTGCGAACGTCTACAAACTAAGCAATGTGGTTACTTTAATTTACTTTCTACTTATATCTAGAACTTGAATCAAACGGTTTGCTTATCAGATTTCGAAATCTACTTTGTAATTAAAGTTTTGCTTGTCCGCAAACAGCGAACATGTTGTTGGTACGGATAGTAAAAACACTTTACCGGGTAAAGTCTTATATTTAAAAAGATTTATCGCTTTTACTTTGAATAATTCATCATACATAGTTTTACGTACTCATTTACATAAATATTGTAAGAAGGCGATCCAATTAATTTTCGAATTTTGCTTCAAGGCCTTTTCTTCCGCTGTAAAATATAGAATTCTTTAAAATCGAATTCGATTTTCAGTCCAAGCTATGATTAAGTAAAATCATTTATAATTTACTGGTGTACTTACAAATATAACTTTTATCGATATTTAAGTTATTTCCAGTACGAAGTACTTAGAAAAACGAGATAGTGGTAGGTACGTTTATTTGTCTAATAGTAATGAAAGTTAAAGGTTCTATTTTTCTTTCTCTAGATAAATATCCAATCCGTAACACAGTTAGTGTTTAGAATTATTATGTATAGAGTATTTGCTTCATTTGATTTCACTATCATTATAACTAGTGAAACTTACACCAAGTTTCCAAATGTATTATCAAGAAAAATCAAGTAATCAAGTGTCAAAACTCTTGTCAACTGTCATTTTCAGAAAATAAAATTTGATACTTGACTAGTTGATTTTTACCTGATCAGTCATTCGAAAACCGGGGGTTAGTTCTTGAATTCTAAGCATAAATACCATATTATTATTTACAACTCAATTTCGACTTAACTAACTACTATTCCAAAATTAATTAGGCACTTAAAATGTTACAATAAATACAACACGCCTATCAAATCAGCAGTGATTTTCCTAAGTCATTAAGAAGCGAAAATTCTGGCGAAGTTACGGCGTCGAACCACGGCAGTCTAGGACCTTTAATACCTCTAAACATGCAACTATTCAATCACTACAACCGTTAGCCGTGTTCTCTAGTAAATAGCTTACCTATTTAAGAATTTACTATCATTAATCATCATTTTTAAAGTAACGATTTTTAAAGAGTTTTAAAAATTACTCTTTTATAGTGAATCGATAAACTAATTAATGCCCATACTATACTTGGTTTGCTGATAACTAAGTGCTTAAATTTTTTTTATTAACTATCTAAATTTAATGGTGTAGCAAAAAGATAAATTACAATAAAACCAAAATAATAAAGAAATAACCAAGGTTGTCATACAAACGCGTACAAGTATGTTGTATATTACAATTAGACACCAAAATATTAGTGCAAAGGCAGGTACGATAATTATGGTAATACTCTTGACTACATTCTAATTTATTGGAATATTCCGAAGGGTAATTTGATTTTAGCACTGTTGTGGAATTCTCGCTTCAGCCATTAAAAGTGGATTAAACTCTCGAAAATTCAATAATAGGAAGCTATAATTGACTTGACAATATTGATTTTTGAGACGCTAAAGTAATCTAAACATTACACATGCTTACGTTGATTTAAACGTTTTCATTTTTGTAGGTTGGTTAATTGAATCTAACAGCTCAAGACATTTAATTACCATATCAAATCTCAGGAGATGTAAACTCATCAAATCATATTATATGGAATAAAACTGATTACGGGAACAAATATGAAATAAATTGATCTAAATGCCCTCGAGAGATTTCTCTGCGTTCGCAATTGGATCGAATGGAAAAATTGATAAGACTGACTAATGGAATTCGTATCTCCGATAAACTTATGACTACGCACTTTCTCGAAGTAGGTAGATTTAATTAATTTCTTAATGGATTAAATTTTATTACAAACGAAAGGGCACAATCAGATAAAAAAGTAAACAAGTATCAGTAATTAAGCTTAGTAAAGGATTGTATTGTATCTAATACTTAAAACAGAATGTTTTATAAATATGAAAGTATTTTACATTTAAATCCTACAATGCACGGTTGGTCTCACAAACTCAGAAACAGTAGGTCGCGGCATCACGGCTGGCTGCCTTTTCCTCTACGACAAAATGCACTCACGCCTCAGTCGGGCCTCGTGCACTCACGAATGCATTTACATATTGATCTCCAAATCACAATAGCTATCTGAATAGGAAACAAAATGTACATTTCTTTGAACCAATATTTTGCACTGTATTCTTTAGAGCATGTACCAACAAACAGTAAATTACAACAGCTTTTATTTTTCAATCACATCTGAAGCGAAATGACCGTTTCGCGTTTTAACTATTGTTACGGTTTTCTAAATGCACCTTAAAGTCCTATAACAAAAGTTTTGGTTTAATCAAAACAAAAGCTACTTTAAATAGATGTACTTAAGTTTATTTTCGACCGACACAGTGTCCCTTTGAAGTTTACAATTGGATAATTTAGACGTCTTATTCAACAGTTGAAATCTTTCTTCCAATCTCAATTGTTTCCGTTCCTGGAAAATCAAATTCATTATAAAAAATCTATAAAAGTTTTTTGGTGGGTAGGCACTAAAAAGGCAACATAGTTTTTATTTTACTGCATTTATAATCTTATTAAAAATAGTTATAATCTCTGTTTTGCTTACCAATTATTTGGATTGAGTTCAGTATACACCAGATATTGTGTACAAATATTGGTAACACTATATGTAATATATAGAACAAACATTCACCGCCTGCCGACTGTCTAGCTAACACATAGAATTACTAGTCAATAAACTGAATAAATTCACATATTTACACCAAGGGACACTATGGCACAGCTTTTAGAAATCCAACAAGCGCAGAAAAGTCTGGAGGAATGTGTCATTAGGAAGATGGACGAACTGCAAGCCCAGCTTCTCATTGGAGGGACCGCTAAGGACACAGTTGCTAAGGTGGCTGATGAATTCCGCACTTTCCGAGAATTAACGTATGGTATGCTTAATCTCATCCGTAAGCAGATATCTGAGTGTGCAAAAAGCATAGACTTCATTGAAACTAGGCAACGGAGGAAGATGTTAGTTATCTCAGGAGTACCTGAAGACGAAGCAGAAAGCTGCACAGATGTCACTCTTGGGATTTTACAACGAAAAATGGCTCTCACGGACATCACTTCTTCTTCTATGAAAACCTGCCATCGTCTAGGTAGCACCAACAAAAATCATCCCAGACCTATCTTGGTCAAATTTTCTACTACGGACATCAAAAGTGCTGTATGGAGATCGAAGGCTAAACTGAAAGGGTCCGCAATTTCATTAAAGGAGTTCTTGACTAAATCCCGGCAAGCTGTCTTCGTCAAAGCACGAGCGCATTTTGGTATGCGGGCTTGTTGGACACAGAACAGCATTATCATGATAATTGCTCCCGACAGGAGTCGGCACAAGATCGTAACCATAGAAGATCTCAATTCTCTGATTGAGAGGTTCCCGAATAGCGCGGGTTCGTCTTCGTCATAAGTCTTCTTAACCGAATGTAGGCAAGCCGATAACGTTAAGTGCAACATTCTGTTTGTTTACATTGCAATGGCGTCTTTGAGCCGTGACACAGCTACTATCATAAAGGTAATCAAATTTTAATTTTTACTTTATTACCCACTCTCCAACATTTTTATTAGTTTTTTATCAAGTAACTTTTACTTTTCAAACTTTGTTTTTATTAGTTACTGTCACTTTGACATTAACTGTCATGTTGTATTGTTGTCTGTGTCACGGCATAAAGTACTGCTCGGAAAGGATTGACGGTAATGCCAGGTGCGTTCGGAAACTTAGTTAGTGTCTAGTGAATTTTTATGTTGGGAAAGATTGTGTGTTCTATTTTATTGTTTTTTTTTTCATTTTTTATGTGTATAAATTTTATCGATTGTATCCTTCATTATTTATTGTGAGCTGGTTGGTCGGCGGGTGGTGCGGAGATCCACTTGATTATCCTTAATCAGTGAGTAGTACTTTTAGTTTCGATATTATTTATTAATTATATATTTATTTATACTATTTATATTATTATGTCATCGAACGATGACTCTTCCTTCTATTCCGCTAATAATTCCTCTGATTCGTCCTCCGACGATAGTTTTAGTTCAACAAGTGGCACGCTGGGAGACAAGTTGCGTCAATGTTTTGATCAACCAAATAAATTCTTTAATGTTTGTCATATAAATGCACAGAGCCTTCCTAGCCATTACGGTGATCTATGGGACACATTTTCCAATACGAACACTCATGCCATCCTGGTTTCAGAGAGCTGGCTTAAACCTAATCTTCTATCTGTCGCTTATCCTCTTCCAGGTTTCATACTCATCCGTAATGATAGGATAGGTAGGAGGGGAGGTGGAGTTGCTATTTATATTCGTAGTGGTTTCCCATACAACATTGTTATCTCTTCTGATTCACAGACAAGTACCTCCTCCTCTGCTGAGTATCTTTTTCTTGAGGTTTGGGTTGGAGCTAATAAGATTCTTCTCGGTGTGGTCTATTGCCCACCCTCAGTTAATTATTTCACCGACTTAGAGTCGGTTTTAGAATCCTTGGGGTCTGATTATGAGCATCACATCATCATGGGCGACTTTAACACAGATCTTGTTTCCTGTCGCTCATCCCGTTCACTCAAACTCCTTAGCATGATCGAGTCCGCCAGCCTCCATGTTCTACCTCTACAACCCACTCACCATAACTCGAATGGGGAGGACACCTGGTTGGACTTGATTATTATTTCCGATCCTTCCCGAGTCCATGAACATGGCCAATACCCCGCTCCTGGTTTTTCCCATCATGACCTAATTTTCGTTTCCTACATCCAAAAACTCCCTAAGCCCTACTCCAAAATCTTGCGCATGCGTTGTTTTGGGAAAATAAAAATGGAAAAATTAAAAGACGATGCGTCTAAAATTGATTGGACCCCATTGACTGGGGCCTCTTCAGTCGATGATATGGTTGATATTTTTAATTCATCCATAATACAACTCTATGACAAACATGCTCCAGTCAAAGATATCAAAATTAGGCGTCTACCGGCGCATTGGATAACTGAAGAGGTTAAAATAGCCATGAGGAGAAGAGACCGGGCTTTCAAAGAATTCTGTAGGGATCGCTGTGATGCTAAGTGGTTCGTTTTTAAGGCTGCAAGAAATAGGTGTAATCAGATGGTACGCAACGCTAAACGCCGATTTATTCATAAAAATGTAACTTCGTGTCCTTCTGCTAATATTTGGAAATTCTTGCAATCTTTTGGGATTGGGAAGTCACAACAGGTGCCATTCCCACCAAATATTAAAGTGGACGATGTCAACAGATACTTTGCTAATGTTGTTATCCCAAGTGCAACCACGGTTAAGGATACTGTTGACCTCGTCCGCGACTTGCCTTGCCCTAATATAGACCCCTTTGCTTTTTCTCCACTGGTCTCAGGTGAAGTCAAAAAAACTATTTTGTCTATAAAATCGAAAGCCTTAGGTTCTGATGGCATCAGCCGTCATATGATCATCATCATCTTAGACGAAATACTTCCAGCTATTCTTCATATCTTCAATCAATCTCTTCGTCTTGGTCAGTTTCCATCTTTGTGGCGTAAAGCCTATGTTCGTCCGCTCCCAAAGATCTCTAGTCCTTCACTTTTTTCACACTTTCGTCCGATCAGCATTCTTCCTTTCTTGTCGAAGGCTCTTGAAGCAGAAGCATACAAACAACTGTCTTTCTTTGTACATAAAAATAATATTCTCTCTCCTCTTCAGTCTGGGTTTAGACCTGGACACAGCACAGTATCAGCACTTCTTAAAGTAACCAGCGATGTGAGAACGGGAATGGAGGAGGCCAGGGTTACTGTGCTGGTCCTAATAGACTTCTCAAATGCCTTCAACACCGTAAGTCATGACATCCTTATTGCTATTCTCTCTCATCTTAAGACTTCACCTGTAGCATTGGATTGGTTCTCATCTTATCTTCGAGGTCGTCAGCAGTCAATTAGGATTGATGAAATCACCTCGTCATGGTGTAGTTTGTATGCTGGCGTACCTCAAGGCGGTATATTATCTCCCTTATTGTTTTCATTACTTATTAACTTCCTAACTAAAGAACTTTCTTGTGATTATCATCTTTATGCCGATGACTTGCAGCTTTATAGTCAAGCAAAAGTAGAAAACCTTTCTAGGGCTATAGACTCTATTAATAGAGACTTAACGGCAATTCAGGAATGGTGTTTAAAATTTGGTCTTTCTGTAAACACTGACAAATGTCAGGCAATAGTAATAGGGAGCCCACGGATGGTAGGTAAAATTAATTTAAATTCTACATTGCCTATTATCTTTAATGGATGTATCATTCCCTACAGTAATCATGTTAAAGATTTAGGGATATATCTCGACTCCACCCTGAACTGGCAAAATCAAGTTAAATACGTTAGTCAGAAGGTAACAGGTTCTTTACGTTCCCTTTATCGTCTCAGGAACTTTCTACCACATAGTACCAAAGCAATGCTTGCGCAATCCTTAATTTTCCCAATCATCGACTATGGTGATGTGTGCTACCTCGACCTGAATGCAGATCTGCTCAATAAATTGGATCGACTTCTAAACAACTGCATTCGATTCGTCTTCAATCTTCGTAAGTTCGACCACGTCTCATCTTATCGTTTAGAATTAAAGTGGCTGCCCATACGCCAACGACGACACCTTCGGACGCTGACAACCCTATTTTCTGTTCTTACTTCTCCTAATGCTCCTTCTTATCTTACACCTCATTTTCAGTACCTTTGTTCGAGTCACAATAGAAACCTTCGCTCGACAAATAATCTTCTCCTTCTTTGTCCTCTCCATAGCTCTGCTTCAGTTCACTCTTCCTTTATGATTCAATCTATTCTCTTGTGGAATGCCCTCCCTCTTGAAATCAGGATGTCCACTAATCAACTTACATTTAAAACAAGAGTTCGCCATTATGCATTAATTATTAGCGGAATAACTTCATTCTTCCTTCATTATTTATATATTTTGTCTTGTATATATATAAATATGTATTCTTTTATGTATAGTGTGTATTTTAGTATTAATTCAAAGTTAATGTTAAACCATTTGATTTTAATTTGCTGCACCTACCATTTCAATTTCTCTGCATCACCCAAAGGTTGGCTGGTAGACAATGCCTAAAGGCATTAAGCCCGCCTTTGTACAACATTGTGCAAAAAGTTTAAAATAAAAATAAATAAAATAAAATAAAATAAAAACTTTGAATGAGTATTAAGTTTAATATATAAATTAAGTTAATATAATGTAATTATGAGCAATTGTTAAAATCAATCACAACAGTTTCCTGAATATGCCGTTGGGAATAAAAGCGGTTGCACCGACATGGCCGTAATTGCCGTCACTGATAGTAATTGCCCTACTTCAACAAAGGCAACATTAAAAGCCAGACTATTTATTGACATAGAGAACATGACGCACATTGTGATCCATTAGTGGTCCGATCAGCCATCCCTTGGGTTATATTATGAGTGCAACGGTATACTTTATAACGGAATAGTTGCCATTTGTCGTTGATTGCAAATGATAGCATAGAAACTGTATCAGTTGCACAGTTAAAAAATATATTCAGTTTATATTTAGACGAGTCTGTTTTGTAGTTTTTGTATTATTTTATAGAGAATTACAACAATCAGCTATCGAATGCGCAGTAGATACTCGTAGCATGAAGATCTAAAACTATTTAGTACAACAAAGTCACGAGTTTTATTATTGCTTTATAGTTTGGGGTTTCGAAAGGTTTCGTTTAGTAGGGTCACTACACTACATCAATCAGACAAATTTAGGTACTGTTAAGAATGTTATATAACTTCAGCATCATTTTATTATCTTTCATACTCCTATTATGATGATAGAGTTCTTAATTCGGATGAGTAACGATGTTGCTTAAAGTTTTACAAAATGCTGTCTTATCGCAAACCACAAATGACCGAGTGCTATGCAACTTACAAAAATGTGTTTAATTAAATCTATTACATCAAAATTATAATTCTTTGTAAAAGTTATAATTATACTATAAACTAACTCATACTTTATTGATACTATGTTTACTTCATGTTGGTGTCTTCAGTTTTGATGTACTCGTAGTTTAGTAACAAACATCCCAACAAAACTTTCAAGCTTATAATATTAGTATGGTAAAGTGTTGGTATAAACATACACATACTTAGTTACCGATAAATTTAGTTTCCCTACTACTTTAATCCCTTATACGAGGACACATTTTCAAATTAAAATATATTGTATAATTTGTTGCTTTTTTTAAGAGTGATTTTTAAGGAAAAGAAGTGAAAATTGACATGGTCATATCTTCTAAAAGGTTGGTTTTCAATGTTTTCTTTGTTTCTCTCTAGTATAATTTTCGCCTACTTTAGGTTATGTGCCATACTCATGTTAATACTGTATATTTACGTAAGCAAAAACATAATGTACTGTATTATGTAACAGACACAAAACAATACCCAAAATTCGAGATAACGTGTTGACGTAGCTGTCTTGAAGTAAATGAATCATCACATACTAACAGAATTATCCCTTGATACACACATTCAGCTTTGGCAAAACTCGAGTTACGATAAAACAGCAATATTTAGCTTTATGATATAACACAGATAACGTTAACGTAGGGAGAATCCCGCGAATGTGTGCAAAACATAATTGTGGCTGCCGCAAAATTTCATGTTTGGTTGAATTACATAACGCAATGATGCTGTACACTGTACGGAATGGGGAGCCAACTTTTGATTATAAACCTAACCTATTTTGATAGCATTTGTTTCGTTTTTTTCTTTCTTATTGTATTGTGAATTTAATGTCTTGTTCTTAGTTTTCACTGTATGAGGATTGAAGCAACTAAATAGTGAAGGATTTAGTACTTTGGCATTATTTATGTTTGTCGTTGTACTAAAAAGGAAGCTTTTGCAGTTAATATTAATCGATCGTACAAAATCATCGACTACTGTGCAAGAAAATCGATACATATTCTGACGTAGTATCATTATGAAAGTGGTCAAAATACAAGCACACAAAAACTCCAGTTGGGACTGGAGAGTTATCCAATATCTCTTTACACTTCCCCAAAATAGGTTATTAAAAAAAGTTCTCCGAAATGGAATTTGTAAACTGGCAACCACAAGAATCTACACTACATGACGGTGAGTCAGAGTGACATTACAGGTCAGTTTTACTCAACCAGATTCAAACTTTTCTGTATGAAAAGGACATTTCCATAATTATTATAACTTAAAATAACAATGAAACTTTTATGTAAAAAAACGCTATAGATTTAAAACCAATAATTGTCAAAGAGGGGTAAACGAATTCCTGTTAATAAAGATTAAACTGTCAGTAGTACGATAATTTCTACTAATTTCACTCTTTAAAATAAGTAGTTATACAACATTGTTGAAAGCGAAATAAATAAATAAATATTCCTCACACTTTCACACAACGCCATCTAGTCCCAAACTAAGCAGAGCTTGTACTATGGATACAAGACAACGGATAAACAAACTTAAATACTTTTATTCAAATCAAAATCAACTGAAAAAAACAAAGCACATGTGAACGACAAGTTGTCTCTGCAAATCTCATTACACTGTCAGATAATGGGGAAACAATAATCAAACATTTCCAATAACGTTTGAAACATTTGGTCACAAAAAGTGAAAATGCCTCTGTGAAAATGAACTGACGGCTGTTCGAAAGGCGACGAAAGTTAATTTCACGGTTTGTGAATGCTTCTTCAGAACTCATCTCGCTTGAACAATCCGCGAGTCGGTTGCCATTAATCACCGCCGCCAGACAAATATCATTAGTTCTCTTCTCGTTCCTATACTGAGGCAGATAGTAGTGTTTACAATTGTAATTGATTTTCTCTTTTAAAGTTGTGATAGCGATAATACCTAACAATAAGTATTTGACTTTTAAATGGGTTAGGTCATGACTTTAAGAATAAAAAGAAGGTTGTTTAAAGATTTTTTTTGTAGTAAATAGAAGGAGAGCATTGTCATCACTTTAGAAGGAGATCTATAGAAGCGTGTTTCTTTTTCGCGTTGCATAGTTTTATTTCTCTTTAATAGTACGACGATAGACGTAGGTACTTAGTTTTAAAAATATCTGTAATTATATTTTATGTTTTTAATATTTTTTTAATCAATTATAAAACACCGTTTAATTAATATCTTGTAATATTTTAAATTAATCTAATCGCACATGGACCTGCTACGTAAAACGATTGAATAAAAAAGTAATTAAGACTAGATATGAATACCTCACCCTGGAATACCCAAACCAGGAATATTTACATTCATATAAATAGTTTTAATACGGTTTGCATCTTAAACCTATGCATGTTTTATGCGCATATTTTTTTATTAACAAACTTAATAAAATAAGTTTTCACTAAGACTTCATGTATCTTAGTATAAAATAAAAATAGTACTTTATCTTAGTACCTTGTCACCATCAGAGCTAATGTAAAAAGTTAAGTTTCTTAAGAAAAATTTGCAAAGAGTCAGTAGATGACATGCACAAGTTCCACAACTTGGCCTATAAATCATATGAACGTACCGTTATGTTGATATATTAGGTAGATATAGAAATCTTAATCCACTTTTCTTGTAAAAACTGGAAGAGGGCATAACTTTGTAATCTCGAAAGAGTTTGAGATATATGACTTGGGAAAACTCTGCAACGTTGCCTTGTTACGGAATAATGCATTTTCAGGAATGTTTTTGGGCTTATTTTTAGCCTTGCCTATTGTCTAATATAACTATTGTTATAATAGTTTTATAACAAAATAAACAAGTTTCAATTTACGGCATTTGATGAGTTTATGAACTGAACCCTTGTTACTGAATTGTTAAAAAGTTTTTGTCAGTAAGTATATATTTCTTTTATTGACACACAGCGCCCTCTATTCCCAAAGTAAGCTAGGCTTAAACTGATTGTGTTATGGGTAACAGAACATAGGATATTAATACCTAAATACTTTTTTTTTGTATATGCATACATAATAACATCCTACATAGAAACACTCAGACTAATGCAAACAATAATGTTCATGCACACAAAGATTAGCATTGAGTGGGAATCAAACCCGAGACCTCTGCGTAGCAATCATATTGTATAACCACTACGCCATAGAGGTCGTCGTTTATGTAGGTGACGTTGGTAGGGGACGCTTTAGAAATTACAAGAACGTAATTATTGACATCCTTTAAAAGCTGCAGGTGCGTAGCACTCGTAGTACATACATAGTGTTTCGTAGCCTCAACCTAACCATATCAGAACAAGATGTATGTTCGTTTTATTTTAACCTCTTTTAGTCAAAAGTACCTACTATTACTATGAAATTATGAAAGTACTATTTAGCTCCACAAGGACCCGCAAGTATAAAATTTAAAAAATATATTTAAATGTATTCTAAAAAAAAACATAATTATTCTTCTTTTCATTTAAATCAACCTAAGCTTATTAACCCTTAACAACCTAGCACCTGTTTTTGTCACACAACCACCTAGCACAGGTCTGTGAGACACCGGAACAAAATGATTCTCATTTTTTAAACTGTGAAAGGTTAATATGAATATTGAGTTAAAAGTTTATTAGGAACATATTAAACTATTGATTAGGAAAGAATGGCACAAGATAATATCAATAGTTTAAAAAAAATCTTAATTGAATAATAATCAATCTAATTTTTTTGATTACAAAGTAACATATTTGGAAGATAAGACTTATTACAGTAATCCCACGAGTGGTTACTTCTTTGTACTTTTTTTTGAGATAATTAAGAATACATAAACATAAAAAACATCAAATTATCTCAAACAAAATAAAACTTAAGCAAAATTGCAAGACCTAAACATTCAGTTTTTCAGGACAATTAATACAAGGTTTATGTGAGCATTTCAAGCAAATAGGTGCTCTGTATTCGAAACACATGTATTGTTTTTTACTTTTTGTTTTTGTAGTAACAAGAAGAACAGTTCTAACATATTGTTAACCTTTATCTAACACTATTTCTTGAAGGAATTACTCTTGGAGTGGTTCCTTTGTTGCTGTCGAGAACGCGGCGATTAGTCATTCTAATATCACGTTGCAATTTCAAGTTACTTTCATGACGCTCCATATTTGATCAAGTGTTTAGTTTATTTCAATATACTATTTCCACACTTCCTCTCTCCTGCAATATATTATACTATAGCGGTGTTGATGGAAAGGAAGAAGGGGTCAAAGGACAAGCTATTGCGCCTTTTACAGAATAAAATCCTTTTTCGAGTTTTCGATTGCACTTTAGATACCTTTACATATCATCATCTTCAGAAACAAACTGATCAAGAACTGTCGAAGATAAATCAGTTTTGGGCAGTACATTTATGTTGTTTTTTTATTTTAGTTGTCTTTTCATATTGTGAGTCTGACTCGCAACTGAGTTCTAACGCTTCCTCTAATCATAAATCTACATAAAAAACACCCCATTCATCATTTGGTACTGTTTCGTTGTCCTTCCTTATTAATAAAAATCTTTTTCCAATCCCCGCTCAATCTTTTTTACATTGAAAGTCATTTTTAAATAAAATAGAAAAAAATACTCAATTGTAAAATAGTCACGTAACCACCTAGCAGAGGTCTCTCAGACCCCGGGCGAAAGTTTTTTACTAACCAGAGCAAAACTTACGGACATACAACCGTGGAAAGAGCTTGTGTAGCTCTGAGAGGGGCTAGGAAAAGGTAACGGAACTAACAGGTTTATACGAAACTCGGGTGCAATAATATTTAAGTTTTTATATTTGGTGGTGTCTGTCAGACCTATGCTAGGTGGTTAAGGGTTAATAATATTAAAAGTTATGGCTACCAGGTCAGTTCACAACATTATTTCATTGACGTACCACAGATAAGAAAAGTTAAAATGGAGACACGGCATCATTAATCATTTTAGCTTCATTACTTGTAGATATTAAAACATATAAACTGCCAACGTAATAGATATTATCTGTATAAATTCGTTAAAAGTAATAAGTTTTTTACTGAAAAAGTTCATTATGTAGACCACGAAATATGCTATGGTATAACTGTGAGTTATTAAGCTGTGAAATATTTGAAACGGTATTATTAGATACTTTTAGGTGTGATTGCTCAGAGAAAGCAATGAAGATGCCTTTGCTGAAAGTTTGCCTGCGTTATCAAATCAGCAATTTCTACATTGTTGATTCTTGATCAAGATGATCAAAATATTCCTTTCTATTGTTTTATGTACAGCCACAAAACATGGTTAGGCAATATCCTGCTGTGTGGTAAGAGGTTTCTGAATGCGTAAAGCGCGACGCTTTAAAGAAACATTTTGTCTAGCTGTGGATAAACAACTATGCTAAAGAACAGACTACAAAATAGAGTAGGTGAATTAAATGTGCTGACTGTGTTGATTTGTCATAGCTGCATTATCTTTTCCCTTGTAGAGGCCTGTATCCTATGTATGATACATGGCAATACGATAAACTTACTTTCAAGAACGTCAGGAATACTATATTATAATATACTTTAAACCAATCCCATCTTATTAAATTACAAATAAAATTGGTAATTTATTATTTATCCGGTACATAAACAAACAAGGAATACGTAATAATTTTGAAATAAAATCTTTTACGATCTTTACAGAGAATACAAAAGAACAAAAGAGGAGTACTTAACACCAATAATATAAATATACGAGCAATACTGTAAGATATAAATGAAACATTGTAAGTCGTTAAACAGAACTTGAAGGAATGTAACCCGTTAACCGCCGCTCTGGTGCAATCCCTAGGGATGCCTGAGACACGTACCGTTCACTCAGCACTCGAGTTTCTACTATTCTCAAAGACAATTTCACTGTTCTTTTCCTCGACTGAAGAGCTTGCAATGTAGCTAATGTAATACTTAATTTTGTTCTGGTTTTCTCTTCGGTTTGAGTGTAAATTATAAGTAATGTTTCTGCTGGATAAGTGATATTTGCATTAAACGTTTTAACAAAACTATTATAAAATACAACTTAATAACTATTTAGTCCGTCTTACATATTAATGAGTTTCTTAAATTAGTTAATCATTATTTAATATTACGTTACCTGGCTGAAAAAATCAATATGCTTAAGTAGTCAATAATAATTAAAGCCTCTTTCATTATCTTGAAACGTTACAAGAAAAAAATAAATTTGAATACAATTTAAGAAAGCAAATTATTTTGTGATAAACTATTTTATCTAATTACTTAATTTTTTATAAGCATCTTATAATTATTGAACAATATTGATAAAATATTTAGTACTTTATATTTTTTTATTCTAAGTAAATTTATTTTATTCACGAAAAACATCTAAGATTCGCGTAATAACAGTTAATCTTTACCAATTAGTAGCTAATGCTTCGTGTTTTATTAAAAGGTCCAGTCGGGTAAGAAAATATTAAATTAGAAATGACAGTCCAAGTAAAATTATTCAATATTTAGGTGACTAAAATAAATGTTTAAAGAGATAGTTTACATTAAAATAAGGTCCTGTCATCATCATCATAACAGTCCAGTTAGTCGGTTTTTACGACATTTATGGTTTGAGATGGGGTGGCGACATATTGCATTCTTACTCCATCACCACACAGAGATATAAAATACAACATCCTGCTAATATCATAAATGCGAAGGTTTGTGAGGATGGATGGATGTTTGTTACTCTTTTACGCAAAAACTACTGAACGGATTTTGATGAAATTTTGCATATAGGTAGTTTAGGGTGTAGAATAACATTCACACACCTACACTAAGCGGGTAAAGCCGCGGGCATCAGCTAGTTATAACTATTTACAACTAGAGTTATACTTATAATGGTAACGTCCGACCTTCAATAGAAATAAAGCATATCGCCTCAACCTCGTTTACTTTCGTATTTCAGTCATTTAATTACCAACATTTATTGAAGTATAATCATGTTTTATTTCCTTTTACAATTATTCTGCTCTATTACGGATATAACGTGAGTTGCGTGCTTCATTTATTTTTTTCTTTTTCAAGGGCAAATGGTGTATTATATTATTTTAGGACACATTAAAGGTAGCAACTATCGCGGAAAATAATCGATTCGCCACCTAAGCTAAGAAATAGAAAATCACTGTCAAACATTTTTTTTTCCATTAGCGGCGTAGCTTGTAAACATAAGAATGATACAACCAGTATTTGAAACCAGAAACCCAAGGAGCAAACATCTACGACTATGTCAAACAAGCACTTAAATGTCACGCTAGCCACTCCGCTAGTAGTCTTACGTAGGTTTTATTAGTCTTACGAGCTGTGGTCAGCAAGAAGTCGTCATATAAGGTCAGAAATCTTAAGTTTAAGGTAACATAAATTGTAATTAAGTATAAGAGAATTATGTTTTACATAACATTATTATTAAAAAAAATATTTTAGCTTTCTTATTAATCTTGAATACTTAGCAAGGTTAAAAAAACAAAGAAATGTATTAAACCGGCAAAATGAAATATCTTCGAAAGTTAATATTACGAACTTATTTTAATTTAAAAGTTATAAAGACATACTTCGTAATAAGATCTTATCAAAATTAATTTAGAAGATTATAATTAAGTCAATTTAGGTAACGTTGCCTGTGAAAATATTTTTAAAAGAGGAGTTTGCTTATAACTATGATCCTAAATAAACACAAACCTTCTTAATTTCTCTACCTCTTACATTTTCCTGGTTATATATTCGGCGGCGACTCGGCAAACGTAGTGTAGGACGCTGCCCAGCTAGGTGGACCGACGACCTCAAAAAGGTCTCTGGGTCGGACTGGATGCGAAAAGCGCAGGACCGTGTTCTGTGGCGCTTGGGAAAGGCCAATGGCCAGCAGTGGACTGCAATAGGCTAGTTGATTGATATTCGTCGGCGGTTCTAAGATCATTTAGCTTTTTCTTGGGACTCATTCGATGTTGCTCTGGGGACTTATTCTATGTTGTACTCAGTGTGTACATGCAGTTGATTCTGGAAAAAGTCACAGTTGTAAATAAGAAATAATTTTCATCATTTTTATTTGTTCTTGTCTTCGAATCAGAAAAGAAAAACAAATCTAATCATATTTACTAACTAGAATCCAAGGTACTTTAACGCTTTTCTCAAATTAAAACTAGATGTTTATTCTGTGAGGAATGTTACATCATTATTATTTGCCGCTGCAATATCAAAAGATGGCCTCTTTCTTGTAGCTTATAATTAAATGACACATTACACGTTCATAAATTCCCCACATCAACCTTTAAGAAACTGCCACAATATTTACCACACTTAGTTCTATGAAAAGACAAGTTCAGTAAAGTAAAACAACTTCTACAACATAAATAATGACCGTTATGAGAAATTACTTAAGTTGGCTACAACGATTAAAGGTGACAGATATTTGTAGTTCGAGTTCTAGATGCAGCAAAGATATTATTTTAGTGTTAAAACCAGTGTTTTGCTTGTTCTGATTTACAGTCACGAAAGTCATTTTATAATAGTTAACTGAGTTGAGGTTCTGAAACGCGGTGTTGATGATGTTTTATTTCTTGTTAGTCTGTCGATATATCTTCGGACTGATCGGATCAACTCTGTCTTATTCTATTAGTGTCTTTAAAAAAAGGAAAACTTCGTTCATTTCATACAACTTTGACGTATTACAGTAATCGTGTATTTAACAAAACTAAATCCTTATAGTAAAACTATTAAAATAATTAAAAACCCTTATAAACAAATTAACTAACAAGATCTTACGTTCCTTTTTTACCTTTTTATTTTCCTCACAAAACATCTTCGCATTATTTAGTACAAACACAAACAAGTAGGTATAATCTTTAAAATAAGTCGTGCGGTGTAAGAGGCAATTCAATTTTAGCAGAGTGGCGGGAAGTGTGCTTCCCTGTCACATATTCAAGGCTGTCCTTGCAGCTAGTATATGAATTATTCAACTTTATGATTCCGCCGAGAAAAGTAATTAAGTTTTCCTTCGTAGAGCTTCGCTTGCGGCCAGCCTCTCTGTTAATTAATCATCTACCCGTCGCTTTTCTCCACTTTCAGAAATAGGTTAATAATGCTTGTCTTTTTCGCATCCTTTTTACCATTTCCATTATTGAATAAGCAAATAAATAGCTAAGAGTTTTAATTAAATACGAAGTTGAGTTTTTGTTATCGGTCTTGTCGCGCTACGGGCGTATTATTAGATAAGTAAAAATAAAGTTTTATTTATGTACTCTTTTTTCTGTAAAAGGAATAGGATATTTGTACACTGGCTGGCAAAACTAAGGCACGATGAATGAGGTTTTAAATGACATTCTTGCACGTAGTTTAGGCAAAGTTTTTATTATTATTATATCAAAAATTGATGGTTGAGATATAACTAACTGAATAAATTGTTGTGAAAGGTAACTATTTTATTAAAACCACGCTAGCCAGGAAGATTGATAAAGTATTTTCCAACAATTATTTTACTGATTTGATATTAGTTCAATTATTCTCAAAAAGCATCAAAATAATAAAGACATTGTATTATAAATTCACCCCTAACACAATTTACACATAAATATGAAGCATATAGAAATATAGCGTCCATTAGCGGTGTCATAGTTTACCTTTGAGCAACAACAGAGAAACCACTTTAATTACTTGCGTAAATATAATATTAAGGAAAGAGTCAAGGATATTTTCATTGTATAAACAGAAAGATATTACAACGCGCTAATGGTACATGGATGTAGAAAAAGACAATAACACTAAGAAATAATGTCTAGAAACCATTAAAATAAAAAGGGAAAAAGGTCGCTGATATTTGTTTTAATTTAGTAAAACGGTCTCCTAGGGAGACAGTAAATATCAATTAAGAATTCCGATGTTTTCCTGTACAGAAACAATGCCTGAGTACAATTAGTCGTCCTTCATTAGCGAGAGACAAATCCTTTCACTAGTATTGCCCGTTCTAATTGCAGCATTAGGGGAACAGAATGAGCTATTGTAGAACGTTGTCTGTCGGATCTGTTTTATTTTTAACGCTCCGAGAGCTCACAACAGGATTTTAGAGTTCGCTACGTTAAAGACCATTGTTCGTAACAACAAACGTTTCATTGATGAAAAAGTATTTCCGATCTATCTTTATACTTGCATAGTGTAACAATACGGACTGCTGAGCAGAAAGAGCTGACCTCTTCGAATACTATCTTTCAATTCACTTTAATCAAACTGTTACAACTATATAAATATAACGTTTCAATTAATACGTGGATTTATCTTACTTTGGAGGAGTGACTCGTACTTTTAAGTCAAATAGAAAAGAGATAATAATTTAATGTGTAAGTACTATGTGTAGTTATAGCAGTACATAAACGAAATATTACTTATTATTATCCAGATTCGTAGGATGACATTGACTATCGGAGATTACACTGACATACTGGTCGGTTCACAAATCCCTGTAGTTAATAACATAAACAGCCTGTACCCTGTACAGCAATAATTTTAATAACTAAGAATATTTATCGTGAATTATAGGTACATTATAACATGCGTTTATTTCATTTAAATAATTAACACAATAAATATTATTCTAATGGCAAAGTGAAAGAAAATGTAGAAAACAGGAGAAGGCTTACAGAGTTGTATTTGTTGCTTATCTACAGTAAAGGCTGGCGCTTACTAGCAAGCAGCGGGCATATACGAAGATTATTATATACGTAGACGAAAGCAAAGTACGTTTATAGGTTCTTAATATATAGCGTTTCTTAGTCTCTGCCTACCCGTAGGAGAACAACGCTATGTGATTAAGTATTTAATTAATATTTCTATTTCTAAAATTGTATAACTTTTTAATGTAAAACGAAATTCACAGCCTTGTTTTAACAAAGTCTCAACCAAATGATTGAGTACAGACCAACTATTTTCCCGTACGAATAAATTTAGAAACTATTTGATGTATTGGACATGTTGCGTCTATTTTAGGTATAAAATAATGAACGATACTCTAAGTTATGTGACATTTACTACACCAAAATAAACGTCGAAATAGGGACCACGACGGATGTCTAAGCGGGCTCGTTTAGACGGGATCGGTTTAACTTGGCGCAAGCGGATCACACGCTCCATCGCGTGTAACGCCCGTCGCTGGATCCGCGCCGAATGGAGCTTCTACTAATTTAGGATAAGTGCTCATGTGGAGTTCAACGATTCGGCTACGAATGAAAATACCTTCAAACTACCGAGCTTTAACGCACTCCATGACAAAATAATTATAGCACAACGGCTAACTAGCGGTTTTGAATACTCATTCTAATCAAAGGTTAATTCTGTTTGATTGAGATAGGTAAGCGTAAATTCTAACGATATGGCAATATGAAACACATAATGTTCTATATTTAAACGTTATATTCTGAGTGCAAAGTAGAGTAGAAGACACAGATTGATCTTGTGATCAATAAATACATCTTGAATTCGTACTTGAGTGCACGCGGGACGAGACGTGAGTGCATTTTGTCGTCGAAGAAACCAGTGAAGCGTGCCCGCTGCATAAACACATGCCTAGAACTGAACAGCTAAGCTCCTCGCCACCCGCTCTGAGACGCAGCGCCAGATTTTTCTACTGGCTTTGAATATTAATGTTCTATAAACACTAGTGAAACTGCAAATATATTTTACTCGCAGTTTTTAACGATACTCAAATTGTTCTTAGATTAAGAGAAGTTACAAATATTTTACGAGATTCAAACAGTTGGAATGAGCGAACTAAATCACAAAGTTTGGTCAAGTGGGACCTGTTGTCTAGTGACGGATACAAATTACTTAGCTCTTAGTTGTTAGTTATTACTTTAGGTATGTGTTCTGATATTGATAATATAAGCTTTGTAATATTAATACTCAGTAAACTTTGGCATGAGCACGTTCCACTTACAAAAGCCTCATTTCGTTTAAGATATCGATATATGAGTTAATTATAACGGTATTAAACGATTGTTTACCAATACAGCTTACTATATAACAAAGCAAATTGTATTTCTATACTTATAGAGGTAATTATTTTTAAACAATATTGTATTTAATTTGAGCTTCGTACAAATAGTACGTCACACTTATTTGTTGTAATTTTGTGCTTTAAATTTTGCATCGTTTTAACACAACTTATTCTTTAGCCTGTGATCTAGTTAACTATTGTTATAAATTACATAGGTATAAATTTTTACCTATAAAGTTTAGGTATAACTAGAAAAATCCGAAAAGAAGAAACACAATGGAAAAAATTGGTACTCGAGGCGGGATTCGAGCCCGCGTCTCTAAGCTATACGCGTCCGTCCAGCGCCATGACCGCTAGGCCACCCGCGCATCCGTCTAATTGCAGCATTGTTATAAATGCCTTACCGATAAAAAGGAACGGAAATAGATCGGTATACTTTTATTATATTTTAAAATAGCAATCCTTTAATGTATCTAAGACTACATAGAATAATTTCACTTCAACATTACACAAACCATGATAATGAAAAAATAATACTGTTTTTTACTCGCACAAAACTAAATTATATCTAATAATCAAACATAATGAACGAACGTTGCAAATTACGTGCATTTGATGGTATTAGAGTACTGGAATAACGTTTGAAGTACTCAGTCAATCATTAAGCTATTCAATTCAAACGTGACGTGAAATTTAATCATTTTAAACGTGAATATTGTACGGACGGACGTGTTGAATTTGATGAGCGCATAATAAACAAAACTGGACGCTAAGTATTTTAGTCAATTGCATTAGTAATTTTATAGCTATAACAATAGTGTTATTTGAAATTTGCATCGAGAGTGTTTTTCCTCGTTACTTATTGAGACAGTTTTTTATCTTGACAGATGAATCAGCATCAGCAATATCCATATCAGCCTATGGACGTCACCTGCTGGACATAGGCCTCCTCCAACTATTGCCACCTTGTGCGGTCCTGTGCCTTCCTCATCCATCGGCTTCCTACCGTCCTAACTAGGTCGTCGTCGTAGGTTAGATGATGATGCTTACTATGTACTCTATTCTTTGTAGTTTCATTATTGGCATATACTGGTATTAACATATAGGTATACTTTGATAGCTACAGATACTGTTTTAGGGACTAACGACTAAAAGGCATCTGACAGGACTTACGTCACCTTGTAAATTTTACATATTATGAGACTTTAATGAAATTATTTGTCACCTGTAAGAATAGAATATCATAGCCGACTTATTCTATATTTATGATGTATGGCTATTTTAAATAAACGAGATTTTAAAAAAAAGAATAGGATGTCATATTATTATTCTATATTATTACATTTAAAACGTCCATTTAAAAATACGTACACAGTGTTAATCACAATGAGCCAATAAACAATAAAGTACAAAATATTACGATTACGTAACGTAACACGAAGCATCGAAAAAATATCCAAAACCCATCAAGCGGACGTTTTAAAAGTATATTTGCCATAATCTCGGTACGTTTTACTCGAAACCCTGATACTTTGAGGCGTTAATTGCGACGCCCCGACGAAAGTGCCCGGGGCAATTGGCGTGGCCCTACATTTACAGGGATACCGGTGGAACGCCACGAACCAACGTAATAGCCACAACACAGCCCTATTTAACAAAGAAAACAGAAAAATAACTAATTACCTGACTACCCTCTTCGTAAATGCGTAGTAAGTTTTCTCTTATTTTAAACAACGTTTTTATTTAACTCGAAAGTACGAGACAGTTAATGAAATTTTTATTTTTAGCGTGGGTACTATTTGAAGTAATAAATGTGCTTGTTTTAATTACTGCTATTCGAGATAAGTCAATTTTGCTGTGCATCTGTCGCTTTCTGTGTTGATTTTTCTTTAGACTGAATAGCTTTTTGCTTAGACAAATATTTTTAAACTAATACTAGGTACAGTCACGAGCAATAATATGTACACATTGTCAAATTTTTTAAACTATCTGGACCTTTATCTAGACATTAGAATACCAAAATTATTTCGTAATTTAGAAGAGGTTCCGTACAGTTTTGAACTAATCTTCGAACATTCAATTTTGGATTAGCAGAACTTTAGATAACTGTATTACAAAATGTGAAAATGTGTACATATTTATTATTGCTCGTGACTGTACCTATCTCGTTACTTAAACTCTGTATCAATCAATCAACTAGCCTATTGCAGTCCAATGCCGGACATAGGTCCCTCCCAACACGCGCCACAGAACTCGGTCCTGCGCTTTCCGCATCCAGTCCGACCCAGAGACCTTTATAAGTTCGTCGGTCCACGTAGCTGGGGGGCGTCCTTCACTACGTTTGCGTTACGTTATGTTTTTTTTTAAACTCTGTATACCACTGTTATAATAATAGTAATCTACAATAGTTTTAGTTGCATTGAATATATTATATTAGACGTAATGTGTAATTCAGATGTTAACGAAGCGTAATAGTATAGTAACTTTAGGTATTTATTTTGGGCCTCTAAGCAAGACAATGGTAGAGTCAATTTCTATAATAGATTGAGATTATAAGGAAAACATATAATTTAAAAGTAAGTAACCAAAAAATTATATATACTTCCATTTTTTATAAAAACAGCATTTCATACAAAAGCAAAGTACTCGAGAGAGTAAGGGTCAAAATTACTTAGATAAACTGAAAGGTTAAAAGTTTCGAAGAGCACTCAGAATTATCAAACTGGCACTTATCTCGAATATTTGGCCATCTTATTGGAGAGGGGGGAAGAAAAGCTTTGAGAGGTTCTCGCTCTTCTCAAAATCGCTTACGGCTAGAAACCTTTTTTCGCGAAACCTCAAGCAGAACTTCTTACTTCAGTAAAAAGCAACGTTTTTCTTTCGTTATAACTTTTTTTGAATTATTTTATTAAAAGGTAGGCTGAACGTACGGTTGCGAATAATTTTGTCTTTATTTTTGCATTTTGTTTACATTTATCTTGCTTTATAAGAAATATTATGTCACGCGTTATATTATGTTGAGTAACATAACGTAAATATCTTCACGCAATGTTTTTGATTTCTCCGTGTGATGACATTCTTCGTGTAGTAGCGGAGTAAGAATACAGTGTGTCACATAACATCCCATAGGTGTCGTAAAAACCGACTAAGGGACTATCCGTGAATATTATCATTACGAAATAAAAATAAGGAAAACTTGAAATTAAACTCTGTACATATCTGTTTGGCCAGCGTGGTATTAGTAGGCCAAGTATCCCTCCGTCACGGGAGGATGCCCGTTCCTGCAGTGGGACATTAATGGGCTGTTATGATGAAGCTCAGAACACTAATTCTGGAGGTGAATTAACTTAAATAGTTTCCGAGGGTATCCACTGAAGTGTCTATCGTCAATTTGTAATAATATGGTACCTAATTGTATTCATTATATTATTATTATTCACATGTTGTCCATAACAGTCCCTAAGCAACTCTTTATCAGTTATTATCAAAAAAGGATCGGCCAAGCCTGTGGCATTTTTTTTAGGATGACAGCATTTTAGCCGTTTAGGATGTTATTGATTACGGTTGACCACCAAGCGACCTTCAGTAGCTTGATTGTGAATATTGGGATTTCTTTTTTGTAATTCATTATAATATGTATTTTATTATATAAATCCATCAGTTAAAACTTTTTATAATAAAATTGTGCAATCCTTTGTAAGACACTGATGTAATTTCATAAACTGTTCAATGAGTTACGGTCCTTACGATGCAATTCTTTTTCGATAACAATAGCTAGTCAGAACAGTCACCAGATATTCACGGAAATAGCACGCAATAAATAGTATAGAGCTATCCTCGAGATCGCACCGGTTGCCTCATAAACTCGACTATTACTACACCGTACTGTAATGGCTTAAGGTTGTATGAATTGAAATTACTTTATTAATACCAGCGATGCAAATAATCTGTGCCACCACAATCTTTGTAAAATTACTGCACCTTTTAAAGCAGATTGTTACTGTTTATAAAATTATCTCATACCTTTCAAAATTATTTGGTAAAATTTTCTTCTTCTTCTTTGCGTGTCGATGACAATCAAACTGTGTCAGCCCAAAATTTTGCCACGAGTATTGCATTCTCAGTGGCATGCATGCATAATTTTTTTAATTTTCTTTGTTAATTAAAGACTATATTTTTTGTTTTCTTTTGTTTTTACTAATTTAAATTATATTACACAGTGATAAAGAATAGACTT
This sequence comes from Schrankia costaestrigalis, assembly GCA_905475405.1. Taxonomy (NCBI): domain Eukaryota; kingdom Metazoa; phylum Arthropoda; class Insecta; order Lepidoptera; family Erebidae; genus Schrankia; species Schrankia costaestrigalis. The sequence continues at coordinate 13,463,321 of FR997827.1, forward strand.
TTTTTATGGAACCTTTAATTTATATTTATTTATTTACATAAAATAAAGTTCCAGATCATTAAGTACACAATACGATAATAAAAATTATTAAAAAATAGTAAGGCCTGCTTTAATTATTTCTAGAGAATTTTTATGCAACGTACAGCCGTTTAAGCGAAGCGTCATTCCCGGTGTACGTAATTCATTTTAGATTTATGATCATTCCTATGTAACCATTTATACGAGTGTCACATTTCTACGTCTAAAGAAATAACCAAACAAAAGCTTGCTCATTTATTTCGTTCACTAAGATAAACGTAATACTTACATTTACGGCCTCTGTGGCGTAGTGGTTATTCAACATGACTGCTACGCAGAGGTCTCGGGTTCGATTCCCGCTCAATGCAAATATTTGTGTGCATGAACATGATCATTTGCATTGGTCTGGGTGTTTTCTATGTATAATATGTATGTATTTACAAAAAAAAAAGTATTTATGTATGTTTATCCCTTGTCTAGTACCCATAGTACAAGCTCAGCTTAGTTTGGGACTAGAGGGCGTTGTGTAAATGTGTGAGGATTATATTTATTTTATTTATTTTTACTTTTACAAATTAATATCGCACTGTTTTATTCGTTTGTAATTCGATATTAATCGTCAGGTTCAGTTCTATGTATAAAATGAAACTATTATTTATTATTAGTTTCATTTAATACATACAACTAAACCTGTTTATTGTAAGTGTAGAAAAAAAGCCCTTAGCAGGCAATACTTTAAGGATGGTAGTACCTATGCCTATTTTTTTAAACACAAAACAATAGTAGTGATTTTTTTGTACCAAATTGTTGGTTATCAATTTATAAAAATTACACATTTCGTAAGACGTTTAACATTGTAAAACAACTCGACGAAATCAATATTATCGATACTAACTTAATTAAAATTGTAACATAAATAAATTTCGTTAATTCAAATCGAGTATTCCTTGATTACATTTTGATCCAAATGTATAATTACTACGTTCAAATTCGGTCCAATCTAGTTTTCATTCCAGTAGACATTAAATTATTGTACAATAGAATATTCCCTTCCATTTAGAGTATCCAAAGGTTGGATTAGCTTCTCGCAAATTAGCCAATGGGCAGAATTAGAACAGTGATTTTATGTCTAGTGATTCCCATTTCAGTTTCCCACAATATAATTTAGTTATAATGGAAGGAATCTGTTTCAATATTTCGTAATTTATCTTATCGTCTAAGCCAGCCGGCTTGTCTCTGTTATATTGTTGGGAAGCCATGTTGTTTATTATCATGGAAGTTTATTAATGAAAGGTATTTCTAATGCATCTTATTCTTTAAGTAAGTAATAATCTTAGTATTATTCTTTGCAAATAAGATAAAAATTTAAAGTTGAAATACTAACTTAAAGAAATCCATTTTCATTAACGATTTTTAAAGTTGTTTTTGTAATAAAAAAATCTGCGATGCACTAATAGATAGCCAACTCGAAATAAATTATATTATTTAGATATTTGAAACAAGTATAAAAAGATGAAAATTAAGTTTTAAATAAATAGATGCAGTGCAGTTTATTTTACGATCACAGACAGACGTTTCTTTTATTTATACATTTAGATTAAACAATCTGAGGGAGTAATTCACGACGCCTCAACTCGATAATTTATCCTTTATTTATTTACCAGAAACAAAGTTAGAATCAAAGACGAACGCCTTCTAGAGGCGACGAACGTTGCTACTTAATAAGCCCGATTTACACATCGACAAGTACAGTAGCAAGTTAAGTAGTAAGTTGTTGATTAAGTTGATTTGAATAGATCTTCATCTTATTTTTTGGCGAGTTAAGTACGAAGTAGCCCCCTGTCGCGCGTCTCGCCAACTTGTATTAAAAAATGTACTTGTCGATGTGTAAATCGGGCTTTACTCAAAGTTATTTCTACCTTCTGCATACAAATTACAACTTTTAATTAATTACACGAGTTTATGTTGATAATTTAATTATAACGAAGTTCATGAATTTATTTCAACGTACCAATTGACAATGTTTGAGAGTTATCTTATTATTTCTTGGATGAAAATTAATTACGTGTAACAGTTTGAATTATAATTAAGGAATGTCTTTATTTATTAAAAGTTTCTTTAGGACTTAATCAAGAGCTCCGACGTGCTTGGGATATGTTAATTGAGCATTCAGTCTTATCCCTTGGTTTTTTATGTGTGGACGTGCGAGGTCGTTATTGTCTTTGCAAGACAAGGAAAACTCCAATTATACTTCAGGGCTAAATATTTATTTAAAATATAGTTATGACATATAATTGAATAATTAATTAATTCATCACTATTTACCAACAACTTAAAGTAATTAGTACTATAGCAAGCATGTGGCTACGTGTATCCTGTTTGCTAGCTTCTAATTATAGTACAAACGGCTATTGTATAGCGAAGTTGAGCTATCCTAACTAAACCACTGCATAATTACGCACTACACTGGGACGATAGAGTCCATGATTAGACCGGCCCGGCACGTAATCAAGGATCGGTGAGAAATGCACACAAACAGACGCACGGACTTAGAATACCTGATAGCGATCTAGTCTTGATTACAGATTTTAGCTTCTAAAGGCATGCTATCAAAGCTATTGATACAGTATCTAGAGCTATACTCTATTTATCTGGGGGTGAGAAATTAGGTAAACAAACAAGAAAATGGTCGTAGTGTGATTTTATGTAGCCTAAAGCCTTCCTCGATAAATGTTCTATCCAATACTAAAAACAAAATTCAATTCGAAGAAGTAGTTCCTGAGTTTAGGACTTGCAAACAAACAAACTCTTTGGTTTTATATTTATAGATATAGATATACTCTTAGTATTGTGTATGTAAACGTAATTATTATTTAGTGTATTTAGATGTGTAGTGAACAGAACTGTGTTGCATGAAGAAAACTGGTGTCTGAGATACAGGCTAGGTGTTGTTCAGACACCAGCATCCATAGAAACAAATGTACGATATTGTAAGTGGTTTTGTATTTATGCTAACTTTACTAAGTTAAGTAGGTACTTAATTGTAACGTACTATTGTGTGGTGCAAATAAATTTTTTTTTTTTGTTTTCTAACAATGCGTTAGCACCTACTGAAACTGTAGAACGAGTCCATGTGTTTCAGTAACGTCTTTTCAGAGTCCCTAGTTTCTGTGATTCAAAAACGAGAAATCAAATTGTGATATGAAGAACTTTATGAACGGATTAAACCTACTACATTAAATATAATATCATAGTTCGATAGATAAGGAGTATAAAGGCAAATGTTCTAAGAGTACAGAATATTATATTTCTATATTAAATGTAGTATACAAAAATCACAAAACATGTAAGATATTTTGTTTTGATTTTTATATTTTAGCTTTCTTTTCATCGAAAACGAAATCCTTTGATAACATTTTGTTCGTGATCTATAATATCATAAATATGTAATACATTTTCTTTTGATTGCACAGAATAACAGGATAATATTACAGTATTTTTAATACATTTACTTGTTTCATGTGACGTAGGTAAGTAATCAGATTTGGGTTCGTGAAATATGCACTGCCTAAAGCATTTGTTGTATTGATTTTCTATATGGTACTTAGATTTTTCCTGTGATATAACGGATTATGAATACAATTTATTATTATCATTACTATTACTCTTTCCGCAAATATATTTAAAGTGAATTACTTTAGTAAATATGAAAGACTTACAGTAGCAATCGCCAGGACTCAATCCATGCAGAACTGAAAGCTGATGGAATATTAAAGCTTATACACAGTAGAATAACGTAAAGATGATATAGTTATGCATGTCCAGCAGTCTACCTACTTCTATAACTTAGGTTGACTTAACGATGAAAGAAATGAAAAAACCGAAAAAAGTTTGTTATAAAATAAACGTGTAACCTATTATGAAATTTCTATTTAGTTGATTATTTTACCACAAATTGTATGTGCACTAAATATCAGTTTAGAAGGTGCTTTTATGCAACATGAAACGAAAATTGCTTAAGGAAATTTCAAATCCCTAATGGACTACTACTGCAATATTCAAACTCAACAATTTATAGCCGCACGTATATCCGCCATGTAACTACTTAGTCTTTAAGTAAAAGCATTTTTAAAAGTAAATTTTCTTAATGTATCTCACTACGTAAACGCTTTATTACCTACGTACAAATAAGTTGAATATCTTAATATGGAAAAGTAGAAACTGGAAATAGTTCAAAGCGTGTAGTGATGAAGTAAGAATATAACCAATAAATTATATTCTTGTATTTTATTTTTCCAAACGGTTATAACTTAGTTTATAATAGGCGTTATAATTATTAAGTTATATTACGAAGAACCATATTTTTAATACATACTAATATTATAAATGCGAAAGTAACTCTGTCTGTCTGTCTGGCTGTCTGTTACTCTTTCACGCCTAAACGGCTGAACGGATTTTGATAAAATTTGGTACAGACAATCTTTAGACCCTGAGAAAGAACATTTTATTAAGAAAAAAAAATTTTTTTTTTACAAAAAAATGTATCTTCTAGCATTTTGAAATTTTTACCAGTGTGGGGGTGAAATAGGGGTTGAATTGAAGATAATACAATAAATCTTGGTACGTAGGCTTTTTCTACAAACGGAATTCCCGAAATTCGAACTGTACGGATTCGGAACGGGAACTACAAAGCCAAAATCACTTTCACTTCTCTCTCACTCACAACAAATTCTGATTCTGATTGACAAAAACTAATTTCACGCGGGCGAAGCCGCGAGCGGAAGCTAGTTTTAATATAATTTTGTTTTGAAACGTGCAGTATAACAGTTAATCTTATCAGTCAGTGGATGCAACGAAGCATTGATATCAATACCTAAACTGATTAATATAGGGTGACACTTTATTTATTATTTATTTATTTATTTAAATTAAATTTCACGGCATGACAGAGCCGAGGCGCCATTGCGCCGTGAAACAATGGTTTATTGTACGCGCAGGTACAAACGTGTACTTAAAATATAATTTTCTAATTAAAAAACCGACTTCAACAGGAGTCGGTTAAAAACCATGTTGATAACAATTTCTAAGATTCGTATTAAATAAATTTCTGCAGTCGTCTTCATCATAAGATCATGTTTGTGTAAAGTTTTCATTAATACGAATAAAATAAGCCTAAACACTAGGTAGCTGCTACATACCGTTGAGGAGTTCCCTCGACCCTCAGTCTTCTGCATCATCAGATCATGTTTGTGTCAAGTTTCGTAAAGTTTTCATCAATACAATTAAAATAAGCCCAAACACAAGGTAGCTGCTATATGCCGTTGAGTTGTTCCCTCGACTCTCTGTGGTCTCCAGCATCAGACCAGTTCTGACTCTTGATTATTTGGTAGTGACGTCAGAGATGCACGTATATGACAACATTTTACATAATGCGTCCCTACAATTTTCAAGAGATGCCCTCGATTTCTCTAGGATCCCGTCATCTAGATCCAGATCTGGTGACAATGGGACCAAATGGGAAGTATACCCAATTGAACAAAAAAAAAATTTTTCAAATCGGTTCAGCCGTTTTCGAGAAATCAGGTAACAAACACAAAAAAAAAAAAAAAAAAAAAAAAAAAAAATACAACCGAATTGAGAACCTCCTCTTTTTTGAAGTCGGTTGAAAAGGAATCAATTCTAAATAAATTAAATTAATACATATTATAAACAGATATTTCAACGATCATCCATCCGCTCACAGAACGTCAAACACTCACGATACACACACGCCCACTCACTCCCCATCAAATCACACTCTGGCGCTGATTCAAGGAGAACATTGAGCATACGCAACACTCGAAGTAATGGTGAGTTTTCGCGCGACACAGTGCGCACCACTGGCACAGCCAGCAGCGTGTGGGTGCGTGGCCGAAGCTCGTATGCAGGCACAGTGGGGACGAACAGTCTCACCAGCAACATCACTAGCTCAGGGCAATCCGACTCTCCACGGAGTGTGCGGCAAGCGTAAGTTAGTAGAGCACAATTACGCCTTACTTCCAGAGAATTGAAACCTAGAGTTCCCAACAAAAATTTCGTTAGATAAAGAAATGGGTAGAAACCGAACATTTTTCTATACAGAAACCTTAAAAAGGCCTTCTGCATCTTTTCTAGAAGTAATGCGTAAGTGCACTCATACGGATTCCATACAATGGCAGAAGTTTCAAGCTTACTTCGCACGAGGGCCGTGTAAATCAACTTTATAATCTGGGGATTGTCGAAGTCTCGCATGTTGCGGATGACAAAACCTAACCTACGATAACAGTCTGCTGCAAGAGCTCGCATGTGCTCGTGAAAGGTAAGACGCGCATCAAACAATACCCCAAGATCCTTAACAGACGAAACCCGGTTAATGGGGACTGAACCTAACATATATTGCGCACAAATATAATATGTTTAATATGTATAATATGTATGTATTTACAAAAAAAAAGTATTTAAGTATTTTTATCCGTTGTCTAGTACCCATAGTACAAGCTTTGCTTAGTTTGGGACTAAATGGCGTTGTGTGAATGTGTGAAAATTATAAAATTATAAAAATAAAAATTATAAATAGGCTCACGCGAGCGACTGTACGTCATCACACAACATTTAGCCACATTGAATACGAGCTTATTGACGACGCTCCAGTGGTAAACCCGGTCGACGTCACCCTGCAACGACAGGTAGTCGGCCGGCTGTTCAATACCATACACGAGCTTTAAGTCATCAGCATAAAGAAGACATCTAGCAAATCGAAGGACTAAGTCAAGATCGTTTACCATTATACTAAAAAGCAGAGGACCCAATACTGAGCCCTGGCTGACTCCAGAACGGGTGTGATACGGTTCAGAAACAAAGCAGCCATACTGAACAAACTGCTGTCGATCGCGCATATAACTTGCAAAGAGCCGAAGCAACTTAGGTGTGAAACCGATGTTACCCAGCTTTTCTAACAGCACATCATTATCTACGCGATCGAAAGCCTTTTTAAAGTCAAAGTATAGAACATCGACCTGTGTTGTATTATCTAGATGTTCCGAAATTAAGTCTACCAACGTTAAGAGATTTGTGTCAACAGACCGCCTACAACGGAATCCATGTTGCGAATCACACAAAAATGGTTTTAGCTGTGGAGAAAGCAGTCTGTGTAAGATGGACTCGAACAACTTAGCTAAAGCCGACAGAATGGCTATTGGTCGATAGTTCTCAACACTGGAGGTATCACTTGTCTTTGGTATTGGCCTCACACGACTTATTTTCCAACGTTGAGGATACTTTCCGGTAGAAAGTGCTAGGTTTAGTATGTAAAGAATAGGGACTTTCAGATATTGTTCACAGCCCTTTATAACAAAACCTGGAAAGTTGTCCGGCCCCATGGAGCTACTAGCTTTTATGCCTCTTATGCCGTTTTCAACGTCAGCTAGTGTAACCTCGCTTGTGTGTGCTTTGTAATTAGAGCGATTCTGTGCATCGTTGCATCGTAGAACACCTCACGTCGCGTCGTTTCAGAATACCTTACCCACGAGTTTAATAATTAACTGATTTGAAGTCGTAAAGTATTTTATTAAGAAAATGATGAATACATAACTACCGACTAACTGTTATACAATTTGGCAGATAAATTTATGTATCACGTAACTTTTTGAATAAAAATACAAATATACAAAAATACATCTAACTTTTTTTGTTAATTGTTATTATTGAGACAATTATTCATATTTTAGGAAAATCTTGCATGAGTTTCTTTTACGGGCACTAATATCAACTGAACTCAAGCCATGTGGATGGAACGAATAGGCATCTTGCGTAGAACATTACATTATAATTCACTATCTAATCTTAAACAAGATTTACTTAATTTGTGTTTTATTATTTACATAATATTATTAAAAATAAAATACTGAATTTTATTTTGTTATAACCTCAATAAGCAAAATTATTTACAGCAAAGTAACCAAATTGTCACCAATGAAATGTTTTTTCCTTAATATGAGTAAGATCAGGTAGGATTTTCCACATTCATCCGTACTAACACACAAAGAAATGAGAAGGATTTTTCGTAACAAAGAGGGCATCTGCGGTATTTATCTGCTTTGTAAAGATTCCACAGGCTCCTTAGCATTGGAATGCGACGTAATCTCACTCTCGCCTTTTTCCTCGATCGCTCATTTGCAAATACGTGAAGTACGAACGAAACGGACCCCATGGGAGATGTTATCACGTTCTCATAGTACCGGCTGGTCTCAAATTGCCCAACGAACACAATACGTGAAGCCTGCCAACACAAGTTTATTTTTAGAAAATTTCTTTTGAATATATACTTCGGTGATTTTGAAAGACCCCTACTATTTACTAATGGACTTGATTTCACTTGATTAACTAATGATTTGTTGGAATTCTTTTGTTGTTGAAATATACTTTGGCCTTACGAAAGTACAAATGTTATATATTATTTTCGTGTCGTACCAATGTTTGTGTCAAAATAAAATCAATTGGTACCAATTGAGTTTTATTTACAAAATAAAAATATAATGTTATTAAGTGGTAGATATTTCTTATGCCTTCTTTTTTTTAAGTAAAGAACGTGTATAGAGAAATAAGTAGAAGTAAAAGAAAGAAATTTAAAGGAAACGTGTAACAGCCAATATTAACAATATATTTTATAAAACAACCAAGTGGAAGTTGTTCTCACGTTAAAATTAACTCCCAATAAAAATGTTTACAACATTTTCCCTGCGTTCTTATTAATCGATGCATCGTGTTAATTAAATGGTCTATGAAGCAGTGATTTTTTTTTACTTCAACTGGTAACTCTCCTTGACTAGAACGTTGGAATAAAGTAACTCATACGTTTCATTTAAAGCTTTTGTAACACATCATTTGACATTCAGGAACAAAAAATTAACGAGCATTTTGGATTCATGAACCGTTATCTAGAGACGGAAGTAAAACTGTAATTTAGTAATTTAGTAATTGACCACAACACTTTAAATTAAGTAAGTATTAAAGTTAGTATTTAAATAAATAGTAAGGATAAATAAATGTTATAGTACTTACTCTTATTCCGTCCCTTAATCACCAAGTGGACAAATTTTAACCATTGTTAATAAAATTAAAAGTTACACTTCACTTATATAATGAACATAAACCTATTCAGGGATTAAACTGAAATATTCTCTAATAGATAAACCTCAATTAAGGTTTAGAGATAATTGGATTCGACCTCATAATCGTTAGTTCTCTAATACATTATACGTACTGTTATACTAAAACGTGTTATATCGACTAGGTTAAATTAGAGTTTAATTTAAAAGATAGACTTCGTGCGGTGACGCGACTAGAGGAAATTGTAAAGATTTATTACAATAAATATGACCGTGTGATGACAAAGTAAGAATACAATATGTCACCACCCCATCTCATCCCATCGGTGTCGTAAAAACCGACTAAGGGACTAACCGTAAATATTCTCTTTACGAAGTAAAAAGAAGGAAAACCTGAAATTAAACCCTATACCAATCCGTCTGGCCAGCGTGGTATTAGTAGGCCATGTATCCCTCCGTCACGGGAGGACCCTGTCCCTGCAGTGGGACATTAATGGGCTGTTATAAATATGCAATACAAAAATGAACTTCCCAGCATAAATGCTGCTTTAGTATTAATTGGTTATGTCGTCAAAAGTTCATACACAAATTACGTCAAGTAAATTGAACGATAAGTATCTTCTAAAAGAAAAGAATAAAAATCTTCTCTGTGAGTTATGATACTTACACAATAAACCCCTTACTTATAAACGCCTAGTCAACTGATTAGCTTAAATTTTTACGGTTTTGATTGGTATAAGGTTGGTTTTACTAATAAAAATCTTGCTAAACAGTGATTAAATTTAAAAGGCGTTTATGAGTAAGGGGGTAAGTCTACAATTATATACGAAACTTATGTAATTACCATTCTAAATTCAATTGAAAGTGAGAAGTGCAACCCACATCTACGAAGCTTGTAGGTAGTCTGATTACTCTCTAAGGTACAAGTCGATGAAGTCAAGTAAACACTTTATTTTTATTACCCGTTAAACACTTCTTGCTTAAAATAAAATAGCGAGTTGATGTTATTTTAGTTTTAAAGTAAAAGAAAGGTAAATGCTTGAATGGTAATGTCTCACTGCAAGGACGGGCCTCCTGCCGTGACAGAGGGATACTTGGCCTACTAAGGACTTATACGATTGTTATTTAATTCATAGATATTAGTTATCGATAGGCATCTTATTTCATCGAAGTCGTTAAAAAAATCTAATTAATCCATAGCAATGTTAAATGTTTACTTTCATAACGATGTAATTAAATTTTTTTTTAAACAAACAATTAATAGCATAAAAAACTCATCAAAAAGCTACAGAACATTTTAAAAACTTCAAATACGCCTTAGATAATGCGCCGACTTAAGGAAGAAAATTAATTAGGTTTGCTGTTAATAATTATTTTGTAGAAGGGTAGGAACGGGATACTGTGAATAATTCCGAGAGCAGCGCCCTCTAGAGGCCAGTCTTGTTAATTAATCGCCCAACTAGCCGAGTCTCCCCTCTATCTACTCTAGTTACATTTCGTATAGCGTTTTTTAATATTTTTTGTATAAATATTGTGTAGTTTGGTTTATGTTTCACTAGTTAGTACTCTTTAGTATTAATACTTACTATCTTTGAGTAAAGGATAGAACCTATCCGTCTTCTTCTACTACTTTTAAAGAATACAAACTATTACCTGGTAATACAGTTATTGTATTCTTTATCAATTATTGTGTGTACACTTCATGATTTTTACTTGTCTTCTATATCGCAATAATAAAGATACAATTCGAAAATCGGAGGTAGATTTTCAAAATTATTTTTTTGACTATTAAATTACCAAATTTAAAACTAGAAAGTACAAGACTGAAACATTTTTATTACTACTAATTACATATAGATTTTAATAGTTGGAAAATTCATCGTAGACCAACCACAGCGCATAAAAGATCGTAGAGTCAAGAATCACCGTAGCGCCAATCTTCAGCTCCTCTTAAATCTAATAAAGTCGCTTATTATATTATCTACATATAGGTAAGTATGAAAGTAATCAAAGTATATCATTGTCTTTCCCCCAATATCTTCACGTAACGTAAGCTCCTTAGAGTTTTACTCAAAGCTGATTTTTGGGGGCGGAATTATTTACCAACGAGGTAATTTTTATTATTGAATATATGGCACACGCAAAGAGTCGATATTGCCTCCGGGACCAACGTTGCTGTTTTATTTTACTACTTTAATGTTTTCAAATATTTGTTTTATAATGAATTAAAACATAAATATAGCAAATTTTAAATTTTATAAATAAACAGAGATAGAAACAAAACAAATATTTACACCTTTCTTAAGACTCTCTTAAACCTATAAACTTTGTTTTTTATTTGGCTACGGCACGCCCTCTGCTAAACGTAGCCTAAAATATTACTACTTAGAGGTCTTTTTATTTTGTTCTGTCTCCTTCATCATACTCTAGGTACTTCTGTTGCGATCTAGCGATTAAGTACGATACACTTCCTAATTACACTAAAAAAACATAACATAAAAAAAAATAGTAAATAGTTATGATAATGTTTCTTTTCTTATATTAAATGTTTATTAAAAATTTTAATATTCCTGTTTTTCTTTCGTTATTTTATCATTTGTTTTACTGTTTTATAGTGTATTTATTACATGTTATATTATAAGAATGTAATTGGTTTGCTAATCCGTGTTAACATTAAGTAATAAAAAATAAAAAACTAATAGAAAACCTCTTTTATATACGCACCCCAGTAACCAAATTCAGCAAACATAGATATTCCCAAAATTCAGCAATATTATCATTATTATAAAAGGTCGACAGTATCGAATAATAAAAGAAAAGGGAAATTGTTTTTATTTTTTGATATGGAAACCTCAACCCTCTTAAGTGTTATTAACAACTCCTTTCAACATTTATGTTTTCTCACATTATTACATTTTGGTCTAAAATACCGCCTTACGCATCCCATGTGCGTCGTAAAATGCGATTAAGGCAGTACATCAAGGATCTACCTTTCTGTTTATAACGTATATACGGTGATTATAATGTTTTGGAGTTATTTCGGTTAATTATTACGTTTATTATTACATAAATTAAAAGTTTTAATGTTACTTTTTTATGTGGAAGTAATTATGTGATTTTGTTTCTTAAGATGTGTTAAGGACAAAGTTATGGCCCTGGCCATTCATGGGTGAGAGTAGGAACACCGTGGGGTTTAGTTATTATCTCGGGGTTCCAACAAACATGCCCGCTGGGGCTAAGGGTGGGTGGAAAGCCTCTAAAAGGTTGCCCTCGTATAAGAAGGGCAAGGAAAATTAAGTAAATATTGATAATATGTTTTGCACGTTGTTGCAGTGAAAACCGTGTTCTTTTTTGAGAATAGTATAGAAGCAGCCAATATAGTTCTGTTTACAGATGCGGAAAGCGTTCTCTGTGGGTCTATTTTAAGGATTCTGATGAAGTTATCTATTTTCACGCCTTTTTACAAGATTTGAAATTTTGTGTAAATATATTATTGAGTTCGAAAAGTTAAGTATGATTGCTTAAATATAATAAAAGCTAAAGTTTCTTTAGTAATTAAAAGGTAGAGCTCCAAAATTTTCCCATACGTCGCTACCACCAAAAGTTCTGAAAATAACAAGAAGAATACGTGGTTTTAATATAAATAAAACATAGAAAGTGAAGGTGACCGCTAACGCGTTGTAAGGGTCCTCCTTTAACCTACATCTGGGTCGTGAGTCCCAGACGCTGTTATGCAAGTATTCTGTCCTCTATCACGCGACGGACCTGGCGGCACCCGCACGGAGAATCCATAGAATGCTAAGATTAGGCTTAACTTCTATACAAAACTCTAAAGACACCTTCAATTTATCAAGCCGGTGCGGTATTAGTAAGTTGAACTCTCTACTTCATTGCAGGAGGCCCATTTCTGTTTCAGGATACTTAATAGTTGATAAGAAGTTAACAATGCCTAAATCAGCCCAGCACATTTCTAGACAACAGAGCTAAAAGCTACAAAATATCTGACATAAACTTTTGTTAAATCATAAACTGAAATCTTAAAGCAGCCTGATTTATAACTTTAGATATTGCCTGTGGCTTTAATAGAACTAATAAAAAGTCCTTAAAATCTCAGTTATCCGAATAAACAGAATACTTTTTTAGCTTTATAAAATTTGTAACGTATTTCGGAGTAATCGTGGATTATTCGACAGTAATGTTCAGGCACCGGCTCGTTTGTTTCCCTCGTAGAGGGCCAGTAATGAAGGTTGCTGCGTCAGTGAATTTTCTACGGCGTATTACCCACTAATAGTGCCTCGACTTCGCCCTATCCTTTACTATTCCCTATAGTGTGAGTGAGACGAACCATTGAAAAGTAAATACTGTCTAATACCTACGACTGTAAAGCACAGAGTATTGTAAAACCGGTCACGTGCCTTGCCGATCTAATTTACCGTTCCCAAAAAGTGCTACTGGCATTTCAACAGCTGAAATTAGTTCGGTACATTGGTGACTTTAGTGTTACGTTTGCTACTCAACGCCGTTTTTCCAATATTTGATTATCATTTATTTATAAACTTCTCAAATTAATTATATAAAAAAATAAACGTCTAGACAAACGCGGTCATTGACTTGATTGATTAGTTCATCATATGATTTTATTTGTGTAAAGTTCATTTGCCAGCAATCTAAATAATTTAATAGGATAAATATGCAATCCATTTTATTTATGATTGCCAGTATTTAAGAAGACACTATTCAAAGACCGCTAGTTAAATATACATTCAATTCAGTAACAAAGTGAAATATTAATTCTACGAAATGCTTACTTAGCAAACTTCTTAGAGTATTTAAATCAAATCGAATACACCGCAGATATTTATATTCTACAAATAAATGATTTCTGTGAACAGGTCTGCAATTTCACTGAAATATTGATGCAATAAAGTTTGCAATTTTAAAAGAGTAATGGGAGATTCCAGGTGCTGCGATCACTATTGGGAAATAAAATGAAGCAAGATAAGCAAATAGGATTTCAAAATGCAATTGAGAGAAAAAAATATATGTACTTATTTATCTATATTTGATTTATCTTTTGTCCCTTTGCTTTGTATATTTATAGCTTTACTTATTTTCTAATAACAAATAACCAGTTTTTATTATGCGACTGTTTCTACGTAATGTTCAGCTACATGTATGATTTTCAAAGACAGTAGCTTTCACTACTATATAAAATTATTTTTAAAATATCCAGTTACTAGCAAATATTTAAGTTATTTACTAAAATACAATGTTTGATGTGTTTTTTTTATATTTAGTAATGCACAGGTACTACATAAATGTAGTTATTATGATATGAATGAGTAGGATTGAAGAAATGATAAAAAATAAACTAAGTAGAGAACATCTGTTTCTGTTCTGTTTTTTTAATTCAATGGCCCCCATCGTTCCCCGATGATTCTGCCAACGTCAAGGTGGAGAGAATAAAAGTATAAAAAAGAAAAATGTCCGGTCCCTAATAAAAACTGAAAATACAAAAGTTAGTCTGATTTCTATTACTAAAACAAAAAAATAAATTAAATTAAAATGAAGCTTGGTAAGTCATCAGTAGAAAGCTAAATTATTCTAAGTAAAATAAATCATCTATATACATACCTAAGTGAAAAACATAAAAATATATTTTAAATCATGCAAATTCATTATAATAATATCTTATTAATGGATATGAATCTATTTAAGACGTCAATAAGTGGGGTGTGAGCTAGGGATAGAAGAAAAGGAATGTTTACTGGGCGGGGTATACAGTTAGGCAATAAGTCATAAAGAGGAACAGAAAGGTTAGGACAGAAGAAAAACAGGTGCTCGAGAGTGCCGTCGTCCAAGCCACAATCGCAGATAGAATGATCTCTAATGTGCATCTTCGCTAAAAAGACCGGTGTACAAACAAACCCCAAACGAAGTCGAATTATTATTGAAGTGGCAAATTTGTTTACATTTCTTCGCACACTAAACCACGGTTTTAATGGAATAAGAGGTTGAATAGATCCATAAAATCGACCTTTCACCAGCTTGCTGGACTGCCACTCTTCATTCCATGAACATAATAAAGAAGTTTTGGCTAGGGGACGTAGATCACGAGCAAAACAGTAATTGTAATTGTTACTGCCACAGTGAATGGCCATTTTGGCACAGGAATCGGCAGTTTCATTTCCAAGAATGCCAACATGACTTGGAATCCAGGCTAAAACCACATCTACGCCAGATACATGACATCTGTGTAAAGCTTCTTTAATTTTCAGCGTGATAACACAATGATCCCGCGATCTAAATGGAAAGCTTAGCAAATCTTTTAAACAAGACAACGAGTCAGTAAAGATTATGGATCTATTCAGATTATGAGATTCCACATACAGTACAGCCTCTAACAGAGCTATTGATTCTGCTGTAAAGATTGAATTAAAAGAAGGAGATTTAAAATTAAGAATGATTCTAAACTTAGGAATCCAGACTGCTGACCCGACAGGAGTGTCATTATGTAATGATTTAGAAGCATCAGTGTAAATTGTAAGCCAGTCGCGCCAATTATTGGCTAAAATTTTCTCAAAATGTTTGTTAGCATCAATATCATTTTTGTCTATGCCTAAGGACAAAATAATGGATGGACGAAATGAAAGAGAGAGGTAATCACTTTCAAATATGGGATGAGATGAGGACTGGTAAACTGAACAAGGAAGTTCTTTGAGTTTTTTAAATGAAATTATAAGCAGAGGAGGGTCCTTATGTGACCAATATGGAGAATTTGGTAGAATATTCAGAAGAGAATTGAGAACAGGAATAAGAGGGTGCGACTTTATTTGAATTACTTTATATAAGAACCTATCAGCAAGGTATTGACGTCGAAGATGGAGAGGAGACTCCAAGCATTCAACCTGTAGAGCATTTATAGGAGAACAATTCATAGCACCTGTAATAATTCTTAAACATTTCGACTGGATTCTATCCAACCTGGCCATAGCAATTTTATTGCATGGTTCAAGTAGGAACCCCCCGTAATCAAAATGGCTACGAACAATAGAACCGTAAACTAGTTTTTGACAAGAAGGATGAGAACCCCACCGGACTCCAGAAAGAGCCCTCATGACATTCACTCCTTTTTCACATTTCTGCTCAATATAAGTCAGGTGAGGGATACCTGTTAACTTGGAATCTAGAATAAGTCCCAAGAATTTGACGGAATCCTTTAAGGGAATAGTCTCTTCACCAACACGGATTTCTAAAGGTGGCACATTACGTTTGCGAGAGAAAATAACAGCATTGCATTTAGGCACAGAGAGAGAGAGATTATGATCAGATAGCCATTGATTTAGGTAAAACAAAGCCGAATTAATACAAGATGAAGCTTCAGAAAAAGAAGGAGAAACGGTGAATAATGCTACGTCATCGGCAAATTGTAAAATCTTACAAAAAGGGGAAACACATAAATCTAAGTCAGAAGTATAAATATTGTAAAGAAGAGGACTAAGCACCGAGCCTTGCGGAAGGCCCTTCCACACAGCCCGAGGAGGAAGAAGAATAGAATGATAACGAACAGATACAAAGCGACATACTAACATATTAAAGATAATATTAGTCAACCTTCCAGAAACACCTAGTTGAAGCATTTTCTCCCTAAGTAAAGAAAGTTTGACATTATCATATGCAGCCGAGATATCTAAGAATGCCCCAATAACATGCTCATTTTTAGTAAAAGCAAGCCTGACCTCAGACGTAAAAATACTAAGGTTATCCAACGCACTCTTACCCTTTCTGAAGCCGAATTGATTCTTTGCCAGCAAATTATTTCTTTCTATAAACCACTCTAAACGGTTTTTAATTAAGTTCTCCATTATTATAGCCAAAACAGAGGATAAAGCAATAGGTCGATAAGAAGTAGGGTCATTTGGGTCTTTACCTGGCTTGAGGATAGGAACAACTAACTGTGTTTTCCAAGATTTAGGGATGATTCCTGAAGAAAAAATAGTATTGAGAATGGTAAGAAAAAATGATTTACATAATTTAGAAGATTTGCAAATGAAGGAGTAGGGGATGCCATCTACACCAGGGGAAGAATCATGTAGGTGGTCAAGTGCACTGGAAAGTTCGCTAAAGGAGAAAGGGTCATTCATCCAATCTTCTCCAGGAGAATGACAAGAGATCATAAATGAAAAGCAGTCCAATTCCGGAACAAAAGGAGGGGCTAAATTAGCATGAAAATCATACAACCATGAATTAGGATCGGTAGAAGAGATATT
This sequence comes from Schrankia costaestrigalis, assembly GCA_905475405.1. Lineage (NCBI taxonomy): Eukaryota > Metazoa > Arthropoda > Insecta > Lepidoptera > Erebidae > Schrankia > Schrankia costaestrigalis. Next base: position 13,480,734 of record FR997827.1, read on the forward strand.
AGTGTCTGTAAGACTTCCACGATAAGCTTTAATGCTTTTCCAAACTTGTGATATGTTGGTACGCGGCGATAGAGACTCACAAAACCTACGCCATCCTTGATATTTTTTTTGTGCTAGAAGACGACAAGTTCTCGCAGCTGTTTGTTTAAAAACAAGGAAATCTGACATTAACAAGGATGAGGCAAATTTATTTTCTGCCTCTTTCCTTTGCCGTACACTATCAGTACATTCAGAATCCCACCATGGAGGTGACGGAACCAGTTTACAAGAAGGTTTTTTTGTTGGAATAGACAGATCAGCAGCTTTAATAAGGGATGACACAAATTCGTCATATACTACAAGAAAATTAGAAGAGTTAACAAGGGAAAGATTATTAATTTCTAAATCCAACTGAGAACAAAACTTGTTCCAGTCTGCCCTTGGTGTACAGTACTTAAAAAGTGGTACTGTAGAGGTAGAAGACGATTTGGATGACTGGTGAGAAGAAACTAAAATAGGAAAGTGATCGCTTCCAAAGCAATTGGGCAAGACCGTCCAAGATAGAAGAGAAACGAGAGAAGGAGAGGAAAGAGTAAGATCTGGGGAACTGGAATTTTGCAAAGGAGAAACCCTGCGAGTTGCGGACCCATCGTTTAGAACACACAGATTTCTTTGATCTAAAAGATCCAAAAGAGCAAAGGAATAGGAGTCATTGATAAGAGAACCCCACAGAGTGTGGCGGCAGTTAAAATCACCTAACATAATAATAGGAGCTGGAATAGATGATAAAATAGAGTTAAGATTAGATATAATGTCATAATTAGGACGAGGAATGTAAACGGAAACAAAGGATATGTTCTTTGCTCTCAAAGCAAGTATGTGTAAATCAGAATTATGTTGAGGAATAGAGATTTGAGAAAATGTTACATTTCTATTGATAAACAAAGCACAACCAGCCCAACCATCACCTCTGTCATCCCGGAGGCAAGAGAAACCTGAAATCCTAAAGGAAGATTCAGGTTTAAGCCATGTCTCCGACACAGCAAAGACCATAGGTTTGTAGCGGTTAATCAAATAGATCATGTCATGTTTTTTGCTTCGTATACTTCTACAGTTCCACTGAAGAATCTGTAGATCCATTGGAAGCATTGTTGCGGATAAGGACAGAAAGTAATTGTTCAACTAGAACTGAGACATTGTTCGGTAAGGAGTCGGAAAATTTAGAAAGCATGTTGATTAGAGAGCAAAGAAGCAATTCAACGAGATTATCGTTTGGAGTTAATAAAGGAGTTGTCTCGAGAGACGATAAAAGTGCACACCCATTAGGCTGTGAAGAAGACGGAGTATTTGTAATAGCGTTATGAGCAAGCAAATCGTATGACTTGCCTAAGGCAGGCTTAGGTCGAGGAGCTATATAATTGGTTTTTTTATATGAAGAAGAAGTTGATGGAAGGAAAGTTAAATTATTGCTACTATTAAAAATATTACCAGGAGAAGAACCTACTTTGGTGGACTTTGAGGCTATCTCTGAATAAAGGCGTCGAACACGAGGAAATCTAACTGATGCCTCCATATAACTAATGCTCTCTTGAGACATAACCAATTTTATTTGTTTTTGTCTGTCGTGTTCCGGGCATTTTATATCTGTGGCTTTATGGTCGCCACGGCACAAAAGGCAAGAAGCGTCTTTCTCCAAAACGCTACAGGAATCGCCTGAATGCGATTGAGCACACTTATAACAACGCGACTGCGATCTACATTGTTGGGAAACGTGGCCAAAACGACAGCAATTTCGGCACTGTATTGTTGGAAGTAAATATAGAGAAACTGGAAGACAAGCATTGAAACAAAAAATTTTTTCAGGCAGAGTCTGGCCTAGAAAAGTAAGAACTACTGAGTTAGAAGGAATCCACTCTACAGTATTGTCCTTCATAGTTTTTATGTTTAGCCGTCTGGCTTTAATAACTTGTCCACAGTTACTAGGAGTGTGGATTCCCTCTACGAGTTCTTGTAACGACCAGTCGGTCGGGATATCCCTAACAACACCCATTCGTAGGGTTTGAAATTTTGGAATATGTGCAACAAAGTTATGTGAATTTAATGTATCTAAGTTAACAAAGGAATTTGCACTCGTTGCAGATTTAAACTCCACGCTAATTCTATTACGTCCGATATTTTTAATACCGCCTTCTTTAATTCCAGATATTTTATTTGTATGTAAAAAGTGAGCAAATTTAAGAATTTTAAAAGAATATCCTGACGTAGACTCAGGTTCCTTTCTAGAAACAAATACTGTAAAAGGTCCCTTGTCCTTATCAGAATATTTAATTGTTGAATCTGATTCAAAACCAGGCATACAAAAGACTGATTGAATCGATTCTGCCGGGGATCTAGTTTTTTTTAAATCATCTTTTATTAAATTAGATTCGGCAGGCCGTTTATTAGGTCGCAAAAGTGGAATTTTGTCGGGAGGTTTCCCTCCACCCCCATCCGGGGGAACATCAATAGTCATTTCCATTACGGAAATGACTATTGAAAATAGCAAGTGCTACTATCTACAAAATTATCTAATAAACTATCTAGAAATACCTTAACCAAGCTTCATTCACTTCAGATATTATATTAAATTAAAATATAAACCTTAATAGAAACCAGAATTAACAATATTTGAAATAAAAATTTTAACAAAAAGACAAATGACGTCTCTCAACCAAGCGCCCGCCAAAATCCGTAGAGAACATCACAAAAACTTGAGATACACTAACCATAAAATTTGACACATAAGGCATGATTTCTGAAGGCATCAGATTTTCTACTTCAAAACTAGATTGAACTAGATTCAAAACTACAACACACAAATCAACAAAAATTATACAAAATAATACCTTACACAATGGAATACTTACTGCTTTTTAAGATTTTTTAGAGTACTTTAAAAATATGTTTTAAGCACAACAGGCTTTAAAACACAATTCAATCAACAATATTCATTTATGCTCCTCAAATTCCTTCCAGAACAATAACTGTATATTCAGATATACAGTTCTGAGCAGATTAAAGTACATCGTACGTATCGCTTGCTTCACATTTGGGCAAGCCGTAACAGTACTAGCAATGAGTTATGCAGAGCACATATAACGCAAACGATCGGCTGTGCCTCACCGCATACGAGATGTGCAAATTGATGGAATACAAATGTTACGGTATACCGTTCAAGGAAAGATTCGAATTTAAGATTATGCTGACCAAAGTTATGATAGCGATATGTAGGTGTGTTGAATAAAAATTGCTAATATACGATATATTGTATTGACTTTGTTCCTAATATTCAAGTTTAGTGGATGAGAAACTGAGTATACAAAATACTATCGCAATTCTAATCTAAGCCATAGTTTGCGTAAAGTAATAGAAAATGAAGTCAAGTATATAAATATTCCTCACACATTCACACAACGCCATCTAGCCCCAAACTAAGCAAAGCTTGTACTATGGGTACTAGACACCTAATTAAATACTTTTTTTTGTAAATACATACATATTATAGGTACATAGAAAACACCCAGACCAATGCAAGTAACCTTGTTCATTCACACAAAGATTTGCATTGAGTGGGAATCGAACCCGAGACCTCTGCGTAGTAGTCATGTTATATAACCACTGCGCCACAAAGAGAACATAACGTAACGTTGTATTAGGCATGACATTGTTGTAACTTCAGTACCTACAATAAAAGTACATTTTAATAGCTCTAAGTAGAAACAGATGTCATGATCAGAAAGTGGTCCATGGTTGTTTCTTATTTAAAAGTCCGAAGAACTTCACAACAAATACAGAGGGGGCATTTCTCTTTATATTTTCGTGCTTCCAACGCCTTTTCCTGTAAAACATTACAAACGATAGACAAAACCATAAAAAACACAGAAAATCAAGTAAAACCAGATGCAGGTGTAAAACATCAAGAAGGATAACTTCAATTTTTACATTTTACTATGATGTGTTAAGCGCGAGAGATCGATAAACATATCATAACAGTCCATTAATGTCCCACTGCAGGGACGGGCCTCCTTCCATGACAGAGGGATACATGGTCTACTAATACCACGCTGTCCAGACGGATTGGTATAGGGTTTAATTTCAAGTTTTCCTTCTTTTTATTTTGTTAAGATAATTTTCGGATAGTCCCTTAGTCGGTTTTTACGACACCCATGGAATGAGATTGGCTGTTGACATATTGTATTCTTACTCCGTCACCACGCGGAGATAACACAATAATTAAGTCTTATATTAAAACTTCCCTAAAAAGCTTGATCACAAATGCAACATGAATCCCTACGTCTCGCGTAGTTCACAGGTTCGTTAAAAGAACATGACATTTCACAAGCTGACTACCGCAGAGCTGTCACGAGAGTTTAACTTTGTGAGCTACATGTTTGTGAGTGTACCTTTACCTTTTAGTATGTTCATGTCATTATACACTAGTGCTAAAGACTTATTTTCACAGTGATTGGCGACCTCTGTGGCGTAGTGGTTATTTAACATGACTGCTACGCAGAGGACTCGGGTTCGATTCCCGCTCAATGCAAATCTTTGTGTGCATGAATATGATTGTTTGCATCGGTCTGGGTGTTTTCTATTTATAATATGTATTTTACAATAAAAAAGTTTTTAAGTATGTTTATCCGTTGTCTAGTACCCATAGTACAAGCTCTGCTAATTTTGGGACTAGATGGCGTTGTGTGAAAGTGTGAGGAATATTTTTTTTGTGAGGAATATAATATATTGGATACGAATAATGAAGTTATCATCTCATTTTGCATAATAATTAGTTGAAAAAACACTAAGCTGTTTTTATTAAAAAGCTAGTCTAGTGCTAGGCAATTAACAGCAAGTAAGGAATGCATTAGAATTTTATCAAAAATGATACTAGACGTTTTGGCAAACCTATCGACCCGCAGCTCTAATATGATCGAACAGTGGTCTACTTCAATTGTTTCAGCACCTTAACTGAGCCAATTTATGAGGACGTAAATGTTATTGGTATCTCAAATACCTAAGGCATCAGTATGCTAGGAAAAAACTAATCAATTACTGTATCCATTGAAATAGAGCCTGTCAAACACAATAGGCCGTAAAGATTATATATTCAGATCTGACCTGCATCGGTAGATAGCTATTATCGGTAGATAGCTATTATTATGATTAAAAATATCTTTATTTGTCGACTCTAAGTTATATTAAATATTTAATTAATCTGGGTCTGATAATAATATAATGTAGTTTTAAAGAAAATACATTATTTTAGATGTAAATATTGAAATTCGTGTACTTTATCTATTCCAATTGTAGCTACTGAATCTAGTACACTAATTAAACTTTCGAAATCTAATATAAGAGGTTTTCAACATTTATTTATACTTAAACAAGAATATTATAGTTATTTAATTTTTAAAACGTTTACTGTTTTGATGTAGGCATCGATCATAGATAGTGTTTTATTTTATGTTCTTTTTAATATAAACCTTACAGATACTTAGTGCAAACTACTAAGTAGTATAAGCTGGAAGACTAGCATGGTTATAATAAGGCTACTTTTCTTTCATTACTAAAAAGTTTGAATAGTTAAAGCTGTTGTGTAAGACTAACTTAAAAACTTCACTTGGAGATCTTGTACATAATCGTAATGATTATTGATTAATGATTTAGATTTAGACATCTAACATAAGTTAAGCTTAAGTTTACGTTATGTAAACTTATATTGTATAATAATACTAAAAAGTAACTAATATCACATTAAACAAGTTATAAATTAGATACACTATTTTAATTACCACAAACAAAAACAGTAATCAAATATTATAATACCTAATTATATATTACCTATTAACAGCAAGCATTAGGCTGTCATGTATTACATATTACATGAAACTAAATGAACAATAGAAATATAACAAATGCACAAACACAAACAGAATACAGTATTAAAGATATGCATTATAAATGTGTTACGTATCCACATGAAACAATAAACGGCCATAATTCAAACAGGCGAGAGATAGCTAAACAAATTAGAATTAACAAAGCTAATTCCGTCCGGTTGGGCTGCGCGCGACTTTTATGATTTATCCTTTAGAAATTTACACGAACGAGTGTGTTGGTCAGGCTGACACCGGTAGTTAAGGGGAGTTTACCGCTTTATCAATAGCAAGACACTGCCAGGAACCTTCACCCGTAAGCAATATAGTTATGTATTACTTCCACAGATTACTTCCATTGGCGGTAATGGTAGGTGCACACTTTCCCCATTACTCATAAACGCCTCTCACATTTTAGTCAATTGATTAGTTTAAATTCTTACGGTTTTCTTTGGTTGGTTTTACTAATAAAAATCTCGCTAAACAGTGATTAAATTTAAGAGGCGTTTATGAGTAAGGGGGTTAATGTTTAGCTGCTACGCAAATGTCTCAGGTTCAATTCCTGCTCCTTGTGGACGTGAGTATGAAATTTCGCACGGCCTTAGGTATTTTCTTTGTAAATATTAATATAAACATCAAAATAATTAAGTATGTTTACCCGCTGTCTATTAATCAATTATCTACATATTTGTCAATCTGTTTGCCAGGATCGTGAAAAGTGGCGTTCTGTCGTCTCTGCCTACCCCGAACAGGATAGGGCGTGAGTTTATGTACGTATGTATTACTCATAGTACAAACTTTTCTGTTAGGACTAGGTTGCGTTGTGAGAATATGTAAAAAAATGTTATGTCTTCAGTTTTCAGGTCATGATAATCCTTCCTCCAAAAGACCTTGTCATTCTTGAAATATTACCTTCAGTTATTACTTAGTTCGTCATAACGGCCCATTAATGTCCCACTGCAGGGACGGGCCTACTCCCATGACGAAGGGATACTTGGCATACTAATACAACGATGGCCAGACAGATTAGTAGGTATAGGGTTAAATTTCAAGTTTTCCTTTTTTTTATTTTGTAAAGATAATATTCGCGGATAGTCCTTTAATCGGTTTTCACGACACCCATGGGATGCGATGGGGTGGTGACATATTGTATTCTTACTCCGTTACTTAGTTACTTCAAAACTATCCTAACATCAAACTAATGTCTAGTATCTACGTACTATTCCCCCGTTTTGATATGGATGTTGGCACGTAGGGTGTAAAATAAGTCTCAGGTGTAGATGATAGCCTTTATTCGCCAAAACTGATAAAATATGTCTTTTGCTCAAGCCGAACCTTTGTCGTTAGCGTCTGCTGTGAAATAATAAATTTTTTCGATCTTTTTTTTTTTGCAATAATTTGGATAAAGCTCAAAGATTAAGCTAATTTTTGTCCTGAAATAGATTGGAAGCGCAGCAATAATTTTCGAATAGAAGCAAAATTCATCATCATAACATCCCATTAATATCCCACTGCAGGGACGGGCCTTCTCCCGGGACAGAGGGATACTTAGCCTACTAATATCACGCTGGCCTGGTATAGGGTTTAATTTCAAGTTTTCCTTCTTTTTATTTCGTAAAGATAATATTCACAGATAGTCTCTTAGTCCTTAGTTAGATGAGATGGGTGACATTGTAATCTTACTCCGTCACCACACGGAGAGCCAAAATTGGCCGGTTTTATTTTGTAGTTTATCATAGTCATAGTTTTAATAATCATCTGGATAGCCTTTACCATTCTTTAAAGGCCCTTACCTGTAAAAAACCCTCATTAGTGTTGGTTTCTTCGATAACTACGTATTTCAACTTCTAGTCCTTGTTTATACAGAATAATAATACATGTAAATAGAAATAAATAATAAATAAATAATCCTCACACATTTACACAACGTCATCTAGTCCCAAACTAAGCAGAGCTTGTACTATGTATACTAGACAACAGATAAAATACTTACTGATAAAGGATTGAAAGCGCAGTTCAGAATTACAATATTCATAGATGATACGTTTAAAATAATGAAACTGAAAAGTAGAGTTTTACTATTTATAACGTTAAGCATCTTCCTATCTTTTTTTTCTTTGTACTTAATATGATTTGCTGTGCAGCGAACCTACATGAGGTTGTTAAAACATAATACAATTTTCATAAACTGCCTTGAAATTCTTTTTAAAAATAAACACCCAATATAAAATCCGTTTAAAGTGCATCTAAGTAAAATACATATTATTCTATACATGCGCTAGTGTAGTCTGCTGGAAGCGAGCCCATTTCTATGCGCCTCCATAGCTACGTTTCGTTATCAGGTACTATCTACGCCAGCTCAACGTACAGAAAGCTACATAATAATATCTACTTAGATAACATACTTCGATTCCGAAGAGTTTTCTATAAAATTAAGTTCTTGTCTCGCGCTATTTCTTATGTGTCAACTGAAAACGCTTTTGTTTTAAAGCAAACAGCTATCCGTTTGAGATACTAATAGTGAAATGGAATTGGATTGAGATTCGAACGTTCCATTTTACGTTTTCACTTGGTTTAAGAATTTGACGCAATTGTTTTTTATAACAATAAAAGAAATAGGTACTAGTTAAATCTAAAGAGCGGGAATGGAATAACGACGATTGTATTTAAGTGTTATTACAAAACTTGCTTTTAAAATTCATTTATGATTTACTATGAATAATCCTTTTGCTTGAGTACATTTAGAACAGAACGGATCTATAGATCAGCGGCCCAAGATTTTTCTCTTACAGCAGCATAATTCTTCAAACCTATTACACCAAGTTTCTTCAGAACTGAGTGCCAAGAACAAATTGGTTAAACTTAACGCCAACAAAAAGTTACAATTCCAAATATAATATGAAAATCTTTGTAATAAATAGAATAAAAAGCCGAAGCTCTAGTAAAGTTTCTTAAAATAGCTAATACTTGATGTATGCGCACTATGAAGGTTCAAGTTTTTTTTATTTATAGAAGCAATTTCATCAAAGAGTAAACTTTTTGCACAACCGTACGCACCCGAGCTCGATTTGACCATATACATTGATACACTCATCTAAATTCAGTTTGTTCGTGACTAGAAATCCAATTGGCGGACTTCTCTCGTAGTTAATTTGTACTGAAACTGCCACTTGAAGACGCTCACGAATTCTCTTAATTGACTTGGAAGTTACGGGAAACAAACAATATTGTCACATCTACGATATATTTAGAAAATCGAATATTTATCATCACAACAGGCAATGGAGGTTCACTGCTATATAAAAACTTCCTTCAAATATCCTCTGTGTCCTATGTCCTGTGCCTCCCTCATTCATCAGTGTCTCACCGCACTCTTAACTAGGTCGTCAGTCCACCGTGTGAAGGGTCTCCTTCACTCTGCGACTTCTTTATGCGGTCGCCATTCCAGAACATCTCTTTTGCTTTCTCTTTTTTCAAAAATCGAATAGAAAAATGTAATAATCAATAGTTAGGTAAATAGGTCACAGCTGCTACGTGCTGGCAATTTGTTTTGTAGAAACTGAAATTAAATATAAAAACTGGTTCACCTTTCAAATTATTTGAATTATAAAGTTTAGTGTAGATAAAATCTATTTAGGATTTGGTGTCAAAGTTGTGCGTGGTAAATTATAACTTACCTGTATTTGTACGTTTTTCTTATGAAAAATAAAAGAAACTTATAAGAGTTAATGTTTTTATTCAATATTCATACCAAATATGTGTATTTTGCGATTGTTTTGTACATTAAAAACAAGATACAATAAAACTAAGTCTACATAAATTTAACAATAACAACGAAAAAACAATAAAATATGAAAGGACAAAATAGAAAAGTCATAGGAAATAAAAAACGAAATAACACTCGCGGGACGCCGATAATCTCAATCTTCAAATTATTACAAAGTTTGAGGTTCAGTACGCTAGGGATTTGACCCGATGCGACATCAATTTTCTCTACCCGTGATATTACACATTGAATCTAAGAATAAGTCGATTGTAACACATAAAAGTGTCAAAACGTACACAAAATGCAACGATATTTTGTTATAAGTACGTTATATTTAAAGATTTACTACAGTCACTTGAATTTGTAGAGTATTACAAGGCTCGTTGTAGAGGAGATCCGTTTAATGCTGCGCTCGGTTCATTCTGATCCGGTTTAAGCGCATAAGATTCAGTTTTCTAGCTCGGGAAATAATAAGACTAGACAACACTGACAGCGACACTTAACTTACATTATCCATCTAAAAATCGACTTAATAAATTGGTTTGACATTATTATACTTTGCGAGCGAATATACTTAATATTCTTTTATACAAGCTACATTAGCTATGCATACGACTTTGTTTGCTTAATTAGAACTCTATTATGTAATTGATTCCCAATCTACAAATCTCCTATAAACCGCAGTGAGGGACTTGCGCCTTCGCGCGTTTCTCTACAGAGATATGGTATGGTTCTACTCTAAACGTATAAGGGTCTACTGAAACGGACCAGCAACAAGATGGCTTGAGGCGCCTTTACTTATTGCCGTCTCGACTCTTGATGGGTAAATAAGGAAGACGGTTTTAGTTGGTAAGCCGTTCTTAGCACACTGTTCTAAATAGTCAAGTTACAAGAAGCAAGCTTTGTGGTAGGATAAATAGAACCGCTATAATATTCTAAGCACAGAATACGCCCAAAATAGAATTTCAAATAATGTGCAATATTTGACTAAGACCTTTGTAATTGTCATCTGCATTTTAAGTGAGATAAACAATCAATTTTAAATAATTTTTTATCCCTCAAATACTATGAAATTGAAATCTAAATTTGTATACTTTTCAACAATGTAAGCGTAAAAGGGGTTCAGTAATTTTCCCTTTACCCCTTTACTTAACACAACAAAATACCCTAGTTTACAAAGAGAACATTCAAAAACTACCTATTTAGGTGTTTCCGATCCCTCTATTATAAATTTTGAGGACGGCAACGCTGACATTCGGCGCACTTATAGAAACTGTAGGGAGACGCGTGATCAGAATTTTGATGACGGGATTAAGGCGTCCGTACGACCAACTTGGCTTTAGAGATCTTTCCTGATGGTTCCTAATTAAGACAGAGCTAATGGAGAGGCATGCTACTACGTAATTTGGAAACGGTCCGGGTTTCATAACGACGACATACTTGATATAAGTTATGAAGGGTTCAATGTTTTTGTTGAGATTAAAAGTAAATTATTATGGGACGGTTGGTTTAGTCCAGTTTATGTCCACTTAAACTTGAACTGCCATTAACATAAAAATATCTAAGATACAATCTTTATTTTGTTACAAAATTTAGTATTATATCTTTTGACATAATTTTGGGTTATCTTTTGGGTTTATTGTGTATTTGATCATTTTCAGTAGGCTCTCAGGGTAAATGGCAGTTTTAATAAGCAGATAGCTTTAAAAGTTAACATTTTTATGAAATCAGTTTATTCCTTTTAGAGATTTCATGATCAGACAAATCGTAGTTTGGATACAAAATAAAGTTATTATTACAAAACCGACTCCAGATTCAGAGTGTAGAACTTAAGCAATATTGAGTGCCTCTTTCACTTTCATAAATAAAAAATGGTAAAATAACAAAAAACCTAGAAAAAAGCTATCAAGTAAACTTTTGTAAAATTAAAATATATATATATATTTTTTTTTTAATATTTATTTCACATTTTAATGATAGGTACAATTAGGTAATTAAATAAAAGCATTACAAGAAACCACTAAGGTTTGTAAAGAATGCTAGATCTACATCAATTTTGATTTTAGGTAAGTACATAAGTAATTATAATCTACAAATAAACACAAGAAAAGAGAAACAAAATATACGACAGAAATAACAATATGTGTAGGTACATTTAAGGTAACAAAAAGTGTGATTTAAGTTTCACTTTAACATTGTTAGGATTAATTTTATTTATTAATTCTTCAGGTAGTTCGTTAATAAGTCGAGGAAGTAGGTAGTCAGTGGTGCGCTCGCCATAACTCGCCATATAACTGTTAAGATAACATTACAAAGGCTTAGCTACTTAATGATGAGTTTGCATTTTTTCATATTAGCCTATGGACGTCCACTGTTGGACATAGGCCTCCTCCAAACGCTTTCAAGGCTTCCCGGCGTGTCCTAAGTCGTCGAGCTTACATTACGTTGAAACAAACAAAACTAAATGATGTAATAACTGCCTTAGTAGCAAAGCAGTCATGATGCGGCTGCCGTGCGCAAGATCGCGGTTGAATTTTAAACATAATTATTTGTGCGATCCATAATAAATTGATGGACGTGATTCAGGATGTATTTGGAGTCAATAAATTTAAAATTAAAGTGACATAGTGAATCCTGTAAATAAAACCTATTTTTATTACAGTTAGTGATATGTGCTTTTCTTTTTCATAAGTAAAATAAACAAGGATTTCATATTAATCAAAACAAGATACACTTCTGCGGAAACAGATAGGTACGTGACCGAGTAGTTATTTTTTACTGAAACCAAAGAAATGTTTACTACCCAACATTTCTTCTATCATTGTTGGGATCTTGATAGCACTCATCGCTTTAACAAAAACGAGCGTCAGATAAAAGTATAAGTAGCAAACACAAAAGTAACTGAAGAAAGAATTCGTCCCTAAGTTGCAGTAAGTCCATTATCTTAATAATACCCACAAAGGCGGTACAGGAGAGTAGTAAATATATTTCAACGTTAAGTAGACGTCATAGTTGTGTTTCTGTTGCTTACCCGTTTTAATTAAAGCAAAGGTTTACCGCTACTCCGCTTGTAAGTATTACTTAAGTCGATTGATCTTCATTAAATTTTATTATTTTTTAATCAATAAATACGTAATTGCAACCTTGAGTGTTCAGCTTTAGCATACATTGTACTTTAACTATACAAATAAGGTTAATATAGGCTATAGAAGAAGGAATGTTATTTCAGTAGGCGCGTAACTCTTCCGTGACGCATGTACGCTTTTTATTGGACACTGTATAAACATAAATACGAGTAACCATTAATGGATGAGGGGGGGAGTCAAAAGCGATATTTTCCCATCGTGATGTATGGGAATCTTGCTTGTAGCAGTAATGAGAAATTCCGCTGTCACTGGCTGTAAGCCGGCATTTTTGAACATGTGTTCTGATACAATTTGTGAGCTCGTCATGCGGTGACGTGGGGTCAAAAGATGACGTAGCACTATTTCGCGTGACGTTGACACATCTAGGCATGTATATTTTTTTAATAATGTACCTTTTAAAAGAAGGTTTTAATTAGTTTAGCTCACGAAGCTGCATATCGTTGCATAAACAGTGTAAAATATATTTTAATTTTGCCTTATTGAAGTATGGTCAGTTGTAGTTAGTTTTGGACGAAGTCCGTTTATGCAGTATGTCTATTACAGTACTAGTAAGGTTATAGAAAAAATGTATTATTATTTTATAACACAGTTTTGGTGTAAACAAGTCTTTATAAGAAACGTTGTATCTATATTAATTTACGAGTCTACTAGTTATGCATAGAATCTCGTATTTTGTTATACCGTCAAAGCCCGTAAGTGGATAGCTGTGATGCAATATGAAAGAAGGTATCAAAAAGCATTACCATGAAAATGTTATCGCTTCACACAAAATTGAGCCCTTTCGTCGAGAATAACTTGGGCACTACAATGAGAGCTTGATGCGCGGAGCTTTCTTTTCCCTGAGGAAATAAAATGATACTTTGACGAATTTTTTTGTACAATGGCAAACGGTACGCTTTTATGAAAATACAACCTGAAAAATAGGGTTAAATTGCTTTTTGGGTGCGTCTTTTTCGGGTAGGATATTAGCATATTGACCCTTCTATCACAAATAAAAATATTTTTTAAATTTTAATGTGCTTATTTATTTTCTGTTTTTATCGACTACTCGATAAATACGTGTACAAAAATCAGATATTAGCTTGAAATAAGAGACAGCTCAGTGGACATTGACATACAACCGGTATTTGATAAAGTCTTGGCATAAGGAACTATTATGCAAAATAAAGCACATTGAAAAAATAATTATATTTGGAACCTAAAATGTTATTTAAAGCAACGGCAGTTCTAAGTTAGTATGGAGATGGAGTCTCAAAGTTATACAGCATTCAATTATTTGAGCGCCACAGGAATCTGTGCTAGACCTAGTTTAGAATTCACATTATAAGAAGCAGCTTCCCAAAACAAAAGATCTTTTATCGACAACTTATGCAGACGAATTGGGGAATTGCGAGTCATACAAGCTCAATCATCTATTTTAACTTTATGTATTGATTAGCCAAAATAAGAGCAAAACTTGAAACCATTTCAAAACTAACCCGTTTAATCAAAGTTGTATGTGGAGTTCAAGTATACCTCGAACATAAATGATGCCCATTCTTTCAGTGTCATATTTATAGGTTGCTATGACGATGATTTATAAGCTGGTACTATATTTATACTCCTAAATATCACATGCCCATTATTATAAAATAGCTACCTACGATTAAATTTACCAAATAACCTTAAACGTCGCTATTAATGAAAGTAGAACAACATACATTAAATTAAATATGCCTAAAAAGCTCTTTTCATACATTCTCAGAAATTAAATTAAAGCAAACAGTAGAATGTGGAAATTAAATTTAAAACCGAATGTTAGAGCTATCTTTAACATAAGGGGGATGGAGAAAATTAATTTTTAAAAGCTAAAGCAACAAATGCGTAGGCCGTAATTATTACTCAACGGGGATACAGAAAACAGGAACCAGTGCGGTTATAACGCAAAAATTATACAGTTTAACCATTTTGCAACACGCGACTGGGCGTAAGCAGACATAGCGGTTGCGTGACCGTAATCAAAAGGAACTTTTTAATTTTAACAATAGTACTATTTATTTGCTAATCGTTGCCACTATTGTTGCTGTTAAACATACCATGTAGTTACACTGTTGTAAAATTCTAAATTGACACATATAGAAAGAAGTTTTTAATTCAGTTGTTTTTTAAACGGTTTTATTTAGCTCACCCCGTTTGTTTTCTTGGGTCAAATTTAGTAATTCAAATTTCACCCTCTTCCTGTCAACCGATTAATCTGAAATTTTGTATACACTTTGGGTTTTGGTGACAATACAATTATGTTTATTCATTATCATTATAAATCCAAGATGGCGGCCGCTACAAAATAGCGGATAACGTAGGTTTTATCAATCCCATCAATATGGGTATCAAATATAAGGGCTCAACAAGCAAAATACAATATATTATAAAAAATTGACGTCCAAGATGGCGGCCGCTACAAACAGGGGGATAACGTAGGTTTTATCAATCCCATCACATCAATATGGGTATCAAATGAAAGGGCTCAACCAGCAGAATACAATGTACTATATAAAAGTAAAATCCAAGATGGCGACCGCTACAAACAGGGAGATAACGTAGGTTTTATTAATCCCATCCCATCAATATGGGTATCAAATGAAAGTGCTTAACCAGTAAAATACAATGTACTATATAAAATTAAAATCCAAGATGGCGGCATTTACAAAATGGTGGATAACTTAGGTTTTATCAATCCCATCAACATGGGTATCAAATGAAAGGTCTCAACAAGTAGAATACAATATACTATGCAAAATTGAAATCTAAGATGGCCGCCGCTACCAAAAGGTTGATAACGTAGGTTTTATCAATCCCACCAATATGGGTATCAAATGAAAGTGCTCAACCAGTAGAATATAATGTATTATATAAAATTTAAAACCAAGATGGCGGCCTCTACAAAATGTCGGATAACTTAGGTTTTATCAATCCCACCAATATGGGTATCAAATGAAAGGTCTCAACAAGTAGAATACAATTTACTATGCAAAATTGAAATTTAAGGTGGCCGCCGCTACCAAATGGCTGATAACAATTTTTTATCAATCCCACCAATATGGGTATCAAATAAAAGGGCTTGACAAGAAGAATATAGTGCACTATACAACCTCAATATTTAAGATGGGCGCAGCCACTAAATGGCGTAAAATAATAAGATTTAAATTTAGAAGTGAATCTGTAATTTAGGTATCTGAATAATACAACCTGAATCCACCACCCAAGTCAAGATTTTATATAGTGTTGAGGACTGTGTGGCGTTAGGGTGGCTAAAAATGATACGTCGTTAGCGATACACCACCCAAGTTAAAGTTAGGTAAAAGGTTAAAACGCGCCGAGAACTGTATGCCATTAGGGTGGATAAAAATGATATGTGAATATTTTAGGAAGAATTTAATAGGGGACGGCTTAATTTTTTTTTTAGTACCCGATGGAGGCCTTAAGTCCCTAGCGGGTTATGCCAGGACTTTTACCGGCTAAATACCACCAGACCTACTACTCGGTTGCCATAAGGGCTACTAAGCGAATCGGAACGCCCTCCCCAGACTGGGGTCCGGGGAAGCGTTTCTTACATAAGCGTCGCTCCATTGAAGGAACGCCCACTTGATTTTCCCTAAGAGAACCCTACTTAGAGGATCATGATTAGAGCGCGCACTGCGTTCAGGTCATGTTATAAACTAACAGAGAGCTTAGGGGGATCTAAGGGATCTGAGCTTTGACAAGCCTTTCCAGATCGGAGGACAGGGTGTCCGGTGAGTCCAGTAGGACTTTACGAAGCCTTCGTATGACATGTGGAGTAGTGGGGTTAGGGAAAACGGGGGTGTAGGCCACCGCCTCCCTTATGAGGTGATTTGTGTGTTCCTCTGCAGATTTGAAGAATCTATCACAGGCCTGTTTTATGAATGTCTGTATAGTGGGTATTCCGATGTCCCGGTGCAGGTCCGCGTTGCAAACATACCACGGTGCATCGGCCGCCCGGCGTATGAATATGTTTTGTACTGCCTGGAGCTTCTTCATAAGGGTTGGGCTCGCGTGTGCGAATACTGGTGATGCGTATGTGAGTACTGGGCGTGTGCAAACCTTGAAGATAGTTCGCTTGTTTCGTAGTGACATTCTACTGTGCCTGCCAACCATGTGGTGTAGCCGGCCGAGATAGAAGCGTGCGTTCCTGGTCACTCGCCGTATGTGCGGCCTGAACGAGAGGTTTTCGTCCAGTGTGACTCCAAGATACTTGACTTCGCGCCGCCGTTGTTGTTGTAGTTGTCGGGCCTACGTAATCGTGGGTTCCGCCGTTTTACATCGAAGCAAACCGAAGAATGTTGCCTTTAATACTATCATGGGCTTCTACAATACATAAAATGCAGGGCAGCACTGTGGATCACGCAGTCGTATACTTAGGTGCGAAACTGTTTGAAGACGGTCAAGCCTACGGGGCTCTTAGTATAGTAAGATCTTTGCAGGGACTACGTATAGAGGAGTTGGACTGCAATAAATTAACGGGCAGGAAACCTTGCAATAATTAAGCACTAAATGAATTAAACAGAAAGCGAAATAAAAACTAAAAACTAGAAAATAAAAATAGGTAAAAAAACTTTTTAAGTTAAACGGTTTTATGTTAAACATACATTGCAATGTTTAAGATAAATGTACTAAAAACCAAAAAATAATAAAAAAGATACAGTCGTGGGATTTATAAACATATGCATAGACTAGACTAACATAAAACCGTGGGGCACGTCAATTGTCAAATTATTAATTAATTACAAATTATCGACTTAATGTGCGATAGAAGAATCGTTTAATTCGTCTTTAGGCAGTTGGCCCGCAGATGGTGAGGAAATTACTTACTATTTTCTTGATCATGGAAATTCCAATAGTTATTTATTGAAATGCTAATCTTGGATTTAGATTAGAAATGGATTACTCGTAGATTAGAAACATTTTAATATGATTGTAGACAATTGACGTGCCCCACGGTTTTATGTTAGTCTAGTCTATGCATATGTTTATAAATCCCACGACTGTATCTTTTTTATTATTTTTTGGTTTTTAGTACATTTATCTTAAACATTGCAATGTATGTTTAACATAAAACCGTTTAACTTAAAAAGTTTTTTTACCTATTTTTTTATAGTTGTTTTGTTAATGTTTTTTTTTGAGTTCAATATTTAGTCGTTCTTGGCCCATTTTATTTTTTGTTTACTTTAAAGTGCCATAGAAATTCATCAAAATGTATATTACGTAATTTAGTTTTGATTTACAAAATATGGAATTACCATGTCAACAAAATTGACCCTCAGAAAAGTATGTATTCTTTCTCTATTACCATAGCGATTGACAAAGGTAAAATAAATATATATTTTTTAAAATAACAAGGCCTAAGGACAGGACATCCGCTAACTGTTATGTCGCCGAAAGTCGTTATATTAATTACAAGAAAAGCCTGCCCTCATTAAAGCTATGTTCCGATACTTATGTTGTTGATCCATGATACTAATTAGTCTATTCAATGTAGTATTTATCCGTGTAAAAGAACAGAGAACACGAGATATAAAAATATTGGCAATATTTACTATTTCTTGTAGGTCATTCTATGTCCTGAACTTAAAAAGAAAAGTTGCTTATGGTATTATAGTCACTACATCAATAATACTTGTGTCAATTTGTAGAACGTCGTAGCGTAGTGGTGAAAGTCCACGCTACGCTTCGCATATTTTTTTTCCATTTAAATATTACTTGTTTAACTTCAAATAAAGCTATGTCACAACTTTATTCCTAGCTCGTATTACTATATAACAAGAATTTATTAAGAACAGTTCGTCCTGAAGTATCTGTTTTGTTCGTATGAAGTTGGTAGACTCTCAAAAACTCACAATATAAATCGAATTGTTCCGCCACATTTAACACTCCAGTTTCACGAGAGTCGGCCGAGTGATTGATCTCGCTAAATGACACGTACAAAGTAAACTTACTTTTACATTTTTTTAATGTTTATTTTGGTGTGTTTTGTCAATCAGTTTATTGCGCGCGTCTATTAACGGTGTTGTCTTTTGTTTTTTTATGATTGGTTTAATTATGATGTTATTATGACAGGTCTTTTTTCGTGGTAAATGTGGTAATAACGTACTTGGGTGGTGGTTATTATTTTCTATCAGATGGGCCGCTTGTTTTCCACCATAAAACAGCCAATACTTTTTGCTTTTCAAATACCAAAACTTTTTTGAGATGTTCAAGTATCAAAGTTTTGAACTTAAAATTTGTAATCTAGATCCATGTATCGAAATATTTCTTCTATTTACAAGATTACTTATAGAAGAAGAGCATCAATGAAATATTATGTTTTTGGAGATTTAATGAGGATAAAACCGAGTCCACAGCTAGTCATATTTATATTCAGTTTACGCGGAATTTATCACACGTAACAAATAATACATGGTAAACCTATTAGAGCGGTTAAATATACGGCTGTCAACGAGTGACGTTAATGGTTACAAAAATGAATGTCACTAATGTGATGACAAACCTATTGTTAGAAATCAAGCTTTATGTTATTTTATATTTTCCTCGTTAAATTGTCATAAACATGTTGAAGGTCTTGACGAAGTAAAATTTGGTCAACTAATACTAAGAAGGCAAACGCCTTACAGTAGTTTATTGTTAAACTGTAAAAAACAGTTTTACAATAAGCCCTTCTTCCTACGTCTCTATGTAGTGACGGAATAAAATAAGCATTGTTTAACCACCGCATCTACTGTACGTAATATAAATCTTAAAGAATTTCATGAACACCACCTTTAGTACCACCTAGTCCTCAGCCTTAGTCGGGTTTGTGGATGAGGTGATATGATGCTAGTAGTATGTGCTCTTCCTTCTTTATCACATAGAACATTACACTTTTAGGAAGAACAATAGGCACAATTACTTTTATATGTTTAATTGAACCTTCTTTTAAGGCTTTTACTTTAAATATTTTATTAAGTTCTCAAATCAGTATTTCATTTTGTCTTCTAAAAGCTTTTTACATATATCTTAATTTGCTACAAAATTTAATTCCACTATCTAATGGCATTTCTTTCAAGTAACATAAATCGAACTTCGGAAACACAATAAATAAGCTTTATTTACAATTTCTTCTTGTATTTCCCAAAACGGAAAGGCTTGAGCTTAAGTTGGTAGTATGTCTAACGTGACTGCAAAGCATGGTCCGTGTGGTGACGGATTAAGAATACAATATGTCACCAACCCATCTCATCCCATAGGTGTCGTGAAGTATTGTATTCCTACTCCTTCACCACACGGAGATACTTTTTAAAAAGTTTAAATACGTACCTTAATTTGTTAAGTTAGTATTTAAACTTTTTAAAAAGTATCTCCATATCAACCTTTGTTTTGACAAAGGTTGATAAAATCGTCCTGTGCGAAGATAATAAATCTGTTTTAGATACTACAGTCTTAGTTCCTGACTTTGAAAGATATGTATAAGTAAATAGGAGTAAACAGTATTAAATTTAATAATAGTAGTGCTCTGACATTTTCAATATTGAATATAATATTGGAATTGAAAGTTATGGCACAATATTAATATCACATCTAAGAATAAGTTATACTCGTACGTGGGCATATATTTATAGGGTTAACCAGTTTCTTAATCAACTTTCAAAGCAATATTGTAATGGATATCAACATCAACCTACAATAAGAACCTCTTCTTCTTAAATTTAAGAATAAACTTTTTAGATGTACCTATTGTTGTAGAAATTAGTTGTGTTTATCGCCTATTAACAGTACTTAAAAGTACTCTCTAGTTACGACTTACACAAACATAATGGTTTCGTAAGTCTAATAACAATGTCAGTAAAAACATCAATCATTTTAAATGGCAAACGCTTTAAATTTTTTTACGCGAAACGCTGATTTTTCATTTAAAATAAAACGTAAAAGACCTCGTTTATACATTTCTTTTGCAGGCGCTAAGGTACGAGAATTACCCTCTCTTTGTAATGCTAATTTAAAAACCAAGGAATTCATTTTTTATTCATAAGTTTTTCTGCTCTAAAGCCAGCAGTCGGAGCATCCTACTCGTTTGTGATGAGTTTTGAAGTTAAAAAATAAAATTCATATAAAATGCTTTGTAGATGGTTGTTTTAAAGCGGGTTAAGTCGGCTTGTATTTATGTTAGCTACGGCATTCCATCAAAGTCGACATTTAGAATATGTGGTTAACGCACGATGAAGATTTTTTAATCTTTGTAAAAGTTTGTCAAAATTCCTTGTTACATTTATATTTATTTTAAATAACTACTTATGTTAAAATGCTAACATAATTGTAATGGTTTGGTTTCAATATCTATTTCTATTACTTATAATAAAACTGTAGAGAGATCAATTCTGTACATTGAATATATGTTAAAAATTAATATTGGAGGATGAATGGTGATCGATACTAATGCCAAAAATGCAATCAATAAATTTTTTGTCTGTCTGTCTGTCTGTCTGTCTGTCTGTCTGTCTGTATGTGCACGCATGGGTCAAAAACTACTGAAGGCATTTTAACCAAACTTGGTACAATTGTAGTCCATACTCCCGGGCAGGTTATAGGCTGTATAACATAACGCTAAGACACATAGGAGCTGAGCAGTGACGATAAATTTGAAGCAAGTCGGTTGAAAAAAAGCGCGTTCGAGCTCTTATCATCGCGTACGTTGATCATACGCCAAAAATATGTATTACAAAAATAATGGTCTTCAAAAGATGTACAAAAAAGTCTTGAATAGTATATATCTATCTTTTATATATTAGCCACAATAACCTGTTTAATCGTTAGGGTTTTCTTCAAAGTGTATTAAATACATAAATATATTGTAATTTGCATAGACATATCTTTTTCAAACTCCCATATTTCAAAAGTACACTTTAAAACCTTATTCATAAAAAAAAATTTATAGAAATCGGTTTATAAACACACAAGATTTAGATGAAAGAAAATTTCCAAATGTCGCCGCGCCAGTATGAGTACGGCTGTACGGTTGATTTTTGTTTAACGTCCGAAACGGCCAACCGATGCATCTATATAATTTCATTCACATTGACTCTTAATGCGAACGGACGTGGTTCTTATTGACTCTTCTCGGAATAAGCGCGCTTTAGATATTAAAATACATAGATACGTAGTTTTTAGGTATTAAGTTTAAAGTAGGTATCTATCTATATACTACAATAAAACAATCGGAATCGGATAAGTAATACTCGAGATATCGCTAGATCTCTTTATTAGAACAGTCCAATACAAATCAGGGGTCATGAAAAATGGATTTGGTTCAATGTTGAATGAATTTAAATTTCGTTTCTTTTGTTCACGAGATGGCGTTACCAGTAGTAATCATAAAATAAAAGAGGTTTTAAATAATATATAACTATTTTATTATTAAGTGCTATTAATAAGTTATTCCTTTTAAATGTTAATAAAATTAACCATGAATCGTATGTGTAATATCAATTATAAGTCTTCACACTAGCCTTTAAAAATATCAATTTAACGGACACAAAGAACATCCAGACTAAGGACAATAGTTTGTGTATCACAATTGTCCTCCATGGGAATCGAACCCCCGACCTCATGCACGCCAGCCATGTAATGCGACCGCCGCGCCACCGAGGCAGGTAATTCTGCCGCACCATAACGTGGCGTGCAAATGTATTCATTCATAATTAATTAGCGATTATCCGTGTGGTGACGGAGCAAGAATACAATATGTCACCTCCCCATCTCATCCCATGGGTGGCGTAAAACCGACTAAGGGACTATCGGTGAATATTATCTTTACGAAATAAAAATGAAGGAAAACTTGAAATTAAACCCTATACCAATCCGACTGGCCAACGTGGTATTAGTAGGCCAAGTATCCCTCCGTCACGGGAGGAGGCGCGTCCTTGCAGTGGGACATTAATGGGCTGTTATGATGAAAAAAGCGATGTCATTTATTTTAACTTACAAATTTGACAACAGATGGCATTGTGCCTGTGACGTCATTTTCAGTATCGCGGTATTAAGATTTTACTTGAAAGAATGACGTTCGCTCATGTCTTTCAGTATAAGTTTAGACACAGTCTTCATAGATCTGTCTTTGTAAAGATCTGTTTTTGAAAAGGTTTTGATTCGTTCGTTAATTTTACAATTCGTGTGTAGGTATATCTGTTTGTTATAAGGTTTAAAAAACGATTTTTCAGTATTAAATCGAATTGCGAAGTAAGTAACATCCGCCACGCGAACGAAGTCGCGGGCACAGCAGCTAGTTTTAAATATAATACTACTTATTAATAAATTTAAATTAACTTATCGTTAAAATTCTTTCTACTTCTTCGCGGGAGGCAAAAACGAAAACGTTGTGGAAGGCCTATGACTAGAAATTAACGTTTTTTGTATTTATACTATACTGTAAGTATTAGATTTCAAAACCTATAGAGAACTTATTCAATAGTTTACCATTTTACACCCGTACATTTTAGGTTTTAATTTAGAAGTATTATTTTTATTGCTGTACAATTTACTAAGATCCTCCTCCTCTTTATAGAGCTATTTGAAATGTACATTATTGAAATGCATTTTTAAAAGATACACTTTATACATTATTCACACTTGCTCACAATAAACTAAAGTATGCAGTAGCAGTACAATATAACGTATTATGTAATATTTCCACAATGTCGTGTATTTCATCGGCCTGTTGCTCTCGTAAATAAGAACATTACAGTTTTAACGCTTGGCGAGTGTGAAAAGAATACAGGTAGCAATAGTACCTTCCCTTGGGTAATTCCTTAGTCGCTTTGTACAACATGCTTGACAGTTATATTCTTATTTCTTTTAAATGACACACGTGTAGGGTTTATTTTTACTTTTATTCAGTTATCTGTTTCATGTTTTCTTTTGTATTGAACAGTGTAGTAATTTAAACCTTTCTAATTTAGTTATATACATATTTTTACGGAGCTAAGTTCCTAGATCATTTAATAGAGACATATTATTTTAGAGAAAGTAAAATAAAGGAATCGATGATATTTTTCAATAAAAGTAGATGCGTAGCACTCTAAACCGTCAAATCCTTATATACTTCTGCCCACCCCCACAGGAACAAAACGTAAATATATGTGTCAAAACTTGAAATAAACATTTCTTTCGACTAAACTAAACTTACCTTAGTAATACGCTATAATAGCACTGGTCATTTTAAAAACAATTAATAATTTACCAAACTATCGCTGCCTCAGTTCATTTCTGAATATAGGTCATCCTCAAACATGAACTGATTTAAATAGACAATAATCAATTCAAACTTGGCCAAGCCTATTAATACTTAAGCTGTGTCGTTTATGAGTACTAAAATAAAACAGTAGGTACGTAATTATTTTAGTGACCTCTTCCTGTAACAGGAGAAGTATTCTTATAAAATTTTAGAGGGTAAGAGAAAGCGGAGATTACCATCACAATTTTTTCGTTTTTTTAGGGTTCCGTACCAGTTTTGAAAAAACGGAACCCTTATAGGATCACTTTGTTGTCCGTCTGTCCGTCTGTCCGTCTGTCCGTCTGTCCGTCTGTCCGTCTGTCTGTCAAGACCATTTATCTCAGGAACGCGTGAAGGTATCAAGCTGAAATTTTCACCAAATACTAAGGCTTGTTGCCTCTTAGTGCCGTACAAAAATCAAACTGCTAATCCAACGCAATCAAGAGATATAGCCGTTTTTGTCGCAAAATTTAGAGGGGTTAGAGCAAAAACCTACAGGGTTCTTCCAGTCTACCTACAAACTTGAAATTTGGCATGAAGCAAGGTCTTGTAGTACATGTAATGGGAAAATTCCGAAAACCTTAAATTTTTACTTCAATCACATTATATTTTGATTTCATAGAATTTTGGCGGGAAAGCTGAGTCACGTGACCAGTGACGTCATAGAATTTTGACAGCTGTCAAAGTGACAGCTGTCACTTTTGACAGATGGGACGTGACGTCATAGAATTTTGACAGATGAGTTGTGACGTCACAGAATTTTGGCGGGAAAACATTTTTTGACAGTTGTGTCGTGACGTCATTGAATTTTTGACAGATAAATCGTGACGCCACAGAATTTTTGACAGATGAGTTGTAACGTCATATTATTTTGGAGGGAAAATATTTTAGACAACAGTCACTTTGACAGCTGTCACTTTTGACATCTGTCATAGATGGGACGTGACGTCACAGAATTTTGGCGGGAAAACATTTTTTGACAGTTGTGTCGTGACGTAATTGAATTTTTGACAGATAAGTCGTGACGTCACAGAATTTTTGACAGATGAGTTGTGACGTCATATTATTTTGGCGGGAAAATATTTTAGGCACCAGTCACTTTGACAGCTGTCACTTTGACAGATGTGCGTGACGTCATATAATTTTTGACAGATGAATCGTGACGTCACATAATGTTTGACAGATGAGTTGTGACGTCATAGTATTTTGGCGGGAAAATATTTTTTAATAGAGCTGAGTCGTGCCGTCATTGAATTTTGGCGGGAAAAATAGTATTCAAACAGCTGAGTCCTGACGGTATTACAATTTGGCAAATAGGTTTGTACGGAACCCTCGGTGCGCGAGTCAGACTCGCACTTGACCGGTTTTTTTTTTATATAGTGCCGCAGTAATCTGAATAATCCATCTAACTATTTGCACATTAAAAGTTCAAAAACGGCGAACATTAAACCCAACCTAAAAGAGAAATTAAACTATCTACTTTTGTAAAATTTATTTTGTTAAGGTTTGCCCTAAATAACCATGTTATTAAGTAGCATTTTATTAGCCATTCCCCAATAATAAGACTTGACTAACAGTAAATTACCACGTTAATAAAACAACCTCAAACACATAGCAAGTTTGAACTTACTTATGCAACTGTGTTAAATAGACTTAAGTCGGAGGGTCTTTTCTACGAGTAAGGCGAATTACAAATAGATACTGATCTCATTCAGGGCCGGGTTTTCATTGCGAAGAGCCAATATTCGATACTTTTTCCCCCGAGTGGTACACTTTTACATTTGGACTGCGTTCCTCATTGACGATTCAACCCTTGCGCGGTCGAACAAACTGGATTAGCCTGGGACATGTTCGTTCACAAGGGAAATAAATTGATTTTTTTTATTTTGTTCTGTTTTCAACTCGTGTCCGCAATAACGGACCACAATGAAAAATAATAATACATCGGAGATTGAACTGCGAAATGTTTAATGGGAAGCATTTAAATTAATATACGTACGCGGAATTCTGATATGATGTGATTTTTTTTTCGTGAGAAGATTAAATCTTACTGAAATAATTATCAATTTTAATTGAAAATGTATTTTCTTTTTAAGTAGGTATTTGTGGTTTTATTTTATATCCAAAATTTATTGTTACTGAACAAAATAAAGACTGCGGGTTGACGAAATAATTGCAAGTAAATACAGAATATTTGTGTTCTATTTCTCAAATCTGAAAAGTCACTACAGCTGCAGTTGTCAATCTACACGTGTATGTGCATCTCATTTTGGGCCTTGTTGGGTCTAGTTTATTTCAATGGTTGATAATTTCCTTAAGCATGTTTTGTATAGATTTTAGTGTCAATGCTACATTGGAAAATAGTTGCCGTCCAACTTATATTCCCCTCAAAACTAGTTAAGGCCCTTTACGTGGCTCACTAGCGCCGCCAATAGAAAAAAAATCATAATTAGCAAAAAGGATTAATAATATAAAATGTTGATAACAAAGTCTTGAGAAAAGGCAATAAGGTATTTGTATAACACACTCTCAACACTTTAAATGTTTTTCAATTAGTTAAATTTCGCTTTCGAAAAAAAACGGCCGTTTTTGTTTATAATGCAATATTCATTTAATTGAAAACCATTTAATGTGAGAGTGTGTTATACAAATACTTTATTGCCTTCTCTCAAGACTTTGTTATCAACATTTTACATTATTTATCCTATTTGCGAATTATGATTTTTTTTCAATTGGCGGCGCTAGTGAGCCACATAAAGGCTCTTAAAGACTATTACAATTTAAAATGTGCTCGTATTTGTTTAAGAATTGTTTTCTTTTTAAAAGCATTATCATGATCATATTAAAACCTATTTAATAACCAGTATAAATCAATTTATTAAGCAGTTCAACCCATGTATGACCCCAACTTTTATATTTTTAGTACAAACGTACAAGACGTTTGTACTAAAAATATAAAAGTTACCACGATATACAGTTGGGCTTTTTTAGTTCTCTCAAAAACGAGGTTTTAACTTTCTCAATTCTTCTAACTCGAAAAGGACAGTCCGAACTTTCGTTATTGGATGACCACCCAAGTAACACATCAAAGCATTATAAGGGCCGAATAAGAGTATTCTTGTATCCTTTTAGCATTTTGAGTTAGTTTTATAGTCGCATTATAAACGTTTATATGACTACTGTAATGCTTATTTGGGCACAAATTATACAGCTTTATGCCCTATATAGGTTCACAGTAGCTGGTTAGTAGCATTACTGGCGCATTAAATTAGCATTATTGTGGTCAAGAAAGATGTCAATCGGATTAAAGAAGCATCATTTTGGTCAATAATATTGCCAATCGCATTAAGAAAGCATTAAAATGGTCAATGAGATAGCCTATTGCATTACAGAAGCATTATAATAGCAAAATTATTGATAGTGAAGATGCCAACGGCATTACAAAAGCATTAGACTAGCGTTTAAATGTGCTAAAAGAATTATTGGAGCAATTTAAGTGTTCACACTTAGGAAACTTTATATTATTGCGTGTAAATTATTACAATAAAAAAAAGTGACGCCATATTATAGTTCGCATCAAAACAAATTCATCGGATAAGTTTTTGACTCGTTTGTTATTTCTTGCCTTCAAATATTACTGCGCAGTGTAGTTTACTGTACTTGTTTATATAAGTTTCATTGAAAATTTTCACGCGCCTTCGATATTTTGTGGTTTTCATACAAAATGTTTTATACAAATGATGTGTGTAAAACCAAAACAAATGTGTATTCCTAGTACAGAATAAGTTTTGAATAAATATAATCATAGTTTTGCTTGTACTGTATTAAATTAAGTTATATAAATATTTTAAATGACAATTCCTTTTGTAAATAGGTCCGAAAGAAAATATTTTTTGGTTATAAAATATTTACAAAATGGTGGTCAGCCTTAAGCAGCCCGGTGAGCCCAATTAATGCCACCAGCATTACAACTACTCACGTGTGATTGTTTAAAGAGCTATTAGCTACACAATAGCACTCAGTTCTTCCTCTAAAACGCAAGCATTATATTGATTCACATTTATGCTGTTCAGCAGCATTAAGCTTTTACTTACCTCTTACAAGTGCTTTTACACAGCAAAAGGCACAAAAAACAGCTTAAAGCTGGATATCGGATTTACATGGCATTATAGTGGTTCACGTTTGTGCTGTAAAACAGCTTCAAGCACTTATTAACTACTTTAAAATGTCTTTGTAGAACCAAAAGCACTAAAAATAGCTAAAGGCTTTACAAAAGCATTCTGATATGCCATTATCCAACTGTTATACAGCGTAAAGCATTACAATGATTTTCAAATGCCATTGTTCAGCTTCAAGACGCTCGGTGAACTTATATAAGAGTTTGTACGGGTCGTAAGCTCTATATAAGTTCACTTGTTGCTTGTTAAAATGCTTTCTGTGTTACTTGGGCACACACTGGTATATTTTTTTTGACTAGGGCTATGAAAAATCCATCAAAACTTTTTCATGTCGTTAGCGAATCTCGGCTTTAGCGGCAAAAATATAGTCTGCCGGTGTTCACAACACATGTGCCAGCATCGATCGAGAAAAAATGTGAGAGTGAAAATGAGA
Organism: Schrankia costaestrigalis; assembly: GCA_905475405.1. Taxonomy (NCBI): domain Eukaryota; kingdom Metazoa; phylum Arthropoda; class Insecta; order Lepidoptera; family Erebidae; genus Schrankia; species Schrankia costaestrigalis. The sequence goes on from FR997827.1 coordinate 13,509,444, forward strand.
AGAGCTATTACACGAGTATCTATAATAAATTAACGGCTGTCTGATACAGTTATGATACATTGGTAATCTATGAAACGTTTTTTCATTTATTTTTTTGGTTTGTTAATGCGATTTTGCAATGCGTTAACGAGATTTAGATTTTACGTAAAGTCCTCCAATATGCTACTAAGCAATGAGCGGTTATTTAAAAACCAATTTATTTGGTCAAAACTTCCATGCACATGTTCACCAGCTTAGCAAATTAAATATTAAAAAAAATTGTCATTCAATAGTAACTTTCCACCAGATTTAATCTGTTACCAGATAGCTAGGTAAGTACTGTTTGTTATTACAATAATTCCCTATTTTTTTGACAATGATATTTTAACTTTTGACAAATTATTAAGTTTTTAAGAAAAATATCGCTCCAATAACCTACGTTATTAAATCCTAACTCTAAATACACATAATAAAGACCTGTTTAATCAGAACCATATTATTCTACTGCTTTATCCTATGGCATGCAACGAGACGAAATTAGATCGGACAAAGCAATCGTTGAGTTTGGTATGTCCCTTGGCGAGCATTCAGCTTAGAAGGCAACTAGTGTCTAGCCAACGAGATCAGCAGAAATCTAATATTCCCAATGGAATTTTTAAGTTAAAATTATACCTACCTAAGAATTTAGTTTATTTTTTAAACGTTATTGTAAGCTAAAAATTTAAAGAAATAAAAGCTAAATTTAAAAACAAATTAGGCTAATTCATGTGCAAGGGATCCCGAGCATATTATTTTAGAGATCCACAAATGATTGTCCTGGGCCATGCACATTCTGTAATTACAAACATAAACTCAAACTCAAAATATTTTATTTTAAATTAATACAAATTTCGTTTTATCTTTTTTGACGTCATTTATACTTCTTTTAAATACATTTCAAAGTTTAGAAAACTTTACCACCGCTTCTATAATAAAAAATTTATAGTGTGATTGTCTTAAAGAAATAAATTAAAAACTTGTTTCCAATATAATTTACTTTGATAGTAACAATCAACTTTACCAATAAGCCAATATCGACTGTTGAGTAATAGCAAATAATCGCAGCTTATCCACGGTAAAAGCAATCGTCTTTCAATTGACAGAACAAAGCTCTTGTAATAAATTACGCCAATTGTTTGCTGAAAATTTCTTATAAAACTAAAATAGATTTCTTGAGATCAGTTTTATAATGAAGTTTAAAAAAAAGTATAGCAGAAGGTTTAAAGATAAGTTAAAAAGGCAAACGATAATAAAATTTAAATAAAGAACTTCGAAATTGACGATAAAACCAATGGTGAAGATGTTGCCCAATCAATAAATCACGTGTTTATGATAATTTAATAATTATTACTCTCTTTCTCCATGTGGTGATGGAGTAGGAATACAATATGTCACCACCCCATCTCATCCCATGGGTGTCGTAGAAACCGACTAAGGGACTATCCGTGAATATTACCTTTACAAAATAAAAAGAAGGAAAACTTGAAATTAAACAATATACCAATCAGTATGGCCAGGGTGGTATTAGTAAGCCAAGGATCCCTCCGTCATGAGAGAAGGCCCGTCCCTGCAGTGGGGCATTAATGGGCTGTTATGATTACTCTCTGCAACCGTTACAAAACTATTACGGATTTCCTTCTGTTCAACTTACCTTTTTGTTTATTATAATTATTATAAACTTTACATTAACATGAAATATTATTTAAACTAAAGTATAAATTTAAAAAACATGGTCTATTGTTATTAAATTGACCAAACTAGCATGAAATTTTCTTCAAGTTTCTATTGCAATTCAAGTAGCTTTTGTTCACGTCTTCCTGAGTAAACGATAACCAAAAGACGTGCATGGTTCTATTTTGTTCTTTATTCTACGACGCCACACGATCAACATAATAAATATCAGAAAACATATTATACTTTACTTATCTTTAATATTATGTTAAAAGCCAGAAAAAAATTATCTAATAATTTATTTAAGTTTCTGTAAACAAGATGTATAATACAGAAACGTTTGACAGAAAGAATCTGGTAAAATAGATACGCTATTCTACTTTAGGAAGTCGATACTATGTCAAAATAAACAAGACCCTTTCCTTAGGTACAATTCAATTTTCTGTACGACTTTCATCGTAGTTCGTACACTCATGAGTGCATATTTGCTCAAGGGATAGAAAATCCTTGTCTGAGAAAATTGCCTGCGATCGGATTGGATGACGGTGCCGAGTCGCCGCGCCCGATTGTCATTTGTTTAGAGCTCAGCCCACAATCCCAGCCTGTTTCCATTATAGACACTTTATCGATAAGCAGTAAAAATATACACGTTCCTCATTCAACGTATCTAAAGGAGACGGTTTTTTTTGTTCGGCGAATAGGCCCAGTCACAAATTGTGCGAGTTTAGGAATGAAATGCATACAGTTTATTCCTTATAATCTCTAAATAGACAGTTTGCATATATCAAATAGAACAATCAAAACATGACTCTAGTGACAACCTTAAATCTCACAACAGCGATTGTCTAATGAATATACACTAATAAGGCAACCAAGACCTCTCGAAATAACGCAGTTTTTGCTGGCTATTGCTTGTAGATCTAAAATAATAAGTAGTTAAAGAGAAACAATACACTATATATATGACACAAGAAATATTTATTACTGTTCACAATTATAATTAACACAGTCATCTTTTAAATCAGTATTTCATCTTAAATAGACGCAGGTGGCTCAAGCTCACCTAAAAGCAGAGCCCAAGATAAAAACCACACTTTACACATCACAATGCACAGCAGCTAACAGTGGCTGTGCCTGTGTTCAATAAGCAATAACAACAGTATCCAGCAAGAGCAGCTTTAGTGTGTATTATGCACTCTATTTTTTTTTTTTTTTTTTTTAACGCCACGAATGACGCCGCCTGGGCAGAACTCGCCCAGACTACCTCCGGTCTATACTTGGGAGGGGGTGGAAAACTCTCATGAGTACACCGAGGGAGGCCCTATGTCCCTGCGGGTTATGCCGAGACTCATACCGGCTAAAAACCACCAGACCTACTGCTCTGTTGCCCTATGGGCTGCTAAGCGAATCGGAACGTCCCCCCCAGACTGGGGTCCGGGGAAGCGTTTCTTAGATAAGCGTCGCCCCATTGAAGGGACTTATAAAAATGGGGGATATACAATTGGGACTTATATAATTGAGGGGATTTTATAAAAATGGCATCCGATGCACTCTATCTACAGATGCCATTTTTATAAAATATAAAAGTACAAACAAATCATGCATTTTTCTAATAAAATCTGAAACAATAACAACGTTGTCATGACAATGTCAAACTGATTGAAACTGTACTACAAAAAAAACATACAGAGTCACGGACGTTACGTTCGTGTACAGAGTATCTGCTATTGGCTGTTCGACGGGTGCAAAGTAAATAAAAACAACTACAAATTCACGATTTTCTTTTTATTGCATTTTCGTACTTATCAAATAAGACTCCACAACCTGGTATATTTGGTTTTGAAGATTTCATTATATTTCGATAACTTTTTAAGAGTATAAAAAGCCATCTACACTCAATTTTGCAAATAGCACGAAGGTAATGCGACCAAGTAACGTTGGTCGTTATTGCGCGGGGCGCCCGGCGGACTTCGAGCATACAAAAAATGTCATCAGGCATTTGACTTATTTTTCACCGCTACTATATGAATTACTATAATTTTATTTTTTAAAGTTATTTATCTTTAGCTTTTAGTTACATTACTGTTTGTAAAGTGTTACAGGTTATTTTCGTAAAATACCGACGCATTAACGACCACCTACCAGTTAACTCTATCTACTTCGCAGTCACTGTAGATGTTATGACTTACGTCGGTTAACTCTATACAAAATATCACTTAGTAGGATTTTCTATTTAATAAACTACTTTATAAAAAACATGCTTATAACTGCAATTATATTTACATGATGATTTTGGGCTTCTAAGCCAATTTACAAAATTTGTTCGTTTTGCGATGTTTATTCTCAGTAATTAAAAGCATATTCTGATAATGTTTTATTCATATTCTATTGATTAGTTTTATTTTTGATTTGTGTTTTTTTTGTATTCATATCATTACAGCCCATTAATGTCCCACTGCAGGCACGGGCTTCCTCCCGGGACGGAGGGATACTTGGCCTACTAATACCAGCCAGACCGATAAGGTTTAATTTCAAGTTTTCCTTCTTTTTATTTCTTAAAGATCATATTCACGAATAGTCCCTTAGTCATTTTTTACGACACCCATGGAATGAGATGGGGTAGTGACATATTCTATTCTTACTCCGTCACCACAAGGAGAAGCTTTTTTGTGGATGAATGTTACTTTTTGAAACTAACTTAACGGTTTTATCGCGAAGTTTATTTATACCTACCCTCATAAGTACGTCATGATAACTATTGTACTGCCATCAAGTCGTTTGACACCTTAGTCTTGTCCGCGATCATGAGGCTGTAAAAGCTCCGAATTTTTGAAGTACATAATCACGTACAACAGCCTTGGGAACGCGCCTTTTGTGAACTGGCGCATAGTCGTGAAGAATCCAGACACCCGCGGTCAATTTTCCCCGTCTTTTTTATTTTATTGCCATCTTTAAATTAAGTTAAGTATTAGCGTAGGATGTGGCAGTAGTGTTCTGACTTTATTTGTATAATCAAACAAAAAAATACCCTTAGAATCCGAATTTTTTTTTTTTTTTTTTTTTTTTTTCTTTCTTTCTTTCAAAATACTGTGGCCATGAGTTTTCCGGAGAAGTGACTTTAAACTTTTTGGAGGGGTCTGTTACTTTTTTGTGCCACTGTATAGACTCTTGCTTGCTTTCAGAATCATAATGATGAAACCTAGTTTCATTACCCGTAACCATATGGTTGATAATGCTATCCGGATTTTCACCACACAGCTCCAAAAACTCCTTACAACACTCAATTCGCACTTGTTTTTTAAGCGCTGTAAGCATTCGCGACTTCCATCGTGGACTGACCTTTGACGAATCCAGATGCTCATGAAGGATAGCATTAATGGTATCCACGGATAGCTTGGTTCTTTCTGCTAATGTTTTCACTCTTACACGGGCATCTTTCCATACAATTTTTACAACACTTTTGACATTTTCTTCAAAAGAGGCACTAATCGGCCCATCGGCAAGGAGGTCGTCTTCAATGCTCTCTCTACCCCGATTAAATTTACTAAATTACTTCTAAATAGTAAAAAATTAAGGAGTAGAATCTTGTTAAACAGCCACTATTTCTACTTGAATAACTTTTTGTGTCTTTCCTTGTTTTGTAAGGATTTAATGACAACGCGATGTTAGATTTTTATTAACATTGTCGTATTAGTCATCTGACTTGCGTTTGCGTCATGATATCTCAAATACCAATGATGACAATTCAATGAAATTTCATATTTATACCCTTAAAGAGTAACTTTATCGTTAACTAAGTAGTGTCTTAAACTGATGACACTACTTAGTTAACGATATAGTTAGTAGATCAACCCCATACCGAGAATACATTGAACGCCCCTAGGTGTTCAAAGATATCTCTTTCAGAGAGAAACAATATATTTTATTTATTAATGATAACACAATTTAAATACAATGACACAAACTTAATACATCGATGTCAGCAGCAATTTAATACCGCCTAGGTATCATGATTTTTATAAAAAAATAAAACATACTGCTAATACTTACTTAAGAGAATGAGACTGATTGATTGTTGTGTAGATTTTACTATGTACTAGTAAATAAGTTTATGCTGTTAAAATTTTTGGTAAATCATCTTTGATTATTAAAGAAGTTCAATATTTAGTTTTTGTAATTACTATTAGATCGTGCTAAACAATAGGGAATTCATTGTGTCACGTATAAAGTCGATAATATCTTAAGCAACTTGGTTAAGATATTTTCGATTTTGCAAGAGTATCTAATTGTCATTAAATATTACTATTATTTTCTAGGTTTAAAATGTTAAATTTGAATGTGTACCAAATAATAATTAAATTGAGAAGAGGGTAAAACACTTTGATTATGTGATTAAAATAAGTCTGATTAAGTAAGCCAAATGTGCAATTGCAATAGAAGAAGATATTTTTTTACGTTTTTGTTAATGTTAAAGATTGTAGTTTATGTTAACGTAATATTTTGATTGTTTGTTATTAATAAAAAAATACTTAATTTTAAAATATTTGATTTGACCTCATTGACCAAAAATAATTGTTATGAAAAGACGAAGCATAAAAAGTTATCTGCAAAATTACGTTCTGTAGTAGATATTTTATTAATATTTATGGGCATGGTACTCATAAAATTTTATTTATAAGTGGCCTGAATACAATTGAGATCAGTAAAGCAAAGAATATTCTATTTATACACAGTATTTAAAGTGCCGAGCATAAACGACCAACTGGTAGTTGGCTCAGTTAACGTTTTATAAATTTTGATGTAGAAACGACTATCTGCAAAATCTCGCAAATTATAAATAAATTAGATTAATTAACTTTATGTAAAAATAAATAAACGTATAAGTAAGTTATGATAAAATTTTCAGAAATATTGGCCCACTGATTAAGAAAATAACACACTTTTTCGATCTTTTCGCTCTCCTGTAAAGTTGCTAATATGCAGATGCCTCTTTTCACTTTGCACCCGTATTGAACACAGGCACAGCCACTGTTAGCTGCTGTGCATTGTGATGTGTAAAGTGTGGTTTTTATCTTGGGCTCTGCTTTTAGGTGAGCTTGAGCCACCTGCGTCTATTTAAGATGAAATACTGATTTAAAAGATGACTGTGTTAATTATAATTGTGAACAGTAATAAATATTTCTTGTGTCATATATATAGTGTATTGTTTCTCTTTAACTACTTATTATTTTAGATCTACAAGCAATAGCCAGCAAAAACTGCGTTATTTCGAGAGGTCTTGGTTGCCTTATTAGTGTATATTCATTAGACAATCGCTGTTGTGAGATTTAAGGTTGTCACTAGAGTCATGTTTTGATTGTTCTATTTGATATATGCAAACTGTCTATTTAGAGATTATAAGGAATAAACTGTATGCATTTCATTCCTAAACTCGCACATATCGACTGTTGAGTAATAGCAAATAATCGCAGCTTATCCACGGTAAAAGCAATCGTCTTTCAATTGACAGAACAAAGCTCTTGTAATAAATTACGCCAATTGTTTGCTGAAAATTTCTTATAAAACTAAAATAGATTTCTTGAGATCAGTTTTATAATGAAGTTTAAAAAAAAGTATAGCAGAAGGTTTAAAGATAAGTTAAAAAGGCAAACGATAATAAAATTTAAATAAAGAACTTCGAAATTGACGATAAAACCAATGGTGAAGATGTTGCCCAATCAATAAATCACGTGTTTATGATAATTTAATAATTATTACTCTCTTTCTCCATGTGGTGATGGAGTAGGAATACAATATGTCACCACCCCATCTCATCCCATGGGTGTCGTAGAAACCGACTAAGGGACTATCCGTGAATATTACCTTTACAAAATAAAAAGAAGGAAAACTTGAAATTAAACAATATACCAATCAGTATGGCCAGGGTGGTATTAGTAAGCCAAGGATCCCTCCGTCATGAGAGAAGGCCCGTCCCTGCAGTGGGGCATTAATGGGCTGTTATGATTACTCTCTGCAACCGTTACAAAACTATTACGGATTTCCTTCTGTTCAACTTACCTTTTTGTTTATTATAATTATTATAAACTTTACATTAACATGAAATATTATTTAAACTAAAGTATAAATTTAAAAAACATGGTCTATTGTTATTAAATTGACCAAACTAGCATGAAATTTTCTTCAAGTTTCTATTGCAATTCAAGTAGCTTTTGTTCACGTCTTCCTGAGTAAACGATAACCAAAAGACGTGCATGGTTCTATTTTGTTCTTTATTCTACGACGCCACACGATCAACATAATAAATATCAGAAAACATATTATACTTTACTTATCTTTAATATTATGTTAAAAGCCAGAAAAAAATTATCTAATAATTTATTTAAGTTTCTGTAAACAAGATGTATAATACAGAAACGTTTGACAGAAAGAATCTGGTAAAATAGATACGCTATTCTACTTTAGGAAGTCGATACTATGTCAAAATAAACAAGACCCTTTCCTTAGGTACAATTCAATTTTCTGTACGACTTTCATCGTAGTTCGTACACTCATGAGTGCATATTTGCTCAAGGGATAGAAAATCCTTGTCTGAGAAAATTGCCTGCGATCGGATTGGATGACGGTGCCGAGTCGCCGCGCCCGATTGTCATTTGTTTAGAGCTCAGCCCACAATCCCAGCCTGTTTCCATTATAGACACTTTATCGATAAGCAGTAAAAATATACACGTTCCTCATTCAACGTATCTAAAGGAGACGGTTTTTTTTGTTCGGCGAATAGGCCCAGTCACAAATTGTGCGAGTTTAGGAATGAAATGCATACAGTTTATTCCTTATAATCTCTAAATAGACAGTTTGCATATATCAAATAGAACAATCAAAACATGACTCTAGTGACAACCTTAAATCTCACAACAGCGATTGTCTAATGAATATACACTAATAAGGCAACCAAGACCTCTCGAAATAACGCAGTTTTTGCTGGCTATTGCTTGTAGATCTAAAATAATAAGTAGTTAAAGAGAAACAATACACTATATATATGACACAAGAAATATTTATTACTGTTCACAATTATAATTAACACAGTCATCTTTTAAATCAGTATTTCATCTTAAATAGACGCAGGTGGCTCAAGCTCACCTAAAAGCAGAGCCCAAGATAAAAACCACACTTTACACATCACAATGCACAGCAGCTAACAGTGGCTGTGCCTGTGTTCAATAAGCAATAACAACAGTATCCAGCAAGAGCAGCTTTAGTGTGTATTATGCACTCTATTTTTTTTTTTTTTTTTTTTAACGCCACGAATGACGCCGCCTGGGCAGAACTCGCCCAGACTACCTCCGGTCTATACTTGGGAGGGGGTGGAAAACTCTCATGAGTACACCGAGGGAGGCCCTATGTCCCTGCGGGTTATGCCGAGACTCATACCGGCTAAAAACCACCAGACCTACTGCTCTGTTGCCCTATGGGCTGCTAAGCGAATCGGAACGTCCCCCCCAGACTGGGGTCCGGGGAAGCGTTTCTTAGATAAGCGTCGCCCCATTGAAGGGACTTATAAAAATGGGGGATATACAATTGGGACTTATATAATTGAGGGGATTTTATAAAAATGGCATCCGATGCACTCTATCTACAGATGCCATTTTTATAAAATATAAAAGTACAAACAAATCATGCATTTTTCTAATAAAATCTGAAACAATAACAACGTTGTCATGACAATGTCAAACTGATTGAAACTGTACTACAAAAAAAACATACAGAGTCACGGACGTTACGTTCGTGTACAGAGTATCTGCTATTGGCTGTTATTTACGTTTCGTTCTACGATTATTTTTAAAGTACGTTACTTGATAATTTGTATTAACCATTAAAATAAACCTAAGAACGTTCCAAAACAAGCATTTTTAGGTGTAATCCTTTTTTATTATTATTTAATTATTCCTTCATCGTTTAAGTAATTATACTTGTGTTCGGTTAACTATATTAAGATAATAACTATTTTTGTAAGTAATATGAATAATAAACATTACTGTTTAGGGTGGTGCGAAAAAAAACTGTCTCCTTTGTATGAGATGCTCTGTTTTGCTTTGTAGTATTCGTGTTCAAATATTTATAATACATTTATTGTATATGTGACTTTGTGCGGGCTTAGTTTCATAGGTGACATTTACGTTGCAAAGGTTAGAGTGCAACTGACACTAACTTTTATACCTTACGGAGTAGCCTTTTGAAACGTTGTAGTTGCAGAGCTCTGTTCATAATTTAAACAGTGAAATGTGTCATGTATAAAATTGAAATACATTTACAAAGCTTCTTAGTTAGTAGTTTTGAACGCTGTAATGTAGAAAACATTTGCAAAGTAACACGGGAACTGTATGAAATATTGCAGAAATGTATTTCTAAGAATCACAAAGTAAGACACTAAGCTACCACGTAGTATGTGTGAACTATAGCGCAATAAACATGCAATTTGTAAAAGTAAATTCAAATCCTTTTATGAAACTCAATTTCCTGTGCCATTTGTGTTATTATGGTTTTTTTTATAGAATGAATGACGACTAATAAGCCACAGGTAGGGTTTGCTGTAATTTTCCGCGTTCCAAACAAATTAACTCTACGCCAGTGAGCATTATTACAGTTAATAAATGATTTAATGGCTGACCTATTTAGAACATACCAACGACCCGCTCTGGCTTTTATAGGGTGAGTAAGCAAAGTATTTGGTACCTTAGACAATATGTAGACTTCAAATAACAAGGTTTAAAGTTGTTTTAAGGCTTGATACTACGCTAAAATACACATTTACTTAAGGTACAGGTCCGTGACTAGTGCAAAGTTTTTGTCAGATGAGTGTCTAGAATTGTCAACTAACTGGAATATGTTATGTAAAGGAGATGGAAACTTCTGGGCTAAAGCCTGTACATTACTGTACAGAGTAAGGATATGCCCTAAAAATCTTTTCTATTATTTAATAAAATAATAATAAAATTCCTCAATTGTATTAAGCTTGTAACTTGAAAAAAATAGAAAAGATTTTTAGGGCATATCCTTACTCTGTACAGTAATGTACAGGCTTTAGCCCAGAAGTTTCCATCTCCTTCAAAAAAAAATTATCTTGGATTTCAGATTGCCAAAACTAACCAAAGATTTAGAACTAGACTAATAAGTGTGAAGCTATAAATTGATAATACTCTCATTTCTGTATAATCTTGGCCCAAAAGTCTTAGTGAAGGTTTCATTCTCCTTTCATTAATCATGGAATAAGTCGAGTCTAGTTCATCCATATGTTGCTAACTTGTAGTAACTTTATTAGTGAATATACCTTTTTGCAAAAAGTGAAGGGAAGAAATGGGTTAGACGTTCTCATCAGATATTACAGAATATCAGATGTGTGTTAAAAAGATTTCGATTACGGATTTCTTTTATGGCTTCTAACCGCTCGCTTGCTTCTGGTAGCTATAGTTACCAAAACAAAACGCCGAACTTTGCTTCTGGTAGCTTTCGCTACCAAACTTTTTTTTCTATTTAACGACTTTAAACTCTATTTTGTAGTTTACAAAGTCCATTCGAAATGTTTTCAATTTATAGAATGATAGGTAGTTTGTCTACCAACTGAATGCAAGTTTGCAACATCACCAGAGAAATTTTTATTTTTATTTTAATGTTGAAATTTATAGTTGCCATATTGTAAATTCTGTGTTAGTGCATGCTCCGAAGTAAAAATGCCGTAAATTTACTAATTAATTGTTTACCACTCTTAATACCAGTGTATTGATATTTCAAAAATAGAATAAAGGTGTGTCCAAACATTGAGCGGCAATCGAGCGCGGCTGCCGCGCGCGAACGTTATCATTGTTCATTCGCCGGCGATTGTATGTGCGCAGTACTGCCGCGCAAACATTAGTTGGCTTTGTCCAAACTAGAGCGCGGCAGAAATGTGTTTTACGAATGCCGCGTGATGCTGCCGCGCACTCGCCGCGCTATGTCTGGACACGCCTTAAGACTTTAACTGGAACATTTTGTATAACCTCAGTTCGTGTTCGTAGCAGTAGGTAGTTAGCTACTAGTATATTGTAAGACAAAATACAGGACTCAAAATCGCAATATAGAACGCAATATTTCAAAGTACCTGATCTGTTTGCATTCATGTTTATGCTCCAGTTATGGTTTCTCGGAAGCATCGATAGCCTCAACAGCGTCGCCTATATTTGCCGAACTGAAAGCAAGATCACATCATCCTACCATCGCTTTTATTAAAATTCGAGGGGAACGTATAAAAATATGTTCGCGCAATTTTGCATATGATACGGACGTGGTACGACTATGAAACGACGGTTTTGCTGTAATATTTTACAGTATTCTCTTGGTATAACATAAACAAATAACGTGTTTCAAAGATATAGTGTATCAATAATTTGATTGAACACGTAGAGATACTTAACATAATATGCGATGCAATCTTTGCTTCTAATATTAGCATTGTCCAATATTGACAGACAGTGCATATTATAAGTTACTTAGAGTGTTTTTTCTTTAAGATGGCATATGATGATTAATATCTGGGCTGGGACCAGTCTCGTACCTGGTGTGGCATCTAGGGTGGCTTCTGGCGTGACGTCTGGATAGGCTATGCTAAAGAGACAAGAGAACTGGAATCCAATAAATTATGTATTTCAACGTACGGTAAATTGTAGCACAGTGGTAAAATGTGGTGGAAATGTATATAATTGTAGTTACATCTGGCCCGTTATCCCCATATTTGAAATTATTTCTAGAAATGATTGATGAGCATTGTGGTCTTTAGCAAATTTCAAACTTTTAGTATTTATACAAAACTTACTATGCGAATTATGGATGCAACATTGTGCATGGGATTCATTTATAAATTGTCTCTTTTTTATTTGTGAATCTTTAGCAATATGATCCAAACAAAAATGATTTATTAAACTGATTGCTAATTTAGGCACTGTTTTCTGGTTTTATCCAAAGAAATACCTTTACGTTTTCTTGATGTAAAACATCACCTTATACAAAAATAATATCCTACCACGTTAAAATTTCCGAGCTGCCATTGTAATAATAAAAATTTCCGTTCAGTTTTAATAACAACTCTTACATCGCATGATTGAACAAAGCTGAACTCGTCTTGAAGCAAAATTCAAGCTCTTGTTGGAGATAAAGTTTAATTTCAAAATCGTTCTTGAAATAGTCTTTCTTGGCTGATGTTTCTGCACTGGAATGCGACAGAATGCTACAAAACTATTTATCTGGCAGACGCTAACATCCTTGTCTATTAGGTACTACAACAGCTAGATATAAATTATGTTTATGCTAAAAAAGATCAAATAGTGTGCTTACAGGAGGGTCAGTGTTAAAGTGTAAGGTTTTTATTCAAAACTTTGTGACAAGATAAGATTTCGTGTTTCAGTTATTTCTAAAAGTCGTTCTGACTGTGATAACGTATTTGGCAAAGTTAATGACACTAAAGAAAAGTGTCATTTTGTAGGCGATGTCACCTATTTTGTCTCATAAGACTCTTAAGAAAAAGGAGTTACTTTTCGGAAATGTGGACGACGTATTTTATATTAATTCATCATAACAGCCCATTAATGACCCACTGCAGGGTCGGGCCTCCTCCCGTGACAAAGGGATTCTTGGCCTACTAATACAACGCTGGCCAGACGGATTGGTATGGGGTTTAATTTCAAGTTTTCCTTATTTTTATTTCGTAAAGATAATATTCACGGATAGTCCCTTAGTCGTTTTTTAAGACACTCATGTTATTAATTATTATTAAGAAAAAGCAGGAATGAAAGTAACGGATGGTAACCATAAGATGGGTTTACTCCATAACCATCATTTCGTTGCATGAGCACACGTGTGCCTTGGATGTACACTAACCTAACCGCTGAACACAATATGCAAGTGCAAACTGTTTGGCGAGCTGTCGCTTAGTGTACGGTGGTTTCTACCCAGTTTGCCTTTAGTTGGCCTACCATCGATCTTAAAAGAAGAAACATGGTTTTAGTCGCATTTTTCGACCCCCACGTGTATAAAAGAGGAGGTGAATAGTTGACTTAAGCTCTATAGCTATTTATCTAAAAATTATTTACCTAAAGAATTTTTTGTTCTTAAATAAAACAAATATCTTATAAGTACAAACCCTTAATCATGTTAAAGTAAAATAGCAAATCAAATTTCACAGTCTAACGCGAAATCTAAAAAACCTGCTCTTGACGAACGACAGAAGAGGTGAAATCTTTTAATAATGAGCATTGGAATTCTAAGATTAAAAGTTCAAAGAGAATTGAAATTCAATAATTACTTATACAAATTTGAATAGCTCTTTAAAATGGTTTGATAGTTTTTATAATAGTAGTAAGTATATTTTATCCGATTATATTTTATTGATATAAGGTGACAGACGAGACAGTAGCACACTTGGAACCATTAAGTATTCACCGCTACTCAAAGACGTCTGCAATACCAGAGCACAGCCAAACTGCTGCTTCCATTACATATACTTTGTCAATCTCCTCATAGCTCAGTAATACTACTTTCCAGCCTATCATCATCATCATAATATCAGCCAATTGACGTCCTCTGCTAGACATAGGTCTCCTCCAAATATTGCCACTTTACGCGGTCCTACACCTCCCTCATCCATCGGTTTTCCGCTGTCAACCAAATCAAGTCGTCGGTCTACCGTGTGAAGGGTTTCCCCACCCTGCATTTTCCGTTTTTTTGGCTACCCTATCTCTTCAGTTAAATTACATTAACATTTCTAAACTACTGCTAGGAGGTCGATTAAGCAGACACCGGCCTAAACGGTATCTTGCTGAAAATCATCAAAAAATGTTCCACTGCAGGAACGGGCCTCCTCCCGTGACGAAGGAATACTTAGCCTACTAATACCACGCTGGCCAGACGGATTGGTATAAGGTTTAATTTCAAGTTTTCCTTCTTTTTATTTTGTAAAGATAATATTTACGGATAGTCGGTTTTTACGATACCCATGGGATGAGATGAGGTGGTGACATATTGTATTCTTACTCTGTCACCACACGGAGATATACTGCTGTTGAAAATACCTACTAATTATTATTACCGCAGGAATATTTCCTTGATTCAAATACTTATAGTATTATTACCGATTTCAATTGAAGCATTGTTTTGTTATGTTCTTGCTTTGAATTCAATACTTTTACTTTGACGAACTCGATACCAAATTAAACTTACTAAACAAGTTTTAATGGTCTTGCAATTCCCAAGGGATTCGTATGCTATGTAATTAGAGTGCTTCCCTTAACCAAGTTATAGAACATTGCTTAAGGTTTATACTGTAATAATTTATTTTAGGAAACGTTTTAAGGGGAAACAATTCAATCGCAATTCCATACAAACAAAGAAAGTTAATTCCTCCTTCATTAGATAATAAATACTCAAAACTATAGATGATATCGTTTTGTCTCGTTATTATCTAGTCTTATTGATTAATAAAACAGTAAAAAAAATATTCATTTACAAGTTATGAGGCTTCAAAGTCCATAATTCTATGCACATTTTATGACAACTTTTAGCGTAATAAAATAGGATTAAACGTTTATAAAGGTAAATATATTTTGAGAGTAGGAATAGATTATTTATTCGAAAATTCAAATAATTTTATATTGACTACATACATTCTAAAGTTTGTACGCAATTACCTTTTTCCCAAAACCATTTAAGGAAATTTTACCGTGCTCGTTTCCGCCATCGACATCTTGCATCTCGCCTCCACTTTCTGCACCCCTCGGGTCGGCGGAGGGGAGGTACGACAGCGAGCCGACCGTGTCGTCGAATGTTACCGAATATATTTTTTTAAACTTCAATAAACTTTAATTTATGTCATTTATGACAATTACGTATCGCTTGCCAGTAAGAAGTTTCGTAATTTCTTTTATCAAAGAGATCCAATTATTATCAGATGCATAACCAGTTAGATAAAATACCTACATCAGTGACATTCTTGACTAAAATCAACTGTCAAAATTCACCTATTATTACAATAGTCAATAGAGCATAGCTAAGGCTGTCACATTGCACAAACTGTATTTTTTTTTGTAATTCATTTTGTATTTTTTTTTAATATTTACCTGACTCACCCCCGCCCCGGTATCTGAATGACTGATCAAGTATCATTTCTTGTCAACTATCATTTCCAGATTTTATGATTATTATTTATTTTATGATTTTTCTTCCTTTTTTTAAATCCAGCTAAAATTAACTTCATGTACTGTATGTGAAGTAAGATATTATTGTGTACTGTATGGAACCCCTATTAACGATGCACGGTCTAAAAAACTGCCCCAAGAATAAACAGCTTAACTTAAAAAAAAATATTATGTTTTACGGTGTCATACCTACACCACTTACAAGATAAATTGATGTCTCGCTTGGTGTGTCTTCCGCAACAAAACTTACAATAAAATATTTTTTAAAAACCCATTTTAGTTATCTTTATTTACTCCTGATTTATTACTTTTTAGGTAACTACCTACAGCTAGTATTAGTGTCAACCCTAACAATCAAGAAGAACAATATTTATATTTTGAACGACATTTTGATTTGTAATAAATACAATCGAGCGCGTGTGCGTGTGCATGTTTCTGACTGCTTTTCTATGAGTTTTTCTCTTTCTCATGCAACGTTTGGTGAAACAACAATCTTTTAGGCTTCGCCGACAGCTGAGTTGGTTTTGACAGAAGGAGCCTTCTTAACAGTTAGTATATTCAAAACACCTCGTTTGGTTCCAAAAGTATCATCAAATTAGTTAATTATTATTATTATCAGTTATTTATTCAAGAAACGAGCATACTTCTAGGTCGGCAACGCATCTGTGATTCCTCTGGTGTTGCAGGTGTCCAGGAGCGGCAGTGATCACTTACCATCAGGTAACCTGGTGGCTTGTTTGCCTCACATCATATAAAAAAAATATAATAAGAAAGCTTGTTAACCTAATATTGCTGTCATCGTTTTAAAATAGGATATTAGTTCTTTTCCAATGAGGAGCCTACTTCTTGCAATCATTGTGTACGTAGTGGAAACATATTATTATATAGAACGCATATGCCACCCAAAAAATACTACTAAAACTCCTTTATAATAAAAAGTAAAACAATACTTCAATCAATAAAACAAACTCTTGTGCCATTAATGAATTTGTTCAGCACACAATGATCCGTCTATTTCACTCACACGTGGTGTAAGACGTATCGTGTTACTTATTTCGGACTGATTCTTTGATACCCGTTGACCAAACATTGTACGACAAACTCCCTCGGTAGGATTTAGAGGGATATTGATGCAGAGAACAGTAGTTATCGTCGAAATAATAGGGGTATTTGGGTTCGGATCGTTTTGTTTTATATGCCCACAACTTACGCGTCAGAGTGGTGTATAAACATTTTGTGATGCTATAATGTTGTATGATCTAAATAAATATTATTAAGACTTTTGTGAATATTATTTTGTTTACTGGGGGATTGTCAATGACATATTGATACTTATATCAATCCTTTTTTTTACTACTGTAGCAGGGCTTTTCATCTCACAATGCATGGCAGGAAACTTAATCAACTAATGAGTCATAATCAACAAACAGTTGAGTTGGTTTGAATTAAAGTTATGAATTCTCCTTTTCTAGTCAATCTAAAGCTGCAAAATGTATAATTATAATTAGTATTAAACTGTGATAAGCCGTCACTATAAAAAACATAAGCATTACACACTGCAGATGAATAGACGTCCATCTTATTTCATAACGAAGACCGACTAAAACACCCATTCATTTAATGCCTACAGTAGTCTGGCGTACATTGTACGAAGCGTAGTGATCATGGCAATTTCCCCTCCACGCTTACTTGTTCTACTGTGATCTATAGGCTGGCCCAAATTCAGCAACGTTCATTTACTGGTTGATATATGAGTGCAACGTGTATTATGATTCAATGGACAACGTTTGGTAGCCAATACTTAATGTTATAGTGTAGTTGAAACTGTGGAATGGAATAATTAAGTGTTTTAGTCGTGATTAATGTATAAATTAGTTAATTAATACCTTTGTGATCTGTATCTTTTTATTAGAGGCATAGAAAAATGCCAGCATCAAATCGAAACCGCGAATCCAGGCGAAATCGATAAGTCCTCGAATAAAAGCAGTGTGATGTCGTACTTACAGTCAAATACCATAGTAATACATACAATTATTGCCTTAAACTTGTGTAGTCCTTTTGTCCGTTTATTTTATTTTTCTATAAATCCCGTCAACACCCGTTGTAAAAAAGAGTGTCACAGTAAAAAAATGATTTTTATAAAAAAGGTTGACCGTTTATTGTACTAAACTTTTGTATGGAAACAACTAAAGCATTAATGAAATAGCAAGTAAATCATAGAGTATAACAAATTATACTCGTATAT
Source organism: Schrankia costaestrigalis (assembly GCA_905475405.1). Taxonomy (NCBI): domain Eukaryota; kingdom Metazoa; phylum Arthropoda; class Insecta; order Lepidoptera; family Erebidae; genus Schrankia; species Schrankia costaestrigalis. The sequence continues at coordinate 13,527,597 of FR997827.1, forward strand.
AACTAAGTACTACATAAGAAAACAGAGGCATTTTTAACGAAAACCAAAATGAAATCAACAAGGACATTTCGTTTCGTATCAGCCCTTATCATCCCACTGCTGGGCAAAGGCCTTTCTCTCTCTCTCTTGAAAAGAAAGGACATTTAATTATGCTTAAATATCAGTTTATTCTCGACTCCAGTGTACTGTTTAAACCAGCTTTATACAGCCTTAATATGAGATTATACTCTTTTAAATCTACTTACGGTAATGCACAGTCGTATTATGACGATGCACAACGTTGCTCAATGGATTAAAAAGTAAGTATACTAGAAAAAACTGCATTAAGAAGGTTTTTGGTAATTTTTTTAGAGATTTGTAAAATATTTAGTTAAGTTCATGTTAATATTACAGTGCACGACCTTGTTCAATGGATTAAAAAGCAAGGTGTACTTGAAAAAGCGGAATTAAGAACATTTTTGGTTATTTTTTTAGAAATGTGTAAAACATTCAGTCTGATGTTGCAAACGTTTTTTTGTGGTTTCAAAACTACGTTTTAGTTTTTTTTGTTTACTATTTGATATCAATCACCTGGCGGCGCGTGTGTCAAGCTTGTCCTCGGTGCATACGTTTGAAATTTCTGATAGAGCAGACAACCGTATTGAAATGGCTTTAGAACTGGGAAAAATACATGTTTTTAAGCTACATCCTTTATCATTTTGTTCACATTTACAATGATTTTTAAAAGAAATTAAGTATTTTATGAAGGATTCTATTGATGATTTCTCGTCTGGCGTAATAGTTACAATCCATGGATGCTACAAAGAGCTCTCTGGTTCGAATACCTCTCAATCTAAATCTTTGTGTACATGAACATGGATTTTTGCATTGATTGGATTGATGTTGTAGATAAATATAATGTGCTATTTTTTTTTCTATAAATTCATACAAATTGTATAATTATATGAATCTGAATAAAATAAATTGAATTGAATTAAAAAAAAAGTATACGTGATAAGATACCATAGGTCATATCAGCCCATTTCATTATAAATATACTAAAAATAAAAAAGTAATGAAGATAATTATTATCACAGCGAAAATGATATGCAAATCTTCACAACTTGTACCTTGTTTTTATTTTTTCCTGAAAAAATTAACTAACCCATAAATATGTGTGAGTTTTTACACATCACTATCAACTATTCAATACAGTTATTCTTCTACATAATCTAAAACAAGCTAGTTTCTTAAAATGATTAAGATTACAACATAATTCACAAGAGGTAACTATAAATAAGTTTAGTTTTAATAAAGCATGCACCAACACCGGTGTCAGTTATGAATGTTTATATTCTTATGCATACTATAACAAGATGCAGTAACAATGCTTACAGCGTACCTACAATGTCTGCTGTAAAGCATTATGTGAACGTAGATTCAGAAGCAGAAAGCCCATTTACCTTTTGTAGTGGCTTTGTGTTCCGAGACTGGCGGGTTAAGCGTCGCGACGCAACACGGACAATAGCCCGGACCTTTTTTTTTTTTAAATGCCTCTCTCATTTCATGCAGTCAACAATTCCCGAAACGGAATGGTTTCGGCTTGATCAAATTGATTTTGTACGGTTAAAGAAATGTTTAAAGACAAAAACAATTCGTTTTGATGTCTCTGTATTTTACATATAAAATTTGTTTTAAAAGATAAGTATTTTGTTCACGTTCTGAGAACGTAAAGTGAGCAAGAGTTCATGATAGATGTATTCATAACGTGTTTGGAACAATAATATGACTTTATTAGATCTTTTAGTACAAATATGATTTGTATAACTATAATATTGTTTAATATCAGGTTATTTTTGTATCATAAATATATTCAAACTGTGGACATACGATAGGTTATACGTTTATTTTGTATTTATTAGTTTGTTTTATTATTATTTCAATAGAGTTAATGTTTTATGACCCAAGTAGACCAGTAAGATGACGAAGGAATAAAGTTGCCTTAGACTACGATTCGATATAGTCACTTGCCTAGACTGTTATGTAAAAAAAATCAAAGTTAATATACTTAATTATAATAATGTTTTAAATATTTTTATTGTTTGTTTTATTATCTAAACACATAAGGATCTCGAATACATTTTACAACGTTAATAACAGCACTTAAAGAAATAATCAACGGAATGTTCTAGAAATTGTTCTAAGATTATACTAGAACTGCAAATTAGTATTCATGTTGCTTCTAGAGCAACTATGAATACAACAATAAAAATTCCAGTTGCTATTGTGGGTTGTTTAATATCTTTAGTGATATTACGCAGAGCTTATGAGTCTGTTTATTTACTAAAATACCTTATTCTTATAAACTTTAGATAAAGCATCTACTACTGTTGGTTAACTCACTAATCGGAAAGAACTAAGGATAACATTGTGATCAACAGCCTTAAGTAATTGATACAGTCTATTTAAAAGCAAAAATTATCATCGGCAATAATTACCGCATCAGGTAGTTAATATAAGTAGGGTAAGGTTGCGATCATTGGACTAGCGCTTTGTTTGGACCACTTCAATATTTAGCGATCTATTGATATTTGAACCTGATATTTGCATAGAAACGATAGCTTTACAACCCCCCACACCCCCCTCCAACCGCCAGTACCGCAGCAGGCAGCATGAGGGGTGGACATACTTCGTTTTGTTTCTCGGACTTCGAATATAATTTTTACGCGGCAAATAAAAGCATGTAAGTACTATTATATTAATTATTTTATTGAAATTTTTTTTTACTAGTGTAGTACAGTAACTAAGAATACATACTATCGTATATTTCTGTTGAATAACGTGCTACTTTTTTTAAAATTAATATTTAAGTGGATGTTAGTGAGTTTCTATCAACGGACTGACACGATGCTCTTTCATTGAACCGGTCCAATCATGGCAACTTCTATAATGTGTGTTATTTAAAAAACAAATCTTTTTATTTTAGCATCGCAAAAAAAGGAGGAGAGAGAGGCGCGTATGAAACTAGCTTAGGGAAAAAAGAAGTTGGATTTAATGATGAAATCAGAATGTTTCGAGTGCCAAAAGCGACGTTAAAGAGAAGATTTGACGTACCTGAAATATTTTTGTGATTTTGCATTCCAAATAAAGAAATATAATTAGAGTCGACTAATTAATGTAACTATCTTTTTATTTTCAAAAATAAAAAAAATTGATTAAAAAAAAATTTTACTTTATTAATTTTTTTACCACCTATAATGCCTAAGTCCAATAATGCCTAACCCAATCATAGCAACTAAGTGGTCCGATGAAAGAGACGGTGGTTCAAACAAGGAAATCATCACAAAGTTTTATTTTCTTCTTTTGCGACTATATACATAACAAAATTAACTTAATTATGTTAGTTACCAATAATTAAATATACAGACTACTCGTTTACACAGATTTTGTTTTAATTCACGCTCTATTTTGGGTACCAGGTCTGTTTAAAATTAAGTGGTCCAATAGTCGCAACCTTACCCTGTTACGAGTATAATCACAAACGCATATAACAATCACCAAAACGTGATATAACTTAGAAACAAACTCTACAAAATAAACAAATTAACCAACAACCACTAAATTACAAAACAAATCTTCCTCATTTACAAAGTAACACCACACCATGCATAAAAATACAACTAAAAGTTCCCGACACGTGAGTAAAGAACAGCCCAGATTACTGATGCAAGTGCTAAATACATTACCTTCTCGTACGTTGTGTAACACGTTGTAAGTGTTGCTAACGTAGATAAAACTTTAATAATGCGCAACTTTGCTCCTACACTCTGTTATAGAGCGCTAAATTGTTGCAGTTGCGGTCTCAAAACAAAATCCAATATTCGAATTTGACCCTTATATTTTCTATTATTTAGTCACTGTTCGTTAGTTCTGTTAATTACGAACAAACAAACGCTTGGGTTTCATACCTGAGTGGATTTTAAGCGGAAAAGTACTCTTTGCTGTGTAAACTAATTGTGTCAACCGCTCGACTTTATTTAGCCCTTGAAATTACAATTAAATTACAGTTAAGCTTCTCGAAAAGGATTACTTTTGCCGACAAATCCGTGGAATATAATATTAATAGTGGATTATATTAGAATACCGAAACGTGAATTTGTTGTTGGACTATCTTCAACTTGTGTTTATTTTTATACTTATTACTAAAATTCTAGGATCTCATACCGTCACAAAGAAACTATATACCTAATGCAAATACATGTATGTATTAAACTATTTTTTTAAATAATTTAATATAATTTATACATTCTCGATCAATATATTTAAGCCGATTTGTTTTTAGGCAGGAACCAACCGGAAACCGGGAACAATACCTTTTTGACAAAATAGTCCTTCAATAAATAAATATTCGCTAAAACGTTTAGTCGATTTTCCTTTAAGCAAGCATACAAGTATGACTCTAGTAAATAAATTTACTGACCCATTAATATAATGAAAATATGACGAATTCAGTAACCTACGTTTTATTTACATACTATAATGTTAGTATTAGAAGTGAGTGGTACTTTCGTTATTAGCGTATACTAGCTGACAATAATAATTTTGTCAACTAGGCCACCCGAGCTTTTGCCTTGATATTAAAACGTTTCCATTGCTTTGCAAAAATTATGAGCCGTAGGACTGTCTTCTATATTTTCTGGTGACCTCTGTGGTGTAGTGGTTATGTAACATGACTGCTACGCAGAGTTTTTGGGTTCGATTCCCACTTAATGCAAATCTTTGTGTCCATGAACATGATTTTTTGCATTGGTCTGAGTGTTTCCATGTATAAAATGTAGGTATTTACAAGAAAAAAGTATATAAGTACTAATATGGTGACATATTGTATTCTTACTCCGTTACTATGCGGATAACGTGTTATCTAATGGTAAATTATCTCGACAGGATATTTTGTACTTTACTACTATTACTTTCAAGTGATTTTATATACTTTTTAAACTATCCACGAAATATCAAAAGAATATTTAAAACAGAACTTATTCTTATAACCCAATTATGTAGCCAACATCTGACCTATACACTTAAAACAACTGCAAAAAATGATTAAAAAAAGTTTCTATCGTAGCTTCATTCATTCCTTTTAAATAGTACAAAAAAAATAACAATGACGTTGTTTCAGTTGAAAATCGTTACCAGCAGTTTCTTCCTAGAGAACAATATTTTCCAATTTAAGTGACAAAGTGCACTTAGGTCGGCTTGTCTGAAACCAAAACTTTGCCATTTGAACTACAAGAGCAAGCTGCAGCTAAGGAAAGAAAAGTTTTTTTGAACTATATGCTTTTGCCTCTCATAGTTCTGGGACTTGATCGATGATAGCTGTTTGCCGATACAGTTGTATTGTTTTACTTGGGTACTTTTGTTATACATGGCTTTAGGTAAAATATTAACCTTATGTTATTTGTTTTCTTATTGCATATCGAATTGGATTTTATTTCTAGATAACAATGTGTGAATCTACATTTAATTTTTATGCAATAGAAATAACTTTATATTTTATTTTACCTTTATAAAGGCATAATGGGTAAATTATGTTTTATATTTAGGGTATTAAAAAAAATATGGTGACGGATTAACAATACAGTGTGGCACTACCCCATCTCATCCCATGGGTGTCGTAAAAACCAAGGGACTATCCGTGACTATTATCTTCACGTAATAAAAAGAAGGAAAACTTGAAATTTAACCCTATAACAATCCGTTTGGCCAGCGTGGTATTAGAAGGCCAAGTACCCCTTCGTCACTGGAGGAGGCCCGTCCCTGCAGTGGGACATTAAAAGGCTGTTATGATTATTAAAAAAAGCAGAAACTACGCATATTTTCTTATCAGTCATGCCTAAGAGTATTATGTTATTTTCATGCAATTTGACTCTAGAATCATGACTGGTTAACTATTTCAAATAAGTAGTTATATAAAAATCAATACAAAACATAACAGTCGTGATGAAGTAAGAATACATTGTATCATCCACCCACTCGTCCCATGAGAATCGTTAAAACAGTCTTACACTATGCCAATTCATCTGGTCATCGCGGTATCAGTAGGAGAGACCCTTGCCAGCATTAGTTTTTGAATAGACTGGTGTAATAATAAACAAAAAAGCAATAAAGAAACTAATATCTCAAACCACGTAACACAACGAGCTCTTAATACAACATTCTGCTTACACTTGATATTTACTTTCAGCGATACTCAAAGCAGCTTTAATAAATTGCATCGACGTAGTTTGTATCCAGCAACGCAATAAACTAGAGTACAAAGACCTTAAGTAATGACAGCTAGCCTCCACTTCCCTTACCTCTGTCTTCCATTGCGCTATAAGCAGCTTATTCACCCTATTTTATTTTGCTCCATTCTGCGGTTATATCTCCAAGATACTTCGGTCGTACGTAAAATTTTATAATATATAATTTTCTAGTTCAGAACCTTCTAGTAAATCTTCACGTCTGTTAGCAAGAATTTTAAACTAAAATGTAGTTTTAAAATTTTTACTTTAGAAGAACAGAATAGTTTTTAAATTACTGTTTTCTTTTTAGTAATAAACTTTATAAGATTAGGGTTAATTTTTTAAAGTACGTTGCTTTTTACAGTTATGATCAAATAATATCCAAAAAACTAGTAAAACTTAGTCTATGATTACTGAGTAATTCTGTCGTAACTTCTGTTCATAAAATAAATGAACAAAAATAATGTGAATAACTCAACAGACTCTTCAAGAAATATCCTCAACAATACTTTTACAATAATTAAAAGAACCTATTCTTTAGATTAAAATTAAGTAGAAAGAATGGCTGACTTAATGTCGTAAAATCAAAATACAAGTAATTATTTATTACTTTTTAGTGCAATTTTTGTCTTTGAAGTCAGTTCTTTTTTTGTGAAAATTAATTTTATTTCTAAATTTTTAGTGAATACCAATTCTATAAATCCGTATGGTGACGAAGGGAGAACACAATATGTCACTACCTCATCACATCCCATGGGTGTTGTAAAAACCGACTAAGGGACTATCCGTGAATATTATCTTTGAGAAATAAAAAAAAGGAAAACTTGAAATTAAACCCTATACCAATCCGCCTGGCCAGCGTGGTATTAGTAGGCCAAGTATATCTCCGTCACAGGAGGAGGCCCGTCCCTGCAGTGGGGCATTACTTTGTCTGAATATGGGTAGACCTACGAAACGCGCTGCTTAAATATGAGACAGCGCCGATTGAATTATTATATTTCAATTAATATATTTCTTTATTTCTCTCATAATATACAAATATTTTCTTAAATGTAAAATACATATAGTGTATTCCTTGTGAGAGCTGGAGTCTGTACTAGGATCGGGGCCTGTATTAATGATCTCCAGGCCCTCCTACTTCATAAAATTTCATGAATGAAACAAACGGAGAAAGGGAGAAACGCCTTTTAATGTAGGAAATCTACCTCCAATGTCATTTCAAAAGAGACTAGTGAACAACGTATAAATCAAGTTTCACAAAAAAGGACCTACATGCAAAAAGTTTTAAATAGGGAGAACATCGAAAAGCGTAGCCACCGTCTCGGCGTGGTTAATTGGTAATAATAATTAAGTAAATTAAAATAAAAATAAATCAAATAAATATAATAATTATTATTACTTATCAATTTGTTATATCTAAAGAATAAGTTTAAAATAAATTTAATGCAATTCAACAATTTGTTTGTCTATTTATAATCCGTTATTAATTCCTATTTTAATTTTAAATAAGAACTTCACTTAAGTCTTAAACCATATCTGCGATTACATTCATAATGTTAGTGTTAAATTTTTATCAATTTAATTAAATAAGCGAATAATACAAGGTAGCTGCTATATACCGTTGAGGAGTTCCCTCGACCCTCAGTCTTCCTCATCATCAGATCATGTTTGTGTAAAGTTTTCATCAATACAATTAAAATAAGCCCAAACACAAGGTAGCTGCTATATACCATTGAGAAGTTCCCTCGACCCTCAGTCTTCTTCACCATGAGATCATGTTTGTGTAAAGTTGTGTAAAGTTTTCATCAATACGAATAAAATAAGCCCAAATACTTGGTAGCTGCTATATACCGTTGAGGAGTTGCCTTGACCCTCAATCTTCCTTATCATCAGATTATGTTTCTGTAAAGTTTTCATCAATACAATTAAAATAAGCCCAAACACAAGGTAGCTGCTATATACCATTGAGAAGTTCCCTCGACCCTCAGTCTTCTTCACCATGAGATCATGTTTGTGTAAATTTGTGTAAAGTTTTCATCAATACGAATAAAATAAGCCCAAACACAAGGTATCTGCTATATACCGTTGAGGAGTTCCCTCGACCCTCAATCTTCCTTATCATCAGATCATTTTAGTGTAAAGTTGTGTACAGTTTTCATCAATACGAATAAAATAATCCCAAACACTCAGTAGCTGCTATATACCGTTGAGGAGTTCCCTTGACCCTCAGTCTTCTTCATCATGAGATCATGTTTGTGTAAAGTTGTGTACAGTTTTCATCAATACGAATAAAATAAGCCCAAACACTCAGTAGCTGCTATATACCGTTGAGGAGTTACCTCGACCCTCAATCTTCTTTATCTTCAGATTATGCTTGTGTAAAGTTTAGTAAAGTTTTCATCAATACAATTAAAATAAGCCCAAACACAATGTAGCTGCTATATACCATTGAGAAGTTCCCTCGACCCTCAGTCTTCTTCACCATGAGATCATGTTTGTGTAAAGTTGTGTACAGTTTTATCAATACGAATAAAATAAGCCCAAACACTAGGTAGCTGCTATATACCGTTAAGGAGTTGCCTCGACCCTCAATCTTCTTTATCATCAGATCATGTTTGTGTAAAGTTTTCATCAATACAATTAAAATAAGCCCAAACACAAGGTAGCTGCTATATGCCGTTGAGGTGTTCCCTCGACTCTCTCTGGTCTCCAGGATCTGACCAGTTCTAACTCTTGACTATTTGGTAGTGACGTCAGAGATGCACATCAAAATCTTGTCATACGACAAGATTTTACACAATGCGTCCCTACAATTTTCAAGAGATGCCCTCGATTTCTCTAGGATCCCGTCATCCAGATCCAGATCTGGTGACAATGGGACCAAATGGGAAGCATACCCATACAAACAAAAAAAAAATTCAAATCGGTCTAGCCGTTTTCGAGAAATCAGGTAACAAACACAAAAAATAAAAAAAATAAAATTAATTTTCACAAAAAAAAAGAACCGACTTCAAAGACAAAAATTGCACTAAAAAGTAATAAATAATTACTTGTATTTTGATTTTACAACATAAAATCAGCCATTCTTCCTACATAATTTTAATCTAAAGAATTATTTTCTTTTTATTATTGTAAAAGTATTGTTAAGGATATTTCTTGAAGAGTTTGTAAATATATTTATTTGTAGATTCCTTAAAAGATAATCAAATTATTACAAATAATGTAATATTATTGTTATTTTTGGAGTCGGTGTCAGCCACGATAGTTGTTATTATACCATTTTTTATTTCTGACTGAAAACTTAAACAAATATTATGGCGTCGTGTTATACACAGACTAACAATTACTAAAAATTCACTTTCGAAAATGAAACGGCAGTTTTTGTTTTAAATGCAATATTTATCTAATTAGAAACCATTTAAAGTGATGAGAGCGTGTTATACAAAACTTTATTGCCTGTTCTAACGACGTTGTAGACAACATTTTGCATTATTGATCCTATTCGCGAACTATTCTTTAAATCTTATCTATTTTAAGTTCTGGAAAGCTTTAATCAGTTTTGAAATATAATATTAAAACGTTTAAATGTGATACGGGTATTTTAAAATATATTTATTTAAATATGGTAAGAATATTTGTTTAATTTTTAAACTAATCCATAAACAATCAACAACTATAATGTCGAAGTCATATATAATCTGTAATTCATGGCCGTCATTCCGTTTGCATAAGTATTATCGTACTTATTTCGTTGGCTGACACCGACTCCAAAAATAACAATAATATTACATTATTTGTAATAATTTGATTATATTTTAAGGAATCTACAAATAAATATATTTACAGACTCTTCAAGAAATATCCTTAACAATACTTTTACAATAATGAAAAGAACCTATTCTTTAGATTAAAATTAAGTAGAAAGAATGGCTGACTTAATGTCGTAAAATCAAAATACAAGTAATTATTTATTACTTTTTAGTGCAATTTTTGTCTTTGAAGTCAGTTCTTTTTTTTGTGAAAATTAATTTTATTTCTAAATTTTTAGTGAATACCAGTTCTATACATCCGTGTGGTGACGGAGTAAGAACACAATATGTCACCACCTCATCTCATCCCATGGGTGTCGTAAAAACCGACTAAGGGACTATCCGTGAATATTATCTTTGAGATATAAAAAGAAGGAAAACTTGAAATTAAACCCTATACCAATCCACCTGGCCAGCGTGGTATTAGTAGGCTAAGTATCTCTCCGTCACAGGAGGAGGCCCGTCCCTGCAGTGGGACATTGCTTTGTCTGAATATGGATAGACCTACGAAACGCGCTGCTTATATTAGACAGCGGCGATTGAATGAATCAAACGAAGAAAGGGAGAAACGCCTTTGAATGTAGAAAGCACAATCACAGAACATTTATACTCAAAGGAGAGCACAATGTCATTTCAAAAGAGACTAGTAAACAAAGTATAAATCAAGTTTTACAAAAAAGGACCTACATGCAAAAAGTTTTAAATAGGGAGAACATCGAAAAGCGTAGCCACCGTCTCGGCGTGGTTAATTGGTAATAATAATTAAGTAAATTAAAATAAAAATAAATCAAATAAATATAATCATTGTTATTATCAATTTGTTATATCTAAAGAATAAGTTTAAAATAAATTAAACGCAATTCAACAATTTGTTTGTCTATTTATAATCCGTTATTAATTCCTATTTTAATTTGAAATAAGAACTTCGTTCAAGTCTTAAACTATACCTGCGATTACATTCATAATGTTAGTGTTAAGTTTTTATCAATTAATTAAAATAAGCGAATTATACAAGGTAGCTGCTATATACCGTTGAGGAGTTCCCTCGACCCTCAATCTTCTATATCATCAGATCATGTTTGTGTAAAGTTTTCATCAATACCATTAAAATAAGCCCAAACACAAGGTAGCTGTCGTTGAGAAGTTCCCTCGACCCTCAGTCTTCTTCATCATGAGATCAGGTTTGTGTAAAGTTGTGTACAGTTTTCATCAATACGAATAAAATAAGCCCAAATACTCGGTAGCTGCTATATACCGTTGAGGAGTTGCCTCGACCCTCAATCTTCCTTATCATTAGATTATGTTTGTGTAAAGTTTTCATCAATACAATTAAAATAAGCCCAAACACTCGGTAGCTGCTATATACCGTTGAGGAGTTGCCTCGACCCTCAATCTTCTTCATCATCAGATTATGTTTGTGTAAAGTTTAGTAAAGTTTTCATCAAAACAGTTAAAATAAGCTCAAACACAAGGTAGCTGCTATATACCGTTGATGAGTTCCCTCGACCCTCAGTCTTCTTCATCATGAGATCATGTTTGTGTGAAGTTGTGTACAGTTTTCATCAATACGAATAAAATAAGCCCAAACACTAGGTAGCTGCTATATACCGTTGAGGAGTTGCCTCGACCCTCAATCTTCTTCATCATCAGATTATGTTTGTGTAAAGTTTAGTAAAGTTTTTATCAATACAGTTAAAATAAGCTCAAACACAAGGTAGCTGCTATATACCGTTGATGAGTTCCCTCGACCCTCAGTCTTCTTCATCATGAGATTATGTTTGTGTAAAGTTGTGTACAGTTTTCATCAATACGAATAAAATAAGCCCAAACACTAGGTAGCTGCTATATACCGTTGAGGAGTTGCCTCGACCCTCAATCTTCTTCATCATCAGATTATGTTTGTGTAAAGTTTAGTAAAGTTTTTATCAATACAGTTAAAATAAGCTCAAACACAAGGTAGCTGCTATATACCGTTGAGGAGTTGCCTCGACCCTCAATCTTCTTTATCATCAGATCATGTTTGTGTAAAGTTTTGTAAAGTTTTCATTAATACAATATTAAAATAAGCCCAAACACAAGGTAGCTGCTATATGCCGTTGAGGTGTTCCCTCGACTCTCTCTGGTCTCCAGGATCTGACCAGTTCTAACTCTTGACTATTTGGTAGTGACGTCAGAGATGCACACAATTTTCAAGAGATGCCCTCGATTTCTCTGGGATCCCGTCATCCAGATCCAGATCTGGTGACAATGGGACCAAATGGGAAGCATACCCATACGAACAAAAAAAAATTTTACAAATCGGTTTAGCCGTTTTCGAGAAATCAGGTACAAATGTACAAACACAAAAAAAAATATATAAAAAATACAACCGAATTGAGAACCTCCTCCTTTTTGAAGTCGGTTGAAAAACTTACCACTCGTGGACGTCTTAACTTACCACTCGTAATCGTGCTTAACAGAACATGTGAACATTAAAAAAGAAATAAATGAAGTAAAGGCATTAATAAGCAGGAGTTTATACTGAGGGGTTAAACTTGTGATTGCGACAGCACACCATTGACAGAACTAACATCATTTTTTAAACAGAAAAAGAAGCTCAAGATAATAGAAAGTAGATACACTTATAAAAACGTTACTAGCTTTTTTTCACAAAAGTAACGAACGAAATCGTAACAGCCCACCAATGTCCCACCGCAGGGACGGGCCTCCTCCCGTGGCGGAGTACTAATACCACGCTGGCCCAACGGATTGGTATAGGGTTTAATTTTAATTTTTCCTTCTTTTTATTACCTAAAGATAATATTCACGAAAGAAATGTTGATATGAAATTGGTGCGCACTAATTTTAGAAAATACTTTTACTAGAAATTTGTTAGAAAAATATAACAGTGCAATGCTAAAAAAAAAGTCTATCATTCCACATGCATCATATTTTAGGAGAAAAAGCGTTTGTTTCAATCAAACATTGAAAAGCTTTCAACGGATTTTGTAGCTAGTACAACGGTGTACGCGAAAAACGAACTGTGATTCTATTCGCTAAGCTATCAGATGCAATATAAAATAAAATGTATTTATTCTGGAATATATGAAACAAACTTCACTACAGAATATCTAAATACCTTAATTACTAAGCCCGAAAATAATGATCGTATGCGCACCTGTCACACACATAAACGTAATACATACTACTAAATTCGTAACAAAGATGTCCAAGAAAGAACTAATATGTATTGCAACCACTTTTTGTTCAATTCATTTCTAATAACTCTTGTGGTCAATTTTGTCCCGTGGTATTCGACTAAGAATATTCCCTTTTCTGGATTTCATACAAGTTGTATGAGAGGTCAAACATAATATTGTGAATTAATTTCAACAAAGGGTATTTGTTTCTAATATTGTTCTACCTATCCGTGTGGTGACGGAGTAAGAGTACAATAATATGTCACCTAATCTTATGCTATGGGTGTCGTAAAAACGACTAAGGGACTAATTATCTTTACGAAATAAAAAGAAAGAAAACTTGAAATTAAACCCTATACTAATCCGTCTGCCCAGCGTGGTATTAATAAGCAAAGTACCCCTCCGTCACGGGAGGAGGCCCGTACCTGGGGTGGGATATTTATGGGCTGATAAGATGAAGATTGTTCTACCAAAAAACAGTACTATTTATTATAATTAGAAATTATGAAGCCCTATCTTAGGTCTCGAACTTTATAATTATTTTATTACCAACAAAATACAGTTTATACAATTAGTTATTCCTTTATCCATTCTAAAACAGTCGCTTTAAACGAGATAAAGTGCGATTTACTGTTTGTGGATACAATAACACGTATAATTACTATCCTACGTTCTTGGCCCTCAGGGCGTACTAAATGTTGTTAATACGTACAAATTGCTTTGACATTGATACACATAAGCATTAAACTTAGTTTACTAATAGCACGTAGAAGAACTAATAACCATATTAGTGAATCTTCTTATTGTATGCTAGTGTGCTGGATTAGGATGGAACTACAGGGCTAATTTCGAGATTTTTGGAAACATTGATACTGTGCTAAAATAATCACTCTTAGTTGTCCTTAATGACACCCTTGAAACTTGATAGGTATTAACAACATTTTAATTTATAGGCACTTACCATTTCTATACATGGAGATGATAATTGCAACCATTATGAAATTGATCGATACCGTAAATCAACGATCGAACGATTGGTCTAATAACACCCAAGGCTGACCTAAACTGATGAAAAACAAAAATACGTTTTAGGAATGAAGGCAACATTACATAAAATAATAAGCAAAGTTGTACTTCTCATAATAATTGTCAATGTACAGAATACTTAATTAAATATCATTATAAGGATTAGTTTTACAATCAATAGTAACTTAAAACATTACATTGTTGCACAGTTGATACGGAATGCTAATTTGAGTCTTGCACGCGCGCATACGCTAAATGAAATTATTAATTCCGTTTGCGAAGGAGATAATTTCACAGAATGGTTGCGTTGTTTGAGTTTAATTAATTCGAGGCTTGTCAACGGTGGTTGTAATTTCTACTACGCGTCTGTCTGAGGCATGTATCTCGTTACTGTAATCACCTAATGTTCATTTAGTGTTGATATCTTTAGAAACGCTTTCTATATACTTCCATACATACATACATTAAGTGCCTTATGTTGTTCCTCTTAGGGCTCTTTCAATTTAACAGTTTCATGCCGCACGGCTGCCGTGTGTTTTTCGAACGGTATACTTACGTTTGTTTGTTTTTCATACAAATCTTGATGTGCGGCAGCCGTGTCAGCCGTGCCGGCGAACGCTTGACACTACTTGACAGGCACGGCAAGATTTGTATGAAAACAAACGAACGTACGTTTGCCGTTCGACAAACACACCGAATATGCACGGCAGCCGTACGACACGAAACCCCGAAAAGTTGAAAGAGCCCTTATTGTTATACAAAATATTTCCATGTAAAATTTTAACGTTAGTAACATAACTAAAATACTGCCCAACGAATAGGAAACAAATACAGCGAATAAGTTCGATGCTTTTCTATTCGTGAAAACCGATAGGTAGACTCCCCAACGCACGCTGAGCCAAACGGAATCCGTACCATATTTCATGTTCTCTACGTTATGCGCTTTGTGAAAGAAAATACATTTTTCACTATCTTTAGAGCTTTCACAGTATATTTTCTGTATTTGTTTTATTTTGTATATCGATAGATTTTAACTTATAGCACTTTTTTAATCTGATTATTATTATAATCGATGTAATATGAAATCATATTACTTCACAATAATGTATTTATTTGAAAATTTGCTGTTTGATAGTTACGAGTAGTCAAAATTAAGGTCAAGGGTCATGCGACGCGTGTGAATGAAAAAAAACTCAATGTATGAAATTGGAAAGCGCTCAAACGAGTTCCGCAGAATGATTTCTCGTTTGCCGACACTTGGTAACGATTCATTTGAGAAACTCATTTGCGCGAAGCCTCCGGAGAACGATCCTCATTTGCGTTTGTAGTGGAACTGGAACGTGCTGGTTACTTACATTGTTACACATAGCGCTGTAAAGCAAACACGCCATTATTTCTAATGGCTCGTTCCATCAAGAGTGTACGATAGCAATTTATTTAACAAGCCGCGTTAACGAAAATACTATGTAAGAGTTTGAGCTTACATTCTATACGCACATATAAAATAACAATGTCGGGAATATAAGTTCAGTTATGCGCAGAACTATCTCTTGAAACCTTTACACACAGTTGCGTAATAACAAAAGACTGTTGAAATCTGCACTCTGCTTGCATCACAAGTCTTGAAGAATACTACAGTTTTAGAGTGTGTAGGGGAGCAACGGAACAGTGACATCTTTCCCACTTAACGTTCTCAACTGGCGAAGACGACTCCTCGTCATTTAAACAAAGGATGAAATTGCCCGAGGTAGTATGCACTCTACAGTCGTTCTCTCTTGTGCGTTGACCGCACTCGAGAGTACACTCACTACAGTTTTATATGTTGCTAAAACAACTTTTATCTCGCTAAAGACGTTTCCATTATGTTAAAGTAAGAAGCATTTTAATGTTTTTGTGTACAGTGTAAAATTTTCAACGTTGTTTTAAACTTTAAATATGTATGCCACATAAAGCTATAGGCAAAACTGTAATCTTATATTTAAGCAGAAGTATAAATATTGTAACTGATATAGGAACAAAAGAAGCGGTCCCAATAGAGTAACGTATAGGGAATTTTTAGTATAAAGGCTAATTAACGCGAATGAAAGCAACATAATAGGTGTGTTGTTATTATTTCAACGTTGATTAAAAGCGCGATGACGTCAGCCCACGGATCGCTATGAATATTCAGACGTTTATCCGACGTTGACGTTTCATTTAAAGAGCGCTCAATGACTTTGTAATTTTTTAAGTAATATTAACGTCATCAAAAAGGTCTAAAGCGACCCAGCATTAAAGTCAGCTTATGACTGAGAACGTGATAGATTGCCGGCCACCCGCCGCTCTCGTTTATTTTTTATTAAATGCCTCCGCATCTGCGTTCAATTGAGGTAACAGCTTTTTATGGTGTATTACTGCAATATTCATGTGCACATCCGCGTTAGACAAAATACAACGATTATTTAAAGAGTCTAATCGGTTCTTTGTGGAACTTTTTTTATTTATTACTTAAAAAAAACTAGTTTTATTTGTAACTATAGGAATCTGGGGACCTGAGATTTACTTGACTTACTCCAACAGAGTAAGTCAGGTAAATTGCTTTATTGAATAAATAGCAAATATAGAAATCCAGAGCATCATCTAATTACAAAGAGATTATTTAATAGACTAAAATAATCTAGTCACAGAAAATAGTTGACCTCTAAGAACAATAAAATTTTAAAGTGACTTTGAAAATAATATTTGCACAGTGATTTTTTCATGAAAGTATAAAGTAAATTTAATAAAGTAAAAGTACATTTATGAATTCTAAATAAAAATTAATTAATTTTAAATTAATTTTAAAGGCCAGTATTATGTTAATTGGCTTCGTTAATATTACAAAATCTATAATATTATCATATAATATGACCACGACTTTTATTTTTAGAATTTATACGGGCTTTCTATCAGTTTCAATGCAGTTATAATAATTGAAGAGTATTAAAAATATTCTTCGATCCGTGTGGTGACGGAGTAAGAATACAATATTATGTCACCGCCCTATCTAATCCCATGGGTGTCGTATAAACCGACTAAGGGACTATCCGTGAACATTACCTTTACGATACAAAAAGAAGAAAACTTGAAATTAAACCCTATACCAATCCGTCTGGCCAGCATGGTATTAGTAGGCCAAGTATGCCTCCGTCGAGGGAGAAGGCCCGTCCTTGCAGTGGGACATTAATGGGCTGTTATGATGACAGAAATCTTGCTCTAGCTATTAAAATTTTCCATGACATAAAAAATTGTCATGCCCCACCAAAACATACCTGAGCTTTAACCCACCAGACTATTTATAAAGAAGTTTTAAAAGAAAACCATTTCATTTTAGTAATCATGATGCTTGTTTTTGAATGGGAACATACATGCGGATGATTAACTAGCAATTAGTTTACCACGTCCACCTCAATAAATTTATGAACACAGCCAGATAGGTAATTTGTATGATAATTGGTACACAGGTACGCTATGTTAGGAGTACGACATAGGTTACATTTTATTTGGCTAGTTTGTGTGAAATAATGAAGTCGTTATTCAGCTTTCATAGGCAAATGCGCGTTTCTAACTTTTGCAAAAGTATGAACTACAGTTGTATGAAATTGTAGTTTCGCTTCAGGTGCAAAAGGAAATATTAAAAGATACTTATAAGGAATGTATTTATTTAGATTATTGTAAATGGGTAGATCTCCAGAGGCATTTTTTATCGTGTCGGACTGGAGAAACCCATTTTAAAATCGATAAACGTTTTCATTACATTTTTTTATGTACAGTTTGGTGTCTAATCTATGTGGTGCAGGGCTAAAATTATGAATTAGTTTGTTATAAATATTTTAAAAAAATTCATAAACCCTAAAATCCTGAATGCTCTGGGTTGACCTAACTCCCGATTGAATGAGAAAACATTGTGTAACTTTTTATTGAGAAGGGTCATATGTCCGATGTTATTTTTTATTACTTAACAAATAGTTAATCTTCATTGTAATATTTTTTTTAAAATTATATTAACAATATTTTTGGCACATTTTAAATTTATCGTCATGACCTGGCATTTTATCTCATCGCTCTGCGCTGGAGTAAAACATCGCGCTCATCCCTCGTTTTATGAAATAGAAACTCTATTCCCCTCCCCCGGGGTAGTGGCAGTAGTGGTCTAACCTCAGAGGATGATACGTGTGTGCCACGTTCCCGCGCTCCCACATTGCGAAGGTAAGTTTATGATTTATCTGGGTTTGGTTCTCGAATTTGATGATTGATATGGCATGTTTTTTAAATTAAGTAGTAAGGTTGTAAATGTGCTTATTAAGTGAATTAAGTGATAGTAATGATGTTCTTTATGAGACGTAAACACAACTTTCTACTGTTTTTATTTTGGGCTATATTAATGCTTTTATGACTTTTTTTTATCGCTATGGCTATGATTACTCTGTCTTAAAGACCAGAGCGATGATATTTTGCAATAATTGTACGTTATAAAAGTACTTTAAGTAATAATACCAGATTGTTACAACGACAAATGTCACGACTCAGCTGTCAAAAATTCTGTGACGTCACGCTCACGACTCATCTGTCGAAAATTCTCTATGACTTTTCCCGCCAATATTCTATGACGTCACGACTCATCTGTCAAAATTCTATGGCGTCACTAGTCACGTGACTCAGCTGTCAAAATTATTATGACTATTATTTTATTTTACAATTTTAGGAAAACTTACAACTAGTAAATATATTATACAGGATTGAATATAAGAAATGAAGGCCAATTAAAAGTTTGACGAAATTATCCAAATTTAATATGATGGAAGTCAACATTTTAAGCTTTCGGAAGTTTTCCTTTACATGCACTGTAAGACCTTGCTTCATGCCAAATTTCAAGTTTGTATGTAGATTGGAAGTACCCGGTAGCTTTTTGCCCTTTGCTCATCGAAAATTTGCGACATAAACGGCTATATGTCTTGATTTCGTTAAATTAGAAGTTTGATTTTTTTACAGCACTAAAAGGCAACAGACCTTAGTATTTGGTAAAAATTTCAGCTTGAAACCTCTACGCGTTCCTGAGATAACAACTTGACTTGACAGAGAGACGGACAACAAAGTAACAATAACAATAACAACACCAAATTGTGATGACGTCAGGACTCAGCTGTCTAAATATTATTTTTCCCGCCAATATTCTATGACGTCACGACTCATCTGTCAAAAATTCTGTGATGTCATGACACATCTGTCAAAAATTCAATGACGTCACGACTCAGGTGTCAAAAAATATTTTTCTGCCAAAATTATGTGACGTTACGACTTACTTATCTGTCAAAAATTCTATGACGTCACGTCTCATCACTAATAATATTTGTTGAAAATTTTAGCTTGATACCTCCACGCGTTCCTGAGATAAATGGTCTTGACAGACAGACAGACAGACGCACACACGGACAACGAAGTGATCCTATAAGGGTTCCGTTTTTTCAAAATCGGTACGCTGCCCTAAAAATGAACAAGTTTCCAACTGATGAGCTCTCAAAAAGCTCTAGATATATCCCCTAAACATAAAATCATATAATCTTGTAACATGCAAGACTAAAAATGACTAAATTAATAATATATTAACAATTTTATTATTTTTGTTTCACCATTTATGATCGCTCTAGCGCCTATCATGATTGCTCTGGACGCGAAAATGTTTGAACTTAAATATTTCCATAACTGTTTGTCAAAAATGAAGGCCAATAGTAAAAATGTAGTATTTTAATATCATTATTTTCAATGAGATACATAATTAACAAAAAATATCAAGATCTGAAAAGCACCAGAGCGATCACACGAATACGCCCGATTTGGAGATTGACCCATCTCCCAACATTCACGTTAAGTTACGACTTATTAAAAAATGTTATTAAATACATATTTCATCATAACAGCCCATTAATGTCCCACTGCAGGCACGGGCCTTCTCCCGTGACGGAGAGATACTTGGCCTACTAATACCACGCTGGCCAAACAGATTGGTATAGGGTTTAATTTCAAGTTTTCTTTCTTTTTATTACGTAAAGATAATATTCACGGACAGTCCCTTAGTCGGTTTTTACGACACTCATGGGATAAGATGGGGTGGTGACACACTGTATTTGTACTGCGTCACCACACGGAGCCATTATTTACAATATTGTCGAATCAGGGTTCTCCAAAAACCTTTAAACACCACCAAACGTGTTTAAAAATCAAGTCAAAATTGGAGTTTATAGTTTATTTATGCTTTAACAGTTCATCAAGGCATTTCTTTATACTCGTAGTAGCCTATTAAACTGCTTGTAGTATAGTTTCTAATTTTATAATACATAGTTACTATTTTTTTATCATATTAACACTTAATAAAAATTAACTTTGTATATTTTATATTTCAACTAAAATACTAAAAGTTAAAACATACCAGAAGCGCGTTATAAAATGGCTGCCAGTGCCAAACAAAGGAAAAAGTTTATATACAAAACACTCCAGATAAATTCCGAAACATGTGATATGTTTATAATTTTCAGTGTTACATTATAGTTTTCATGGTAATTCATAAGCCTAGATTCATATTATAAGCATGTCAGTAAAAGTTTACCTCTAGGTAATTTACTATAATTATTATTTTTTTTAAATATTTTACCAACATGCCTATGTCTTCAATATGCTTTTCCTTTTAGTAAGAGTGCATATTTGGTTACATTTTTTTTAATTGTTAAACAAATTTAAAAAATTGCTTAGAAATAATAGTCTGTAGGTAATATTCGTACATCGAAAAATCTGAAGATAGAGTAGAATCACAATCGCAGCTAAATATGGGAGCAGCAAGAACACAGTACTTTTTCTAAAGATAAGAGTCAGCTTGCTATTTTACATACATCGTTCATTGGTTGACGACCTCTGTGGCGCAGTCGGTATATTACATGGCTGTTACGCAGAGGTCTCGGGTTCGACTCCCGCTTAATGCAAATCTTTGTGTGTATGAACATGATTCTTTGCATTGGTCTGAGTATTTTCTATGTATAATATAATAATATGTACTTATGTATTTACAAAAAAAAAGTATTTAAGTATGTTTATCCGCTGTCTAGTACCCATAGTACAAGCTTTGCTTAGTTTGGGACTAGGTGGCAATGTGTGAATGTGTGATGATTATTTATTTATTGGTTGAAGAGTAATATTAAAAGGAATATTAATCAAGTACCTGTTTTAATACATCACACACAAAGACTCACATTTGTTCTCATGGGAGTAGGCATAGGAGCAAATAATACTAGTACATGATTCTTAGAGCTTTATGTACATTATTCAAGCAACAATCCTTACAAATTGTTTAATTTAATACATTTTTAGGTATACGGTATAAGGTTCATTACTAGGTATATTCATTTCCATAAGCGTAATCCATTACGTATGCAACGCATTGTTTTACCAATTTTTTTCAATATAAAAAAAATGTATAATTCAATTTGTGAGTAACAAAGCCCACTTGAATGGTTGTACCTTATAAATTATTATTTCGTTTACAAAAATTCGAACGGACCTATAAATACATTTTTAAAACCCTTTTTTCAATGGATTTAATCGCTGTTTATAACCCTTCTATTGAAGGGCTTTGTAATGTTTTTGTTTGCTTTCATTATTTTACTCTTTTGACTTTATTTTTATTCAAAGAAACGTTTGAGTGAACTATATAAACGTCTGTAGAAAATCTGTACGCATCATTCATTTCTGGTTCATTGAGTTTTGTGTTTTAGGCACGTCTTTGATAGCGTCGCTGCCGTTTAGTAATATTGAGTACATTTATAATAAACTCTTGTAGCTTGCCTATATTTTATTTATATTATGTTGAAGTAGAATAAAAAAGTTTGTATGTGTATAAAATCTATATCCGTGAAGTGACAGGGTAAGAATATGTGTGTAGTCTAACTCTGGAGAGTAATTTCTGGATCACAAAAATAATAATCATACGTAAAATTCCATTTAAAAAGTTAAATAAATTAAGTAGGTACTTTATTTGTTTTCTCTTTTTGGTGTAAGTAAACAATGTTTTATCAGCTTAGTTAGTAGTTATAGTTAAAATACCAACCACAGAAAGAGTTAAAATTTTATACATTTTAAAAGTTATACAGAAGCAGCAAAACCGTTCTAATTACGTCTCAGAAACAAGGCGACGCGATAATAAAAATTAGAGATGTGAGTTAAAATGTGTCCATTGTTCAAGCGTTACCGCAAATTCTTCTACTTAAGTTGGGCCCGTGAGTAATGTTGGGGCGGACTTCCAACTGTTACATTTCGTTTTAGCCCGGACCGTAAACCGACGTTGATAAGTGTTCAATGCGACACGTCTCTATTTGGTCCGAATGCGAGATAAGAGTTGAAATAACTCAGGAAACTAACCTCAATATTGCTTTTGTATGGAAACAGAATACAAAATGTAATTTTGTTACAATGACGTCATTTTTTCAATGTAATTGAGTAAGTTTTTCTTTATGGTTCACCTGTTCAACCTGCTTGAGATATCTTCTAAAACTAATAGTTATCAATGTTTACTTGATGGCGTTGTGTGAATGAGTGAGGATTATTATTATTATCGCACTCATTCCCACTGCAAGAATGGGGCTTTATCCGTGTGGTAATGAAGTAAGAATACATGGGGTTTGTCCACCACCCAATGTAATGTTATGAGTATCGTTTAAAAAACTTGATTATAGGGGCACGCGTCCTAATGTTGGCACTGCACCAGATTATCAGCACCCCCAACTAAAACTCAAATTATAAGCTTTCTATTAATTAATTTCGGCTACCATTTAACAAACATTAAAATAAGATCCTTTTGGAATTATAAACTGATCCAAACACGACACTTTTTGAAAAAAAAAAGCGATATTTTTAAAAACGCGGGAACATGTCCTTCACATTACTTTGTTTTGACAGTTTCTTAAGATCGTAGGTAAGTTCAGGTTTTTTTATTTTACTTTATTTTAGATCTTTTAGATATTTTTTACTGAACCTTTAGGTTTTATTCATGTATAAAATGTTTTATAAGGCTTATCTGACAATGGAAATGAACTTTATCTTGATTTTATGTTCATAAATGAGGTGCTGACATCTGGGTTCAATTTTTTTGCGAATTGCTAATTATCGGCACTGGTACTGTTACATGACAAAGTGGTATGTAAAATTGTTAATCCATATATTTTATTGTAAAGCGTGATTATTTTATGCCTAGAATTCAATATTCTTGGAAAAAGTACTCTATGATTTCGGATTTTATATCCTGGCATGGTACTGAAACTAACATTGCTAGTTATTTTCATAGTGTTGATATTATGATCAAAAGAATGTCTATTATTTTTTGGAATTTTTTATATTTATGTAATTATTTTTCTGAAACTTCGGTTGTTAGGCTAGGTATAAATAAAAGAGATTTTACTATAAACATTGGATTATTTCATTTATCTACCTAATTTTATGTCTAATTTTAAGGTGCTGATAATTGGCTCAGTCATTGCCAATAATTGGCGATGATGGTGCCAATAATTGGCGCCAGGGTCATTATTTAGTCAGACTCATCTAAATAAAATGTGTATGAATAATAACTATTTTTTATAACAAAAATCAATTATTTATTAAATAATGAACCAAGAAAGCATATTGTTATAGTTGTTATCATTATCATCACTGTGATAAACGATGTTAAAGTAGGACTAACTCTTAAAGTGCTGATAATTGGTAGCATCACCCTAATACTTATTTAAAAGTTAAAGGTTCGTTTATACTTTGAAGTGTATTCAGACGTTTAAAAATCGAAAACCTATTCGAGTGCAACGAGGATTGTACCAGCCAATGATCTGACCGGACTTGGGCGATGGCGTCCGATCTGTATTGACTGAACCGCGTTCTTTTTTTAAGCTAGTTCATACGAGTAAAAATTCAAAATGGCGGAATATAAGAATACACGTCTGTTTTGTAATATTTGATATTTTAGAATATTGGTCTTATTTTTGCGATGCCTATAAAAAGGTTTAAATACAAATAGTTAGTTCTTAAACATAATGATAATATGTTGCGAACTCGCTAATTTATATGGTTTTATCTTTATAATACTGAATGAAAGACGCGTTTTCAATAATTCAAATTCATTTAATCTTTATAATTACCTAAATAATAATAATAATAATATTTTTATAAATAATAATAATAAGCCCGCAAGGGCAGCTTGTGGCGAGCTGTTGGTGAGTGGCGACACCACGGACCCTGATTCCTTGATGGCCTGGCTTACCTTCATTGGTCGGCCAGGACTGGAATACGCAAGAGCGGATCCTATGCTCCAAGCTGGAAGTGTAAAATGTCATAACGCCGGGGGCCCTTGAACGGTTGACCGGAATTTGGCGCCCCGCAGACTCACCTCTCCGCAGCTTCTAGCCTCTCTACGAGATGTTGCTCCATTGTCGCACTGTACGTGCGGCCGTTTTGTGGGGCCCACTCAACGAGGTGGCAAGTCACTACCTGTCTTTTTATAATATAGAGACTGATTATCACGACAGGTATCCGGTAGTCTCCTTCCATAGCCCAATAACCGGTCCATTAAACATACTCATCCATAGACTATTATTTAAATTTCTATTGCATCCTTACAGATGCACTACAATAGTTTTTGCACTCGGCAGGGACCATCTCTGGGTGTATCATATTGTGCGTTCAGAGATGGTATCTGCCTTGTGTATCCATTACCAGATTAAAAATCTCTTAAAGGGCCTCTTCGTCTTGGCTTCGGCCCGATGTATGCCTTCCAAAGAACCGGGTCTCCAATAGACCCGAGTATTATGGAAAAGAGAAACATAATAATAATAATAATGTAGACACAACCGAGTAGCCAGAATTGTCCACCAACAACTTGCTCTTAAATATCATCTTGTCGATGCAGAAGTACCGTATTATAAGTATGTACCCGACCCGGTTCTCGAAAATAGTAGTGTTACATTATATTGGGACCGATCTATCATTACTGTTCGGACAATTGTTGCCAATAAGCCAGATATTGTGGTGATAGATCGGTCAGAACGCCGTGCAATGATAATCGATATCACCATTCCTCATGACGAGAATATTGTTAAAGCAGAAAAAGACAAGCAAACGAAATATTTGGACTTGGCTCACGAGGTTGTCGACATGTGGAATGTTGATTCGGCGATCATTGTTCCGATAGTACTTTCGGTCAATGGACTTTTTCCAAAGAGTCTCTATCAACATCTACGGAGACTCTCGCTTGACAGTTGGATCATAGGTCTGATGCAGAAGGCAGTACTGCTTGACACGGCACGTATTGTGAGGAGGTTCCTATCTCTGGAACCCTAACCACCAGTAGCTTAGTCCCTGTACCCGATGCTGGTGGATCTACCTTTTTTTTATATTTTTAAATGTGTTTATTTTTATATTTATATTTAAAAATGTAAATTAATGTGAAAAATGTAAATAAAGAGAATAATAATAATGTAATGTATATTAGTATAATAATATTATAATCTATATTGTAGAAAAAAAAATTGATGTGATATTAACTGAATTATACTGATACAATTATCACACAAACCTGAAAGCGAGACAGGTTGTTTTTTTTTTGTTCAATTTCAACAAGACTTGAGATAGTACCCATAGCACAAACTCTGCATGATTTTAAACCAGATGACCGTATAAAGAAATTAAAAGAGACCTATTGTCAATAAATTGTTACTACTAAAAGTATTTTTACTTATACAAAGAAAGGTAAGACTTACCTAAAATAAACTTAAGTAATTATAAATATCACAATAGGTTTAAAATAGTCGTGTATGGTACAGCTATTGGTTCATTGGAGACATCTAAAAATATTTTGTTTATTTATAGAACGATAAGCCGAACCGTCCTTTGCCTTTATATCGACGCCGGTCGTCCCGAATTAATACGGTCATTGACAGTTCCTAAGTAAGTTTATTCAGAAAAATATTTTAAACAATTTTAGATTATAAGTTACTAGCTGACCCGTGCCCACTTCGTTGGGCGGCGAAAAAAACGCTTCCCTTTTTAAAACATATTTCATTACTGCTCCTCTCTTATTAGTCATAGCGTGATACTATAAGGCCTATTTAAAACAAAAATAATTTTAAAAATCGGTTCTGTAGATCCAGAGATTACCCCCTACAACGTCACAAACTTACAAACACACAAACTTTACCTCTTTATAATAAATTAGTATAGAGTATTATCCATGTAACGATGGATTAAGAATACATGGTATTAATCAATAAACCAATTAGCCTATCGCAGTCCACTACTGGACAAAATGCCTCTCCTAAAAAACGCCACAGACAGGGTCCTCCTCCCTTCGAATTTAGTCCGACCAAGCGATCTTTTTGAGGTAGAATTAATTTATAGTACTTACTCGTACTTACAGGTATTTACCTCCGTGTGGTGACGGAGTAAGAATACAATATGTCACTACCCCTTCTCATTCCATGGTAGTCGTAAAAACCGACTAAGGGACTATCCGTGAATATTATCTTTACGAAATAAAAAGAAGGAAAACTTGAAATTAAACCCCATACCAATCCGTCATCAAGTATCCTTCCGTCACGGAAGGAGGCCCGTCCCTGCAGTGGGACATTAATGGGCTGTTATGATGATGACAGGTATTTAAAATTAAAATAAAAATCTTACTCCAACCAAAATGTTGATACTAAGAAAATTCATCTATACTAACATCGCGTTAGACATATATTTTACGTTAGTCGCGCATTATTTTAAAACTGAGATATCTTTCAAACTAATAATCGGATCTCATCGCTGTAAAGGTCAATTATGATTAAAATTAAATAAATATGATTAACGTATTTATTTTGATAAGGGTCGATACCATATACACAAAATAACTTTGCAAACAATGCATTTCTTTAAATCAAATTTGATTATTATAAAAAAGGTCGTAGTGAGTCAACCTTAGAAGATAGATATATGCTATCGTTGACTTAATTGTAAAGCTTTTTTAAAGGTACAATTCTCTAATACATCAGTTCAGTATATCTCCAGACGTTTAAGCAGCAGAAGCAAAATAAACGTTTTTAAGCGTCCCTTTTATAAACATATTTCATTACTGCTCCGCTTCTATAAGTCATAGCGTGATACTATATAGCCTATGACACTCCCCGATAAATGGACTATTCAACACAGAAAGAATTTTTAAAATCGGTTCAGTAGATCCAGAGATTACCCCCTACAACGTCACAAACACACAAACACACAAACAAACAAACACACAAACTTTACCTCTTTATAATATTAATTATTAGTATATTAGTATTAGTATAGATTAAAAAATCTTTGGTAATTTTATTAAAAAATCTGATTAATTTTTGTTTGAGGCAAATAAAAACTACCTATGCTTGTTCATTTGGTTCAAAAACTATTTTTTCTCTTTTAAATCTTTATCAGAAAAATAAACCTAATAATAGTTGATATCATTGAAAATTTTGTTTAAACTAGCAGACCACTTATTTGGCTGCATCTAATTTACTTAGAATATTTCAATGTTTTTGTTATTTCATAGAAATAATGTCTGTTAAATGAAACCCTTAAAAATCATTTCTATTTAAATTTAATTAATAACATTGAAGATCACTAACTTACCAGTTTAGTTTATTTGTGACTTTAAAGGTTAATAATAAGGGAAAAGCAAACCTGGTAACAGGAACCTACAAGAAAATACCCTAAACCCTGTAGTTATTGGCCTAATAAAAATTACAAGACAAATAGAATTCAATTTGAAACAAAAGAAAAAAAGGGAGTGCTATTGTTACATAATATTTGCATACAAGACCTAAACTGGCGTAAATGATTAGGTTAATCGATATCAAGTGAAATAAAACTCTAACTAAAGTTTTTTTATCACATTTTTTCAGACACTAAAGCTGAATTTTTCCTACGTTACATTACGCATACACATACAATATTATTATTACATTTTATACCTTGCCAACCAAAAAAAAAAACATAAAGAAAAACTCTATTACAATTATTAGGTCAGCATGATATTACATAATTATGATCCACGCATTGCGCGGTGGAAAACGAACCTACCGTCATATTAAGAGGTCTGTCCCTGCAACAGGGATGTAATGCTTATAATATAGAGTCATGACATTAATGTACTTTCTGTTAACATGTACGTCACCAAATAAACTATGCATTCACGTGTAAACCCTTTCATTTATTAAAGGTACACCGTAACCAAATAAACCAAGCTGCAGTAGTGTGAAAACTCCCCTTAAATAAATGAAGTAGGTACACAAATCAAGCCGCCCGTTGGCCAAGCAAGAGAATTCCGTCACCACTAAAGCGTATGCCTTCCGTCTAATCGAGTAAATGTTTCCAAACCAATGGCTTGGACACGTCGCGTAGAGCTGCTACGAGCCGTAGCCGACAACGTAGCTATCCGTAGAGCTCTACGAGACGCAGTAATACTATGTTCAGACTTGCACAAACATTTGTGTAGCGCTCTACCTAAGTTTAACGCTTTTAGAGATTGTTTTACTTGTACGCCATTTTTTTACTTTTTCTTTACGTATTTATTAAAATGATTTTGTGAATTTGATTGATTTTATATAACTTGAATTGAATGAAAGTTATCAAAGGTAGACTATTCAAGTCTTTTTGTAATATAGCATGATTGATTCATTGAATTTCGTTTAAGGCTATTACAGTTTCTGCTTTAGAAATATTTTTCAAATAAATCATATTTCGAATCACTCGTCTTCCCTCAATCACATGCATTTTGTCTTCTAAACGTCTACGTAATATTGCGCATACATGCTCAAGTATCAACTGAAACTAAAAATAACTTGGAAGAGTAATTGGAACTTCTTTTTAAATCATAGAGTAATGGCTAACGCAGACCTGGACGGCATGGCAAAGTATTTTAATTTTTACTAATGGAAATTCAACCGTACCGTTACAGTAATACGACATAAATTGCTAGGTTCTCTATTTTTATTCCTAAGATTTTATGTCATAATTTAAGATTGCATAATGTTACTTGTCCTAACATACGTTTCGCATAATAATCATTTGGCATAACTTTTTAATATATAATTTTTTAATCCTAATAGTCTTTTACCATAATTTTTAATGCCATAATTTCATTATGCCGTACTGATACTTGCCATAGTTTCATTAGACATAACGCCAAATGAGCTCGACGGAGCCCGAATAGTAGCTAGCCCTAAATTCATGTCTTATAATATCACTTGTCCGAAAACCTAAATCCCTAAACATGACCTAATTTTTTTTGCTATAAATATTTCAATCAATCAATCAACTAGCCTATTGCAGTCCACTGCTGGACATAGGCCTCTCCCAATACGCGCCACAGAACTCGGTCCTGCGCCTTCCGCATCCAGTCCGACCCAAAGACCTTTATGAGGTCGTGGTCCACCTAGCTGGGGAAAAATATATGAAAAATAAATAAAAAAATTAAAAAATAATTAATTATTAAATTTATAAATATTTAAAAAATATAAATACTATATTCTAGTTTTACATAAAAAAAATGTTTCTGGCACTCGCCGGCCGCTGCCGCGGCACGCTCGCTTCGCTCGCTCGGCTCGTGCGCGTTGTGGTCACCATACTAACCTAACCTAACCAACTGTTTCTGACTTTTGCCCTAATATTTTATTTAAGGACATGTGACTTTATAGCAAGAAAAAGTAGGATTAGGTAGGTAATATACGATTTCGTATACGCAAACATTATGGAAAGTGATGATTATAGTATACTTGTTA
Organism: Schrankia costaestrigalis; assembly: GCA_905475405.1. Taxonomy (NCBI): domain Eukaryota; kingdom Metazoa; phylum Arthropoda; class Insecta; order Lepidoptera; family Erebidae; genus Schrankia; species Schrankia costaestrigalis. The sequence continues at coordinate 13,557,713 of FR997827.1, forward strand.
GGGATTATGATTTTCGGACGAACGACATTCGGAGAAGAAAAGGACTACCAGCCTAGCTTCGCGGGTCTCCTACCTCTGGGTGGCTTAAAGAATAAACCTAACCTAACCTATCCTAGTCGGACTGCTCTAACTCGGGGTTTTTAAAACATTTTTTTTTATTATGGCAAAATATTATGACTGAGGACGATTATGGCTAACTATATTAGTACAAATGAAATTATGGTAAAACGAGATTATGCCAACAAACATAGTATGCTAAAAACCAATTATGGCAAACTGTTATTATGACAAGGACAATTATGCCTAACTTGTTATGACAAATTAAATTAGGACAAAAACTGTTATGAGAAAAAAAAGGGATCCCAAATTGCTATGCTTTAAAATGATGCCGCGGCAATTTATGTCGTATTTCTGTAACGGTACGGTTGAATTTCCATTAGTAAAAATTAAAATACTTTGCCATGCCGTCCAGGTCTGCGTTAGCCATAAGACTGTCTTCCTTTGAAGATATAATCTGATCAGCCAGTGATCGACCACCCAGATAAGCCAAATATACCAACTATTATGTTTCTGTTCTGTGCCTCCTTTCATCTGTTTCCTTCACCAGCCCTTCCATGTACGGTATAACCCCATGTTAGATATCTCCACATTCGGTGCCTTCAGGTATAACAATCGTAGGTCATAGTAATGTATTTTCTCCGTGTGGTGACGGAGTAAGAATACAATATGTCACCACCCCATGTCATCCCATGGGTGTCGTAAAAACCGACTAAAGGACTATCATCTTAACGAAATAAAAAGAAAGAAAACTTGAAATTAAACCCTGTACCAATCCGTCTGGCCAGCGTTGTATTAGTAGGCCAAGTATCCCTCCGTCACGAGAAGAGGCCCGTCCCTGCAGTGGGGCATTAATGGGCTGTTATGATGATGATGATTACGATAGTAATCTATATCTATACTTCTATACTAATATTATAAAGAGGTAAAGTTTGTGTGTTTGTTTGTTTGTGTGTTTGTGTGTTTGTGACGTTGTAGGGGGTAATCTCTGGATCTACTGAACCGATTTTAAAAATTCTTTCTGTGTTGAATAGTCCATTTATCGGGGAGTGTCATAGGCTATATAGTATCACGCTATGACTTATAGAAGCGGAGCAGTAATGAAATATGTTTATAAAAGGGACGCTTCAAAACGTTTATTTTGCTTCTGCTGCTTAAACGTCTGGAGATATACTGAACTGATGTATTAGAGAATTGTACCTTTAAAAAAACTTTACAATTAAGTCAACGATAGCATATATCTATCTTCTAAGGTTGACTCACTACGACCTTTTTTATAATAATCAAATTTGATTTAAAGAAATGCATTGTTTGCAAAGTTATTTTGTGTATATGGTATCGACCCTTATCAAAATAAATACGTTAATCATTATATTTATTTAATTTTAATCATAATTGACCTTTACAGCGATGAGATCCGATTATTAGTTTGAAAGATATCTCAGTTTTAAAATAATGCGCGACTAACGTAAAATATCTGTCTAACGCGATGTTAGTATAGATGAATTTTCTTAGTATCAACATTTTGGTTGGAGTAAGATTTTTATTTTAATTTTAAATACCTGTCATCATCATAACAGCCCATTAATGTCCCACTGCAGGGACGGGCCTCCTCCCGTGACGGAAGGATACTTGATGACGGATTGGTATGGGGTTTAATTTCAAGTTTTCCTTCTTTTTATTTCGTAAAGATAATATTCACGGATAGTCCCTTAGTCGGTTTTTACGACTACCATGGAATGAGAAGGGGTAGTGACATATTGTATTCTTACTCCGTCACCACACGGAGGTAAATACTTGTAAGTACGAGTAAGTACTATAAATTAATTCTACCTCAAAAAGATCGCTTGGTCGGACTAAATTCGAAGGGCGGAGGACCCTGTCTGTGGCGTTTTTTAGGAGAGGCATTTTGTCCAGTAGTGGACTGCGATAGGCTAATTGGTTTATTGATTAATACCATGTATTCTTAATCCATCGTTACATGGATAATACTCTATACTAATTTATTATAAAGAGGGTAAGTTTGTGTGTTTGTAAGTTTGTGACGTTGTAGGGGGTAATCTCTGGATCTACAGAACCGATTTTTAAAATTATTTTTGTTTTAAATAGGCCATTTATCGGGGAGTGCCATGGGCTATATAGTATCACGCTATGACTAATTAGAGAGGAGCAGTAATGAAATATGTTTTAAAAAGGGAAGCGTTTTTTTCGCCGCCCAACGAAGTGGGCACGGGTCAGCTAGTGTATTTATAAAACAGTAAACTCACACTTGACATTATAATTTCTATAATTCCACCACCAACAATAATCAACAATGCCACATTGTTTTTAACATCCATACACCAATAATGTTGTACAACAAAGCCAAAATTAATGTCAACGTTAGGTTATTAGCCCCTCAGCTGGCAGACAGACATATTATGTCTGCGAAAAAAAGTGCGTAAACTGGCAGGCAGACATAATATGTCTGCGACCGGAATGTGCCAAACTTTTGTTTATATTAACATTTCCTTATGAATTAGCCGTTAATGTGAGTAAGTAAAAGCATCTATATTAAACAAGGATAGTATACATTACGACAGGAGACGTCGGTTCATAGAAATTTATTTATCTATGACACTTTGAAAAAAGGTTTGCTACGGCGGTTACCAACAGTTAAAAGCGCGTACGTTATTTCGTGTTTTTATTTAATTTAATGCCAGCAAAAGGGTGAAATTTACTGTGAACATGGATAGGAATGTAACAAACTATTTTAAAGTAATACATTACTTATTTAAAGAGATTAAATGCCTTATTTTGCCAAAATTATCTAGTTCCTCGAGTTAGTTTTTTATTTTTTTTAACTCTTCCAACTTTTACGTTTTGTTTTATGATCATATTTCTTTAGTAAACTATTCGCTACAGGCACTCAAATCACTCGTTAACTAATTAACTATGTAGTTTAAATGCAAAATCGGTTTAGATCATTATAAATTTTAAATTAAAAGCGATAATATAGCACCCGTCGATCGAAAAGACATAATATGTCTGCCTTGCCAGTCAGGGCGCGCACGGACGGCGCCATTTTTTGTCAAGGAGAAAACGTAAAACGCATAGGATGCGGCATCGTGTGCGTAGTTGGAATTGAAGTACGAACAATTTTTCCATTAAATTTGTATCAATTTTCACTTCAATATTTTCTCCGAATCATTTGTATTACATTATATTATATTACCTATTTCAGTACTCCTATGTTATGTAGTACTCGAAAGGCAGTGCGCGATTGCCGTATCCGATCATCCCTCGCGGCTCACGCGCTCCATGGCGTACTTAGTAAATTTTCTTACGTTTTTGGGTTGTTTTTGGAAACTGTATTTTGATTATTTTTGTACTATCACATTGTATGTTTTTCACTATTTCTTTAGTAAATATAGTGTTCTAATAGAATTTAATAAAATACTCCTAGAAAATGTTTAAGAATTTCTTCTGTAATACAAAGTTTCCTAGGGTGAGAAATTCTTCGCAACTCTATGTGTTTTGTTGTATGGGTCATAAATTTAAACTAATCATTTCTATTGAATGAAATATATTGTTTACGTTAACTAGACAAAGCAAGCTTTGAAACAAACTAATCGTCTTATCGCTGCGAGGTCATGTGTCGACAAACAAGTCATAAAAACGAGACCCTTGTTTTTGTGCCGTGCGCTTAAGTGGCCTGTAATCAGTAAATCTTTCAAAGACGACTGTGTGAAATAAATGTTCTGAGAGTCCTATTTTTTTAATAGAATATAAATAAATAGTTATGTATATTGTAAATAAACAAAATACCGTTTTAGTATAGTGTTTTCTTTCTTCAGTATTTGTATTTTAATAAAAGAAACTGGGAAAAAATCGTTAGGCTCTTTTTTACCTTGAACTAGGAAAAAAATCGCACACTTACGTGTTAACATTATTTAATAATCAGTTAGCCTAACTCATAACGATTACGTAGACATAAGTATCAATGGATGTTATTGTTATGATTGTCGAGTTAAACTTAAACAATGTAACCCGAGTCGGCGCGCGCCATTACCCCGCGGGGAGGGCTGCCAGTATACGTCATAATGACTTTTAAGTGCCTGCCAGCTGAGGGGTTAGGGTTACCATATGGAAATTATCTCGAATTGGAATTTTGTTGCCATAAATCGAGATTAACAAATAACTGAACACCCCACAACAAAGGCTTTGTTAATAGGTATCATTTATTGTTTAAATTGGTTTCAAATGTGTACGTACGTTTTTATGGGTTACATTAGTTTTTTGTTTGATAAGTTTCTTAAAAAATAGTGCATATTAAGTAGGTGTATTACAAATTGTGGTTCGAAATTGTATTGCTATGTTGTGCGTTAGTCATATGCTATTGATTTCTTTAGGTCTTCTTATAATTAAGTCACTTGTTGTGCCTGAAGTTGCATTTTACTATGGAATGAATAAACTTCAGTATATTTGTAGCGGAATAAGATCCCATAGCTAGAACTACGTTCAATTTATTATTATTAATCCAATTCAAAATATACCGACTATATGAGACTGCAAAATATTTGCAATAACATTTTCAGAGCAAAATCAAGTGAGCATTCACAAGCACTCATACTAAAAATAAAAACACTCAAAATCATGTCACATCAGATACTTTTACTTCATTAAAATAATTATAAGCCGTATACCTCCGCGCCTTACGAGCGGTGTGCTTCAATTCACACCCACTTACTACACCACACACTTTTCATAATGGAAGCTCACCCCTTCAAGCTGGATAACTATATATTTTCATATTCGCCTGTTATAGTCTCTTGTGAACATAAAGTACCAGCGTATATGAAGGTTTAATGAACTGTGGCCTCCAGTGTACGTAAACGCTGACTAGGAACCGCCATTGCTGACTTGGCACGCACACGAATTCACCCGTAAGGCGTATGTGTACGTACATGTTTTGGTTAGATACACGTCGCCTATAATCTTGTTTAGGTAAGCATGCTTTGCTTGTGGATAATTTACTCGCATTGATAAATATTATAGAGTTTTGGAGCATTTGTTATAAATTTTATTGATGTTCTCCGTTTGATTTGTACTTTGCAGGGCTGGTTAACTGAAATACAAATAAATTACATGCTTAAGAGAGCAAATAGATATCAGTACATACTTCTGGTCATAACAGGAGCCATGTCAAATACATCTATTGTGATCGAACCCAAACTGGTATTTTGGTGGAGCATAAATTATCCATATTATGTGTTTAGCCAATTTAACCCAGAGTTGCCCTCTAGGTGACAGTAAGCCTGTCTGTAAAAGGCCAAAGTAATTTTGTCAAAAAATTAAACTTTTAATTTTCAAGATTTATACATCAAATATCGATATTACTCGTAATACTAGCTGTCATTACGTCTAGTTACATCGTGACTATTTGAACTTACGTTGATTTTTATGATGAAATTTATATTGAAGTTTTGACATGTGATATGTAAGCCATCCAATTAAAAATATGGCCGTGATTTTGTGAAATTACTTTTTTATTGCTGACTTTTTTCGTCGTGTACCCGTAACACCACCGTCTTACACCACCCGGTGGTGTAAAGGGTATTTTTTAATACCCATTACACTACCAAAAAGCTGCACCACCACTGGGTGGTGTAAAAGGTATTTTTCAATACTCATTACACTACCAAAGAGCTGTACCTACGTTACATTTATTTTTTGGTTTATGTACCTATTAATTATTTATTTATCATTGGGAACATGTCCTTCAAATTATTTTTTTTTGACAGTTTCTTATGATCGTAGGTAAGTTCAGGTTTTTTTATTTTACTTTATTTTAGATCTTTTAGATATTTTTACTGGACCTTTAGGTTTTATTCATGTATAAAATGTTTTTTTTTTGGTTTATGTTCACATGAAAGTATTGTTTAGTTACTTATAACTACTGATTTGATATTAAATTTTGTTAACGTACCTAAGGCCTATTATTTACAAGAATAGGCTACAGTTAATGGTGGCACAGCACTATTTTTTGGTAGTGTAATGGGTACTGAAAAATACTTTTTACACCACCCGGGTGGTGCAGCTTTTTGGTAGTGTAATGGGTATTAAAGAATACCCTTTACACCACCAGTGGTGCAAGACGGTGGTGTCACGGGTACAAAAGTTGGTGTAGTTCAATATATTTTGAATAAAATTGTTGTACTTAAAATATTATAAACCTAAAAAATTATAGCCATAAACATGCTGTCAACCAAAGGATATCTGCTGTTGCACGAAGGCCGCTGTTTCTCTCGTTCGATCTTGTCCCTCACCAAAAAGCTTATTTTCAACATAAGTATAATAAATCGAAGAATTCAACATAATATATATGTTGTATGTATAATAATAAGATAAGAACCTTTTAGATATTAACTCTCGTTACCTATGAGAGCTTTAAAACCATGTTCAGATCTAAATGTGTCTCACATATTCCATTAGATACTCACCACTAGAATACGCGTATTTAAGCAATAATTAAAACGCAAATAAACTTACGAATCATCTATTTGCTAATGCGTAGTTATGTACATTTTTCAATACATTTAAAATTATTAAAATATCAAAGCGAAGGCACCTCTGTCGCAGAGGCAGGGCGTTGGGAGCGCTAAACGTTCGCTATAAACTTTTTTGATATTACTCAGCAGCCGTTGCACGTAAATCTGCCCTTACAGTGGTCCCGGTAACTTTTTCAATTTAACAGGTAAGGATAAATCGTTCATTCTTTTTATTTGAACATAGAACTGATATAAACTCCCCAAAAGTTTAGAAGGTGGAGGCCAATATTGTTTGCTTCCTGTTAACTTGGAAAATCTTTTGCTGAGAAAGATTTGGCTCGCGCGTCGGTGGGTTTTCTATAGTTTGTTGGATACCTAACATTTTATATCTTAAGATACGAAGTAGAATACTTTACATTTTATCTTTTTATTTACGAAATTAAACTTTTCTTTTCTTTATGTTGGTACGCAAAATGTTGGTAGAAGTAAACTTTATCACTCGCTCAACGTCTGGCTCAGGTTATAAAAATCAACTAAGGATAACGAACGACTTAATAATGTTACTAAATTAAGGACAGTCTACCTAATTCTAGTTTTAATGTTTAATTTACTTTTGCTAATGAATCTCTACAAAAAGTTGATTTTTGGGCAGCTAATATATAAATGATGAGTATTCTTTGTTACAATGTTATGGTAAGAAATACTATACTTCATAACAGTTAATGTTAATTGAGAATTGTTATGAAAAGAAATATGATGTAGTAGTCAGCTACTATAATATAAAAACTTTCAGATATAAGAAAAACTACACTGTGACTAAGATTCAGTAGTGGTAGTCACATCATAACGGCCCATTAATGTCCCACTGTGACGGGCTCCTGCTGTGACGGAGGGATACTTGGCCTACTAATACCGGATTGGTATAGGGTTTATTTTCAAGTTTTCCTTCTTTTATTACGTAAAGATAATACTCACGGATAGTCCCTTAGGCGCTTTTTACGACACCCATGGGATGAGATGGGGTGGTGACACACTGTATTCTTACTCCGCTACCAACAGAAATCAAAACCAGCTTTTTTTTTTTAAATTGCATCACGGAATTTTCCATAGTAATAGGTACGTTGAGGGGTTATTTATTTATTTTATAAATAGATTTACTAAAGATATTGTAATACACAAGTACTAATGTTATTCATCGTTGTACTAGTCTATTGTCAGTGAATGAAACTTGAACAAAATGTTTTATACCATTAGTGAACAGATTACGATTATCCATCCTTAGTTGTAAGCGTTAATTATGAATAACCTGGCCAGTATTTTAAAACACAAGTCAATTTTTGTGTTGAGTTTATTCAAGCTAGCAACCCCGTTTATAAATAACAAAAGATTGAAACACAAAAATAACAATTAATTCAACTTATGTAAATAAACAGACTGACTGCATTTTAATTATTGTGTTGCACATTAATTACTCGTAAACATAAAATTACTGTGGTATGTAGTTAACTAATTAGGTACTTCATTTTAATTTAAAATAATAAGTTAATTTCTTATAAGTCTCAATGGGAATAGAATAGATTGAAATTTAAATTACGTTGAGGGCATTGAAACTTTGTAAGTAATTGTTAGAATTCACAGTCGCGTTTCGATGTTAAATCGATTAATAGGTGAGGTAGAGGAAACTTTTTCAATCGAGAAGTTTTTATCGATTAGCTCTTCGACGACGTTACTGCTTTCCTCCTTTATACTCGGATGCTCAGAGTCATTAAAACTTTTATCTAGCACAGATGCACTGGCTGTATGAGTTTATTGTTGTCTACCGGGGATGCTTTCAGTGAGCAAAGCATTTCAAATTATGCTTCACAGTGCATGCAAATCCTGTGAGGATAGTTCAACGTGTGATAAAACCTGTATGAAAACGTAAAATACACACTAGGTGTATGAATATTTAATCCACTTTACTATTCCTAACGAACTAGTAGTTTTTTGTACTTTGATTTTAATGCTAGCTACAAATCTAGGTCGACTAAATCAAGGGTTTAGAAAAGTCATAATGTGAAGCCTACTATAGTGAAATTGTTAGTACTTCTGCTTTCTTAACTTCTCGTTTAGTTAGTGGCCAACCTGGTATTGAGAATTGTTCAACCTGCCCTCAGCCCTCTGACGTATTAGGCGACTGATTTTATTATGACTTTATTACTAGAAATTACATAATTATAATAATTTGATAGTAGCTAAACAGACTTTATAACAAGGTTGTTCCCTCTAGAAACACTAATGATGTTATTTCAATTAGTCAAAGTATTAAAAGAGAGTTATCACTCTTCAAGGCGAAATGATTCGAGCCACCATTTTCCACTGACAGGGTATCAATAGAGGCCGATGACAATGCTGTCTGTCGGTGGACGGAACCCCATTGTTATACTCGGAAGCCATTATTGACATTTTCAAAGGGCTATTAAAATATTTTTTATTGAAAATCGTTTACCAACTTTTTGGCATGGTCTTATAATTTATCTATGTACCGTTCCGAAATAATGAAAAATATTTATACAAAAGAATTTTGGCAGATTGTATGATTCAATGCGCAAAACGTTTATAAGTAAGTAAAAACATTTTCAAAACTTTCTTCGCTTACGAGTTTCTATACAACAAATTTAATATTTTACGAGTATAAAATTATTTGATATAGTTAACATTGTTATACAAATTAATGAAACAAAAGAATGTAGTTGTAAGAGATCGTATTTAGTTTCCCATGTATTTTGAAATCAAAATTATTTGTGTGATGTACAAAAAATCACAAAATGTTGTTCTTAGATACCATTTGTGTCCGTTTCTTTTTCTTTAATTCAATTTTACAGAAACATAAACTTTTTTTAGACAATTAGTAACCTTCTCTCGTTTTAAATCTTCTCGATTCGTAGCTTAATAATGAAAAATATAAAGTAAAAAGTTGGAAAAAGCAAATGCTTAATTAGCAAAATATTGCCGAAGGGTAAACGCGTTCACGTTGGAAATAAAAAAATACTATATTAAAACATAAAAACGTTCCTTTATCATAAGTTTTATTTGCCAACTTAGTAGAGTTTTATTTTGTTAAGTTTAATTGCTTCGGTGACAATGCAGTCGTGGATGCTGCTGACGTGTAAAAGTCACTGATTCTAAACTCAGGTATAATAATAAATAAATATAAATAATAAATATTCCTCACATATTCACACAAAGCCATCTAGTCCCAAACTAAGCAGAGCTTAAATTATGGGTACTTGACAACGGATAAACATATTTATTTTTCTTTTGTAAATACATACATATTTCATATATATTTCATATTTATTTATTTAGCAAAATAAGTACAGCCATTAACACAATATAGGTACAGAAATTAACTTAGTATAACAGTGTTGTGTTGAACTCTGGTACCCAAGGTAAGATTAAACTTGTGTTATGGGTACCAGGGCTCCCGCAGCTAATACAATAATATTGTACAATATGTATGTATTTACAAACATACATATTGTACAATGAACATAGAAAACACTCAGGCCAATGCAAACAATCATTGCATTGCATTGAGCGGGAATCGAAACCGAGACCTCTGCCTATCAATCATGTTACGAGTATATAACTACTACGCCACAGAGGTCGTCATAATAATTATTTGTGTGATCCAGAAATTATTCCCTTAAGTTTAGATATTTATTTTGTCCGTAAATTTAATGTATATAAGTCCCTACGGGACTAATCGTTTTTAAAGGGAAAACAAAAGTTATTTATAACACTTTAAAAGAGTAATACCTACTTCACTAGCCATGGGAATTTTTTCCCAGAATTCTGCAAACAGTTTTAGAAATAGATAAACCCACAATTTTATATACAAACCTCGGCAACGAATGGTACTATGATTTTCACTTAAGCCTCTTACCTTTACCCCTTACATCGTAAGTCGTGGTGGCTACGTGGGCACTTACCCAAAATTAGTCACACCGGTCCACAGGATACGGTCGGTGAGATCCGCTTATAAATATACATTATACACCCTTACGCGATCAACCTACGAATTTTACTTAGTCTTACCTGATGCTGTTAAATATTATCTTTAATGTTACTTTAGAATGGTTTATTTGACAGAAAAAAAGTCGTATTTTGCGTCAATTGTAACGACACGTACTAAGTCACTGTAGTTTAAGGTGTTGGTTTTTGGTATTTATAAAGTTTTAAACGAGAGAGTTTAGAGACTCACATCGATAACTAACCGTATACCGGGTTATTTATATAAAACAGTAGGTGGTTTTCTTTTTTTTATAAATATAACCTTTGAAGATCAGCGCTAGTTATATTTATCTATAATTTTGCTGGTTAAATTTTAAAGTTGCTTTGACAAATTAACTCTTAGTATTACATTTAAACGCTGACAAAAATATTAAACTAAAAATATTTATAAAGAGTTCAAGTAAGTGATAGTATGCAGAGCATCAAGTAAGTGATAGTATGCAGAACATCAAGATTAATGAGAGTATGCGTGTAAATTAGTTGTTATGCTAATGGCTTGATTCGAAGCCTTTGATGACTGGCCTTCAAACTATCAACGTCAGGATTTTATCACACCGAGCTGCATCACAAAAAACAAAAAAAAATTAAAACTTAATTCCGCTCTAAAATTTTTTTTACTATATGTAAACTAACTGATGCCCGCGGCTTTACTCGCTTTGTATAGGTAGCTTAAATGTTATTATACACCCTATACGACTTATATTCAATATTTCATCAAAATTCATTCAGTAGTATTTGCGTGAAAGAGTAACAAACATTCATCCTCACAAACTTTCGCATTTATAATATTAGTAGGATAGGATTAGTGTGGTAACGGACTTAAATAAATATAGAAAGCAAAGCCTTTCCTAATATCAAGAGTGTCGTAAAAATTAAATAGGGACATCACTTATTAGTCAATATCTTGTGCAAAGAAGGAAAACTAAAATCAAAACCTATCCAACTTAAATAGGTAAAACTTTTATAATAATGATGAATGTCTATATTATAATATACACCTAAAGGTATGGTAGGCTTCGAAAAAATATTGAAAGTGGGTCATCTAATAATTGTTAATAAGATAGAGTGCGCTCCTTTCATCACAATATCGGTGTTATCTCAGCCGTAAAGTTTGTCATCAATAATTTTATGATAACTTATCAATTTTATGAAAATGTTTTGCACCATGTGCTGTAAGCTGAAATAGATATATTATATTTCACACAACCGAATGACATAATAAGTTGTATTTTATTATTGTAGATATATTGTTAGCTTCGATCGATGTTATTCAGTCTAATAAGTCTTCATAATTTCTGAAAACAGAATTGTGTTTATTGTAATTTTATACTTAGTGTAGTACAGACTTAACCTAAAAATAATTCAATAGTGATTTTATATTAAAATACTGGTGTTCCTAAAGATAGATATAGAGATAGATTCCTTGGTTATAATGGTTATGTATTGTATACAATAGTTGCAGCGCTTATTACAGTTATCTACAATGTAAAAAAATTATGACGTCAAAAAACTATTGCTCTCCTAAAATCACTGCTCCAGCCCCGATATATTACAGTTTGCCTCGGAGAAAAGCAAAGTAAATATAGGCTCATAAAAAATGGACTGCCACAGGGTTCAGTTTTGGCTCCCCTCCTTTTTAATATTTACATCCGAGATCTTCCAGAAACGACATCTCTAAAATTTGCTTACGCCGACGATCTGGCTCTAGCATTCCAAGCAAAGTCGTTCGAAGAGGGGGAGAGAGCTCTGACCAGAGACCTGGAAATCATGGGCAGATACTATGCAAAATGGCGGCTCTGCCCTAACCCATCAAAGACAGAGGTCTCCGCATTCCACCTAACAAATTGTTTGGCTGAGCGCCAGCTGCGTGTGAAATTTTGCGGAGAGGAAGTAAGGCACAACTTTGCCCCTAAATACCTGGGTGTTATACTGGACCGCTCGCTCACATTCCGACAGCACCTACAAACAACATCACAAAAACTAAAAACGAGACTAAACATCATAAAGTCTCTTGCTGGTACATCCTGGGGTGCCACCGCCTCAGTCCTGCGAACGTCTGCAATAGCCTTAGTGTACTCGGTGGCAGAATATTGTGCCCCTGTATGGTGTCGGAGTGCGCACACGCACAAGATTGACACCCAACTACACGAAGCTATGCGAACCATCACTGGGCTAATTAAATCTGTTCCCCTACCGTGGCTTCCAGTTTTGGCGCACATTCCCCCACCGGGTATACGTAGGTGGCAGGCGGCGGCTGCTGAGTGGAAGAAATGCTGGCAAGAACCAAATGGAAAACCAATGCCAATACGAGAGACACTCGACAACCTACCCGCACGACGACTGATATCTCGATCTCCTATCTGGTCAGACGAAAACCTCCAAACAGACACCAATCCCCTGGAGGAATGGAGAACTACCTGGGAATCTTTCGAACACCACCCCTGGAAGGACCTGGTGCCCGATCCTTTTGTTGAGCCCCCTGGTTTTGACAGCTGCCGTACTGTGTGGAAAAGGGCAAATAGGTTTAGGACTGGACAAGGGCGATGCAACTACCATCTCCACCGATGGGGTCTCAAAGACTCGCCGGGGTGTGATTGTGGAGCTCCAAAACAAACGATGATGCACATCGTCGAGGAATGTCCCCGACGTCGTTTCTCTGGGGGAATGCGTGAGCTCCACAACCTTACTCCGGCCGCAAACGATTGGCTCCTCCAGCTGGATATAGATGTATAGGGTTCAAAGCAGAAGCCATACGCAATGATGATGATGACGTCAAGAAAATGCAGCAGTAGAGTTTGTTTCGCCGCTTCTTCTCTAGTAGCGCTTTGGAGGCGGTGGTAAAGTTTTCTAAGCTTTGAAATGTATCTAAACTTAGATCAAGCAGTATAAATGACGTCAAAAAAGATAAAACAAAAGTTGTATTAATTTTGAAAAAATAAAATGTTTTTGAAATTGAGTTTATAAGGCCACAACCACATTAAACCAGTATAAGGTTCTTGCAAAAAATATTGAAAATTTAATCTCTTGTGTAAAAATTAAATCTATTTCAATGAATTTTAGACTAAGTACTCTATTGTAAAAACAATCGATTCGGGTATACTTGTTTTAAAAATACATTTGTTTTTGTTTTATTTGACATAACAAAGTGTCGTACGATTAAAGTAAATAGGCACATTACCTATGTATTCACGTGACTTTGACTCGCTTTAACTCAGGACACGTCGAAACGTGACATTTCATCCACACCCCTTTATAAATCTCTTCTGCATGGCTCAACGTAAAGGTTGATACACAACAGGCCGACTCAGCCGTAATCTGTGCGTTACCTTCCTTGACACGGGTAAGAAAGAATTTATATGTTAAAGGGAGGTATGTTCAAATAGAAAATGCTCAAAGTGGACTGCGTGCTCAAAGGCCTTAGTTACTGGGAAAAATTACAACAACACGAATTTTATAACAGGTATAATATTTAGGTATTTGAATGATACATTTATTTGTGTCGTGAAGGTGTGAGAATATTACCTTGCTATCAAAGTATTATTAGTTACGCCACTTAAATGCACTCTCAAAAAAAGTTGATAACAACATTCGTTTCGACCTGTTAGAAACCGATGGCAACGTTGACCAAAAAACAGACGCAGTGGTCAACGCTACAGAATGTGTCTCGAAGGGTGTTTCCCGGAAAAGGCAAAGTCAGGCAGCCTAAACTCTCTTCCGAGACTCTCGAACTTATAAGGCAAAGGTGCGAGATGTCAGCCACGCGGTCCTCTTTGTCGGATGGGAGAAACCTTAACGGGAAGATCGAGCTGGTGCGACGTGACCTCCGATGTTCCAATACCCGCGCCGTTATGGCTGCGATCCAACAGAATAGAGGCACTTAGTAGAACCCATCTAACGAAACTAAATATTGCGGACGGCACGGTGTATTTATAAAAAGTTTGTTGCAGAGTCACTTTAATAAAGATAAAGATAAAATTTATTTCAAGGTCCACTTAAATCTAATTACATATTGCAGTGAGAGCCACACTAGGCGCAGCCTGTTTCGTGGCTTTCAAACTTACGAATTAAAGGACACAGGTACACAATGAACTTAGATTATACAAAAACAATCAAAAAACAAAAATAATTAAAACAAATAACTAAATAAACGTGAATCAATAGTGTTGTATGTGTGTGTGTATGTGTTTGTGTGTAAGTGTATAGGTATATTACGAAATAATTCTAAGCAGTCTTTCAGTCTCATTGTAATCTAAAGTAAGCAAAAAGTTATAAAATTTGGGTAGAGCCTCTCGCATTGTGTCATGTCTTACATTACATTTTTTTACAATTTGATTGTATAAATAAGGGAACATGTGTATTGGGAACCTGTGTGCAAATGAAGTATTTACGAAAGGGGTAGGTAATCTAAAAACTCTTAAACTCAACATGTGTTACACACACATGTCAGGGGAATTTAAAACAAGTTTGTGAGTGTGACTTGCTGCTTTCAAAATGTACAATTTCCGAACGCTTAGTAAACCGGCCTCTTGATAAAGATTTGTAGTTGGATACATAATCGGCTTTTTTAGCATAACTTTTAGTACTGCTCTTTGAGCTCTCTCTAAGACAATTAAATTTGAAGTTGATGCCAAAGAGAGACAGATTGGCAAAGAGCTAAATATACGCTCTTTAAAAGATTGAAATCAGCGACTTCTCTTAGCTCCCTAAAGACGTAGATGAGTTTCCTAACCCTTGCCGATAATGCAGTAACGTGATCTTTAAAGGAATAGATGCTGGTTATGATTAATTAGTAATTAGAATTATTTACAATACCAACAGAGATATTTAATACTTTTTGTTAACAAACCTTTCGGTGTAACAAAGAGCTTAGCCACACAATGATTGCACGTAGTCCTCACCGTGTTGTCGTGTAGCTGATGAGCCGTACCCTACAACGTAACACTTTACTGTCCAAACCATTGTTTGTTCAACGCCTGCTCTCTGATACAGACTATGTTTACTTACTGAGGTTTCGTGTAGTTAATTGTATGACAGTCCATGGTACTAGGTTTATCTAAGTAGAAGGTTTGAAAACAAAAACTGTACTAAGGGCCACTGTTCTTTGATTTTTTCAACTAACTAAAACGTAAAAACAACCTCTATTAAAGGGATCACCTCTAAAATAACTGTAATTAAGTAAACCGTTGTGCTATTTGCTTTAGTAGGATAGATCTCACGATAAGTTGCTGTGACGTTCGGTATGGCCTGTTCGAATCTGTCGCAGTAGATTTTCAATAAGAATAATGAAGAACTATCCTGAGACAACCTGTAAATGAAAAATATATTACGTTATTTATATTGTTCCGTGTTGTATCCGTTAATACACAGGTCTTTAAATAAAACTCTGGGATTTGAAAGCGCCGAGATTTTAGTATAAAGACGAAATAACGTATTACTCTATATTTGGGGGTAATTATATTTTAGCCGGGTACACGTACAGTTTATAAAGTAAACTACTATACCTACGTAATTATTATTAATAATAACACTAATAAAAACTAAAATCATTAGGTTATTGGTAAAAATATCAAAAAAAGATAATACTAACTGACATCAAAAGGGTCAGATTCCTTTGTCCACTCTTAACAAATGGAGCAAAAACACTCGAACACAGTTGAAAGCACTGCAAGTAGTATTGGCTGCCCTTACTGTTGGAAATATCTCATTACTGTGCAAGCAACGTTGTGAAAAAAGATATAAATCATTTTAAAGGAACATGTATTTCAGACTATTGACTAAGATTATAAATTAGTGAGTTGCTCTAGCAGTTAATTTTGTTGACAGTGTTTTATTTCTAAATTCGTAAGTGTTTTTGTTTGTCATCGTTTCCGGGCCGTTACGATTTGGGGAGCTTCAAGAAACGAGCGTACTCCCTTTTTAAAGGTCGGCAACGCATCTGTGATGGGTGGCGGTGATAGCTTACCATCACAGCGGGCTCGTTTGCCTCCAAAACATTAAAAAATCGACAAGTTTGTGATGTACTGCAGATTTTGATGGTTTTTTTTAATTTATCATACTTAATTGACGACTATCTTTTAATATTCATCAAAATTTGGTATAACAATATTGATTGTGCTAAAATTATTATTATTAGTTCGTAATCCTTCTGTAAAATAAAATAAATTAATTAATACATAAAATTACCCACTATCCCTAATGTACCAATTTATGAACTCTACATTTATAAATGCGGTAACGTTTTCTTTTTTTTATAAATCCGTAACGTTGTCTTGTCAACCAATAAAATAATACCTCATCTTATTTAGATTTTGTATCAAAAAGTTAACAGATTTTTAAAGTGCACGTTTATACCTACGAAGCATTTTTTTTTATTTATAATACATTTCCTTGGCCTTGTCACTAGATGGACTAAGAGAAACTGTCTTTTTTTTCATCTTTATTAGCCAGAAAAGGGCTCAATTACTTTGTGAACATGTCGCCCCTATAGAAAAATACATATCAAAATCCTAATAAATGTTATTGTCTCTATTTTTTAAGGCTGAGAGACTGTCATAAACTGTGTAATTTTAATAAATGCCCTTGTCGTTTCAGTTAAGATCAACGTAATGTCATTTCTATCTAAATTAACCTCTGGTTTGCAAGTAAAACATACTTTTTCAGTGTTTTTTCTTTCCTCTTCTAACTCGTTTGTCAACCCTAACGCTGTACTAATGTCATACAAAATCAGAAGTAAAATCACCTAGTTTTATTACCTATTACATCATTGATTTCTTAAATAATTTCGGTACTCAACCTTAATAAAAAGTAATAAAATAATAACAAATTAGTACTTTGTGAATACTATCATTATTCCATTAATACAGACAATAAAAAATAATAGAACACTTGTTTTTCTGTTACCATTTCCGTACAACTCGTGAGTAAACAATATTACTAAAGAAACAATAGTAAGGGCCTTGTTGCTCATAATTACTTCTTCGGTATGGATTCTTTTTAATTAGCTTTGCTCGCTTTCATTAACAGTCATTAGTATCGGTTATTAAAATAGAGTCTCCCTAACATTTATTGGTATGATGTAATTTAATTAATTTTACTGGCAATGACTTTTTTCGTGTTAAACTTTCTTTGTCTTTAAGCTTAATAAACAATAGTTTCCTTTTCTAGTAAATGTTTTGTTTCACTAGAAAAAAGCCGTGCTTGCAGTGAGATGGATAAATAAACAATAATTCAAAAACAGTTTTCTATAGGCTCAATACAATATTGATCGCACAAAAAACAATCATGCATGGAATTCAAACCAACGACCTCGTACACAAACGCATTCTCAACCACCTTGCCAACAAAACAGAAAAAAAAACAAAACTAAAAATAAAAACAAAATCAATAACACTATTTAAAAGCGCAATCTAAATTTAAATCACGTAAAGTCACGTCAGTACCTCAGTGAAGTCATACATTTTAGTTAAACTCCAATAAAATAAATGGCTTAGAAGTCTGAAGGCTATTCCCTAGCCAGGTAAGAGATCTGTTACAAAGGCTCGTCCCCAATCACGTAGGGGCCTAATACTGACAGCGTTAGGTCCACAAACATCATACATCTCTTTGTAATCCTTCGGGGATTACTCAGTTAACAAATCTCTCTCCTTGAATAGAAATTTACCTGATGGTACATATTTGTTTGAGATATATGCATAAGTGAAGTATGGTTTGAGTTTATTACATTTATGACATTGTTATTGATTAGGGGAATTTATTTTTTTAGACATAAAATTAATATAATATTAAATAACAAAATGATAACGATAAATAAATCTTCATATTATCAGCCAAAAAATATTTTTATACAATCTTAGTTGTTTCTTAATTATTCTGCTTTCCTGAATATGATTTTTTTAAATGAGACAAGTGATATTTTTTTTTTACACATTCACACATCGCCATTTGTCCCAAACTTAGCAAAGCTTGTACTATACAACTAGACAACGGATAAACATACTTAAATACTTTTTTTTTCATGTTCATGCATACAAAGATTTCCATTAAGCGGGAATCGAACCCGAGACCTCTGCGTAGCAGTCATGTTATATAACCACTACGCCACAGAGATCGTCATTATTATAGCACTTATTATATTGATTAATTATACGCTTGTACTTACGTATATTATTATGTACACGACTACAAAATGTGGTAATGCAAACAGATCGGTAAAGAGTTTCTCATCATTTTTTTACAAAGATAATGTCTTCATAAAGACGAATCCATTCGATGTTACGATACACACTGCATAAAATTGGATAATGAAATGATGTATTCGTACTCAGTCACAATCCAGAAAGTTATTTATATACGAGTATGTAACGTACCTAATATAAGATAAGACCTAATCTTAGCATTCCATGGATTCTCCGTGCGGGTGCCGGGTCCATCGCGTGATAGAGGGCGGAACACTGGCGTAACAGCGTCTGGGACTTACGACCCAGATGTAGGTTTAAGGAGGCCCCCTTACAACGCGTTAGCGGTCACCTTCACTGTCTGCCATGTTCCGTCCTCTACCTATCCAAATTTGGTAGGAACCTAACAATGCCGTTTTGGACATTCGTGATAATAGAGAGCTTACTGAAGTTCTCGGCAGTCCTAGTTCTTTTAATAGATTGTAGAGGGATTTAGCTGGTGTACCCCTCGCACCTATTTCCACGGCATACAGAGTAACCCTCTAGCCATTTCTGGTTATCTCATTTGTCAAGTCAAAGTATTTATTTGTCTTAATTGCGTGGTCTTTAGGGATGTTAGTTTCCCACGGTACCGTGAGCTCAATAAGTACTACACGCTTTTTCAATTTTGAGTAGAGGAATATGTCTGGTCTCAACGGCGACACGCAGATATCCTCCGGGATTTTGTAGTGTGTTTCATACGTGTCAACCAGTAGAGTCCAATCGTCTGCCGGACTCAGGACCGAAAAAGGCTTGTAGGTGGTCTTTTTAGTAGTGCCTTCCTTAACAAATTGGATGTTTTGTCTTTCATTCGTAGTCAGTCCTTTTCTATCTCTGGCAATCGACAGACTCACTGCCTCGCGTATAATCCCTAATACTTTGTTGTGACGTTGCGAGTAATGACCCCTATCCAAAAGCACTTTGCAGCCTACCAATAAGTGTCTTGCCGTACCAATTTCTTTGCCACATTCTGTGCATTTTTTGTCCTTGGCTTTTCCCCATCTTACAAGATTGCTTTGATCGGGGAGAGTCAATTGAAAGGCGTTGAGGTAGAATTTAAGTAATGCTGGTGACCAGTCGTAAAGCAAAGTGCGCCACTTCAAGGCTAAAGGTATACAGTAGTCCCCTAGAGTAACCCATTCATTTTGCATTTCTAGGTTCATTGCGTGCACTCTGTAGCTGTTATTCTCATCTTGGTTTAAGAAAGATTTTATAATTTCTTTGTCCGATTGACTTTCCGTGTTTCCTAGACCTACTCTACTAGTTTGTGCGCCTATCATGAACTTTTTGTGGAATTGTAACCGTGACTCGAGCGCAGATGAATTTTTATCAGTTGGGATGGATTTTACAATTTCGTCTTTAGATGTTGATAAGACTTGCATTTTAGTGACTCTTAGATGTTTGTAGAGTTCCGATGGTTTTTTTAGTTTCATCCCAAAGTTATTTGTGTCTCGATACAGAGCAGAAGAGTCTGCAGATTGAGCTAACCCTAGCCACGATTTCAATGTTTTCGTCACTTTAGCATCTAGTTGTTTCAAGAGGTTCTGTTTTAAATCATACACAAGGAAAGGCCAATTGAGACGTGATGTTAAATAGTTGTCGTATATCCAGACTTTTTTTACGTTATTTATCGGTTGATGGTCTACCTTTTCAATGTCGTTTATGAAACTATTGACGACATCGTCTAGTACTGGAGAGCGACCTTTATCGTTTATCTTTCTACCAAGAAATTTAAAAGGCACGGTTTCTGATATTATTGAAAC
This sequence comes from Schrankia costaestrigalis, assembly GCA_905475405.1. Taxonomy (NCBI): domain Eukaryota; kingdom Metazoa; phylum Arthropoda; class Insecta; order Lepidoptera; family Erebidae; genus Schrankia; species Schrankia costaestrigalis. Next base: position 13,578,332 of record FR997827.1, read on the forward strand.
GTTTTCCCCGCCAATAGTGAGACCGGGGTCATATGAAGTATATCTCGTATCCCGCCTAACTAAACACAGACAATAACATTTGCTAGGTTTTACTCTCATTCCATCAGTCCACTCACAGAATTCATCAACCTTTCGCAGTAGTTCTTGGCACTGCTTTGGATTCCGAGTAAGTATCGCTAGGTCGTCAGCGAATGCTTGAATGGATTCTGTATATTTGCCATTGGACTTAAACCGATAGCCCCACCTTTTTAGGGTTCCGTACCAGTTTTGAAAAAACGGAACCCTTATAGGATCACTTTGTTGTCCGTCTGTCCGTCCGTCTGTCCGTCCGTCTGTCTGTCAAGACCATTTATCTCAGGAACGCGTGGAGGTATCAAGTTGAAATTTTCACCAAATACTAAAGCTTGTTGCCTCTTAGTGCCGTAAAAAAATCAAACTGCTAATCCAACGCAATCAAGAGATATAGCCGTTTTTGTCGCAAATTTAGAGGGGTAAAGGCAAAAACCTACAGGGTACTTCCAGTCTACCTACAAACTTGAAATTTGGCATGAAGCAAGGTCTTATTGTACATGTAATGGGAAAATTCTGAAAACCTTAAATTTTTACTTCAATCATATATTTTGATTTCATAGAATTTTGGCAGGAAAGCTGAGTCACGTGACCTGTGACGTCATAGAATTTTGGTCACGTGACCCGTGACGTCATAGAATTTTGATAGATGAGTCGTGACGTCACACAATTTTGGCGGGAAAATATATTTTGACAGCTGAGCCGTGACGTTTTTGAATTTTTGACAGATGAGTCGTGACGTCACAGAATTTTTGACAGATGATTTGCGACGTCACAGAATTTTGGCGGGAAAATATATTTTGACAGCTGAGCCGTGACGTTTTTGAATTTTTGACAGATGACGCGTGACGTCACAGAATTTTTGAATCCTGACGTTATCACAATTTGGCGGGAAAATAAATAGGTTTGTACGGAACCCTCGGTGCGCGAGTCAGACTCGCACTTGACCGGTTATTTCATCTATTGTTATGTTATCTATTAGTATATTAATTACTGTGTTAAATACTATAGGAGATAAGCAGCAACCCTGGAACAGGCCCACGTTGTAGTTTAGGGGCTTTGTATGTCCGTCCTTCGTTGCAATTACAAATTTAAGTTTACTATAATACTTAGCTATTATTTCTGAAACTACTGGCGGAAAGTTATACCATTGCAGTGCAAATAACATAAGCTCGTGCTGTACTGAGCCAAATGCGTTTTCTAAATCTATCCAACAAACTGTTATTTGCCTTTCATTTACTCTGGCATATTTTAGACTCTCTGCTAATAAAGAATTATGTTCCAGACATCCAGATATTCCGGGAATAAATCCCTTCTGGTGGCTTGGTCTGACGTAATTGTTAGTTACCATGTAATCTGTCATTTTTAACTGTAAAATGGAAAAGAATATTTTTGAAATTGTGTTGGTAAGTGCTATCGGTCTAGTGTCTTTTGGACAAGTAACTTTATCTTTCTTTGGAATGAGAACAAAATTAGCTTTTCCGAAGGCGGCCGGTATTTCCTTACTTGACCAGATCTTACTGTATATGCTTAGAAGATGTTTATGTACTGATGGGCACTTTTTATAGATAATGTAAGGTATGCCATCAGGGCCTGGGGCTGACTTGTTTGTGTTTATGTAATTTTTATTGCGGAAATTTGTGTATGTTGCTGTAAGTGTGCCATTCTTTTAAAAATTAAATTAATAATCGAAACTGGATATTTTATATGCTGCAATGCAACAAAACCTAAGTGAAGAATGTCCAATAGTCCAGTTTTCAACGTTTGCGCTACGCTTTAAACTGCTGATAAGTTCGTACTTTTAGCTCTCTTAAGGCTTAATAAGTACCTAAAAAAACTATATAAAAGTTTGCAAACTCCATGCTCAAAGCTCAAGTATGTTTTATATAAAAATTGCTATCGAAAAATGAAATTTTATTTTTACCTCGTTCCTATTTCTGCTGACATAGCAAAGGAAAGTGTGAAAATAATGTCTGAACGTTTTCAAAAGTCGCAATTTTCTTCATACAATTGCTAAGTGGTCTCAGAGGAAAATCAAAATTCGCCGGCGACAACTGAACGAGTTCCGACGTTTGACTCCTCTCGGTTCAGAACATTAAGCCGACCCTGTTCATTATTACTTCGAAGGAACTAGAAATACCATTTAGTTAGACATTATTAAATAGACTCAAACTCCTTGGTGTGTTTAATTGCACAGATTCTGTATTGGGAGTGAACAACGTAATTAAAACAATGTGGTTATGAGTCGACAGTGGAATCATGGAGGAAGTTTAATAAGATGTAGGTCAATAACCTCACAGCAATAAAAGAGTCCGTTCGTACTTATTGCTCGGGGTAATAAGTGGTGATATAACGGACCCGATCATGCTGAATCTAAAGGGGTTACCTATACGAATCAGAGAGCCATGCCTGGAACAGGCAGTCGTAGGCGTACCCGCCTCTTTGGCTTGATGTCGCTGCGACAAGCTGGGTAGCCACTATCAATAGCAGCCCCTCGTAGTGAATGGAGATAATTTCAAATGCCTTCGAATGTTTGAGATCTTGAACTTAAGCATTCACGTTGAAGCGACAATGAAAACTTAATATACACCAGATCATTCGTCGAATGTGACAAAGCGAGTGACTTTGAATAATTTCTTCTATAATTAAGTTTCTAGACTTAGACAAAGGTTTATTTAGACTTCTACTCCTAGAATAACAATAAGCAAACAGTAAACTTTAACAACTACGTAGGTTTAATAGAATTATTACATAAGATTGACCTGACACTCAATGATAAAGCCACATCTACTTAATAATAGTTAGGGTCCTGATTGATACTTTAAATCTCTTGAGAATTCGGAAGTTTATTGGCCTGTGTTAAGCTTGTTACTCAATAGTTAGCGAAATTAATAATGTTGGTTACTATATAGTACAGTCAAATAAGGCTTAATTAGGGGCAAACCTCGGAATGGAAGCGAATAAGCTGTAAATTTGCATAAACCTTTGTTTTGGTGTACTAATGACTGGTAGAAAAGTCTCATATGATCACGTGTCTGCGTCATAAGTTATTCAAGGTCAAAGGTCACGCACAAATTCAGCCAGATCTGTCCAGTGGTTTGGGCTGTGCGTTGATAGAACACTAGGTATGTGGTAGGAGTATTCCTACTGGAGAAACCACGTTAATAACGCACGCACAGCCCAAACCACTGGACAGATCTGGCTGAATTTTGGCATGCAGGTAGATGATATAACGTAGGCACCCGTTAAGAAAGGATTTTGATAAATTCTACCCCTAAAGGGATAAGATAGGGGATGGAAGTTTGTATGTAACCTTGTCAATTTCAAACCGATTAGGCTGTGACCAAGCATGCATATGCTACTATATATTGAAATAAGCCTTATTTTTCATAATATTTATAAAGGCGAGCGAAATTACGGGAAAAAGCTAGTGTGTGCATATAGTCGAAAATACGACTTTCCTGCGCTCTAAAGTCACGATATCTCGAAAGCGATGCTTTTTAGGAGAAAAGTGTTCAGATATTTTTTGTAGACAATTTTATGATCTACAATATTTATAATGACGTTAAATGCGTATTTCCCATAGAAAACGAGATAATGGGAAAAAACTGATTTTCGTGACCTTTGACCTTGAATAACTTATGACGCAGACACGTGATCATATGAGACTTTTTTACCAGTCATTAGTACACCAAAACAAAGGTTCATGCAAATTTACAGCTTATTCGCTTCCATTCCGAGGTTGAATGCTTATTTTACTGGAGTAATATTACAATTAATCATTACAATTGAATATAATATACCGGGAAGCGCAGGGTGGGGATACCCCTCACACGATGGACCGACGACCTGGTTAGGACGGCAGGAAGCCGATGGATGAGGGAGGCACAAGACCACGCAGGGTGGAAACATTTAGAGGAGGCCTATGTCCAGCAGTGGGCGTCTATAGGCTGATACGATGATGATGATGATATTGAATACAATATGTTCCTATTTTAAATTATTTGGACACGGATTCCAGGTCACCTTATACTTAAATATTATAGTTTAGTGATTTTAATTCGAGGTAGCGTAACATTCTTAAGCTTTTTTTATGTGGTGGATATGATTAAAAAAATATTATACGGCATTATTGGTATGGCATCCGAAATGTATCCCAAAAAATTTGGCTATGAATTTCATGCGACAGCTTCAAATTCTTTCCATTTTTCAGTTTATCTCAAATATTATTTTTATAAAAGTATCTTTAAATATCATTCGTTAACCGCAAAAATGATCTTGTTAAAGGGGTGTCGAAATTCCAGTCATTGCTGACCTCAAGATATTGCCGATAAGAATTTTTAGTTTATATTCCAAATTTATTTGTATAAAGGTGTGTCCAAACATTGAGTGGCAATCTAGCGCGGCTGCCGCGCGCGGTAACCCTGTATTACCAGCCGCGCGCGAACGTTATCATTGTTCATTCGCCGGCAGAAATGTGTCTTACGAATGCCGCGTGTTGCTGCCGCGCTCTTGCTGCTCAATGTTTGGACACGCCTTAAGGCAGCTGCATATATCGACGCAGTTGTCTATGAAATTAAAATTAATTATTAAACGAGTGATATTTTAAACAAAGAAATTCGCAGTAGCAACGAAATATAATATTTATTGTTAAGTAAATGTAATAAAAACGATTGCTTTAAAATATTTATTAGTTTATTTCATACAATGTACCTTGAATAAGAATCTTAGAGTCACGAACTTCCAATGAAAACTTACAGTACAACATAAATATTTATTGAATATAATTGATTACTTATTGCCATTGTAAAATTATATGCAAGCGGTGGTTCATGTAAATATACCTGCCCTCTTTATAAAGATGATTAAAACCTTAAATATCCATATTTTTTAATGCTACTAAATTACTAACAACATATACACACCTCAACAAAGTCTAGGGATATTTTGTATAAAGTTGTGAAACTCAAAAAAAATGGTTTGTATATTTGTTTTTTTTTTAATTCTCTTGATGAAAACTTACTTTGTTAACCTTTTTCAACCATTCTAAATTTGAATTTGAAAAATAAAATTAAAAATAAAAGATTTACGGGGCTTAAACGTAGTCAAGTTCAAAAATTTCATTTACCATAGTAGGTTTTGACTGTTTTTTTGTGTAAAATTTAAGTTTTATAACAATTTAAACGTTTATTTCAAATGAATGATATTGTGTGCATCAAGTAGCGGCGCCATTTCATCAGAGAGAAAATGTTTTTTTTTTTTTGTTTTTTTAATGAATAATACATTTCAAGATAACAGTTTTCTTCACATTATCGCTCGCTTAAACCGTGGAAGGTTTGTATGAGAGCGAGAGTTCACTTTATACATTAATTAAATAATCTATTTTTACGACATTAACATAAACTAGTAATATTATTATAACTACTGTAGTAAGTACATGATTATTTTCTTTCATTTATATGAATGATTTTTAAGTTTATACACGTACTTATACCTATCACAAATATGCGTCATCCTGACTATCTATTAAAAATGATTTTAGTATACTTATATAAGGCTTATTTTGCACTATGGGCAGTAGGCATGCTTCCAGCTGCGGGTACTAACCGGAGTATTGCTGAAGAGATTAGAGCAATACAAAATATGAAATCAGGGTTATGGTCACGTTATCGTGCTACTGGTGAAGTGGCTGAAAGATACCACAGCAAAAAGTCTATCACCACACAACGACATGATCGATTTTTGCAAGTTCCCGCGAAAAGACAGCCAAATGTTACTACCATGCAGCTGGTGTAGTGGTTCCAGCTCTTGGTGGAGCCTCTTGCGGGTGACCAAACTGTCAGAAGTAGTCGGCACGAAGCCCACCTTTATGCTCGCATACCGCTTTATACTCCAGCACTACGCCAAGCGAATCGCGCACGACGACTAGACTGGGCTCGTGAACATTTGCTCTGCAAAGATAACCTGTGACCTGTAGTAGTGTTTACACATGAGTCCCGGTTCGGTTTCCACGCGGATTCACTAAGAGAGCGTGCTTGGCGAGTTCCTGGTTGTGATAGCCGTCTACAACATCCTCAGGAAATCTATTCATACCACGATAGAACAAATTATGGTTTGGACGGGAATTTGTATCGGTCGAAGAACAGAGCGCGTTTTGATCAGAAACACCATGACGGCGGAAAAATAATTTAACGAGGTGCTAATACTAATAATCTACCCCCGTAGACTACAATTGGGCCAAATGTTCAAGTTCATAGACAATAACACCCGTCCGCATAAAGCGAGAGTGATGACGAGCTGGTTGCAGGAACACGACGTATCGATTTTATGCTGAACCACTCAATCCCCTATCCTCAAAACAATAAAATACGCGTAGGACATGTTCAAAAGAAGGGTTTTGGTGATTTTTCCTGCATAAAATTGCGATGGAAGGGCAACTTTTTTTGCATCCTAGTCGGATCTGGAACAATATACCGCACCAAGACCTGGATAACATAATAAAAGCATGAAAAACCATTGCAGGACCGTTATTTACGGTTTTTTTAATGAGCTGACTACTGATTACTCACATAACAGTTAAAAACAGATTATTTTTTGCTTATTTTCACTTTTGCTAAAGAAACACATTCATTGTTAGTTTTACTAATTTTCCAAGTTTTTTATTTATTTGAATAAAAAATTATTTATGCAAAAATAATTATTTTATTTAATTCTGGATTGTAGCCTGATAAATTATCTTTATAAAAATATACACATGTTGTATGCTATCTTCAATAATTTTGAAGTTAATTGAGTAAATACCAAATATCCCTAGACTTTGTTGAGGTGTGTATATTTACTTGCAATATTATAATTTATTTTAATACGCTTGTCATAACATCTCATTGGTTCTCTTAATAGATATTGACCAAATTAAAACGGTTAGGTTAGGTTAGAAATCTTATCACGCTGAGTAAAGCCCAGCGAGCGATGCGAGAATATTTTTGCAATGATATTGATATCTATTGAACTAGAAATAATGGTGACATTTCTTGAATAATTTTTCAAATGTATTTCAATCTATCGGGAGAAATAGTTACTATTACAATACATAGTTTAATTAAACAGTTCAAGAAGTATATTTAATTTAGGCATTAGAGGTAGGAGACGGTGCCTAAGCTTGTTTCAGAACACCTAGTGCCCACAAAGGGGCGGCCATTAATTTACATTTTACACAAACGAACAAGTAGTACTAAAACCCTAACATAGCAGTAGGATATTTAACAAGTTTATACAAAATACACACATCAAAAAAGTCTAAGCAACATGCATGATATTACAAATTTACCAGTTATATTAATTTATTTTACCATTTATTTTAATTATAACGTTGTATTTTATTTTTAAAATAATATTTTTAGGGTTCTATGATGTAAAAATAACAGCTGTTTTCTTTATAAGTTCTTTTAATAACAGAAATTAACAATATTAGAATATACAGGTACATAAGAAACTAAACTTTTTTTTTTTAAATTGAAATTTCTTAAGAAAATGAATTTATTGTGAAAGAATAGGACAATTTAATACAAAGTATGGCCTCCTCTGCTATTCAGAACTTGTCGGCAACGATTATTCATTGAATTAATGAGACTGTTTATGTCATCTTGCGGTATTCGCTCCCAATGGAATTGTAGCAAATTCTTCAGCTGTTGGGTTGTTGTCACTCCGTCCAAGTCCTTCAAAACACGTCTCTGGAGCATGTCCCATGCGTGCTCGATGGGGTTGAGGTCTGGCGATTGTGCAGGCCAGGGCAATACCTGGATGTTCTCCGTTGCCAAGTATTCACTGGTTCGCCGAGCTGTATGTGAACGCGCATTGTCATGCATTAACGTAAAATCGGAGCCAAAGGTTTGTGCAAATGGATGGACATAAGGTCTGAGAATATCCTCAACGTAATTTTCAGCGTTCATGTTTCCATTTACAAAAACGAGCTCAGTTCGCCTGTTCTTCATAATACCCGCCCATACCATAACTGTTGAGCCGCTGTATGGATGAACTTCCTGAACGCACCTGAGTCTTTCAGTATTTCCGGGTCGACGGTACACTCGCACCCTTCTTGTATCAGGCCTAAACCCGAATCGCGACTCATCGGAAAACATAATTTTATCCCATTGTTCCTGGGTCCATGTTATGCGTTCTCTACACCATTCATTTCGACGAGCGCGATTCCCGTGACGTATCGGTGGGCACCTGATAGGGCGTCGAGCTCGTAGGCCGTACTCATGCAGTCGATTTCGCACAGTTTGGGGACTTACATCAACACCACTTGAATTTTGTAGCCTCAAACTTATCTCTCGAGCGGTTAACATCGGCTGGCGTCTTGCAGTCAGTTGTATGTACCGGTCTTGCCGAGTGGTTGTACTCCTTTTACGGCCTGGATGCTGTTCAGCGGGTTCCCCTGTATTATTGTAGCGCTGCCAAAGACGACAAATAACACTTCTATGAATACCAAAATGTCGAGATACCTGAGATTGATTACTTCCCGCTTGCAACATCCCTACAGCTCTTTGCATTTCATCTGCCGTCAAATGACGTCGCTCCATGACGTAAAGAATATCTAACAATTCAATTTTGTCGCCAACTGTATTTAAATGGTTGGTAAAATTATAAAATCAAGACTAAAACGTAGCAATTAACATGCACTCAAATTCAAACAAATTCGCAGTCATTTGAATTTTATGAAAAAAAACAAAACATAATCGAAATTTTTTTTACCTATACACGAAGTTTACTTACCTATACACTTTGAGTGAGTAAATACTTAGAAATTAATTAATATAAATGGTAAATTTGTAATATCATGCATGTTGCTTAGACTTTTTTGATGTGTGTAGTAAGACTACTTAAAACCTTAGCCTTTATGTTGGCTACCAAATTTGTTTTTTATTATACTTACTAGCTGATGCCCGCGGTATTACCCGCTTAATTGTTATTTTACACCATAAACTACCTATATTCCAAATTTCATCAAAATCCATTTAGTAGTTTTTGCATGAAAGGGTAACAAACATCCATCCATCCTCACAAACTTGCATTTATAATATTAGTAGGATAGGATAAGCAAAGGTGTGTCACTTTAGTGCCTAACAAATAAGGTGAATATTATCTTCACTAAATAAAAAGAAGGAAAACTTGAAATTAAACCCTATACCAATCCGTCTGCAAGCGTGGTATTAGTAGGCCAAGTATCCCTGCGTCAAGGAAGGAGGCCCGTCCCTGTAGTGGGACATTAATGGGCTGTTATGATGAAATAAGTTGACAATTATGAATTTAAGCTCTCTAGATATATCAGACCCACAGCTAAAAAACCGGTCAAGTGCGAGTCTGACTCGCGCACTGAGGGTCCTGTACAAACCTATTTATTTTCCCGCCAAATTGTGATAACGTCAGGATTCAGCTGTTTAAATACTATTTTTCCCGCCAAAATTCAATGACGTCACGACTTAGCTGTCAAAATATATTTTCCTGCCAAAATTCTGTGACGTCACGACTCATCTGTCAAAAATTCTACGACGTCACGCCTATCTGTCAAAATTAACAGCTGTCAAAAGTGACAGAGGTATAAAATATTTTCCCGCCAAAATAATATGACGTCACAAATCATCTGTCAAAAATTCTGTGACGTCACGACTCATCTGTCAAAAATTCAATGACGTCACGACTCAACTGTCAAAAAATATTTTCCCGCCAAAATTCTGTGACGTCACGACTCATCTGTCAAAATTCTATGACGTCACGGGTCACGTGACCTATGACGTCACAGGTCACGTGACCTATGACGTCACAGGTCACGTGACACAGCTTTCCCGCCAAAATTCTATGAAATCAAAATATAATATGATTGCTAATAAAAAGTAGCCTATGTTCTTTCTCAGGGTCTAAAGATTATCTGTACGGCTGAACGGATTTCGATGAAATTTGTTCATCGAAATCCGTTCAGCCGTTTAGGCGTAAAAGAGTAACAGACAGACAGACAGACAGACAGACAGAGTTACTTTCGCATTTATAATATTAGTATGGATTATATTATTATACTCTGCAACGAACAGGTATTATTGAATAGAATTGGACTCTAGAATAGAATTTTATAATTTGCCAGATTTCGCTTTTACTCCAGTAAAATAAGCATTCAACCTCGGAATGGAAGCGAATAAGCTGTAAATTTGCATAAACCTTTGTTTTGGTGTACTAATGACTGGTAGAAAAGTCTGTTATGATCACGTGTCTGCGTCACAAGTTATTCAAGGTCAAAGTTCACAAAAATCAGTTTTTTTTAATTATCTCGTTTTCTATGGGAAATACGCCATTTAATGTCATTATAAATATTGCAGATCATAAAATTGTCAACAATTTTTATATCAAGTTTATTTTGTATCATGAACCGTTTTCGAGATATAGCTCAAAGAGTAGAGTGCACGCACCTGTACATAAATAAATCATGTGAAATGCGGTGCTAGTTTGTATAGTTGAGATAATAGTTAACTATGAAAAAATTATATTTGGATAAAGATATAGTTATTATTATTAATTTATATTATTATTTTTTTATTTTTGTACGAATGTGCGCCCGCTATATCTCGTTGTGCTATATCTCGAAAACGGTAGGTGATACGGAAAAATGTTTTGAACAAAAATTGTAGACCATTTTGTGATCTACAATATTTATAATGACGTAAATGGCGTATTTCCCATAGAAAACGAGATAATTCGAAAAAACTGATTTTCGTGACCTTTGGATCTTGAATAACTTATGACGCAGACACGTGATCATATGAGACTTTTTCACCAGTCATGAGAACATCAAAACAAAGGATTATACGAATTTACAGCTTATTCGCTTCCATTCTGAGGTTTGCCCCTATTTTAGCAGCCTGTACTAGTACTATTTCGATTCCCACTTAATTCAAAATTTTGTGTATTAACTTGAAGACAGAAATAAACATAAGTAGGGTAAGGTTGCGATCATTGGACTAGCGCTTTGTTTGGACCACTTCAATATTTCGCGATCTATTCATATTTGAACCCGATATTTGCATCGAAATGATAGCTTTATATCCCTCCACACCACCCTCCAACCGCCAGTACCGCAGCAGGCAGCATGAGGGATGGACGTACTTCACTTTGTTTCTCGGACCTCGAATATAATTTTTTACGCGGCAAATAATAGCATGTAAGTACTGTTATATTCACTATTTTCATCTGATTTTTTTTACTAGTATAGTACAGTAATTAAGAATACATACTATCTTATATTTTTGTTGAGTAACGTGTTACTTTTTTTAAATTTAAATATTTCAGTGGATGTTAGTGAGTTTCTATCAATGGACTGGCACGATGCTCTTTTATTGAACCGGTCCAATCATGGCAACTTCTATAATGTGTGTTATTTATTTATTTAGTTTCTTTTTATTTTAGCATCCCAAAAAGAGGAGGAGAGAGAGGCGAGTATAAAACTAGCTTAGGGAAAAAAAGAAGTTAGATTGAATGAGGTAATCAGAATGTTTCGAATGCCAAAAGCGACGTTAAAGAGAAGATTTGACGTACCTGAAATATTTTTGTGATTTTGCATGCGTAATAGGGATTCGACTATAATTAGAGTCGACTAATTAATGTAACTATCTATTTATTTTTCAAGAATCTTGATATAAAACATAATTTACTTTATTAATGTTTTTACATGCACCTTGAATGGACCAGCCACCTATAACGCCCTAAGTCCAATTATAGCAACTAAGTGGTCCGATGAAAGAGACGGTGGTTTTTTTTTTTTTTTATTTTTTTTTTTAATTTCATATAAGTCAAATCAATGACACTTATGAACGTCGGAGTTTTTATAGTGATCACAGCACGTCTAACTTAACGGCTAAGTTTACTGAGGGTTCGGAACACTACCATGACAGAGAAGACACCCACAAGAAACTCTGCTGGGTTCCTATCGCTCTTTTAGGTGATCACTTCACAAATATTTTATTAAGAAAACAGGACAATTCAGATCCAGGCATTTTTATCGTTTAAGTAATCCTTTACACTGTAATATGATTTCAATATTAACTTATGTTTAATGAAAGATTTAAATTTATTAATTGACAATTCTTTAACTTCCATAGGGAGCTTATTATAAAAACGAATACCATTACCAGCGAAAGAATTACTTATTTTATGAAGCCTAGTGTGGAGAACAGCAAGTTTATTTTTATTTCTTGTATTAACATTGTGTATATCACTCATTTTTTTATATTTGTTTATATTTTTGTGTACATACATTAGATTTTCGAATATATACTGGCAATGCACAGTCATAATCTTAATCACTTTAAATTTGTCTCTAAGAGACTCTCTTGGGCCCATATTATATATACAACGTACCGCTCTTTTTTGCAATACAAATATTGTGTTGATATCAGCCGCACTACCCCACAACAGAATACCATACGACATAACACTATGAAAGTAGCTAAAATAAACTAGCCTAGCTGTTTCTATGTCTGTTAACTGACGTATTTTTTTCACTGCGTATGCTGCTGAAGAAAGCCTACCTGACAAGTTTTCAATATGGGGGCCCCATTGTAATTTACTATCTAAAGTAATACCTAGGAATACTGTAGTGTTAACGATTTCTAATTCCTCATCACTAATCTTAACAATTGGATTTATATTAAGTACGTTTGGCAAGGTAAATTTTACGCATTTTGTCTTGGTTTTATTTAATAACAAATTATTTGAATTGAACCAATACACTATTTCCAAAAGAGAATTATTAGAGGTTCAAACAAGGAAACCATCACAACGTTTTATTTTATTCTTTTGTGACTATATACATAATAAAATTAACTTAATTATGTTAGTTACCAATAATTGAATATACAGACTACTCGTTTACACAGATTTTGTTTTATTTCACGCTTTATTTTAGATACCAGCTCTGTTTAAAATTAAGTGGTCCAATAGTCGCAACCTTACCCTATGTTTTTTCTTAATCTAGTATAAGCATAGTACAAGCTTTGTTTAGTTTGGAATTCGATGGCGTTGTGTGAATAAGTATATGAGGATTAAATTAATTACTCCAAAACAAATACAAAAAACAAAGTAACATTTGAACCAATTAAACAAAAAAAGCGATTGTGTTGATAAACATTATAATAAGCCCTTTTTTCCTCTTACCCTTTTCCCCAATCATTTTGGGTTCGCTACAACCATTGATAAAGCTCTTTAGAGATTCGGTATATTTTTATAAACGGCCTGATGCTAACCCGATTGAACGTTTATTCGACAATCGTACAATTTGAACTAACGACATAATATACTTTATTAAATGTTCATTTAGAAAAAGGACTTTCTGATATCTCGTTTATATTTTATGGTCCTTTAATACTGAGTAGGGATTCGAATATAATTAACAAAATTATAAAATTGTTACAATAGAGTAATAACAGAAAACAGCCGTGTAGCAGTTTTTTGACCTGCCTAATATAAAAACCTAGCATTCATAAAATGGTTATTAATCTGAAAATACATAACGTCTTGTCCTAAATTAAGCAGTTTTTATAAAAAAAGTACTCACTAAGAAGTCAATTAATGAATATTTTTTTTTACGTCCTTTTTATGTACTAATCAAGGCCAAATCAATATTTTCTTTTTCATGCATACAAATCGCTGATATAAACAAAACAGGATCGGATCTCGTAATAAATCACCAGACTGTAAACATTTTTTACTACATATTAATTATGTCACTTTTAACAACTTAAATTTGAAATTAATTAAATCATATAATTTTTATATTTAAGAACTTATACTAAAAATGTTTATATTTTATTCTCAATATTATGCTCAATACTTTTTATTTTCAATAATTCTTTATATTTTTTTATATATATATTTTTTTTTAAAATATATATTTATATATTATTTATACGATTATTTTATACGATATATTATTTTAAAAAATATGTTATTTTAAAAACCTAATGTATCAAAATTTTAAATATAGGTTCATATAGAATTTCAAATAAAGCCAAGTCATCAGTCAGTCTTTAATATGCTCCATATAAATCAACTTGGATCTATGCAATACGTCAGAATAATAGACAGCTTGATAAATTAAAATGGCTTTTGAATATTTACGAGTAAAATTCTAAGTATTTTTATACTAGACATATTACTAAGATTAAGATGGGTCAAAGAAAGGACGTTAGAGACAGGTAAAAGTCAACATGAATCGTAATATTATTTGATGCTGTTCGTTTCTACTTTTTTTTAAACTTTACTTTTTTTAGCAAATTTTTCGATCATAATTTTAGTCGTGGTAGAGAGGTGAAAGAGTCGTTAGCTTTTTACTATGAAATTACTAACATGGAGAAAGAATATTGCCAATTGTTTGCTGATACCTCCTGTGTGCATGCTTAGTTTACCTCTAATCGTCGATGACAAATATGTGTATACAGGGAAAATTCCATAAAGAAATTAAAAAAAACTGTATGTTAAACAAGTTCAATCTTAGGTTTGCAAAAGCACACAGGCATACTGGCCTTTATATTTGTAAAGCGGTCTCTAGTTAATAAATTAGAATAGGTTAATAAGTCAAAGAAATTAAAGCCAATTTGTATGATTTGGTACTAGGTAAAGTAGTTTTGAACTCATTGATATAGAACCAGTCACCAAAGACCACCTTTAACAGTATTTTATGTGTTTAACAATATTTTAAAAACTATAATTCGTAAGCCTACTTAACACAATAGTAAGTAAATAGTCATTTTCCACGCGGAAGGCTGTACTGGTGAATTTAGTGATTGATGAGAGTTTATAATGGGATTTGTTCTGATTCCTATTTAATTTCCTGTTCGGATATTTAGCTGTCATTTTATTATAAATTCTACGGAATTTCTTGCGTAACCGTATACCGTAATTTTCGAATTTGTTGTGGTAAAGGTAGTTTTCAATTTTAAGGCTTTGTTTTATGGTGAGTGTTTTAAATTAGCAGTTTTTTTAGATATTTTTTTGAGTGGAATAACAAAACTTTAACAGATTAATTGTAGCTGTTAATTATACGACTACACTTTGCACTGTAAATTAATCATGTTCAACAGTTTATCTATAAATACAAAATCTGACTTAAAGACTGGAGTGAGAGAGCTAAGTTTTTTTAAGTGTTGATTACCTTGTTTAATAATAGCAATAGACAGTTAGTACTTCCACTGGGTCATACATACACGTTTAATAGATAATAAGTAATTATGCAAATCTCGTTTTAGTCTTCAAACAGCTAAAATATCAGTACAAAAGTTATTCAATAAAGTCCTAAATAAAACAGCAATAAAAAATGTTTTCATTTTATTGTTGCTAAAATTGATTTAAAGAAAGGATTGATTTTAATTAACAGATATCGAAACTGGAGCCATTGTGTTTTTCGCCAGCTTGATTAGATTTTCGTGAAACAATGTGTAAAGGGACAGATAACAAATTGAATCGCGAGTTTATTAAAATTTTGTTCGTGTTTACGGTAACATAATTCTTTTGGTCTCCAACGGAGTACAATGAACCGAAATGTCAACAACTCATTGAGTAACAATAACGAATGTAATGAAAAATAATACCTTTAAATGAAATGAAAATACCAGCTTAGTGGGTATGATCATTTTTGTAAACATTTACGTTATTTCGCATTTTTTTAATTAAAAACCGTATCGTATTTAACGATCTATGATTAAATAAAAACTGTAGCAGTAAACTTCATAAATGATTTTTAAATATTGAGTTCTTAAATTGTTAAAACTTAAAAATTTAACTGGATCTTTGTGGTGCGAGTAACATGAAAAGCTAGCCAGTGGTCGAACCATTTACTTCAACGTAATGCATGCGACTACTCGTGTAGGATATGATAAGTGCTAAAGAAGAATCCTGAAAGCTGCAATATCTTTTTAGACAAAGGTGTATATCAAGACATCCTGTACATCAGAACACGGACAAAAGCATTTGCAGGGTCGCAAAATACACCATACCACTGCAAGATTTCTTATAAGCAAGCAAGCAAGCAAAATTGGCATTTAATTGAATCATGAAAATATTCGAATGTTAACTATTAAATATTGCTCTTAAGTAGTAACGTACCACAATATAGTATACTATTTTACTGGTTTACAGAATGCTCTTTACGTGCTCGCACGTAGTTTTTAAACGATAAAAGGGGTTCACTATAAATTACTGTTGATATATGTAAAAACGTACACGTATTTATTATCACCTCGTAAATCAACATATTTATCAACTGTTAAATCATGCAAGATAATGGTTTTAATTAGATCAATCATCTCATAACAACATTAATTAACAAAACGAGCTACCATTTGAAATGAAAACATAAACGAACGCATTACAGCACACAAGTCCCTGTTCCAAACACAAAAATTTACGAGTACTTTTAAAATTAAAATGCAAAAGTTTTCGTTTCATGAATTCATGATACGGAACAAAACAGAGGCAGGTATGCAAAAACTCCACATTCTAAAAAAAAAAAGTTTATAATAAAACAATCTGAAGCACACCGAGTGTAATACGGTGAAAAATGAGACGAAAGAATTTAAAATGGCCAACATTTACGGAATATTTTGAGCATTACAAATAGGATAAAAGAGTCAGATATGTTTTGAATGAGAGTGTTGTTCATAATTATTACATTACATGATGTGTGAAACAGTAAAGCAAAAATAAATACCACCTTTGAGTATGTGATGAGTCTGATGAGACTAACTTTTAAACAGTCTGTATTGGACAGAAATACTGCAGTTGAATTTCCTTAATATTTACGTGCCACGTCCTCAGCAACAGGCGAGTTACAGTGAAAACATAGCATTGCGAACGCAAGCCACAAACCCCCAGAGATTCAGAGGACTCGCTCGGAATAGCTTTGTGTCGTATTCCTTTGTCTTTAACTGAGCATCTTACTACCTCTCCGGACCTGCTTCTATAATCTCCAAATAACCAAGAGTCCTTGTTATCACTTAACTCTTATGTATTTTCAATTGAATTCCCCAAATATAGTTATGTTTTACCCTAACATAATGAATAAACCTCAGTTTTTCCACAGATATTTTAGAGGTTAGTTACATTATCTCTTTCCGTTTAATCTTCATAACGTGTATAAAATATGAATGTTATAAAATATACCCATTCACCGTTATCGCTTGGTATCATAAAGAAAATACCGATATTTTTCATCGAACTTTTGCAAAATTAAATTCTTTTACGCAAAATCTATACGCAAGCATTCAAATTTATTGAATAAAATCTTCCAAAATGTAATACTTACCTATTTCGGGATTGCCAAAGTTTGAAGCAAGCAAACAATTCGTTAGGAAAGATTTGCCTGAATAATTTCACGTAAATACAATCTTTCGCTCGATTTGCAATTCACATAACGACCGTTTCGGTCTAAATTATTCATTTTATTTTTAGTATGCTTTATTCAGGTACGCGATTTTGACATCGCTTCCCCACAAACACCATTTCAATTAAATTGATTGATGTTTGACTGCACTTAATAATGTGCGAAAAATAAAATTAATGGGTTCCTGGATTTTCGAGCACGGCAAGGATAGTTTTTACTCACATAACTGTGTGTCGACTTGCGCACTGTTGGAACTGTTATTTGCGCTAAGTTAACAAACGGGTTTCCAATTTTCTACGCTCAACCTTTCACCTCATATTTAAACATTAATTTGTTTCATTTGTTTTATATTAACTCGAGCTCTAAATGCATATTTTGTTATAATAAAATTAATGTAAACTGGCTTTCAGACTATGTTAATTAGACGGTAGCTATTTACGCTGTTGCGTATTTCATGCGTACTAGTGCTGGCGAAACGAGATTAATACCACAAAATGATTTAGCAAGCCTTTGCCAAATTTGTAAACAGGCATTATAATTTTATTGTATTAATTTCATAAAGCCTAAAAGCTGGTTAAATATGTAGATTAAAACAATGTTTTATTGTAGCTTTTATGTAGATTATGACTAATTGTGTAGACTTAGAACAATTGCTTTTAACTTTATTGAAATTAGTTTCTTACATTATACAATTTTTGAACTAATGTTGATTGTGATATTACAATTTTAATGTTAGAGTAATTTACTTTTTCGCTTGGGCTATTTCGGTGTGCTTTAAAAATATTAATAACATTGCCATTAAGGTACGTATCTACTAACTAAACCAAAACTTAAATAAAAAACTGGCTGAAATACCTTACACCTACCATAGAGCCAGGTGATCCACTCAAAGTTTCTCTTCTGCACTGAATGAGGGAATTTTGACGTACTTCGGTCCCTGCAGAGGAAAAGCTAGTTTCTGACGTTAACACCAGATTCCCAATCGTTTAGTTGTTAATCTACATTATAACAATCATATTGTTTAATTTTATTTTGTGCTGACAGTAAGCATCAAAATACGAACAATATGCAATTTATTAGTGTTATTAACAAATTTATTAACGTTAATTCAATTGAAGCGTTGGGGTGGTAAATTTTATTGATACGAGTAATTTTTTTATTGAGAATCAATATAGAACTCAGCGACTTGTAACTTGATGCGAGGCAGCCCCACAGATACTCAATGGTGTCTCAACAAGTGTCTGTCTTAGCGGCTAGAGCAAAAGGTCCATGTCCAGGAAAAGAAAACCATAGAAGCAGTTAAACAATACCCCGACATATAGGTAATCAATTTTTGTAACCCTACAACAAACAAAATAGCAAAAAATGGTGACAATTTATGCGATATTTCTAGATAATATTTTAAGTAAGAAACTAACAAGGCAAAATCAATTATTGTAATCCGGTAATGAAAACGCTAAAATACTAAAATCTAAAAAACAAAGCAAATTATCCGCTACAACTAGCTCCAATATATTTAGGAGAAGCAACCAGTAATTGAATATTAAATAAAAGTAAATTAAAGCCATCGTCCGTGGCCCTGAATATTAGTAATCCTGTTGCTTCAGAGAATTAGACCCTTATAATCCAACCCTTCAGTTTCATCCTTGGTTCAACCCTCATCTGATTGACGTTTTGGTAGCGATTATTACGCGAGGTCTCACAGACCCCTCTTTTACGAAACCCCAGATTATAACCGCAGTCTTTTTCATGTGTGATTCAGAGACATAAGATTTTGAACTGTATTGTTTAAGCTTTACAATTGAGAAATCTGTTTGGTGTTTTAAAAACAATGCAGACTACGCTGTAGTTCCATAGGTGTAAAAAAATCAATTAGGGGAAATTTTCAAAGCGTAACTTTACTGCCAGCGACGGAAATTTAAAACAAAATGGTTTCTGCCTCGGTGGCGCAACAGCCGTATGCGCGGCGTCGCTGTCGTGGGCTCGAAACCCGCACAAAACCATTACTTTTGCGTTCAACAAGTTTTACCCTTAGCTGTTTCTAATATAATGTGCAAAAGGTCCGCTAAATAAACAAGTATGTCTGTAAAAGTGCTCGCAAATCAATCAAAATTCATACCACAGGTTGTCTTTGAAAAAACAAAACTAAGCAAAAATCGTACTCAATATTCCTATTTTGACGTCATTATTAGCTTCATATGCCTCCCAATTCTGTCAATAAACTAATAGTACCCTTCGGTAATATTAGGCAACGTAATAACGGTCGCAGTTATAAACATATTTTCCCCAGATAGCCGTATGTTTATTACTTTTGCCGTACG
Source organism: Schrankia costaestrigalis (assembly GCA_905475405.1). NCBI lineage: Eukaryota > Metazoa > Arthropoda > Insecta > Lepidoptera > Erebidae > Schrankia > Schrankia costaestrigalis. The sequence continues at coordinate 13,598,144 of FR997827.1, forward strand.
AAAAGTACTCATAATGGTAATCGTACTACGAAAATTTATTAATACTTAACTTCAATGTAATTGCCTTTTTGAGGTGTTCTCTACCAAAATCTTTATTAAAGGCGCAGAATTGCGTGATGTGTAAATATTTGGAGGAGGGCTATGTCCAACAGTGGACGTCAATTGGTTGATAATATCAACCAATATGTATCATATTATGATGTTGTTGAATGACGTATATGTATCAAGTAGCTTTATTTATTTTTTTAATGTAATGGTTGGTAACGAGCCGGCAGGTCACCTGATGGTAAGTGATCACCGTCGCCCACGGACACCCGCAACACCAGAGGAATCACAAATGCGTTGCCGACCTTATTTATATCGATACTATACGAATTCTTACTAGATGAGACAAAGACCTGATTCCAAAATAACAGGTATGCGATCATTTGGCAAAAGGGAAAGTAGTGTCCTAAGTTCATTGGCTACCATGACGAAAACTGAATTTACCGTAACCAAAGACCGAATTCCTATTCTCCTGAACAAACTCTGTGGAATTTATGTTTATAACATAAATAATTAAATTGGTTTACTTTAATTAGTACAATGGCTCGTTCTTTTGTCTCTATAAAAAGGTTTGACCGCTTGAATAGATTTTTGCAATTTTTGAAACAGCATTTTTCGAGGGACTACGATATTTCAAAGTCCCTCGAAAAATTTGTGTATTTGCTCAAATATTTCCAGGTTAATTGTAAGGGCTCTGAACCAAATACAGAAATAATGGTAAACCAAAGTAAATATATTATACGGTAAAATCTGAAAATTTGAACTAAACTCTTATTTCTGTTCAGGCTGTTACAATGATCGAGGAAGGCAATATTTAAATTTCACGATGACCATTAAGAGCCGACCATTTCTGAAAAATAAAACGAAAAACACAAAAGTTTTATGTAAATATTTATTGTTGTATTTGTATTCAAAATAAAATCAACGGCCTTTCGTCAAGCAGGATCACTACTTGTATATTTTATTTTACGCTCCCATGAATAAAAACGTAAGTAGCTTTTAGGATAGGTACCGTAGTACCGGTAAAAGTATAATAAGCAAATGTGAGTAATTAGAAAACCTTTAAAATTCGAATATTATTTAAAATAAAAAGCAATATTATTTGAATTTTGTGAACGCCAATGTTAAAAAAAAATTAAAAAGCAATAAAATGTACACGATTTCATCACACATTTCTGATTCATATTTATTTTACCTTTCGGATTATCTTTTGATTGAGGTCGCGATCTGCCGTCGATAAAACGCATAATTTTTGATACACATTTGTAAATCTACACACATCAAAAAAGTCTAAGCAACATGCATGATATTACAAATTTACCATTTATATTAATTAATTTCTAAGTATTTACTCACTCAAAGTGTATAGGTAAGTAAACTTTTTTGTTATTGATGACATACTGGCTGGTTGTAAAAAAAAAATTTCGATTATGTTTTGTTTTTTTTCATAAAATTCAAATGACTGCGAATTTGTTTGAATTTGAGTGCATGTTAATTGCTACGTTTTAGTCTTGATTTTATCATTTTACCAACCATTTAAATACAGTTGGCGACAAAATTGAATTGTTAGATATTCTTTACGTCATGGAGCGACGTCATTTGACGGCAGATGAAATGCAAAGAGCTGTAGGGATGTTGCAAGCGGGAAGTAATCAATCTCAGGTATCTCGACATTTTGGTATTCATAGAAGTGTTATTTGTCGTCTTTGGCAGCGCTACAATAATACAGGGGAACCCGCTGAACAGCATCCAGGCCGTAAAAGGAGTACAACCACTCGGCAAGACCGGTACATACAACTGACTGCAAGACGCCAGCCGATGTTAACCGCTCGAGAGATAAGTTTGAGGCTACAAAATTCAAGTGGTGTTGATGTAAGTCCCCAAACTGTGCGAAATCGACTGCATGAGTACGGCCTACGAGCTCGACGCCCTATCAGGTGCCCACCGATACGTCACGGGAATCGCGCTCGTCGAAATGAATGGTGTAGAGAACGCATAACATGGACCCAGGAACAATGGGATAAAATTATGTTTTCCGATGAGTCGCGATTCGGGTTTAGGCCTGATACAAGAAGGGTGCGAGTGTACCGTCGACCCGGAAATACTGAAAGACTCAGGTGCGTTCAGGAAGTTCATCCATACAGCGGCTCAACAGTTATGGTATGGGCGGGTATTATGAAGAACAGGCGAACTGAGCTCGTTTTTGTAAATGGAAACATGAACGCTAAAAATTACGTTGAGGATATTCTCAGACCTTATGTCCATCCATTTGCACAAACCTTTGGCTCCGATTTTACGTTAATGCATGACAATGCGCGTTCACATACAGCTCGGCGAACCAGTGAATACTTGGCAACGGAGAACATCCAGGTATTGCCCTGGCCTGCACAATCGCCAGACCTCAACCCCATCAAGCACGCATGGGACATGCTCCAGAGACGTGTTTTGAAGGACTTGGACGGAGTGACAACAACCCAACAGCTGAAGGATTTGCTACAATTCCATTGGGAGCGAATACCGCAAGATGACATAAACAGTCTCATTAATTCAATGAATAATCGTTGCCGACAAGTTCTGAATAGCAGAGGAGGCCATACTTTGTATTAAATTGTCCTATTCTTTCACAATAAATTCATTTTCTTAAGAAATTTCAATTTGTAAAAAAAAAGTTTAGTTTCTTATGTACCTGTATATTCTAATATTGTTAATTTCTGTTATTAAAAGAACTTATAAAGAAAACAGCTGTTATCTTTACATCATAGAACCCTAAAAATATTATTTTAAAAATAAAATACAACGTTATAATTAAAATAAATGGTAAAATAAATTAATATAAATGGTAAATTTGTAATATCATGCATGTTGCTTAGACTTTTTTGATGTGTGTATTTTTATTTCTGTATATTTTGTTTTACTTATACAGTATGTAAAGTGAGACATAGGCAATACTCTAGGGCGTGATAGATGACGTTATTTAATGAAGGAAAAAAAATACAAAATAAATAAATATTAAATTACTACATAGTAAACGACGTGTAAAGCTTAGCCATGAATTTCAATAATCATGGACACCTCGCCGCGCGCGGACGCAGCGAGCGATCCAGCTGATACCTACGACGCGCGGCGCGGGTCAATGCACCGAGTCTTGTACAATATTTTAGCGCAGCGGGAACGTGTCCACACTTAGTTCATTTTTGGGATTTTTTCGTCAAAAATTAAGTACCTAATTTTATTACATAATTCGGATCAGAATCACGTACAGAGTCACCTTCTAAATTATTGCCGTTGATTCAAAAAACACCCTGTATAATCATCAATCTTAATAACTCAACAAAAATACATCAAAAAAGATTAACGTGGCGTCTAGCAAAACTCGGGCTTTTCTGTAATATTCTTCGGCTAAGCTAGTGTGTAAATAGAGGTTTATGTCTTGAATGGATATAATTCACGTTTCATGGTAAGTACTTAGGTTCTTATACTTATTTTTATAGTTCTTATATCTTACCAGTTCTTCCTGAAATTTGGTTTTTCATGGCGGCCAGGCGTCATTTTCATTATCTGACAGAGTACTGCAGACCAGTTCGTTTGAACTTGTCTCTAGTCAGTTTTAAGTGTTATGATAAAAAGTGTTTTTTTTATTCCAGTTAAAACCCACAAGAGCAGAGAAATGAGATAAGCACATACACAAACTCTTTTTAAATTTATTCGAACGATTTGTCTCCACCGTTCTATAAACAAAGTTCACCAAGTAGCAATCTAATCTCAGCAATACATGCCACGTAAATGGCAACATAATAATGATAATAATAGGCACCTACACGACATTATCGTAGAGCGTGACCTCCCCATATCGTTATAGGAGTCCGGTAAGCAAATATGCGTACACAACACACATACACAGGATTACCTAGGTGAAGTTAGTTTTGCATTCGTAGCCATGCAAATAGCGGAACTAGAGCATAACTATTCTAGATGTGTCTTGAGAATTTCCACCTTTACTTATATTACTTATTATTTCTTGATGCATTTTTTTATCGCGTGGCTTTGATGGCTGTGATTTCCTTTTGAGAAATACGAGAAATGTTTTTTTTTTCAAGTATATTTTTAATGCCAACTTTCACCTGATATATTATTGCCGCAAGATATATTTTGGATCGCGCATAATACTCTCCCTTTTTTAGTCAAGCAGTCGCTGCTAGCCGTCTATGCCAGAGCAAGTGGTGGGAATTATTAAACTTCTGGGGTTGAAACGTTTTTAGGCCATCTCATTACTCATTTTACGAAGCAATTGTTTTGTGTATTAAGAAATAGAAATATTTATTTTTCAAATAAAATCCTATTTATTCAAATAATAATAAAAATATACAATGTTTAAAATCCTTTACATCTACGTAAACATGTAGTTTGTTGATATCCCGTATTCATCAAAAACTTACTGCAGCACATTTACCTACAAAACTGTTTGTTATTTTGTGGTGTCAGCTAATTGCAGCTAATTATTGTAATGGACACTTCATGTAATGAGAATTGAACGAGTACGTTTAAAATTGTATACTCCACTCTTTTATGATTTTGAACGTTATTATAATATAACTGCTAGATAATTTTAACTTTTCCTGTACATGATAACAGAATATGGTTAGACATGTTTGGAAACACATTAAGAAGCAACAATTTTATTTTAATAGAGACTTCTTGAACACACAGGTGTAATGTAAGGAAGATATATTATAGGGGTGGAAGAACAGAAGAATGGAGAGGGAATCACATTGTTTCACTAACAATGCCAGCTAACATTCAAGATATAATCCTCCAACCACAAAGTTTTTAATACTAACCATATTCTTTTCTTAGAAGTAGTACATTTATAAGACTAAGAACATCATCTTTTGTAAGAATACAAAATAAAGTATATCCAGTTTAATGTTTAACTCTAAGACGTAAATATGTGTTGAGACCATAATATCTGTTGATGCTACCACAAGGAAACCACAAAACAGTAATCTCTAATCGCACATTGTCAAGAAAGAGCAAAATATTCATAAGACTACATATTCTTATTACGTGCGGATGAGAGTGTTAGGTCGGCGTCGCGTCGGCGCATAATGTGTTACAATGTGTTTCCAGGTAACAACCTGGGCTTATGAGGCTCTTGTGGTACCACAGATAAGGCACGCCGGAGGCTTTGTGAAGGTACTTGTACAATGTAATAAGGCGGCCACGGTAATACGGGGACGCTCCTCTATTTCGCACCTTTTATAAACAATGTTTACGTGGAACCCGACTGCGCTTGTATCAAGGACGCAATTAGTTTCTAGCTCATTGTCTTTTTTTCTAGGAACGAGTATGAATTCATCGCGTACGACACACCCTTGACAGACGAAGTGGCTCATGACGCATGATTCACTTCGCTATAAAGACTATCACAATGTTTACCGTTAAAAATGATGTAATTTTTATACAGTGTTTTTGACATCACACGTTTCAGCCTCTAAGATATTATAAATTATTCATGAATACGTTCAGGAGAATGCACAGTTTGTGTACTAGTTTAAGGCTACAGCCAAAATTTTGTGTGAGAATATGTAATTGTGCTTTTTAAACTGTCTGCTGAAACATAATATAATATGTACTATAGATACTGGCTTATTTCAGGATGCTAGGACCCTACCTACAACTACCTCAACGATGTAGTAACTACGAGTAAAAAGATCTAATAATAATAATCCCACCTGACAAATTTGATATAATTTTGTTACAAGTTTTCCTTATATTTTGAGATTGATACAAGTTGTTTAGTTTTTATTTTAATCGATTTTTACAACAAGCACAGGTTAAGCTTCTGTGGACATATTACACCCGGTTAGTAAACAGAAATGACATGTCGAATCATTAATTCCTTGTTTTCCAAAATTTTATCTAATCAACGTCCCTGTTCTGTTTTATCATAAAAAGTAAAAACAATCAGTCATTGTGATATTATGATTAACTAAATTATCACACGTTACAGACAAAATGTGACAACACAAATATATTCTTGTTTTCACTAGCAAAGAGACATCTGACGGAAGGAACACACGTGTCTAAACTAACGAGGTCGTTTGAGCACTTGAAATATAATAAAAATGTCCTAAAAGTTTCTCATACTGTACTAGAAATATGAAACTAGTACTCGAGTTGCAAAATACGTTCCGTACATAAGTTTCCACACCTCTCCAATTTTCAGTGCGATGTTTTTTATAAACGAAATTATTTCAAGTCTATTCGAGATGCGCGATTCATTATGCTCACAGTTGCAAGAGTGGAGCGCGGTGGAGTAAGAGGCAAGTTTTAATAATGTAGGGCGGTTGGCAAGGCTGCTGCCGTTTCCTTCCATTCATCTCTCCCCTTTCCGGTTGGCGCAATTAAAACGGCGGCTTGTTCCGGCACTTAAAAAACTTTTAAAGTATAGGCACAATTTGAACAGTACGTACAGACACATTGTTGCGAATTACACAATAAATTTTGTTTAGAGCATTGTATTAATTACTCGTTGTTACCGTGTTGTTTAACAGATAAACATTTTATAATGAGCACGTAATAAAATACGGTTTAATGTTATCCTCTTAATGTTTTTCTCATTCGTGGTTTTGTCAACGTAAATAAAGGTAAATACTTTACTTTAAATACATTCATGTCCTCATTGAAGTATATTTTTAAAATAATTACGTAAGGATAATATACGATGGATATTGGCATACATTATTTAATTGTTGTTCTATCATTGTGGTTTGATACGCCATAATTAGCGGACTTTATTTACTGAAAGCCCCGTAGGCTTTTCACATATTATTATTAAAAATTAAACCATTGTTATTGTTATTTGACTATGCAAATTACAATATCACCGAATGACTCGACGGGTCACAACTTTGCAGTAGGAAAGACATGTCTTGTCACTACAACGGTTGTAGAGTCGTGCGACGACATCGGTTGCTCGACTTCGATCGAGCCAGCAAAACGTCTGAATCATTCGCGTGTGGTTGAAGCTATTCACGGCTGTGTTGAAGTTCCGCTACGCGTGATTAATGGTCTCGCGTTCCCTCGACATTGTGTTTTTGTGATGCAAATAACTCGAGCCGTCGGAACAAGGAAAATTGAGTGGGAGGACCGAGCACCACCGCAGTTTCAATTGCTTCGCCGCTGAATACTGATGAACCGTTTCGGTTAAAGGCATTATCTCAGTTGCAATGTTTAAGGTGAAAAGCGGTTGACATAAGCGACACGATTTGTAACTCGAGCTCTGAGTTTACGTTTGAAGGATTTGGAAGGTATTTAATATGACAAATATGTGACGAGGATTATATTTTAATCTGCAATTATAAAAATAGTAACCTGTCTTAATTTAAACATAGAATTAGTCTTTTTTTTAGGAACTTATATATATTTTTTTGGGTTTAAGAGGCTAGCTGTTATCAAATGGCTAATATTCATAAATAGTACAATGTATGCTTACTCTATTATTGTGGTTTATATTAATACCTCATCGTAAATAAAGAAAAAACTTGCAAAAATTTAACTGTCACTTGCTAAAATTCTAACTTAAATGTTTAAAAAGTTGCATATTAAAACTGTACTTATATTTTTGATAAAACACTGCTTGCGCTCAAAATTTCTTCAAGTTATAAAACTCCCACTAATCTGGTTTCTAACCCCATAAAGCATCTACTAAATATTTTTCTTTCATAAAAAAACAAGAAAATGAAACAACTTCTTCAAGTCAGTAACTTTTGTTTACCGTCTCAGTCAAAAAAGAAAGAACAAAGATAAAATATTTTGATAAAATTTTGAAAATATGGCTTTTGCTTGAGATAATATTTTGAGGCACTTTATTTTACTGAAAATATTGTCTTAAATAAAGTGAAACATAGAGGAATATGTATCAAATATATACTTGCACTGTTCAGTTATTTTAATCTTACAAGCTTTAACGAGACAATGCAGTGGTTGGGTTAATCATTTATTTATGTTTTTAATTCCTTTGTTTTCTGCTTGGGCTTTGTAATTTGTTTTTGCATTGGTGTGGAAATTAATACAACCTCCTGTAATTTTATTCCTAGATAACACGAGAATAAATTGAATGATATTTAATTTCTTTTGTTTTATTTTTGTAATCTATTATTGTAAAGTGTTACACGTTTTTAATATAAATACTTAACTTTACATAACTTCTACTATTAATAAGAATTACTTGGTAAAATGAATTTTATTAACATGTGACTAATTTAAAACTAATCAAGACGGTGAAAAACCGATTGATGGGGGGGGGGCAAAGGACGGTTAAAGGTAGAAATATTAGGTGGAGGCCTACGTTAGGAGTGGAAGTCCATTGGCTGATGTGATGATAAATTTACACGATTTGGGTTAAATCACTGTAAACTTCAAAGTGATTTCTATCTGAACTTGCAAGCAGTTCAAGTATTTTGTCATGTAAACTGTGTGTTCTAAGTTCTAGTTAAATTATTTCACACAAGCCACTTGTACTAGCTTTGCACTAGTGCACTGTGACTTAACGTCAGGTGTGTAGACAACAGAGAGCAGTAGTTTAACTCTTAACTCAACGTAAGCCTTAGTGAGATCTACGAAAACTCTTTTAATCTTTGTTGTGTTTGTATGTCTGTTGTCAAAAAATTTACTAATATTTGACCTCTGTGGCGTAGTGGTTATTTAACATGACTGCTAAGCAGAGGTCTCGGGTTCGATCAATGCAAATCTTTGTGTGCATGGACATGATTGTTTGCATTGGTCTGGGTGTTACCTATGTATAATATGTATGTATTTATGATGTGACATTTAGTTAGGATAGGACAGTGTTTTCAGAAAAAGCATAATCTATTTAAAATGTACATAGGTGTCATAATATTAAGTATGTTCTTTGATTTTCGGCACGAGTTCTTTTAGTAAGAAGTCACTGTGTTTTATTCCATTTAGTAACGACAAGAATTATTTAGCAAACACCGTCAACAAATACAAAAACTATCCCTTACTTACGTTGGTTAATCAGTTCCTTAAGTCCTTTAATGTACGATCGATATTGACTCATGGAACACGCGTCCCTTATTATTAATGATGCGTCCTGAAACAATTGGGCTAATGATTCATTAGAACATGTTGATAGTTGCTCCGGATATGCTGTTATTGGGAATTTTATGGCAGAGTGTGCAGTTTATCCGTGAGAAGCAATCCCGGGAAAATAATCACTTTTACATCAGCAGTTTTGAAGATTGGGACCTACATAAGTACAAACTTAGAACGTTTTTCGCGGCCTTACAAAAATAATGTTCTGCAGGATTTTTAGTTTTGTACTTCGCTTACAAAACGTCTCAATCCCAATACCAATCCCAAGACGTCTTTTATTTTTGTGTTTATTGTTCTCAAATCGTATCAGATCATCAAGTTTAAAAAAATTGCAAATAAAAAAGCCTACAAACTTTTTTAACTAGCATAACTTAAATTCCATTAACTAGTTAGGAATTTAAATAAAATGTAACAGTTTTCAATGAAAGTTCGCAACATTTCTCTTTAGTGTTCGTTCGCGTATAAAGTTTATTTTGTATCAAGTTTACAGTGACACACAACACCTTCTGATAAGAATTAGATCAAACAAGATTAAATAAGTTTGAACAAGATAATAATATCATTCTCCTGCGAAAACATCTCCAGAAAGTTTTACGTTCAAGTTTTTGCAACGAACGTTAACTATGCAAAGTTCCTTCTGTCGTTCTTCTGCTTTGAAATGTGAAAACAATTCGTGTCTACTCTGAAAGGCGGTCGCAACAAAAAAACCCTTCGTAAGTAATTAAGAAGTTTCGGAACACCGGCTCATTGGCATACTTTCGGCTTGTAATACGCAGTTAATCTCAGTGCAAAAACTTGGCGTTCTATGTTTTAATTCACGAGGGCCCGCCCAACGTCGCCGACAAGGGTGAATTTCTTATGAGCACGACGTGTATTTGTCATAAAACGCTATACGTATACCGATAGAAGTGCCCCATCAAACAAGTTAATATCCTTCAGATAACGTGTAACTGACTTAATTCTTTATTACCTTCAATCCGACTAAGGTACCCATTCATTATTTCTTTCACCATATACTTTCGCTGAAAGAGTAATTTGGGCTCTCTCAGCGCCCTTAAATTGTGATAAACTTGGTAATATTGTCTTCTACACTCGTCGCAGCTAGGTCACGGAGAACATTTCATTACGATTATTGTCGAGTTAATGATGTCTTACTAACTTCACTCGCTCGAGACCGAGCGAGGTATGCTGTGAATTTAAATAAATTCGGGCATACACACGCCTAAGTTATTCTCACACCGACATATGAATTCAGCATGTTGTCACACAAAGAAACGGCGATAATTCACCGGCTTAGCGTGATCCAGTCTTATCTCTTTCAGTTCTGCGAGCGACGATGCTCTTAAATCTTCTCAAAGCTCGAATACTACTCAAGAATACTTACAAGCCTTTAATTCGAGACAAATTATTGCATAATTTAGGAGCGCCTATTTAAATCTTCGGCAGCGAGCTTCGACGGTGACAGTCGTCACGGCTTAGCTTCTCGCCCGGTTCAATTACATTTTTAGGAAAGGATTTATGTTTACAAAGGGTAAGTATAAGATTCCAGAGATTAAATTACATCAGTTGGTAATTACTACATTAATATACAAAGTTGTTATTTCTGTTTTATTACACAAACATTACAACTTGAGTATAAACCTTACAAATTTAATTTGTTTGACTATTTGAGTATTCAGAATATTTGAGTCAAACTACACAAAGTCGTTGTCTACACAAATTTTCAATGTGCTACAAATTTGATTTCAGTTTGTTAGATAGTTTTAGATTAAATTCTTTTCATACTTTGTTACTTTAAAACGGAATGTAGATAATAAAAACGTCGATAGCTTCGCCAAATATTTCATTAATCGACATTTTTATCTGCCTTCGTGGCAAAGCGGCAGTGCATGCGGCTGCTATGCTCAAGTTCGCGGGTTCTAATGCCAAGATAATTATTTGTGTGATTCGCAAACCACTGACTTGGGCCTGAAAAACTTTGTATTCGTTATATTCATGTCTGTAAAACCTTTGCGACTCAGGGCTCGACCTCTACATACGAGATTACTCTTTTGAAATTATATTAGATTCGAATCTATACCCACTTTATTATAAAACCATTGAACCGTTTTAATTTAACACATGAAAGCATAATAAATTATAAAAGCTATCTTTATAAAGCTTGTACATTGTTCGGTTTCATATTTAATTTAGCGACAATTATCCGGGCCTGTTACAAAGGCAGGTTTTGCTAGAGCAACCTGAGTTATAAAAAGGGTCTCGACCCAACTAATACCCTTGTCATGTCGAGATGAAATTAGTTGAACTCGTGCAGCTGCGTCGCTGAAACCCGCCGTTTGTCCAAAATTTATGTAATCTGATAATATAACGTCAATGTACATGAATTGCTTCAAAAACCGCAACATTGCGTTTCCTCTATATATATAACTATTGTTAATTAATTGATGGTTATTAAGCATGATTGTAATGTTTATTTGAATGTTTGAATTGGAATTAAGAAAAGTACTTTATTTATATTGATTAACAATTTTTGTTTGATTATTGATAGAGTTGTTTTTTTTATTTTAATAAATAAAGTTTTAATGATTGCAGCTTATGCTATTATGATAACTAAAGTATTTAGTTTTTATTGTTCGTAATGCCTATTTTATCACTATTGTCTATGATATATTAATTTTTTAATGGTAAAATAGTTTAGTAATTTTTACATTTAGAAGAAAAATAGCCGTGAATTGTCATAGCATGCTTAAAGCACTATTTGAAAATAAACCAATAGAAGACAATGTTACATCCGGGAATTTGACTGGACGCCATGACGAGAGGTTGAGCTGTCATTTATATATTTTTTACAAATTGATTTTTCGAAGATTTTGTGATGCAGAAGAGATGCAGTTTTGTTTTGCAAGTTCGTCGTCAATAAATTAATATGAATTATACGCGTTCCCGTCAAGTTCTTAAGAAAGACAATGAAAAGTGAAGCATCGACTTTTTAATGTTGTTTTTTATAATTATGTTACTTTTATACTTACTTTTACTGAATGTAATATCTCTCACTTGACACTGGCAAAATATGTAACTATGTTCATGAGGCCATTAATAAAGAAATACAATACAATACAATGTTACATCAGTCCGATATTGTCATTGTCCATAGTAAGAATGCATAAGAACATACCACGACTGTAGCATTAAAACCAGATACGACGCAATAAATATCCGTGTATACCGATAACGATGATGACTAACAAATGGTAATGACCCGCGTGAATAAATAGCCAATAAAGCGTAAAAAAACAATTTCACAATTCATCCAATAGGTACTTATTAGTTTAAAAATAAGTTGGTATTCGTTCCAAACTCTTTTTCCGATTGCCCTTGTGTAGAGGTTTTCAAAAAACCCTCTAATCCTCCTTCAGCTAATGGACGTCTACTGGTGGACATAGGTCTCCTTTAAATATCTCCACCATCCGTGATCCTGTGCCTCCCTTATCCATCGGTGTCCCGCTGTCTTGACTACGTCGTTGGTCCACCATGTAAGGAGTTTCCCCACTTTGCGTCAGAAAATAACTAAATAAATAATCCTCACACATTCACACACCGTCATCTAGTCCCAAACTAAGCAGAGCTTGTACTATAGGTACTAGACAACGGATAAACATACTAAATTTTTTATACATACATAATAAACATAGAAACACTAAGACCAATGTAAACAATCATGTTCATGCACTCAAAGATTTGCATTGAGCGGCGCTTATATACTGACTAGCTGATGATGCCCGTCGCTTCACCTGCGTTGTATAAGTAGCTTAAATTTTATTCTACACCCTTAACTACCTATATTCCAAGTTTCATCAAAATTCATTCAGTAGTTTTTGCTTGAAAGAGTAACAAACACCCACCCATCCATCCATTCATACATCCTCACAAACTTTCGCCTAAATATTAGTAGGATTAGTAGGATATAATAATTATCTTTGTTCCCTTATCAACTAAAACAGCCTGTTACGCGTCTCAATTAGCAGCAGTCAAAACAGATTTTCCATAAGTTATACATCATAATTTTGAATTATTATTAAAACAAACATTTAAAAAAGGGACTTCGGTGTAAAAATACCTACTAACTCATGTTTGTTTTAGTTGAAAGTTACTACCACACACATTTCTTTCTTTTTACGACATGCAATAATTGCATACAATTATGTTTGCAATTATAGCAATTAGTAGGGCATGAAGAATTGTACAAGCCCATAATAAGTCATAGTAAAGTTATACAACGAAGCTAATTTAAAAATAAAATATCCAAGCTCCTTTTTATTTTTTGCACCAAACATGCTTCATAGGCTTAAGCGTTAAATTCATAATAATAACTCATTCAAATTGCCTAATAGTGTTACAAAAAAAAAAAACTCAATTCAGAGTGCAATCAGAAAAATATTAATGTCACAGCTCTTGTAAATTATTACCGAAACAGATGTTACAAGGCAAACAAGAGGGCATTCGTAACAAAGATTAACGAGAGAGAACTTGAATAAAAAGCGTAACAGTGAACGCGAAGCGGCAATAAACTTATTTTATGACAAATATACCACCATTTATAATAACGATGCAGAGTTCTTAAATGTACATTAGATTGTAAAGTAAAAGCGAGTTTAAGTATATCGCGTTAATATAAAGGATAAGGGTGCAGTTACGTAGAAATCTTCATAAAGGAAAAAGTAGTTTGGCTTTTCACGACAATGTTCCGGGACAATGTCAGGTTTAAGAAGCTAGTTCATTTCCATCCTTTTGGCTGCAATTACGTTTTATTTTATTGATGACACGCAATGCGACTATGTCGTAAGGAAAGATTTGACCTTATGGTAAGTGCCTAATGTTTGGGAGCTATAAAATGACTTTACTTCATAGTTAGGTATCACTTTTCCAGTCTTTATTTACCTAGTAATAGTTTGTACTAATGTTTTTCTTTTCATTTTAATATGATTTTAGAGTAGTAGAGTGTAAAAATATGCATTATGCAGTTGCGTTATAATTGAAACATGGTATTCAAATAAAAATGTTATTAAGTATTTTACGCTACACATTTTTCGAGGTTTATTGACACAATTTAATGCAATTTTTATTTTCTATTAAGTGAAAGCAGTGTCATATTATTATATCTTATTTATGTATTTAGCTTTATTGTTGCAATTTACTTTTTACAACCTTCATTTGTGTTCCTACATACATATTATTGTATACTTTTATCAATAACACCAAGAACCTTTACTTCTTTAACTCTTCACTCACCATGTCACGCACGACACCTTACTAATAGTAACACATTTAAAGTCCGTAATACTACAGTCAGAAGTCATCTAGAAGATGGGCCTCAAGAGCGAAAAAAAATACTAGACTGTGGTAGACAATATAGTAGAGATAGAGAAGTAATAGGTACTATGGTAGAAATAACGGTATGGCTCATATATTTATATTAGGAGATCTATGGAATATGCCCAATAAATCTTAATCTAGGCTCTACTTGTATCTAAACAATAGACTGAGTATAATATGCTTAGGCACAGAAACGTGATTTTAATATAGTAGATTAAAAATTATTGTAAAACTAATTCGTGTAATATTTTTTATTGATATAATCTGAATAATCCAGATTAGCTTAGATTATTTACGTGAAAGTAATTTCAAAGTTTTAACGTATTTTGATAAATACTAAAATAATTCTGCTTAAATGTCTTTATAGGTTCCTTTGACTAATTATGTCCAAGCTTCTATGAACACTTTGCGATAACTACCATTCGTAGATCGAGAACTCTGCACGTGTTCGAGGCAGTACTAATCTGCAGAGATTATGACTATTACCCAATAAACCCGCCTTGAGTCTTGTTGTCAAGAGGCTATTAGAAATATCAAAATGCTATAACCCTGAGATATTTTGTTGTTGATTGGTTTTGGAAGATAGAGTTAATAAACGTCGCTCAAAAGGCGCGTCGGCTAGAACTTTTTTTTATGAAAAATACAGAAGCAGTACGTGTGCTTAGACTAGTGAGAAAGAATGGCTACAGGGACTTAAATGATTTGGGCTTGTAGAGAAAAAGGTACAGTTCAGAGGGTTACACTATTGCTAAAACTGAAAGATACCGCGTCTCTTATATTCACTAGAGCCACCAAATTAATTAGAATTAGTTACATTTTATTATCGTTTTGTACTTTTTATATTATATTTTTATTAAATTTGATAAGTTTCAATCTATCTTTACATTTTAAGTTAAATAGTATTAAATCAATTTTATCGATGCATGCTTTCATTAAGCACAGAATTCATCAACAATGCAACTGAAAATTTGTTAAATATATAAAATAAACCAGCGTTATACTAAATAAACCAATTGGAAATCGTCACTGACTGTAAATCAGACAAATAATTCAAAATCAAACAAGTTGTTGTACTATGCCTTTTATATATTTTATAATTTTGCATTTAAATGGACATTCGGTTGACGTGATACGAATTTATTGTGTAAATAGTATTTTCATTGGTAGAGTTTGATTTATAATAAAATTCATTGGGCATTATATTGTTTAAACAAGATGGCCGATTAGAACGAATTAATGAATTTAAACATTACCTGTCAAATAACGCAAATAATATTATCTATTTTGTTGTTTACGTTTGTATTATTCATTTGTATTAAGTAGTTTGGATAAATCATTAAAAAACTAGAGGTTTAAACATTGTTGAAGCAACAAAAATTCGGTTTAGTTAACTTTTAGTTGTCAAATAGTCACACAATTGGTAAGACAATTTGACGACTAAAAGTAAACTTAACCGAATTTTTAACGATTTTAAGGAACGAGAATTGACATGCAAGATAAAAAGAAAAGTGTAATTTGAAAAAGCCATTCAACAGTCAATCAAAAACCTGTTATTTAAATGTCAAACATTAACCAACATCGTTGTATCAATCAAGACTCTCTTTCTAAAGGTAAGTATCACAATTAATTTATGACAAACCTCGCGCCATCTTTAATCAGGAACATATTTATACCATCATACACATTCCCTTTCATCCAACAACAAAAAATATCTCATAATAAAGTATTTTGTTATGTACAAAACTGTTTCTTTGCAAAAGGAACATAATAAATTTACGTTTACAGTATAAGGAAGAAAACCTCAGTGGTCGTTGTAAAACGCAACAAACTGCTTTTACCTTGTGCATGACCTTACTTTATAAATTTTACGTCTATTTAGTGATGAAATAAAGTGTGATACCTATTACCTGTGCAAATTTTTCCTTATCTTTATTTACTGTAAGGAACACAGGAATGAACTTTAAAGTTTATCGTTTATCGAATTGTGTTGGGTCTCGGATTGTTAGAATTTTCAGTGCGGGCCAATTGCAGCGCCGATTTCAACACGGTAATCTACATTGTTGTGTTCGTGTGCTTATTGCACTGTATTTCTTCATGGCAGTACATAAGCCCAATTTACACATCGACAAGTACAGTAGCGAGTTAAGTAGTAAGTTGTTGATTAAGTTGATTTAAATAGATCTCCATCCTATTTTTTGGCGAGTTAAGTTGGCGAGACGCGAGAGAGGGGGCTACTTTGTACTAGAGCAATAAAAAGGACAGTGATTTCGGGACTATCAGTCGGGAATTTAATCTTTCTTTAATCAGCGCTTTCACCAATGAGAATAATCATGTTTACATTCCTATATTATAATCAACAAGAAATAGTAAGGTATTATATAAAAGCTTCCAAGTATCACCTACCGTATTTTGATAACAAGTAGGTAAGAACTTCTTAGTGAAACGAGGGCTGTTGAACCGCTCAATAAATACGTAGAAGAACGAGCACGGATGTAAACTGCATCTTACTAATGACTCAAACACATCGCGATGAACCGCTTGTACAGAATTATCTGAGACTCGGCTCTGAATGGATAATTAAAACGTATGGCTTAAGTCCTAATGTGTTCAGCTTTTATATCCATTGAAGCTTTGATAGTGATAGATACAAATGATTATTGCCAGACTTATGCCCGATTTACACATCAACAAGTACAGTAGCGAGTTATGTAGTATTTTAAGATTAAGTTGATTTAAATAGATCTCCATCCTATTTTTTGGCAAGTTAAGTTGGCGAGACGCGAGAGAGGGGGCTACTTCGTACTTAACTCGCCAAAAAATAGGATGGAACTCTATTTAAATCAACTTAATCTTAAAATTCTACTTAACTCGCTACTGTACTTGTCGATGTGTAAATCGGGCATTACGGTCAGATAAATTATAATGATCTCACTAAGTACCCATTAGAAGAAGCCTAAATGTACATAGTTACTTTTCGTGACTTACTGTCATAATTAGCTCACAGCCTTATCTCTTAGGTTATATTAGAAAAGGAATAGGTAACACTTGAAAGTGTTTGACAACATTATTTTATTATTATTCATTTCTAATCCACAAATACCTACACGAGGTTCAAAACATTGAGTGACATTGAGACATTGACATTGCTCATCTATTCAGTTAGTCAAAAGATCTTTTGTACATGCCGTATATAGAGTCCATAACATTATTGGAATCCCCGAGGGACTCCGTCACGTAAAAATTAAGGTAATTATTTTAATATATTAAAGGTATATTTTATGTGTTCATAATAAAAATGTTTCTTCTCAATAATATAGGTATAAGAAAGCTAATCTTAAATTCTTTGTTACAAATAAGAATGAAGTGAATATCATAAAAATGTTCATTGAGATAACAGAGGCGCACAAATACACAAGGATTACATACCTACAGTAAAAATTCTGTAGGGAAATGGCTACGTTCGCTTCCCTCGTTATTAATATCATCTGAGAAGTATGCCTCTCTCGGGAAACATTACAGTAACGGCCATATAAAAGACAAATGAGCCAAGAATGCGATCGTGAAACGCCTATAATTTAAAAAAATATATTTTCTTAAATCCTCTTTTATACTCATTTTTTATCCATTATTATACTCTTTAACTCTAATCTCTTTGTTTAAGAAACATAATAAAAACGTTTTACTCCATCTTATCTTAATCGTAGTGTCTACTGAGTCGTCCTATATTTTTGCTATTCAAAAACCATCCTATTCAAAAAAGTCTGCTTATCGCCCGCCTCAAATGATTTGAAAGTATGATTGATGATACATAGAAATGAGATACCTCCCTACACTCTACTTATATTTAAAAGTATGATATGATGAGCCTGCTTTATAAATACTAACGAATTAGATTTTAATGCTAAAACTTTTCAAAAAGAGATTTTATGTAGTCCTCAGACGGTTATTATCACATTATTAAAGGATCAAGTATTACGTTACAAAATTACATTAGATTGTGTCTGAAAGGGCTTTTTATGATGTTTCTAAATTTATGAAGCAAAGAGCTCTTTCAACAAGTTGTTAAATCATTTACTTATAAAATTAAGAGATACGCAGTCACTTTGTAAATGAATTTAAATACTTCTAATTTGTAGAACGCTTTTATTATAATTTAATTTATAGTCTTACTTTTTACATTTATCGAATAAACTTTGTTTAAATGAACGAGAGGGAGTCGTATATTATGTATATATTTAAGGTTTGTTCATTTTACATGCAAATTATATTGAAGTGAAAGTCGTTTAAAAATATATGGTTATATACGTCTGTGCAATGGTGGCGGTTAAATAGATAATAAGGATGGAATGGAAGGGGCAAGGGCTCCTAATGGGCGAGGAATATACGTATCATTCAAGCTTTTTCCCTAACGGGGTAATGAAGGGTTACCATCCTTTCAGTAACATTAAGTAATCTATTTCTCTTAGTTGACGTACTGTTAGGAGGCCGGGTCCGTTTGTCTTTTTAAAAAAAAACTCGCAAGTAAAAACCACCCTTTATTAAACTAAACACTGTTTTACTACAATTAAGTTTAATGGTTCCTTAACCGCTCTGTACCCTGTCGCGTCCCAGATCTAACTGATTGACTAAAGTCACATTAAAGGCGACTTGAAATATGATGACTCTAATGCAATAACAATGGAAAGTTACGTGGACCTAGGAATAGCTGACTTAGCTTTAATAACATAGTAATAAGGGATGTAACAGCCCCCCCTTTTAGACGAAGCATTATCTAATTTAAGATAAAGCGAAGTCAGATAAAAATAAGTAAGTATTTTGAAACGAATTTAGAAACCATTAAAACATACATCAAGAGATACAAGATTAAAATTAAGATGTACATAGATTTCTAAAATAACAGGATATAGTAAAATTAAGAATATACTCGTATTAAAATTATGAATACAACAATAATAGTTAATTTAAAAGTTTTTTAAATTTCTATGTGAATGACACTGAACCTTATGCAAAGTACCATAAGGTTTAGAATTAGTTATAGGTAAAGATTTAATTGATTTGTCATCATCTGATGTTGACATATCTGTCATTTCGATTGAACTAGTAATTTTAGAATCATTTTTAATTGATTTCCTAGTGTTACATTGATTATAAATTTGAATACAAAAATTAGAGTTTCTACGATTTTGAAAACAATTATATAGTTTATAACTTAAGTATAAAAATAAGCACACAATTAGGATATAAGTAAAAGTAGAATAATAATGGCCATATTTAATAAAATGAGATTCTTTTTGAAAATTATTTATTTCATTTTCTAAATTATTTAATTGGTGATCTTGGTATTTTAATGACTCTAAATTAATTTTACTTAAAGTGAGTGGCGTTAAATGCGGCAAAGTTTTATTAAATATGTCCTTTTTGCAACAATCGTCATTTGTTATGTCAAAATTAATATCGATAGGAGATTTCATAGAAAGAGAATAAGTATGAGTTGGCAACAACTGAATGGTTTTAGAAAAACCTATACAATTTTCTGTCAATTTTACAATGCCTGTGCCAACAATAGGATAATCCTTAATATTATCATTACACTTAATAGTTAATTTATTCGACTCTGATTGCACAAATATCCATTTATTATTTTTTAATTTTTGCCATATATCAATAAGGCCGAATAACAACTTAGAGTTACATTCTTTAGGTAATGATAAAGTAACTTCAGTTAACAACTTTGATTCACAATTAGGATTGTTAATACACGAGTATATAGAAACTAACTTACATATAGAATAGTTACTACTAATAGTTTTGCAACTATCTAGATTCTCTAACATAGTATAGTGCATTCTATCATCACTTAGAGCTATATAAGAATTAGAAGGTTGTATCAGAGCGAAAGTTTGAATATGCGAATTTGACTCTTCGTGAGGGACTCCTCCAAATAATACCCTTACCGACTGGTAAGGGTATTATTTTATTAACTATGTATCTATCAGGTGTTATCAAAGGAATTTGCAAAACAAAAACTATCTTATTATTATAGTAATAACAATTAAGTTGCGATACATCTATTATTGAATGAATATTGTGAATGTCTAATTGAACTGGAAAATCTAATCTCTTATTAACATAATTTATATTATTAGATAATTCTATAAAAAGATTATAAGGACTTATTACACTAGGATGTAAGACATTTACCTTATAAAACAAGATTGCATTTAAGGTAGTGTCTAGTAAATTAGAAATAGATAATAAAGAACTTTCTATAACACTAAGTAAATTATTAATTCTAGAAACATATAAAAGTAAATTATTAGTTTTAGTAATTTGAGAAAATATTTCATTCATAGTATTTATTTGGGAATTTAATTTGATTTCATTTTGGTTTAATTTAAAAATTGTAGAATTAAAATTATTTATAGTTGATCTGATAATATGAATGTTATCTTTAAACAAGTGAAACAATTCCTTATCGCTTTTGCGACAGGATTCAATAGCTGCGTCGTATTGACGAGCATCATCGGCGTCTAATGTGCCAAAGAAAAACTTAAGAATTTCACCACCAAATTCTAAAGATCTTTTGACCTTGGTATTAGATTGGTTAGTGATAATATGAGACAAAGACTGTAACTTAATGTAATTAGATTGAATTAAGACTTCTACTGGACTAGAAAAGTCTTTGCAATCAGTCAAATGTTCTGATTGAATTTTAATACATAAGTTAATCGATTTTTGTAATAAATCTTCGATTTTATGAAGGTAAGGATCTAAAGTAATTAAATCAATATGTGTCACTACTTTCCAATAATCGTTATAAAAATTAATATTAGTTATATGTTCAAAATATATTCCGGGGCTATGATATATAGGTACTATACTGGAATCTGCTTGGCATCCACAGTACAAGGTTCTGAAAATAATTTAAAATAAAATAGAATAGAATAAAAGATTTTGAATTAGATAATAATTATTAAATGATATTATTATTACGGTGATTATTAAACGGCTGGTTTAATCTCATTAGTATGATATTTAATACGTTTGCGACCTACTTGTAAAGTTACGTTATGATTTTGGACTTGGATTATCTTATAAGGGCCTTTCCAGACTGGAGATAAGGCTTTCCTAAGTCTGTGGTGATGTTTTAAATAAACTAAGTCACCAACTTTATAAGTAACTTGACGCGAATTGATATCATAATATTGTTTTGATCTTTCCTTACTATTATTAATATTTTGTATGGCTTTTTCACGACTAAAACGCATACGATATTGTAAACCACGAATATATTCATTATATGTTGTGCTATTATTAGTCTCGTATAAAGAAGTAGGAATAGTTGGTTTATAGCCATACAGTAACTCATAAGGAGTGAAATTAGTAGTAGAATGAGGAGTAGTGTTGTAGGCTAATATAGCGGTAAATAAATAGCAGTGCCAGTCGTTTTGATTTTCGTTTACAAAAGACTTTAAGTATTCTTTAAGAGTAGCATGAGAGCGTTCTAACGCACCATTAGTCTGAGGGTGATACGGTGTGGAATAAAGGTTTTTTATTTTTAGTATTTGAGTTAATTGTTTAAATAAGTCGGAAGTAAAACAAGTACCTAAGTCAGAAAGTATAGTTTTAGGGAAACCGAATAGAGACATAAAATGTACAAGGTTTTGAGCTATTTCTTCACTTGTGGAAGATATCATAGGATAGACACTAGTAAATTTAGTTAAATCGTCTTGTAGAGTTAGAATAAATTTAAATTTTTGGAAACCCGATTCGGGTAAAGGACCAACGATATCAAGAGCTAGGCGCTCTAATGGCCTTGTAGAAGTAGTAGTTATCTCCATGGGAGATTTGTTTGACATTCTAAGAGGTTTGTTTACTTGACAAAGTTGACATTTCTTTACATAGTCTACGATATCTGAGCGCATACCTTTCCAATAGTAGGCTGCTTTAATTCTTTTATACATCCGGTTTGATCCGGGATGACCCGCAATAGGAGAGTCATGATTTTCCTTTAATATTTTCGGTACTTCGACCGGAGTAGGATATATTAATTGATTTTTATAAACATGAATTTTTATATTAGTATCGTGAAAGATGTAATTGATCATATTATATAGTTTAGTATAGGCTAATTTAGAAAAAGGATCAGAAAAGTCTGATATTGCCAAATCAGTAACGTTAGGGTTTTCAATAATAATTTTATCCCTAAGTTTTATAAGTAAATTGTAAATATCTTTGAATTTTGTATCTTCGTAGTGATGAACTTTAGTAAAAAGAAAATAGTATGTTTTATTTTTATCAACTATTGTTTGTATAGTGAACGGTTCACGTTCGGAATTTAGTAAGTCATCAGGTTTCTCTAACTGCGATAAAATTTCTTCACAGTGAGGAATAGAATAATCAAAATCTAAAGAAACAGGACAAACAATAGTATTTAATTTTGTTAAATGTAGTCCTTCAGTACATTCACAAACAATAGTATTTGAAATTGGAAGTTTATTAGTAAATTGTAATTTAAAATATTTTTCATAAGATAAATTATTTAAATTGTTAATATTAATTAAATTAATAGGGCAACGAGAGAGTGCATCGGCGTTAGAATTGAGGCGACCTTGTTTATAGACAATTTCGTAATCGTATTCCTCGAGTTTAAGGCGCCAGCGAATAAGTTTGCTACCTGGATCCTTAACGTTAAATAACCACACAAGGGGTCTGTGATCTGTTACGATCTTGAATTTAGTACCATACAGATAAGGTCGAAAAGTTTTTACAGCAAATAATATAGCAAGTAGTTCCTTTTCAGTTGTGGAATAATTTCCTTCGGAACGATTTAAAGTACGGGAGGCGTATGCTATTGGCCTATCTTTGCCTATAGGACCTTGAGATAGAATTGCTCCCACAGCATAGTTACTTGCGTCTGAGGTAACTATAAACGGTTGCGAGAAATCAGGATATTGGAGAATCGGTGCGGTAAGTAATTTCTCTTTCAGGATATCAAAAGCAGTTTGCTGATCTGCGGACCAGTGGAAGGAGACGTCTTTCTTCAATAAACAGGTAAGTGGTTTTGTTAGTTTAGAGAAATTATTAATGAATCGGCGATAATAGCCTATAAGGCCTAGAAACGATTTGATTTCTTTAGGATTTTTTGGAATTGGAAATTCAGAAACGGCCTTGACTTTTTCAGGATTGGGAGAGACACCTTTATCGGTGATAATATGACCAAGGTAAGTTACTTCTCGTCTTAAGAACTCACACTTGTCCGGTTGCAACTTTAAATTAAATTTTCTTAATCTATCGAATACTAATTTGAGTTTTTCCATGTGACCTTGAAGATTTTGACTGTACAGGATACAATCGTCAAGATAAATATAGCAATGTAATCCTTGTAATCCTGATAATACTGTATTCATCAGGCGTTGAAATGTAGTAGGGGCATTTTTTAACCCGAATGGCATTCTGGTAAATTCATAGTGTCCAGACATGCTTGAATTAGTACTTACAGTAAAACCTGTCTTAGGCGCGTCCTTAGAGGACATTTTTAATTGATGAAAACCACTTGCAAGGTCAAGTGTACTAAAATATTTAGAATGACCTAATTGGTCGAGAATATCTGTGATAAGAGGCAATGGATAGCTTTCAGAAACAGTGACGTCATTGAGGCGGCGATAGTCTATAACAATTCGCCATTTCCTCTTTCCGGAAGCGTCCATCTTCTTTGGAACCACCCACACAGGAGCACTCCAAGGTGAGACAGAGGGACGTATAATATTTTGTTCTAGCATTTTACTAATTTGTGTATCGACTTCCTCTTTGTGACACTCGGGGAAGCGATAAGATTTAACATGAATCGGAGGTGCATTGCCTGTGTCCATAGAGTGTTCAAGAGCATTAGTACAAGATAGAGGCTCGCCCTCGATATGGAAAATATCAGTGTACTCTGAACAGCAATCAAGAAGAGCTTTTTTCTCTTCACTATTTAAATGAGAACAACGAATTAAACTTAATACATGTTCAACTCGATTAGACTTAGAAAAAAAAATAGAATTAATATTTTGAAAAGATTCAGAGTGTTTAAATTGTTCAAAAGGTGACAGTTCTACTACATAATCTTTGACTTCTAGGTCAATGTCAGTAGTATTTAAAATAGTAATATTGACCTTTTTATTAGGTTTGATAAATACTATGCAATTAGCGACGTAAACACCATCACGTAAGGTGTGATCTAATACGAGAGCTTCATTGTTATGATAAAGCTCGGAGGAGTAATTTGATACAGCGCACTCGATAACGGCCTCGGATCGTGCCGGGATGATATAAGTAGGTTGATGAAATAAAATAGGGACCTTTTGGTCGTTTATAAACATTGTATTTAAACTATAATCTATTCTAGCATTGTAGAGTTTAAGAAAATCGGTACCTAAAATCCTTACCGACTCGTAGTCACACCAAGGTTGTCACACCAGTGTGACAAACAGTAATCTTTTTCTTGTTAGTCACACTACTGATTTCTCAACATCATGTATAACATAATTGCTAGTGCAGTGCCTACACACTCGTAGTAAAATCTTTTGCCGACAATTAATAAGTACAAGTTACTACAACCTCGTATATAGAACTGACCGGTTAAAAATACATTGATATAAAATATGTGATTTGGTGCTCCCACTTTTATGTACGTACTACCTACAGGATGCTTCCTTATAGTTTTAGATGTTTAAAATTTATATTGATTCCTTAGTATAATTCTTAGTTTTTATGGTTATACATAATTATATAGGTTGCTGCACCTTATTGAAGTTAGAATGTTATTAAATTATATAGTCTAGAAATAGCAGTTAGTTACGCCGCTTATTTACGAAGCTTGATAAACTTTGAATATGTAAACTTAGATTAAATAGTAGAATAAATGAAACTGAATAAAGGAGAATTTGCAACGAGAACTAAACTCAATTCCGGAAAAAGTGTTTAAAAATGTTTTGTTTGGTTTATTCTTTGGTGTAAGTAAGTTTTTCGTTTCCAGAAAAGCAGAAGATGATACAATTTATTGAATAAAAAACGTTTTGCCTAAACAAAGTAGTACCTACATACTTTGATGGTTTCAATATAAAAACTTAGTACTGTAACTTGGACATCACTAGTTTAGAAATAAATACATTAAACGGTGTGTCAAAATCAGTAGTGTGACAAACAAGAAAAAGATTACTGTTAGTCACACTGGTGTGACAAGCTTGGTGTGACTACGAGTCGGTAAGGCCTAAAATACCATCGTAGTTTTTTAAATTGACATTATCGTTTATAACGTAAAATTTATGATCGTGCTGTTTACTCGATATTAAAATTGATAAATAAATTGATCCTAACGATTCGCTATAAGTCTCGGTATCATTTATACCTTTTATTCTTATAGTATCAGAGAGAAGTTCTGGCTTATTAGTTAAGCTAGACTGTTTAACAATGCTAATGCTCGCGCCGGTATCGATAAGAAAATTAAGATACCTGGGCGATTGTTTTATAAACAATGACGCGTATGGTAGAGACACTTTGCGAGACAAATTCGTTTCGTAAATGGGAATCGAATCTACATTAGTATTACATGAACTAATGTTAATGTTAGATTTATCATACGAGTAACTACTTGAATTAGAATTTGTATTAGATTTAGAATAATGTTTAGAGTCAGACATTTGAGTTGAGTATGATTTAGTAAGTGACTTAGTAGGACTCAGTTCTTTTTCGTGGAGCTGAGATGTAGAAGTGATAAATGATTTAGTAAGACTCAGTTCCTTTTTAGGTAGCTGAGATGTTGAGTTAATACTCGATTTAGTAGGACTCAGTTCCATTTTAGATAACTGAGATGTAGAAATAGTATTTGATTTAGTAAGACTCAGTTCCTTTTTAGGTAGCTGAGATGTTGAGTTAATACTCGATTTAGTAGGACTCAGTTCCATTTTAGATAACTGAGATGTAGAAATAGTATTTGATTTAGTAAGACTCAGTTCCTTTTTAGGTAGCTGAGATGTTGAGTTAATACTCGATTTAGTAGGACTCAGTTCCATTTTAGATAACTGAGATGTAGAAATAGTATTTGATTTAGTAAGACTCAGTTCCTTTTTAGGCAGCTGAGATGTGGAAATAGTATTTGATTTAGTATTACAATTCGATTTAGGATAAGAATTAGTATAAGGTTTTGTATAAGAACTTGTGCCGTTATGATATTTTGATTTCGGCAGGCACGCATCCGAAATCTTTGTTAGTTTAAAGGTTGCTGGTTATCAAGAATTTCATCTTGTTGTACCATGTGAACAGTACTACTTGTACTCGGTTTAGGATTAGAAATATTTTGACGTTGCATGTTATACTGCCGTTTACGGCATTGTTCTATGCTATGCCCTACGTTTTTACAATAATTGCAAGTTATTTGATTTGAGTTAGAATTATATTTAGAATTAGGAAAAGAGTTAGAATTATATTTAGAATTAGGAAAAGAGTTAGAATTATAATTTAACTTTTTATTAAAGTTATTAGAATTAGTATAATTAGAATTAGAGTTAATTTTTGTATTTAAATTGAATTTAGGTTGAAATCTAGAATTATTTTGAAAATTAGAATGACTTTTAGATTTAAAAGAGTTAAAGCGGAGGTTGTAAAGTTTTTCCTCCTCAATAGCGTGTTGAACAGCCTCATTAAGGGTTGAGGGGTTCCTACATCTGACAATATTTGAAATAGAAGTATTTAGACCTAGTATAAATGTATTTAAAGCGAGATCTTCCATGGCGGCTAATCTGCCGGGAAGCTCGTTAGTATCTTTAATATTATATTGGACATCTGATAAGATCCTAGTAAGAATCTGTTCTATACGTAATGAGTATTTAGTAACATCTTCAGATGTTTCCTGGTTGCAATTTTGAAGATCAATTAATAAATGAGTGGTATGTTTCTTTTCGCCAAACGTTTTTCGTAAAAATGATTTTAAATCGAGCCATTCATTAAATGTTTTGAGGCTCACTGCAACTTGGGCTTTGCCTTCGAGTTGCGAAATAATAAATTTACATAAGATCGATTGTTGATCTTCACTGGCTAAAGACATGGCATTATCACAGTTTGTGAGGAATGCCGGGAGTGACTCTTTGTCACCATTATAAGGTTTAATGAATTTAGTTAAGAATGTAAGAGTAATTTTGTCAGACATTTCTACTTTTTCTGATTTAAAAGACATAGAAAATTAATAAAGAAATTAGTTTAAGAATAATTGTTACACAATTTGTAAAAACACACAATTTAAAACAATATGTAAAAGTTGTTTAAAAATAGAACAATAAAATATAAAAATAATTCGCTGTAAAAAAAAAACACTTGCAAAAACACAATTTTAGATTCACATGAAACACTCACAAAATTATCGACGCGGTGAAACACGAAGCTGGAGTCATTTCTAGAAGGCGGTGAACACGCGGCGATGAAATGTGACCCAACTGCGAGTGTTGAATAGCTGCGACTTTGCAGTTATTTGCTGCTTCTCGTGGGAAAGTACTAAGTCGAATGGAATATGGAAATAAAGAAATTGAAATGGAAGAGACGGTAGGTGAGTTAGACCTGGTTGGCTCTGGCTCGGGCTGCTGCTGAGGCTTATAAGTTACCTGACGGAGAGTACAGCGGTGGCGGCGGAATGCTGAAGCGGGCTCACGCTACAGAGCGGAGGCTTATCGTCGTCCAGGGGTTTTCACAATCTTGTGGTGCAGGCGTCGTCTTTGATGGCGAAGTCTTATTGTCGACCAGCGCGAATAACGGAAGCTCCAAAAATAATGGATGTGCCAGTACCGTATGAAGGCTATCAATCTGACACAATCCCACTTCTGACACCAATTTGTTAGGAGGCCGGGTCCGTTTGTCTTTTTAAAAAAAAACTCGCAAGTAAAAACCACACTTTATTAAACTAAACACTGTTTTACTACAATTAAGTTTAATGGTTCCTTAACCGCTCTGTACCCTGTCGCGTCCCAGATCTAACTGATTGACTAAAGTCACATTAAAGGCGACTTGAAATATGATGACTCTAATGCAATAACAATGGAAAGTTACGTGGACCTAGGAATAGCTGACTTAGCTTTAATAACATAGTAATAAGGGATGTAACAGTACCTAATATGCCAGGAGCAAAACCTTATTTATGACAAATATGTATGAAAACAATATTTGTCTTCTTTTAAATTTTTTGTCCTGTAATAGAAAAGTTTGTTTGTCTCTCCTTTTTATAACTCAGTATATTTAAATTAATGTGAAAATGAAAAAATATTTACTGCATTTAAGTCACGTCAGTGACACTTATGAACGTCTGCGTTTTTATAGTGATCACATAAATATGCACGTCTAACTAAACGGCTAAGTTTACTTAGGGTTCCGAACACTACCATATCAGAGAAGACACCCACAAGAAACTCTGCTGGGTTCCTATCGCTCTTTTTGGTGATCACTTCACAAATATTATTTAATTAAGAAAACAGGACAATTCAGATCCAGGCATTTTTAACGTTTAAGTAATCCTTTACACTGTAATTTGATTTTGATAATAACTTATGTTTAATGAAAGATTTGCAATAATGGGATTGATCTTTGCGCTACATGTTTATCGTTTATATTTTATTTAAGTAAGTCCAGCAGTTTACATGTCAAACTTTTAACCAGCTAAAATTCTAAAATAAAAAGCAAGACGAGTTTTCTTTTGCCTTTTGAGAATATATAAAAAAGGCAAACTTTTACAGAGCGCAGTACGAAGATTACGGGATGTTAACTTATGTACACGTAGAGGAAAAGTATACCGGTTGCCTTGGGACGGTGTACGTTAGTAGTGACGTAGATATACATAGAACCCACTGCGGGACCAACGTTTTTTAATGTAAAGTTTTGGCACAACGAGGGCATCCCAAGCTACTATCTCAGTTAAATTGGAATATATTTTTCTTTGCGAGCCTGCACTGTTCTGCGCAAATAAAAAGAACATCCGTTGAATTTCTACGATTCGTGTCATTCGCCCGAAGCTATTTGCACAATGACACAGAAATGATATAGCCTTGCATTTTCGAAGCGAGGAATATATGTTGAACGGCTTTTTATCAACAAATTCGTACGTACTCATGTCAAAAATCTCTATCCTATCTCGACAGTTTAATGCTCGTATTGCCCTGTTATTTTATTATGTAAAACAGAGCTTTTGTATAATGATAATTTACCTATAAATAACTTAAAATTCGAACTAGGCCTCGTACTCTATGTAGTTGGGAACTTTAACAAACATTATATTTTGTATACAAAAATTAACTAAACATAAATGATTAATACGTTAGGACGTAATTCTGTCACGCTGGCGCTGGTTGGAGCGGTAAGTTTTAAGTTTTCTTAATTTTTTGGCAAATAACCGAAAGGTGGACATAGTTAATGCTTTGAAAGGAGTGTAATAATATAAGATTCCTACTCCGTCACCTCTTGTTTAAACCCTTCATTCCCCTTCAACTTTCCTTTAGAAATAATTACAGTTAATAATATTATAAGCTTCACGTAATGATAGTAGCCAATCTTAATAATATTGAAAGCTCGTTATTAAACTTTACAGGCGATAGACAGGCATCTATTACGTAACTTTATCCTAGTCTGTGAACCGTGGCTACATTGCTGGAGGTATTGCGATGATCTAAACATTTGACAAGATCTTAGTAATGGTTTTGTAATTAACTTGCTTGGGTACAGATTGAATTTGAAATATTTTAGAATACATCATAACAGAATAGTAATACCTTAGTCTTAGTGTATTTGTTGTATTAAATTCTGAAGTAAGTAATAACTTTTTTTATTTGTACTGTATTAAAAAGTCAAAGTATGTTTAAAAACAAAAAAATAAACTGAGGAGCTTAAACATGGTTATACTAAGAAAGTCTAATTTGTGAGTTAACTAAATTGAATAGGCAGAATAAAGATAATAAAACTTGTTAAGTACATTTTTACAGAAATCACGTATTAAAATGTACATTTTATTTTTGTAATTACAACAATATAGAAGTGAAGACTAGTAATAACATTTATCTGTAACCCCCTATACTTATAACACTTCACTAACCGAGCTTGTAAAACCATAAAAACAAACAAAAAAATACATCTTTTTATCAGTCAATAACATAAAAATAAAATCCAACCACATCTACTTTTCTGATAGCCCATTTAAACAAAAGGCGAACACCTTGTTTTTGTATAAATATCAATTTAGATTACACACAAAACAAGCGGAATACGTTCGCAATGGCCCCTGGCTACTAAAGGATACGAATTAAGAAGAAATATGTAGTACGTGTCTACGTGTACAGAAACTGTAACGTAAGTGAAAGTTACTGTTAAAGGTTGCACAATTATACGCCTTCGGGAAATATAACTAGTAGCCTGTGTTCTGGGGTTTTAATCCTGCTGAATAATGGTTACGTGGCTGTTGCCTCAAGAATTTAAAAATAAAGAAATGTTTGGAAACGGATGTTTGCCGGTGGTGTGATAATAATATTTTATTATTTTAGTTTTTGAACTAGTTTCACCATTATTTCTTTTAAATTCGTGAAAAACACGAACAGACCTTATCGTCACTAAGCCTCATTAAAAATGACTAAAATCACACGGCGTTTTATCCCAATTATCAAGTGTCGGAAGTTGTTGAAATGATAATCCTAAAAACTTCAAAATTGGTCTTTGATCGTATTAGTATTGTCTCTTCAATCTTATCACCGGTATCAAAATGGATGAACAAGTCACATTGCTGTCTTGGTATGCTTCTACTAAGGTCAACCTCAGTTAAGGTCAAACTCATTATGAGTTTTTTGTTTTATTTTTTACAATCTAAGGCAACGGGTAGTGACGCTGTTTATTATAAGATGACTCCTAATAAAATCTGAGGTATTTTATAAAACTGTATTTAAACAGCAATCAATTAAATATTCCTTAAAATATATTATTAATTGCCTACTAGCAACTGTTACCACAGTCACCTTAATTCAAGTTCCAACAAATATGAATAGGCCCTAAAGTAATAACGACACGAACTTTGGTAATACCTAGTAGATACTAGTACTAATACAACATGAATGTTAGGAATATCAAACATCTCATATGAATCACTCCATATACTGCAACACGATACCATCAAACACACGCTGAATCAGACTATCCTTCCTTTGTATTCAATGATATTATGTTTGTTGGATAAATGTACTATGATGGTACTTTGTAATTGTACGGAAGATTAATCTTTTGTTTTTGTTACCTTAATATTTCATTTTCCAATGTTTTATTTTATTTTAACTATGAAAAAGTTTTCTTTTTAAATAATCGCTTATTTTAACAACAAAATATTAGAAAATATTAGATCTGCAAATCAGATATAATAAGTTAGGTCGGACTTGTAAAGGGTACACTAATATTATTAACATAGGTACTTATATGTTTCATATCATTATTATCGTATCACCGAAAAATCGTCCATTTCTCATGATTCCATTACGCGCGATCAAAATATGGTTATTTTTATCAGGTGGACCAGCCAGCGCATCTTTTGGAGCCGCCGTAAACAATTTCGATGATATAACACAGTGAGAGAGTGGCGGGTCATTCCCAACACGAGTATCTTTCGATTACTCAACGGGAAGACTCATTATTGTCTAGATGTAAGATTTACAGAAATAAACAGATTTTTATTTAAAAAAAACACATCTTCTTGCTTTACATCTCGCTCTAACTCGATAGACATTAAGCACTGATTCAGAAGATGGACTGTCGTAGCTGGAAATATCATCATAACAGCCCATTAATGTCCCACTGCAGGGACGGGCCTCCTTCCGTGACGGAAAGACACATGGTCTACTAATACCACGCTAGCCAGCCGGATTGGTATAGGGTTTAATTTGAAGTTTTCCTTCTTTTTACTTCGCAAAGATAATATTGACGGATAGTCCCTTAGTCGGTTTTTAAGACACCCATGGGATGAACTGATGGGGTGGTGACATATTGTATTCTTACTCCCTCACCACACGGAGAAATATCCCAATAATATTGCAATCTAAAATATGTAATTTCCTTACTGATTCTTAAAGTAAAACAGGCCTAAATCTACAACGAAAACCCTCAATTAGCCAAGTAATAACTTCCGCTTGTGTTACATTTATAAGTAGTTAAAAATCCTATAGTCGACCTTGACATAACATGGTTTCCTTAATCTGTAGGTTAAGAGGTTAAGTATCGCGTGACAGTTATACTATTTACGTCCTTGAATGAAGATAAGTGTAAACATTTTAGTAAAAAACTAAACTTACGCTTGGTTTAAGCTTAATCAACGGAATTTATTACATAATTTACCAACACTTTGCGCCATTCTTATAAAGTATATTTTCATTTTACCTAGTTTTGGAATTACAGAAAATCTAGTTTTAAACTCATACATATTTACACCCTTAGTACAAGCTCTGCTTAGTTTGGGACTAGATGGCGTTGTGTGAAAGTGTGAGGAATATTCATTTATTTATAAACTATAGGTAACTTTATTTCTTATTTTCCAACTTAATTTCATATTTAATAGTTTAGGTAATTGAAGCTTAGAAAACTACGAGGTTTTCTACAAGCAACAGGCTGTTGTATATTTAGAGAATGTTAAAAATGGACACATTGGTCTGGAATGCCGTTAAAAGTTTTCGCAACATTTTTTTTCTCATTATATGGAAAATAAATATTAGCATCGCAAAATTTGGTAAAGAGTAAAATAAATAAGTTTTTTTTTATTTCTAAAATAGCAATATTAAACAGTTTATGTAAAATTCATATATTTTATATGAATTTACACTTCACCTAGTAGATTTATTTGTATTTTGTGTCCAGAAATAATGGAATGAAAAATCTATATAGTATTATGAATATATTTACATTCTGACAATTGAGATGCACTAACCGCAGCAAATAAATCAATCAAAACGTGAACTAGTATCTACCCTCGATGGCTTTCAGCTGTCGTTTGCATAGTTTATTTTAGGCGAATGCCTATTCATTTGTTGATTTCAAATCCTGTTAATAATAACTCTAAGAACAGTAAATGAGTAGGTTGGTAGGTGGAATTCTCCAATTTAAAAATAAAATTAATGACATAATAATAAATTTAATTAAGTAACCTAAATTAATTTAATTTAAGAACCTTTTAGTTAAGTATAATATTTAAACAATAGTTATAATACGCAAATATAAAATTATGTAATATAAATAAATAAATGTGTAATCCTTAAACTATACATTTATTTTACCACTAAAATTTTCCTATTTTTAAAGGCCGCATATAGTATTCAGTCTGTCCATTGAACTTGTGCGTTCAGTGCATGCGACAAAAAAGATCGACGCAATTTTTCAATAAATCGGTTATGCCCGATTTACACATCGACAAGTACAGTAGCGAGTTAAAAAAATAGACAGTTAAGGAGTAAGTAATAAGTAGTAAGTACAGTTCACACGTAGGCGAGTACAGCTCATAAGTTGCCGATCAGAGACGAAGACCAGTCGCGTCGTGCGTGCCGGCGTGCGTCGCCTGAGATTGTTTAGGTACGGTTATTTTAATCGATAAAATGGACATTAAACAATTGAATACCAATTTACGCGCTATTATACAAGAAATAGTATTAACACTTGCACAACACATTGAAAATAAAATTTTAATAGAAAAGTATAGAATAATAAAAAAATAAATATTCCTCACACTTTTACACAACGCCATTTAGTCCCAAACTAACCAGAGCTTGTACAATGGGTACTAGACAACGCATAAATATACTTAAATACTTTTGTAAATACGTACACATTATACATAGAAAAACAGACAAAAATAAAAATAAATACATATTAGAACTTGTGAACTGTACTAAACTCGCCCGTCTACACGGCGGGCGCTGCGAGCGCCGAGCCGGCGGGGTAAGGGAGACGCGAGAGAGGGGGCTACTTCGTACTGAACTCGCCAAAAAATAGGATCGAACTGTATTAAAATCAACTTAATCGGCAACTTACTACTTAACTCGCTTTTGCCGTCCACACGCAAAAAGTGACTTACTCGCCAATGAGGCAAGTTAACTCGCTACTGTACTTGTCGATGTGTAAATCGGGCATTAGAGATTAAAGTCATTTTTAACGCAGCCACCTTTGTGACCAAATATTTCACAGAAATATAATTATTGCGCGCTACAAAAAAATGCTATTTTAAACTTTAAAAATTTACACAATAAGTTGAGCTAAAAAAATTATTGAATAATGTAGTTTGTAGTTGTATATATAATAAACACCGTACGTTGACAGATAAGAACATGATCAGGCACACACACCACCATGTCTCGTCCCATATCTGTCCTGTCATCATCCTAAGATTTGAGAAACGGAAAGAAAGTATAAAGTTATTTTCTATGTATGACCACGAAAAAAAATCAAAACCTGGACATAAAACCCTATACCAGGCCTAGATTCTTTTCAATGGGACATTCAAGGGTTGATAAGTTTGTAAATACATAACAACAACGAATTAAAACTTTGTCTTGAAGAAATCAATTCGTGCAAGTTACTATACTCCAATTTAAGCTTTCTGCTTTATCTACTCTTCTCAGGTATATGTACAATAAAGCTATTTAATAAATAAACCATCTAGGAAGGGCCAAAAATGCTTTACCACATGTCGAGTATACACAATTTATCAACGTTAGTACCATACATTGCGTGCTAGCGTTAATGTAGCTTCGTATGTATATATAGAGGGAGGTGGAGAGGAACCAATTGTGAGACAAATTGTCGTCTCGCATCGAAGGTACCGTGCGCTTCAATGAAACATTCTCTATTTGAAAAATCACCTGTGCTCAACGTTGAGCTAACTACTATCATACGGTAGAATACCGTTTTCAATTAGTGAATAGTTTCTTTGTAAAAGCTCGATACCTAGTACTTGATGTTAATACTTAATTGCTAAGCTAGTGTCGTGTTAATTGGTGTACTGAATTACAAAGCTATTATCGTTCTTGACTACAAATATAATTAAAAGATACTTAAAGAGTTTTCAACATAAAATAAATACTAATTTTATTTTTAATTATAACAATTTAAATTAATTGCAAGTAGCATCAAGTTACTCGTAGCGTGCGCTCTCTAGCTTTACCTTTATTTTTATTATTTTTTAGTTTAGTAAAGTCTATAGTCAGCTCTGCAGCATGCGATAACTACTTTCAGAAACAATTACCCGATGATACGACAAACGACTAATTGAAATGTATTCCCTACATGACAACGAACACATAGTAGGTACGCCTCTACAGCGGCAAGCAATAACTAGTAAATAAATTAATAAGAAATCACTTTTTTATACATTATATTAAAAAAGAATGCCGACAAATTGAAAATCTCCATTTTGTTCCAAGTCAACTAAAAATAATCCAAAACAGTTGGCTGTATCAAACTGAGTACCGTGTAAGAGATACGTTATATGGATCTTTAACTGGCTTTTTATTTCAATTACGTTATAACTCAATTTGTCTCATAGCATTTCCCCTAAGTGTAATTGCGTTTCGTAATACGTAATTTGGGAAAATTCTCTTCGCTGGTAGCTTGCTTTGCTCCACGGTGGTATAATTAGATACGTCGTTAATTAGACGGTAGCTTCACAAGAGCACTCAGGGGCCGCTTTCGTTTACTTTCATGCAAGAACTAGGAATCGACCCCTTCTTTGCCAGAGGCTCAAATTAAATCACTTTAGTTGTATATACGTACTCAAAATTTAACAGACAATGAACAAGCTTAATTTAACCAATTTTGTAAATGAAATAACAATGCTCATTATTGTTACAATGTTAATAAAGTCACGATAAGCGTAGTTTATATTATATGCGTTAGTTACGACAGTTATGGTTAGAATAAACTTATGATTGCTATTTAAGTACCTATATTATGTACCGAATTAATAATCCGGATCTATAATTTTTGCTCTTTGTTTTCCTTTACCAACTTACCACAAAGACATCCTGAACTGAAGGCCTTTCAGGCTATCCAGGTGCATCGATAAAGAGTTTAGATACGATTTCGAATCAGGTTTTAAACTATTAATAATTATGTTATTAAAAATATCATAATCGATTTTATAATTTTTGTTATACCTATAAAGTACACGGAGATCGAACGATGCAATCATTGCAGTAATACTTTAATTTGAATTATTATTACCTTAAGATGTGATATCAATTTCTCCGTCCTGTCTCAGGCATACAAAAAAATAGACGTTATAATTTCTCCCGAACACATAACCTCCCTCGGGAAATATATAGCTGAAAGCCATTCTGTTAATGGAAGCACAATGGAAAAGAAAACTCAATCAAGCGCACGAGTCCCCGTGATTTCTGCGCCTAACTACGAGAGATATATTGTGGGCCGGGACTCGTCATTAGCTAAGAAACGCCACATTGCCTACACAGCGGTAGGTAATTCCGACGAATAACATACGCGTTACTTTTCATATGTAAGTGATTTAATGCTTGACATCCTTTATGTAGTATTGTTTACGTTTTAGCTTAGTAGTTAGTTATTAGAATTTTCATTATTGCTTTGATAGACTCGCTAGTAAGCCAGACAGAGATATAAAACTTTAACGGTGAATTGTCTGTACGATCATTACACTTAGCTAGGGAAGTCTTCTAACTTTTTCATTTATTTCGTCTATATAAATCCATTGCAGATTCCTACATGACTTAACTTATCCCCGGGCCCTACCTACCAGTGTAAATCTCGCTTTTACCAGATCACGCTGTTGATAATTGTAGAAGTCACAATTTAAGAAAAACAGGCATAACTATTTAAAAAACATTATTTATCTTGCGATGTAATAATATAAAACGACTTCTCTTGTTACCTTTCTGTAGTTATTTATTTCATACCTACTTCGTTGTTAGAATTCCATTTAAATTTCGCTATCGAATAACCGTAAGCGTTTATCACAAGGAGAGTCGTAACAGTTTCGATCATATAATATTATGATGTCCTCGTTAAGGCATACGCAAGGACATACTAAATACATATTAATGGAGGTGGTAATGTCTGCTATGGTTGTCAGGCTCCGCACGTAAACGACGCGGGTCCAGATGAATTTAAAGGGATGTAAGCAGTTATAACCATTTGTGGCACAATAGATTATATTAAACTAAATACCAATTTATTGTAATGCAATTTGTGATTTGAATTCGAACAATTAATTGCTCAAGACCTTAATTACTTTAAATTGTTCTCCTAATATAAATGTTCAATTTGACAATGTTATTAATACACACATCAAAAAAGTCTAAGCAACATGCATGATATTACAAATTTACCATTTATATTAATTTATTTTACCATTTATTTTAATTATAACGTTGTATTTTATTTTTAAAATAATATTTTTAGGGTTCTATGATGTAAAAATAACAGCTGTTTTCTTTATAAGTTCTTTTAATAACAGAAATTAACAATATTAGAATATACAGGTACATAAGAAACTAAACTTTTTTTTACAAATTGAAATTTCTTAAGAAAATGAATTTATTGTGAAAGAATAGGACAATTTAATACAAAGTATAGCCTCCTCTGCTATTCAGAACTTGTCGGCAACGATTATTCATTGAATTAATGAGACTGTTTATGTCATCTTGCGGTATTCGCTCCCAATGGAATTGTAGCAAATCCTTCAGCTGTTGGGTTGTTGTCACTCCGTCCAAGTCCTTCAAAACACGTCTCTGGAGCATGTCCCATGCGTGCTCGATGGGGTTGAGGTCTGGCGATTGTGCAGGCCAGGGCAATACCTGGATGTTCTCCGTTGCCAAGTATTCACTGGTTCGCCGAGCTGTATGTGAACGCGCATTGTCATGCATTAACGTAAAATCGGAGCCAAAGGTTTGTGCAAATGGATGGACATAAGGTCTGAGAATATCCTCAACGTAATTTTCAGCGTTCATGTTTCCATTTACAAAAACGAGCTCAGTTCGCCTGTTCTTCATAATACCCGCCCATACCATAACTGTTGAGCCGCTGTATGGATGAACTTCCTGAACGCACCTGAGTCTTTCAGTATTTCCGGGTCGACGGTACACTCGCACCCTTCTTGTATCAGGCCTAAACCCGAATCGCGACTCATCGGAAAACATAATTTTATCCCATTGTTCCTGGGTCCATGTTATGCGTTCTCTACACCATTCATTTCGACGAGCGCGATTCCCGTGACGTATCGGTGGGCACCTGATAGGGCGTCGAGCTCGTAGGCCGTACTCATGCAGTCGATTTCGCACAGTTTGGGGACTTACATCAACACCACTTGAATTTTGTAGCCTCAAACTTATCTCTCGAGCGGTTAACATCGGCTGGCGTCTTGCAGTCAGTTGTATGTACCGGTCTTGCCGAGTGGTTGTACTCCTTTTACGGCCTGGATGCTGTTCAGCGGGTTCCCCTGTATTATTGTAGCGCTGCCAAAGACGACAAATAACACTTCTATGAATACCAAAATGTCGAGATACCTGAGATTGATTACTTCCCGCTTGCAACATCCCTACAGCTCTTTGCATTTCATCTGGCGTCAAATGACGTCGCTCCATGACGTAAAGAATATCTAACAATTCAATTTTGTCGCCAACTGTATTTAAATGGTTGGTAAAATTATAAAATCAAGACTAAAACGTAGCAATTAACATGCACTCAAATTCAAACAAATTTGCAGTCATTTGAATTTTATGAAAAAAAACAAAACATAATCGAAATTTTTTTTACACACACACTACCTATACCTACCTACCTACCTACCTACTTTTACCTATACACTTTGAGTGAGTAAATACTTAGAAATTAATTAATATAAATGGTAAATTTGTAATATCATGCATGTTGCTTAGACTTTTTTGATGTGTGTATTCATGAAAGCTGTTGTTATTATTGCCTTAAATCGTTTTAATCTAAAGAATAAAGAACGTCTGACAAATTTTAAAACTTCATCGTGATGATCATTATCCTGTATGACTTTAGACTAGGTATTTATACTAAATGAAAAAGGGGTGGTCTTTTTCATCATCGGAAGAAAGAATAGGGGCAATTTTACGCCTATAATATCATTACAAAAAAATTGTATCTGTATAATGTAAGGAGGTAAATCTCGTGCAAATATTAAGTTTATTTTAAAATTTATTTTGTGTCATATTACTACAAAAAAAAACCACTAACTTATGTATATTAAATTATAATTTTGGGGAAGAACCTTAATATACGATAGGACAGAAAAAAGCTTAGACCTCTAAAATGTCTTTAACATTATGAGTATATAACTTTTATGTGATTTACAACGAGGATACTAATCGTTAAGTAAACCAGATGAACTCATTCTTATATTATACTTGCGGCAATATAAAAAGCAAACTTTGAGTTGTTACAAAACTCGTAATCCTAAAAACGTCTGTTCCTAATTTCTTTTCCGATTTTAAAAGAGCCATCTTTCATTTACGGCGACATTTTGAACAAGAAAATTTCAAGCTTCGACACGAAGTTTTGGCAATTTCCGTACTTTGCGACGTTTTTTTTGTGACCCATACTTTGTCGTTAATCTTGCGAACAAAAAGTCGCAAATGCTCGGCGACTCGTTACTGGTAACTGTGTGAGACGACAGATTTAAATTACCGGATTAAATTGACCGAAGGCATTTTACTTTTTTGACCTAAAATCTACTAAAAGCATTAGATATTGATAGTAGTGGTTTTGTTAAAAAAAATCAACAAGATTACTCCGAGTCGAGTATTGGAAGAACCATTACATTATTATATTCTCGATTCCATTTAGAGAATTAAAAGCTGTACACTAAATTATGTTTGTGCGTTTGTATTAAAAGTAGTGTCGTTTAGGACTACTGTTGATAAATAGCTGTTGTGTCGTTTCATTTAAAATATAGTTATGAAATGAGAATAAGTAATTTGTTACATAGAGCAGCGATGATAAT
This sequence comes from Schrankia costaestrigalis, assembly GCA_905475405.1. NCBI lineage: Eukaryota > Metazoa > Arthropoda > Insecta > Lepidoptera > Erebidae > Schrankia > Schrankia costaestrigalis. Next base: position 13,638,708 of record FR997827.1, read on the forward strand.
ATTTACTAAACTAACTTATGTAAAACAGAATGAATGACATACAATAACTGTCTCGGGTCTTAAATTGCATCATTATTTCTTTATCATATCACCTTTCTTATCATCAGCTCTGTATATGACACTAAATCAGGACAATTTTGTTTCAATTTTTTTATCGTTTGGTTAATGACCAACCAAGTTTTGCGGTTACATGTCGAGTAGGCTTTACCGATCTCTATGTCACTTAAATGGCAAAGAAATCTAACTATTTTATAAAAGTACCAATACTTAAAAGTACCAGATACAAAATTTACATTAAGCCCCTGCATGGGTGATAATTGGCCTGACATAATCGGGCGCCGCATCACCGGTGTTCAATTCCGTATCAAATGGAACTCCATCATAATGAACATGATCGATTTATTTTGTGTATTCAATAATGTAAAAGAAGTATTCACTGGATTTTATATTACGGTTGTAAGGGATCATTCAGTTTCTCCATTCGAGGTTATATTCGACCCAAATTTGTCCAAATGCGGACACATTTTCGACGTCTCCCAGAACACTTTCCTTTTTATTGGAATGTATATTTCAGAAATTTCATCGGCACACCCTGGAGCATTCCCGAATTTTATTGCAAATGAAAACATGTTGATGGGTTGCATCTCGTAACATTCCTGAACGTGATGGTATCATAACAAGAGACGCGTTTTTTACAACATTCAATACTCATAAATATTCTTCAATTAAGATTGTATTCCCATGAGTAATAACTTCTTTTGAAAACCTTCACCAATTACTATGAATAATTTAAAATAAAAACACTGTTGTTCCCACTGCTCTGTTAAAACAAATTAAAAAAAAAAATTATACTTAGTTTGGCCGTTTAAGTAATAACTTTTTGGAAGTCTTTAAATACTTATTTTAAAATAAAAAATCAAAGGAACAAAACTAGGTAACCTTACTAGTAAGTAGTAAATATTGTTATCAAAGTACGATGTAAATACTCCCGATTTCGTGAGGTTCATGATTAAGGGGGATATGGGACCTCATAAAAGAAAAACAAAACGTTTAGTGGAGAAGTTGGCATCCTTAATGGGATAATGATGTTAATGACTTTGACTTACTGCTAAACGATAAACTGCTACGTATTTTATAGCAATGTAAGACTTTTTGACAGTGGTTTGTTACTGTTCATCGTTCTGGTCTTACCCCCGGTTTCCGAATGTCTGATCAACTAATCAAGTGTCAACTATAATTATATTATGTTTGTGCGTTTATATAAACTGTTCATCGCTCTAGTCTTACCCCCGAATGTCTGATCAAGTGAAAATCAACTGTCAAAACTCTTGTCAACTATCATTTTCGGGAATTAAAATTTGACACTTGATTAGTGGATTTTTACTTGATCAGTCATTCGAAACCGGGGGTTAGTCTGGCTCTTAGTTACCTAAATGTCTAGACAGTACCATCATTATGACTAACTAAATTACCTCAAGATAGTATGTTCACAGAGTAATACTCCAAAAAATACCCAAACCAACCATTAAACGCTATAAGCTACTATCGGAAATTGCTAATATATTTCTGGAAAATTTTATGTTTCCGTGGTTTTTATAGACTCATATATTGCGCTTATTCTATACTGAAACCATTTTTACGGCTTTAACGATCATAAGTACGTGTTTTACGATCGTCCAGTGAAATCGAACGAACTAATAAAAAATGATAGTTTAAATTAGCTTTTGGTCTTCTATGTATTATTATGACATCACTACTTAATAATAAAAATAAATAATAAGCACAGAGTGGTGCCTGAAATCAACGAATCGGCGTTGCAACAGACCACGTCAAAGGTGGCAAAATGAGCTAGACAGGGCACAGAAAAACTGGCCATCATTGGCCATGGACCGAAACATATAATGAAAGAAAGGAAAAATTTATTTGGTTGCACTCAAGAACATACAGTAAGGAATTATCAACATATTACAAATATTCTGTTAGGCCCTTTATATGAAAGTTAGGGGAGTGGCTTTTACCCAGCAGTGGGATAAAATGGGCTTACACTAACTAACTATTACTACTTAATAATGTCAAAGATGAAACCATAAATAACGGATGCAAGCTCGTATTATTTATAACCGTTGACTTCTGTCATAAAAATGCGTCTGCAATATTTATGGATATGCTTCCCAAGTTCCGCGATATAAATAAGTTTATCGCGAAGTTAGTTTAATATTGGTGTTTTATGTAGAAAACTGAATAGGTATTATATGGTAAGAGTGAAACAACTCGATAGCAAACCTAAGCAGTATAAGCAATACGAGCAGAGCTGTTTATTGAATTGCTCCATTTTCTTGTAAGTAAATTAGTGCGGAATTATGTAAAAATATTAAATTCTTGCAGATTTTTTTGTAGTCATTTATTTCACAACTTATAAGTAAATCTATATGATATTATCTACTATATAAAAATAAGTCGGGTTTTCCTTCCTGACGCTATAACTCCAGAACGCACGAACCGATTTCCATGGTTTTTCATTCGTTGGAAAGGTCTCGGGCTCCGTGAGGTTTATAGCAAAGAAAATTCAGGAAAAAATTGAACAGAAAAGCGGGAAAATAATGCCCGTGCGAAGCCGGGACATGCCGCTAGTCATTAGATAAAAACATTAAATTTTAATGAACTGCTTACCTTTCAAAAAGTTGGCACGCATTTTAATAGTTAAAACTTATTATAGTTATCCCCATTTACCTTCAACTAAAGAAAATAGCACAAAATAAGAACAACACAAAGCATTATTTTTTACAAGCACAATGTATAAACACGCATGTATTCAATAGCAAACGACAATACAGCTACCATGACAAGCAAGTAACCCGTCATTCTGCGCCCGTCCATCATACTCAAGTAGAATACATCAAAGTTTATCGGCGTACCCCTGTTTACATTCAGCTCAAGCGCCTCAGATCAATATTTACACTCATAGCGTAAAAGAAGAGTGACTATTACACGGACAGACACTTTTTTTGGTCGCAACCTCCCTCCGTTCCATTTAAACGAACGAATGGTAGTACTCGTAAAGTTTCACGGCACGCCGCCTCCGGCTGTCAGCCGAAGAGCGGAGGCTCGTAGCATCACAAACCATTTACCGCGATCAATCACGGGCTGAGCCGGCAACGTCTCTTACGCCTATATCACTTTACGAAATTGACTGAAATTTTCGCTGAGTACCATTATTGGCACAAGAGACCCGTACTTAGCTCAACTTTTAAGAATGTTATAAACTTTGATATCAAATATCGAGGAAAACTTTATGTTAGTAACGTTATTTAATACTCATTTTTCTGTTTTATATGAGCTTTGCATATCGAAGCCTGATAGAAACACCGAGTTAACAGCCACTTTTATTTTTTAATCGGTTAATTACATATTATATGAAATTGCTGATTTTTATTATTTTTGTTATTGCAACAATCTATGAGTAAATTATGACATTATCAGTTCTAATTAATCAGAATACTTTTATGGGCTTGATTAGAAAATTCTTTGTAAGATACACATTAATTAGAGACTTTTATTTACGAGAAAATTAAGTCAGATTTAAATCATGGTAGCTTATCTTGCCTGCATAACACTACCATATTTATATCAGCTAAAAACAATGGAAAGTAAACTTGGTATATATTTTGTTCCAGCTTGATTTAGAAGTCGAACAACACATTTTGCACAAATGGTCCTACTTCAGAGTTTTAAAATATAGTTACAAAACAAACTACTCTCTATCTAAATTCAAGAATAATACTTGCATTCAACGTAACTTTAGTGATGTCTGTATTTGATATTAATAAATATACTTTTAGTTTTAAAATAAAAACTACTTCATCCTTATTATTTTATATAGCTTCAGTATTGTGATTGCATTCAATCAATCAATCAACTAGCCTATTGCAGTCCAGAGCTGGACACAGGCCTCTCCCAACGCGCCACAGAACACGGTCCTGCGCCTTCCGCATCCAGTCCGACCCAGACACCTTTATGAGGTCGTCGTTCCACCTAGCATTGTGATTGCATTGGTATTAATAATTTAATGCAATGGAAATTTTATTTTAATAATATAGTAGTAACATTCCTCACTCATTTACACAACTCCATCTAGACATAAACTAAGCTTAGTTTTTATTATGGGTAGCTGTACCCAACAACTCCATCTAGACATAAACTAAGCTTAGTTTGTACTATGGGTACAGCGGTACTAAACATACTTAAGTACTTTTTTTTTCAAAATAAATACATAATACACATACAAAACACCTAGAAAGTTTGCATTGGGCAAAATCGGATGTTCATTTACCCATAAATTTGCTTTGAATGGGAGCCGAACCGGAGATCTACGCGCAGCAGTCTTAAACTATAACCGCTAGAGGTTGTCAATATATTCGTTATACTCTTTGATATTCATCAAAGACTTTTTTTATTAAATTTGCTTGGCTTTCTCTACTTCATAGCGAGTTTAGGCTGCAAATCTTGATTGATAGGTGGCACAGAAACTCATCAATAGCGAACTCCAAAAAGCCACATTTACACTTTTATAGCTAAAAATATGTAGGAACACGCCTTTATATTATAAATCAATTGAGTCTTAGCTAATGCCGAAGCTAAAATATTCACGATATCATTACACCGTAGGCTTTTGCCTGATTTAGTAGGGTCTTATGTCTTTATCAGCTCGACTGAGCCATGAGTTAGGTATTTTCGATTTCGCACATGCGATGATACAAAAGATTAATTGTTTATTATCTAGGTTATATTTACTTAATACGGTTAATTAAGATACATTAAATTTTATGCGGTATGGCATATTTACTGATAAGGATAAGAGAGTGGTATGAGGAAGCTTTAATGATTTCTTCTAGATTTTTATTATTACTACGTTACGTAGAACAGCATGTCAATTCTCGTACCTAAAATTCGGTTTAGTTAACTTTTAGTTGTCATGATTTTGGTATTGCAATTGTAATCTTTTGTGGTCGTGTTAAAGTTTTATTAAGAGTGTGAAAATTTGACAACTAAAAGTTAACTTAACCGAATTTTAGGTACGAGAATTGACATGCAGGTTAAAGTTAGTGTTAAGCGCCGATTACACAACCCTAATGTAGGGCCCTACATCTTATAGGGCACTACATGTTGTGTAGTGTAATCACATGTAGGCTGTTAGGACACTACATATCGGAGATTGGAGAGTCCACCCTACATTTAGGGCCCTACAACTTGTAGGGCACTACAAGTTGTCTAGTTAATAATCACATGTAGGCTGTTAGGACCCTACATATGGGATTGGCGAGTCCCGACCGCCCTACATCAATTAGTGCCCTACAAAATGTAGGGCCCTACATTAGGGTAGTGTAATCGGCGCTTAAGTGTCATTCCATTAGGCAAAAGCCCGTGGCATTCATATTATGTCCAAGGCTAAAAAATATTAAGAAGATACTAGGCATTTCTCTATTGTTCAGCAATTGTAAGCACCATCTGGAAACTATAGCTGAAGGTGCCCAACAGGGCTTACGTAACAAACGTCTTCTAGTGAAACTGATCGAGACGATAGGCAGGACGGTATTTATTTCTTTAACGAATAATCAGCAAGATTTAGACCAGCAATGTGCCCACTTACCATACTAGGAACAAAAAGTTAATTCCCTACTGTAAGATAAATGGTTAACAACAATCCAGTAACCTCCATGCGGTGACGGAGTAAGAATACAATACGTCACCACCCCATCTCATTCCATGCGTGTCGTAAAAACCAACTAAGGGACTATCCGTGAATATTATCTTTACGTAATAAAAAGAAGGAAAACTTGAAATTAAACCCTATACCAATCCGTTTGGCCATCGTGGTATTAGTATGCTTCGTCACGGGAATAGGTCCGTCCCTTCAGTAGGACATTAATGGACTGTTATGATGAATCCAGTAATACTATAACAGCATTACAAGTAAAGTTAAATAGAATAATAAAAACTAACATAGTGAATTGGTAGTTGACTGCCACATTGCTGTACGTAGCTACCGTATTCGAACTTGTGGGTTAGGTCCAAAGGAGTGCAATTGCTTGTGATTGCAATACAAAAGTGATTGTTTTGAGTATAAATAAATTTTGTATCCTTTAAAATAGATATATTTGTAAAAGTAATCAGAAATCATTACAGAAAATTAATCTTTTTAAAATCAAAATAAATAGTAAGTATATTATTTCATTATGAACATAATACTAATGAATATTCAAGAAAATAAAACATTTAAAAAACCTTACATTTATTTGTAAAATACACCTAAGAAGTTTAGAAAATCGTTTCAAACTGCTTCTAACTATTCAGGTTACCAAATTCCCGGTCGTTTAGTAAGCCTAATAGAAGTTCGCCAACTAATAGCAGTAACTTAACCTAAAATAAGTTTGCTTGGAACATGCCTTGGTGAAGTAAGTATTACGTAATCGGAAGGTAATTTTTGTCGGCGGCTATTGTGTAATAGGTAGTTATACTATGTAGGTACAACACCGCATGTCGCGCGCACTTGTTTCACGTAAATTATGGGTAGCAGACGCGCCGCGACCAAACTTGCTGTTTTTGTTTCCAAGATTAACGATGAACAACGGCCCTCGAAAAAACGTGTCACAGAAAACGGATATTGCCCAAAAGTTTACCGCATAAATTTTCTTTGTTCGGTTTTATAGCGTTTATGTAAATAATGATACAGCCCTTTTATGACTTTCGTTTTCTTCCCTTGATGTTTATTAACAACTTGTGGGTTAAATCTGTAATAAATATAAAAGAAACGAAACTGCAGCAATGAAAAAGTACTTAAGATTAGCATATGTATTAAAAAGGTGTTAACTTGATGAATTTTACGGAAGCTCCGCTCGTATATTTATACTTTGCTAATAAATTACCAAAAACGGCAATAGATTATCCAAGCTCGGGTAACTTAGCAGATAATCTATTGTCGTTTGACCTATGATCCGGTATTAATTTGCAGATCCAAAATGGGGTGAAGGAAATAGTAGATATTAACTTTCAACCATAACGAAATACATTCAGGGGCAAAATGTTTCCTTGATTCATCCTTCCATCATTAATTTATCTGAAACATTATTTTATTAGATAGGTAGGTACTTTCATGGTAAAATTATTCAAATTAAGATAACTCAATTAAAAATATGGAATGATTAGTTTATAACTGTTTAGGAAATGTTCCTTTTCGAATGATGCCCTTAGAGTTCGTTACCCTTACGCTTGTAAAGATACTTCATACAAAGAAATAATACACACAGAGGATTGTCATATATAAAAAGAAGTAAAAGAAAACACTAGAACAACAGTCTTTTGTTTAATAAAATAGTATTACAAAGGAAACAAATACAACACTTACAATAGTTTCCCGAGACACACGCAACAAATCTATTATTCCAACGTTTTTACTAACAAAAAGTTTTACAAAAGAAATCAGAACAATCTGGGGGCGAAAAACAATAATCCCTTATCCATTTTCGCCTGTAAAGGTTACAGATAAACTTAGACAGAATACTGTGAGCGATGAGACAGTACTACAGTGTAGCTAACGTCAAATGGGAGATAGACTGCCTAAATCAATAATAATGTAAACATTACTTTGTTTTCTAAACAGCTTAAATTTAAGTAATTCAGTTTAATAACAGCGTAGTATATTATCAAGGCACAGGCCCGCACAAGGTAGCAATACTTGGAGGAGGCCTATGCTCAGCAGAGGACGGCGATTGGCTGATATGATGATGATATTAACAAAAACTATAACTGACGTAATTGTTAGTCTGGTACTGCTAGCTGGTTAAGTGACACGATGGTTACGATTTACGGCTAGGATGTACGAAGTCACAAATTATTTGTACGGTCTTGTAGGTTATTGTTTTGAATCTCGTTCGCACTTTAAAATCATAATCACCAATTCATTATTGGTTGGTAATTTTAAACACACTCTTTTTAGGTCAGTATTATGAAAAAACTTGTTAAACTAAACTTCGAAGCCCTGAACGTATCAAAGGGCAAAAGGTAGGGTATTATTTCAAATACTTCAACCACAAGCGAAGCTCACGAACTAAAACCTGAATTAATATTTTTTTTGTATTGGTATCATTAAGCTTCCTACGCATGTGGTTTCTTGTTAGGAATTTAGCTAATATGAGCTCCAGTATTATAAAAAAAATCCCTTTTAAATTATGTAAGAACATTCTTTACAATATAACTGCTATATATTAGGTTGGGGAAAAAGTCTTTTCGTATTTTTGTATGAAAAGTCAAGACATTTTTTTCAAAGTTTATTTACATTTATTTACAACTAGCTGCTGTGCCCGCGACTTCGTTCGCGTGGCGGATGTTCCTTACTTCGCAATTCGATTTAATACTGAAAAATCGTTTTTAAACCCTTATAACGAACAGATACCTACATTACAAACGAATTGTAAAATTAACGAACGAACCAAAACCTTTTCAAAGTAAATAAATAGTAAATAAAATATCTATGAAGACTGCGTCTAAACTTATACTGAAAGACATGAGCGAACGTCATTCTTTCAAAGAAAATCTTAACACCACGATACTGAAAATGACGTCACAGGCACAATGCCATCTGTTGTCAAATTTGTAAGTTAAAATAAATGACATCGCGTATTTCATCATAACTGCAAGGACGCGCCTCCTCCCGTGACGGAGGAATACTTGGCCTACTAATACCACGCTGGCCAGTCGGATTGGTTGATAATATACGGATAGATTGGAAGATAATATTCACCGATAGTCCCTTAGTCGGTTTTACGCCACCCATGGGATGAGATGGGGAGGTTACATATTGTATTCTTACTCCGTCACCACACGGATAATCGCTAATTAATTATGAATGAATACATTTGCACGCCACGTTATGGTGCGGCAGAATTACCTGCCTCGGTGGCGCGGCGGTCGCATTACATGGCTGGCGTGCATGAGGTCGCGGGTTCGATTCCCATGGAGGACAATTGTGATACACAAACTATTGTCCTTAGTCTTGATGTTCTTTGTGTCCGTTAAATTGATATTTTTAAAGGCTAGTGTGGGATTTGTCTTTTGTAAAAAAAATGCTGAAATAAATTATTGTACATACCTCACACCTTTTTACCATCTAGCAAAAAATATTTGACTAAACTTAGACTCGACTATATTATTATTATTATTATCTATAGATAAACTGCGTGCAGTATTTTTGAATTACTTAATAAATTAAACACAAAACACTTTGAATAATAATTTAATGTTTTGTGATTGTATTTCTATATTTTATTGTCAGTTTTGTATTTTTTTATTGTTGACAAATAGCAATAATGTGTAAAATGATTTAATAAAGAAAAAACGTGTTACTTATTACGTTGTCTGTTATATTATACCCATATATTATTAAATAGTTATATAAGTGTGTTATAATTGCAGTTATAATAAGATTGTGAGAAAAGGAATGTTATTTTAATTCAATTTAATATTTATGATTAAGTATAGGTATAGTTTAACTTTAAAAAATGAAGTTTGTACGCCAATATTAGCAATACAGGAAAAGACTATTTATTTTTGTCAGATGTTTTGTATCTGTGATTAACTAATAAAGGTTATTTGTATTTGTATTTATTTACATTAATAAAAACAGGTGGAGTCTGTTGCATACTTTTACGCTGACCAGTAACTACTACAGTTTAAACTAAATGAATACTTACCAAAAGAATAATTTTACTTTAGATTAATAGCTTACTAATACAATTTATATTTAATTAAATTGTTTCAATTACGAAAAACACAAAAATATAACAATCAAGTAAACTTATAATTGATTTAATTTAATAAGACTTATAATAATTATAAGTTCCCTCCACCTGTTTATGATTGTTATTTATTGATATTACACATACGATTCATGGTTAATTTTATTAACATTTAAAAGGAATAACTTATTAATAGCACTTAATAATAAAATAGTTATAGATTATTTAAAAACTCATTTATTTTACGATTACTACTGGTAACGCCATCTCGTGAACAAAAGAAACGAAATTTAAATTCATTCAACATTGAACAAAATCCATTTTTCATGACCCCTGATTTGTATTGGACTGTTCTAATAAAGAGATCTAGCGATATCTCGAGTAATACTTATCCGATTTTGATGAAACATACCTCAGTTTAAGCCTAATAAGAAAGGCTACAATACAATGTATTGGTCTTAAGATTATATTTTAATTCGTTTTAAAGATGTGCGGTAACAAACAGACAGACAGACAGATAGACATTAATTCTAAAAATTGTAAGTGTGTAGTGTTGTTGCTTTTTGACTTTTTTCTAGATTTTATAGATAATTTTTATCTGAATTTTCGAAAAGAACAGACATTTCGACCTCTACAGTTTTATTATAGTATAGAAGATAGATAGATTACCTACTTTAAACTTAATACCTAAAAACTACGTATCTATGTATTTTAATATCTAAAGCGCGCTTATTCCAAAAAGAGTCAATAAGAACCACGTCCGTTCGCATTAAGAGTCAATGTGAATGAAATTATATAGATGCACCGGTTGGCCGTTTAGGACGTTAAACAAAAATCAACCGTACAGCCGTACTCATACCGGCGCGGCGACATTTTGAAATTTTCTTTCATCTATATCTTGTGTGTTTATCAACCGATTTCTATAATTTTTTTTTTATGAATAAGATATTAAAGTGTACTTTTGAATTATGGGAGTTTGAAAAAGATATGTCTATGCAAATTACAATATATTTATGTATTTAATACACTTTGAAGAAAACCCTAACGATTAAACACGTTATTGTGGCTAATATATAAAAGATAGATATATACTATTCAGGACTTTTTTGTACATCTTTTGAAGACCATTATTTTTGTAATACATATTTTTGGCGTATGATCAACGTATGCGATGATAAGAGCTAGAACGCGCTTTTTGTCAACTGACATGCTTCAAATTTTTCGTCACTGCTCAGCTCCTATGTGTCTTAGCGTTATGTTATACAGCCTATAACCTGCCCGGGAGTATGGACTACAATCGTACCAAGTTTGGTTAAAATGCCTTCAGTAGTTTTTGACCCATGCGTGCACATACAGACAGACAGACAGACAGACAGACAGACAGACAGACAAAAAATTTATTGATTGCATTTTTGGCATTAGTATCGATCACTATTCATCCTCCAATATTAATTTTGAACATATATTCAATGTACAGAATTGATCTCTCTACAGTTTTATTATAAGTATAGATATATATGTACCGTTTTGTTGAACAACTTTCTGCCATTTTGTGGGCAGAGACATTATCCCGTTACTGTAGAAACTTTGGGACTTCTGATCAAAAAAACGGGACAAGTAGTTTTGGCAGTCCTCTCTTGAGGTCAACCTTACAGAACCTAAAGAATTCTGAAGAGACCGAAACAGGTGAAAATCTGAAGGCGCAAGGTCAGGGCTATATGGTGGATGCACTAGGACCTCCCAGTCGAACTCTCCTAATTTTTGCTGAGTGGCTAAAGATATGTGTGGTCTAGCGTTATCGTGATGAAAGACCACACCCTTCCTGTTGATCAATTCCGGCCGTTTTCTCTCGACTGCTTCCTTTAATCTCATCAGTTGCTGGCAGTAAAGATCAGAATCGATGGTTTTGCCGGGCGGTAAAAGCTCATAATGAACAATGCCCTTCCAATCCCACCATACACACAGCATCACCTTATTTCGTGTTAGGCCAGGTTTGGCCGCAGTCTGTGAAGCCTGGCCAACTTTCGACCACGACCTTTTTCGCACGTTCTTGTCGTACGTCATCCACTTTTCATCGCCAGTTATCAATCTCTTCAAAAACGGCTCGGTTTCATTACGTCTCAATAATGAATCGCAAATGAGTACACGGTTCATTAAGTTTCTTTGAGTGAGCTCGTGTGGCACCCAAATATCGAGCTTTTTTGTATAACCAGCTTTCTTCAAATGGGTCAAAACTGTTTTGTGGTCAATTCCCAGTTCTTCAGCTACATCGTAACTACTAATATGCCGATCTTGCTCCACTCTTTCAAAAATGGCGTCCATTTTATTCGTAACAGGGCGACCAGAGCGGGGTGCATCTTTAACATCAAAATTTCCGGACTGAAAACGTTTGAACCAAATTTGTGCTACTCTTACTGACACTGCATCAGGTCCATAAACATCTCAAATTTTTTTCACTGCTTGAGTTGCATTTTTGCCTTTTTTATAATAAAATTTTAAAATGTATCGAATTTCTTCATTTGATTTACTCATTTTTACGGAGAGAAAAACAAATGAAAAATAGCGGGAAACAACTTTTTTTTTATTTTTTTCTTTTTTTTATAATGTAACCTTTTTAATGTTACCAAAACCAGCCAGACACAAGTAGTACAGTCAAAGAAATTTTATATTAAGTTTATACCTACGTTATGCGAAAAGACTTTTTCCCCGACCTATTACATGGTTCCCTAAACATTTCAAAATTTGATATATATTTATTGATTCCAACAAAATAGTAGTAAATAAAATAACAATCACGTAAAAAGTAGATACGTTATGTTCATTGCAAGTGTCTCTATAACATTATTGTATTCACAAAGAGCGATAACGAGCATACCCTGTCCATGACATTGGTTGAACAATATAATTAATTATAATCATAGCAATGCGATGTTAATACATTTATATTTAATACATTCTAACAGATGAAAATTATGCACAATAAGCATTTATGTTGTTTTTTTTTTCTCTGACGTTTCCAATCATAAAGTAGAACAGTTATTTGTATCGAAAAATGTAAGGTGAAAACGCTTAATGTGCTGTAAAGTGTTGAGGAGTTATACTTCAGGGGCGTTCGAGTTCACTTCAAATCTCACTTCACTAGCAGTCATGCTGTCTGCGTATCTGCTCCATAAGTGGAATGTAACGAGATCCTTAGGATGAGTCAAGGACGTCATCACATGAAAACAGGTTATTTTGATTTGATTGCAACTTTGATTTAGAAATTTTAATTAATATTATCCCAAAAAAAGTTTTAATTATTCTCGAAATCGTGCTCTTCAAAAATTATTTTATAATTAACATAAACAGTATCAAGACTGGTCAGGCGTCACGCATCAGTGGTTTAGAACAAAAAGACCTATGAAATATATAGCGAATAGATCATGACTCTTTACATACATACACTCACTTTTATACCTATAGTGAAGGTAGATGCAACGGAACATTATTCTATTGTCCTTTTAAATTTGCTTTTACTTACTTACCCTCATACCTACTGTTTTTTAATTTTGTCACAGATATAATTGTATTTATTTATTAATGGCCTCATGAACATTTACATATTTTGCCAGTGTCAAGTGAGAGATATTACATTCAGTATAAGTAAAAGTAAGTATAAAAGTAACATAAAAAATAACATTAAAAAGTCGATGCTTCACTTTTCATTGTCTTTCTTGAGAACTTGACGGGAACGCGTAAAATGGAGACAGGAACAGCAGGACCACAATGCCACCAGCTATTCACCAATCACTTGCATATTTATTCATATTAATTTACTGACGACGAACTTGCAAAACAAAACTGCATCTCTTCTGCATCACAAAATCTTCGAAAAATCAATTTGTAAAAAATATATAAATGACAGCTCAACCTCTCGTCATGGCGTCCAGTCAAATTCCGTCACAGATATAAATAAAAACATTAAAAAGGTGACAGCCCTTGGTCTAGAACCTATCGCCTCTATAGCTAATTTGTATGCTTTTTTTAGGCACTAAGAACAAGGGTCATAAGGGCCAGGTACCTACTTGGCAAACAAGGTATAGAGCAACTTTTAAGTTAATGTAAGAAGAAAAGTTATTTTACTTTTCCTGGAGTATTTTAAGCCTTTGAAAAGATTTTTTTTTAAAGTAATATGGTATTGTTAAATGTAGAACAATGTGTTTTTGGGTATTAGGTAAAATAAAAGCAATATAATGTTTAAGTTTTAAAAATTGTTGAAAATGCGGTCATATAGCCGTATTAACCCAGTTAGACCGACCGACTCCGGACTCATGTATGGGTTTCGGGAAATAAAAAATACTGCCCCCTTTGTACGGTTTTATTAAAAAAATATATAATTATTTTTGGAATCTACAGTAAATAACTGTTAGCTGTGATGACAAGATACGTAGTAAATTTAATAATTTGTAGTTGTTTTTTGTAAGTGAAAATGTCTGTATTGGAAATGGTAAAACATGTCCCCAAAAAAGTGAAATTATATAATATAATATATTGTTATATTTCTATAAATATAATATCAAAAATATAAAGTTTGAAACATAACAATATTTATATTACAAAGAAAATTCATTTTTTTATTATGTAATTCACTGTTATTCTGAATATCTTAGAAACCCATACATGGGTCCGTCGGCACAACCACTTATATCTTTTTTTTAAATTTCTGATTGAATTTATTAATATTATACGAAATTTTGAATGAGTTAGAGAATGGTAATGATCCGGTTCTATATTCTATGCATCACATTTGAACCACCAGATAACGCAAATGCGGATTTTACCGACGAAAATTCTTGAGAAGAGTATTATAGTACCGTACATAATTTACCAGGTTCTCTCTTACGAGCACCTACAGAAGCTTGTTATGGCACACGTAGTAAGTTAGATAGTGAAGATATTGCACTATTGGATAATTTACGAAAGAGATCTCGCACTGTATAGCCAATTGACTATACAGTACTATTCAAATCGGCCATACTTAAGATGATACATTGATAAAATGCACTATCTTTCATCAACTACTACAGGACTATGAAAAGACCTATTGATCTAGAATTTTAATATAGGTAAATTGATACCTTTAACTAGGTTTTTGTAATTACCAAAACGCGATAGCTTGATTTTGGCTCGATCATATTTATTTTTGAAAACACCTCTACAAAAACAGTTTTTTACATATTACACGGAAAGTACACTATCATTATGCTTAGGAATTACTCAAATACATTCGTAACATCAATATTAGTATTACTGTAGAATATCATTACATAACTACAACCAATAATTTTTAATGAATCAAATAAGATTTTAGCAATTTCTAAGCGCTCCGGATCGTTGCGGGCGCATCGCAATTTCAGACCTTATACCGATTAGTTAACGATCGATACAGAATGAGTACGGTCGACGATTCAGTCGGGCGATGGCCCTCTTCGACGCCGGACCTGTGCATGTCGACTCACCGTTCGTACTAAATTTTATCGCGTAATTTTTAATCGTAGGTAAAATATATAGGTTAGGTTTAAAATATATACCTAAGTTTTTATTAATACTTTGTTCTCTTTTATAAGTAAATAATAGTATTATTTTATAATAGTTATTTCGATAACATTGGTTCGTAAAATATTTTTGTAGTTATGTCTTTTATAAAACTTAGGTAATGTTCGCCATAACTCAACCAAGTACCTAGTTACTGTTGACCCTTTTGATAATGCAAGCGTTTGTTTATATAAGCGATTTTAGACTATATGCTCAAGTGTAATAAGTTTTATAACCGTTTTCGTCAAGATCACGTAATTGAAATGGCCTCAGTGGCGCGGGCAGTGCGGGCCGGTCGCGGTAGTGGCTTGCGTGCACGAGGTCGCGGGCTCGAATCCAACCAAAAAAGTTGTTTGAGCGATTCACAAATTACTGTCCTGAGTTCGGATGTTCTTTGTAAAAGTCTCCGCGACAGTACCTAGGAGTTGTGTGAAACTGAAAAAATCTAAGAAATAATATTACTCACCTATTTTATTTGCAAGCTTAGGTAGGTAGGTACTTACTGATAAGATCTAAATAATACTTTTTACTTTCGCGGAAACTTTTACAAACATGAAACAAACGAACACAAAGAACGTCCAGACTCAGGACAGTTGTTTGTGGATCACACAAAAAAATTGTCTTACGTGAGATTTGAACTCTCATGCACTCCACCGCGGGAACGTTTACAAACATGAAACAAACGAACACAAAGAACGTCCAGACTCAGGACAGTTGTTTGTGGATCACACAAAAAATTTTCTTACGTGATATTTGAACTCTCATGCACTCCACCGCGGGAACGTTTACAAACATGAAATAAACGAACACAAAGAACGTCCAGACTCAGGACAGTTGTTTGTGGATCACACAAAAAAATTTCTTACGTGAGATTTGAACTCATGCATTCCACCGCGGGAACGTTTACAAACATGAAACAAACGAACACAAAGAACGTCCAGACTCAGGACAGTTGTTTGTGGATCACAAAAAAAATTGTCTTACGTGAGATTTGAACTCTCATGCACTCCACTGCGGGAACGTTTACAAACATGAAACAAACGAACACAAAGAACGTCCAGACTCAGGACCGTTGTTTGTGGATCACACAAAAAAACTGTCTGCCTTAGGCAGTGGCGGGCGCAGTAATCGGTAATCGTAAGTCAGCATGAAGAGTCCACCACAAGGGCGAGACGAGACGAGAATTGAAATCGCACCGAACTCTTTCCACCAAAAATTGACATCGCGACATGCGTGTTTCTTGTTAATGTATTTTGAACTCTATTTAAGAAAAAATACGGTTCATTTTTACACAAACAAAAAGTAGCAACAAACAACAATAGGCCTATCGCGAGAAGCGAGTGTTTTTATTACAAAGTTAATATATACTCTATTTCCTAAGCAATACGGTTCATTTTTACATAAAGATTTCAATTTTTGCCTCGTTTCGCCCCTCTGGTGGAAAATCACCTAGAGTTCAAATCTCACGTAAGACAATTTTATTTGTTCCATCCACTAATTATTGTCCTGAGTCTGGATGTTCTTTGAGTCAGCTAAGTAAATGTTTGTAAATACCCCGCGACACAGGACAATACATAGTGGGGCTATTGTATTTTTTTTAAAGTTCTATTGTTTTGCGTGAGATTCAAACTCGCGACCTCGTGCACTGCGACCGCTACCCCGAGGCGGTCAAATTATTTTTGTGATCCCCAAATCATTGTCCTGAATCTGGATGCGCTTTGTGCCTTCATAATACCTTGCGCGGGTGTAAATTAAAAAAAATAGGGGCTACATGTATAAACATAATAGACCGGTAGATAGGTTTTTCTGTAACAGAATTTTCTGTTACCTACCGCGGACTGACGTCACAGTATAACCAGTAGTCAAACTGGGCCGAATATTTATTATAAATGGGTGCGCGGTACATAAACAATAGTAAACATGCGATCTACTTTGTGTTTCCATTTAGTTTTGTAATTGTATATTAATACTTTTTATTTTTCTATTTTATATTTAAATAAATAGGAAGTGTTCTGTAAAAAACGTGTTGTTTTATGATTGATACATTTAATTTAAAGAAACATGTATATGTTTGTATTTATATCCACCATGTTTGTGATATAAATAAAATACTAAATTATAATATTAAGAAGGTACTTAACAAGTCATTCAGTAAAGTAGGTACAGTACCGGGCCGTTTATATTGCATATCAACCTATAGAAAAATACAATCGGTCAATTTCGGCTTCGTAGAGCGTCAGAGAAAAAGTCGATGTGTAATATTTACGGCCGGGTACTGTATTTATTATATTGGCCATGTTTGTTTGAAATTGAATTTATCGATAACCAAAACCAAACTTTAAACAGGTCTATTAGATCTATTCTAACGTCAAAATAAAGGCATCGAGGTCACTTTATGGATGGGTGACCAATCCATTCAAAAACTGACATCGATGTCATTGCTTAAATTTACCTAGATCAAAGTGAAAGACACGCATGGGGGATTACATAAAGGGGGGCTAAATTTTCATTATTATTGACCTAAGTACAACAAACCGTTTTCGTGATAAAAAAAATACTATATTATAATATTAAATACCTAAGTCATTTAGTAAGGTAGGTATTTATATCAGCCATGTTTGTTTGAAATTGACATATGAATAATATATTTAGTTTCAATTTATAACACACAGTCCGCTCGTTACTGCGGCACAGTAGCGACTGTTCCCTCCGCGATCGTGAGCGTGTAGGTATAAACTCACGTTTCGTCCGTTTCTATGAAGTTGAAATACTGTATATATTTGTACTATGGCACAGAGCGATAACGTGTCCTTGAGGGCCGGTGGGACGACGACGGCGCACACGGCGCGGCGGCGCGTGAGCGAGAGTATATCCGTCTCATTCGCGCGCCGAGGGGCGCGCCCCTCTGGCCACGGCCGAATTCAACTCGAAAATTTTCAAAGCAGCGTCTTAAAGAAATTATAATTCGGTCTCCTATGTCTGAGCACAATACAACGTAATCATGGAGGGATAGACACAAACCAAATGATTTTCTTAGTTTTCAAACTTTGGAAGACCGAAAAACGTCATCACATTGTGATTGTATACTTAGCAAACGAATCATTATCTCGTGACAGAATTTCTTATAAGTATTACGAAACATGAACAGTTGCGACAACACTTCGATTTAAGTCTAGAGTGATACACTTGCGAAAATGAGATCATGGTTTATTTCACTGAACCCTGATTTTCAGGGGAATGAGACTATGGAAGAAACGTTTTGCATCGACGATGCTATAATATCTTTATTACAGAGGTCACAGTTGTTAGCAGTTCACAGGGGTATCTCGATCAGGCCGAGTTTCTTCAATCAAATTCGATAAAAATCGATAAAATTATTTTCAAAAACTGTAATAGTTAATAGTATTATATTTGATTTAATTATAATCGTTTAATTTATAATCTCTTTTAGTTCTAAAAACGTATTAGCAAAAAGGTTAAGACGTGACGACCGACCCATACATGGGACATGATTTTCCAGCTTTTCCAGAAACCGCCGATTTTTTTAAATATTTTTTCCGAGCTACTGGGACTATAATAAGGCATATTTGTAAAAATCACTAACTTCGAAGCTAAAAATAGTTTCAGGCTTATCTGGGTTAATACTTAATATATAAAAAATATTTCTAAATACACGAGTATATAAAATATATACTTACACGTTCAGTAGAATACAATCTGCAATTCAATGCAACAACTGCAATAACACAATAAATAAATAACAACAACGGTACACAATAAAAAGTTTCATAAATAACGTTTCACATGCTCCAAAGAATGCTAAACTGTTATAAGCATTGAACAAACTTATTCAAAAGAAAATAGGAGTTAATAGAAGTAAAAGTTTCGCACGTGTGTACCATACAGATATTATAAACAAAGTTTCATTCTGTATGTGAAAGTTCACACAATAACACCTAATCAGATTTATTATATTAAAACTTGACTGAGGTTTTAAAACGTGTCTAGTTCTATCTTATATATTATGTTCGGTCTTTTCTTATAACTTTGCATTTAATTTATAAGAAGCGGAAAGATGTATCACTGTGTGGTAAAGAAAATAAATTAAACTATGCCACTATCTCATCTCGTCTCATGTCTCACGAAATCAAAGGAAGAAAAACCTGGCGAGCGTGTTATTGAGTAGGCCAAGTTGCGACCGTTGCTTCACTGAAAAGTGAGATATTAATGGACCGTTACGATAAATAAATCTTTTGGTTGAGGGCCATCTGCCCCACCACAGCCCGTGTAAAGTAGTAGCTGTCGTCAGAGAGAAACTACTCGTACTCAACAAAAAAATTAATAAATCACCGTGTTCATAATACGCATTCGGCACGCCCCTATTTAATAACTTGGAGCCTTCGACATACGACTAGACACTGGACAGAACACCGTTTAGCCTGGAGAAGAAAGATGTCGTGTTTTGTTTCTGGTCGTCAACTTACACAGTATACATTAAACTCCTATTTTAATCAGGCCGTAAGCACAGAATGTGACATTTGAAAAAAAAGCTTGGATACATAATTATTTTATTCCATTTAAAAAGCCCCAGTAACAAGACCCTGTGTACATACACCACAGCTTACTCTGTTGCTTACCGTTTATGAATATCCTTTAAAGAAATCCAAATGAGTACAACACAAGTAATTTATGTCGAAAATAGACATTCTACATTTTCACATGAATATATTACAGTATATTAATCCCTTTATCCCATTATATCAAGACAATGTAACATCACGTTGCCTTCGGGCAGACAACAAAGCCACAACACACTAATTGCTACTAATAAACAATCAAAGGACTATATTTGAAATCAATACCCTTACCGAAGTACAAAGAACTTACTGTTATTTATCCTTTAGAATAGATTACCGTCCTTTGAAGACGTGAACTCGAATGTATATATTAGGAGACGAGTCAATAGCAACCGGTATTTACCTAATGGATAAGATTTAGGACTTAATTTGGACACATTTGCGTTATCGATGTAGGCAGGACTGTGAAATTTGAGTTTATATTTATACATCGGCGTCTCTCTATTAAAGTATGTTAGTCAGGTAGAATAAAAGAACATGGTGTCACTATTCCATCTAACTCCAAGGTTTTCGTAATAGTCAATTAAAGGAAAGTTCAATGATGTTGTCAACACCAAAACTTAATAAAGGAAGTTGAATATAAAACCTATTTTCTCCGTGTGGTGACGGAGTAAGAATACAATATGTCACCACCCTATCTCATCCCATGGGTGTCGTAGGAACCGACTAAGGGACTATCCGTTAAAATTATCATTTCCGAAATAATACAAAGAAAACTTGAAATTTAACCCTATACCAATCCGTCTGGCCAGCGTGGTATTAGTAGGCCAAGTATCCTTCTATTACGAGAAGAGGGCCGTCCCTGCAGTGGGACATTAATGGGCTGGCATGATGAATATAAAACCCATTTTAAAAAAAATTGTTTATGTTTTGTCTGTCTAGATATTCGCTGGCCAAGTTACCCTGTGTTACTGAAGAAGTCATGTTGGCTTAGTGTATTAATAATGGGCTGTTTATGATGATAACAATTAAAGAAATAGTCTTAGCTAAGATTTCATGTATTATTTATACTGTTTAAGTAACTAAGTAACCAAACAACAGTACTCTTTTTAGCATGAGATAACGAGAATAAGAAGATTATTAATGAGATATAATACAATATATTACTACTTTCTTGATATATTATATCAAGAAAGTAATGTTCAGAAGATGGAACAATAAGATAAACCTAACCAATCTCTTTAGCATAAGTATCATATTTGACGTATTTCAATTTACTTACAACCACGCTAAAGTACTATACAAATCTTGAATACAATACAATAGAAATTTTAATAAAGAGTACTAGAATTTTAGTACATATTTCGTGGAGCAGGTAGATATGACACACGAAGAATTTAATATATATCTAAACCAACTGGAATCGTTTCTATCAGACCGTCGGAATCACAACTCGTTTGGAATATTATTGCGTTTTTGTTTACCATATTTTGTACATTTTACGAGTGAAGCCTACTTTAATGGAAGCCTGAGGCTGTATATAATGATATTTAGTTACAACGCAATGTAATAATGGCAGGAATTAAAATAAATTAATGTGTGCAATGTACTCTGTTATACTACTAATCTTGTAACAGTTTATTGCGCTTAAAATTCACAAGGAATTAGTAGCGAAGCAGAACTAAGTTTATTTATGACTTCTTGTCTGTATAAATTTCTATAATTTTTAAACATTATGTATATAAAATAACAAGACTAATTACTGTATTTATACACAGACACCAGCATGTCAATTCTCATTCCTTAAAATTCGGTTAAGTTAACTTAACCGAATTTTTGACGATTTTAAGGAACGAGAATTGACATGCTGATGTATACAGTTTTGCAATAAATAAATCTTTATTGGTAATCATTCTTAAGACGACGCTTTGAAAATTTTCGAGTTGAATTCGGCCGTTGCCAGAGGGGCGCGCCCCTCGGCGCGCGAATGAGACGGATATACTCGCTCACGCGCCGCGCCGCGCCGTGTGCGCCGTCGTCGTCCCGCCGGCCCTCAAGGACACGTTATCGCTCTGTGCCATAGTACAAATATATACAGTATTTCAATTTCATGGAAACGGACGAAACGTGAGTTTATACCTACAAGCTCACGATCGCGGAGGGAACAGTCGCTACTGTGCCGCAGTAACGAGCGGACTGTGTGTTATAATTTGAAACCCAAAATATTATTCATATGTCAATTTCAAACAAACATGGCTGATATAAATACCTACCTTACTAAATGACTTAGGTATTTATTTAATACTATAATATAGTATTTTGTGTATATTACGAAAACGGTTTGTTGTACTTAGGTCAATAATAATGAAAATTTAGCCCCCCCTTTATGAAATCCCCCATGCGTGTCTTTCACTTTGATCTAGGTAAATTTAAGCAATGACATCGATGTCATTTTTTGATTGGATTGGTCACCCATCCATAAAGTGACCTCGATGCCTTTATTTTGACATTAAATAGATCTAATAGACCTGTTTAAAGTTTGGTTTTGGTTATCGATAAATTCAATTTCAAACAAACATGGCCAATATAATAAATAAGTACAGTACCCGGCCGTAAATATTACACATCGTCTTTTTCTCTGACGCTCTACGAAGCCGAAATTGACCGATTGTATTTTTCTACAGGTTACGAAACGGCCCGGTACTGTACCTACCTACTTTACTGAATGACTTGTTAAGTACCTTCTTAATATTATAATTTAGTATTTTATTTATATCACAAACATGGTGGATATAAATACAAACATATACAAGTTTCTTTAAATTAAATGTATCAATCATAAAACAACACGTTTTTTTACAGAACACTTCCTATTTATTTAAATATAAAATAGAAAAATAAAAAGTATTAATTTACAATTACAAAACTAAATGGAAACACAAAGTAGATCGCATGTATACTATTGTTTACGTACTGCGCACCCGTAGGCATTTATAATAAATATTCGGCCCAGTTAGACTACTAGTTATACTGTGACGTCAGTCCGCGGTAGGTAACAGAAAATTCTGTTACAGAAAAACCTACTATCTACCGGTCTATTATGTCTATACAAGTAGCCCCCATTTTTTTAAAATTTACTCCCGCACAAGGTATTATGAAGGCATAAAGCACATCCAGATTCAGGACAATAATTTGGGGATCACAAAAATAGTTTGACCGCCTCGGGGTAGCGGTCGCAGTGCACGAGGTCGCGGGTTTGAATCTCACGCAAAATAATAGAACTTTAAAAAAAATACAATAGCCTCACTATTTGTATTGTCCTGTGTCGCGGGGTATTTACAAACATTTACTTAGCTGACACAAAGAACATTCAGACTGAGGACAATAATTAGTGGATCGCACAAATAAAATTGTCTTACGTGAGATTTGAACTCTAGGTGATTTTCCACCAGAGGGGCGAGACGAGGCAAAAATTGAAATCTTTATGTAAAAATGAACCGTATTGCTTAGGAAATAGAGTATATATTAACTTTGTAACAAAAACACTCGCTTCTCGCGATAGGCCTATTGTTGTTTGTTGCTACGTTTTGTTTGTGTAAAAATGAACCGTATTATTTCTCATATAGAGTTCAAAATACATTAACATGAAACACGCATGTCGCGATATCAATTTTTGGTGGAAAGAGTTCTGGGCTGAGTCTGGACTTTCTTTGTGTACGTTTGTTTCATGTCTGTAAACGTTCCCGCGGTGGAGTGCATGAGAGTTCAAATCTCACTTATGACATTTTTTTTGTGTAATCCACAAATAACTTTTCTGAGTCTGGATGTTCTTTGTGCCTGCTAAATTGATGTTATGTTCGTTTATTTCATGTCTGTAAAAGTTCCCGCGAAAGTAAAAAGTATTATTTAGATCTTATTAGTAAGTACCTAAGGTAGGTACCTACTTATTTTTTTGAGTTTCACACAACTCCTAGGTATTGTCGCGGAGACTTTTACAAAAAACATCCGAACTTAGGACAGTAATTTGTGGATCGCTCAAACAACTTTGTTGGATTCGAGCCCGCAACCTCGTGCACGCAAGCCACTACCGCGACCGCGTCACACTGCCCGCGCCACTGAGGCCGTTTCAATTACGTGATCTTGACGAAAACGGTAATAAAACTTATTACACTTGAGCATATAGTCTAAAATCGCTTATAAACAAACGCTTGCATTATCAAAAGGGTCAACAGTAACTAGGTAGTTGAGTTAGGCGAACTTTACCTAAGTTTTGTAAATGACATAACTACGAAAATATTTTACCAAACAATGTTATAAAATAATACTATTATTTATTTATAAAAGAGAACAAAGTATTAATAAAAACTTAGGTATAAATATTTTAAATCTAACCTATAATATTATATACCTACGATTAAAAAATACGCGATAATATTTAGTACGAACGTTGAGTCGACATGCACAGGTCCGACGTCGAAGAGGGCCATCGCCCGACTGATTCGTCGACCGTATTCATTCTGTATCGATCGTTAACTAATCGGTATAAGGTCTAAAATTACGATGCGCCCGCAACGATCCAGAGCGCTTTGATATTGCTAAAATCTTATTTTCTTAATTAAGGTTGTAAGGTTGTAGTTATGTAAATGATATTCTACAGTAAGACTAATATTGATGTTACGAATGTATTTGAGTAATTCCTAAGCATAATGATAGTGTACTTTCCGTGTTATATGTAAAAAGCTGTTTTTTTAGAGGTGTTTTCAAAATTAAATATGATCGAGCCAAAATCAAGCTATCGCGTTTTCGTAACTACAAAAGGCTAGTTAAAGGTATCAATTTACCTATATCAAAATTCTAGATTAATAGGTCTTTTCATATTCCTGTAGTAGTTGATGAAAGATAGTGCATTTTGTCAATGAGTCCTCTTAATAACATTACATGCTAGTAATGAAACTTCATTCAGTGTTATAAAATACAATATATTTTTTTAAATAATATGCCATTAAATAAAAGTACGATTCGCACAAACAAACATGCGTTGCGTCAGATTAAAAAGATATTTGCCACTTACAACCTGCATGTAGATACAACCTGCATAGACAATTTGACAACTAAAAGTTAACTTAACCGAATTTTTAACGATTTTAAGGTACGAGAATTGACATGTAGCTTAAAATATTAATGTCGATGCTTATGGGAGGCACAGGATCGCGCAAGGTGGAGATATTTTGAGGTAGTCTTTGTCTAGGAGCGGAAGTCCATTGGCTGATGGATGGATGAAAAGTCGAAGATCACATCAATCATTTGAAAACCCTTGATAAAGCTTATCAATATTGATTTTTGATTTATTAAAATCATAATCCAATCCTTCGAACAGTCAATCTTCTAAATACAACTCGTTCGAAAAATATTGAAATAAAAGAAATACCTTCAGTCTGATTGCTCTTAAAAAGTCAGAATATTTCCGTGCACAGTAGGAAATAGCAGCAAAATTTTGTTGAATCTTATAAAATAACAGTCGAAACTGTCGTACGGATGTCGTGAAGCGTGATCGGTCTCTAAATGGTACTAAAGTTTGCTTTTAGATGGCTTTTATAAATATTTAAAAACTGCAGTAAAAGTCTGTATCTTTCTACTCTCATATTCCTTTTACTTGTTTCTTGTGCAATGAGTACTGACATGTAACGAAACTATGAATTCGAGACAGTTTCTAGAAAATATTCGATTGTTATGATTACTTGAATAAGTGATTAAATAAGTTAATAATGAAAGTGCTAAAAAATCCCAAAAATACTCATTCTTTTCTTGGCATTATATTACGGAAACGGGTCTATTTCTGATCTACTATGTCCACCACCACCATAATAAAAGTTGAAAAATTGTGTTGCTAAATGGGTAAAAATATAACAGCACCTAGTCTTACCTGTCAAAAACGTTTTTAGACTTTGTACAGTTCCATAGAAGTTGCTGTAGCTTTTATTCGTGTGAGACCAGTAACACGATAAGTTATTTTGGTTATATACACAATAACGATGTATACAGCGACTGAGTCACATCAAAGTTTTATCAGCTAAATACGTTGCAATCAAATCTGTATTATTCTATAAGTGAGGGCTTGTAATTGGCAAGTTGTTATAGCAAAATTTATTGTACTTATATTATTATTATTCCGTAAGCCTTCTCTAAAATAAAAAATAAAAATATTGAACTTACTGTATATAGTTTGCCTTCATAATAAAGTCGACGTAGCACCTTATTTTAGTACTAAATACGTTTAATGACAACTCTTTTATTAACTGCCAACAGTGTACAGCAAATATGTTTGTAGGTTAAAAGTTAATATATGTAAAGTTTATGCATGTAAATTTCACGGTAATTTTCCTAAAGAAAATTCTGATCCAGTTAGCTTTAACAAAAAATACTGAATAAAACGGCAAGATTATGTGAAAAACATTTAACATGTTACGAAAATCCAATTATAACAAGTAACGAGATCTGCCTTTAACATAATATTTCTCCCTTGAATTTGAAATTAAGTACCTATGCCTTTATTTCGTAAATAGTCTTACTCATCCCGGTTGTTATGGATAGAGTTATTGCTCAATTAATTGTCGGAAATAAAATATATTCATAAAATGTGTTTCTTCATTATAATTTTCTAGACAAATAAATATTGATCCCACAAAGCCTTCTTTATGAATTATATCATAATATATTAAAAATTGAATTATTGTGATGTAAACGAGAATAGTCCAATTAATTAAGTAGTTATAGAGTGCGTGAGCGGGAACCTAAGTGATTTCTACAGAAACTTATTCAGGGAACTTAGAGAGATAACATACTAAAAGTCCCCACCTCTAGGAGGTGAGGCGGAGTGGGGAGGGAGGGTCTAAGGTCTCAATTTTGGGTTTTTTGCGTTTATCTCTGGAACTACGAGAGCTATCGAAAAATAGTTCAGACAAAGTTTGTAGATCGTAAAATTGTCTACAAAAAATATCTGTACACTTTTCTCCTAAAAAGCATCGATTTCGAGATATCGTGACTTTAGAGCGCAGGAAAGTCGTATTTTCGACTATATGCACACACTAGCTTTTTCCGCGATTTCGCTCGCGTTTATAAATATTATGAAAAATAAGGCTTATTTTAATATATAGTAGCAATATGCATGCTTGGTCTCAGCCTAATCGGTTTGAAATTGACAAAGTTACATACAAACTTCCATCCACTATCTTATCCCTTTAAGGGTAGAATTTATCAAAATCCTTTCTTAGCGGATGCCTACGTTATATCATCTACCTGCATGCCAAAATTCAGCCAGATCTGTCCAGTGGTTTGGGCTGTGCGTTGATAGATCACTATGCGGTAGGAGTATTCCTACTGGAGAAACCACGTTAAAAAACACCGCCTTGTTTTTTTTGAGCTTGATTCAATGTACTGTTGTATTTGATTCAATGTTGGTGCAAGATTAGATACAGCTCACGCCCATGAGGTTTCAAGTGTTGTCCTGTAAACAGTGGTTTGTGTTGTGCCCACGTTTGTTGTTAATGTTAAATAGCGAAATAGGAGGGTTACAAAAATGTGCTCAGGAATTAATAATAATGTAATTATTTATAAATTCATATCATTAAAATACTTAGCATAAACATTCTTCATTGATAGAATGAAAAAAAAAACAAACACAAACTTAACGATAATTAATGAACAAACAATACCTATACTCTTTACCAGCTGTAGGTATGTCAATAAAATGATAAGAGACTGTAAAAGCCAAAAATATTTCCCTCGGCGAGGTTTTACGTCTTCTGCTGTAGCTGATATAACGTAGGCATCCGCTAAGAAAGGATTTTGATAAATTCTACCCTTAAAGGGATAAGATAGTGGATGGAAGTTTGTATGTAACTTTGTCAATTTCAAACCGATTAGGCTGAGACCAAGCATGCATATGCTACTATATATTGAAATAAGCCTTATTTTTCATAATATTTATAAACGCAAGCGAAATCGCGGGAAAAAGCTAGTGTGTGCATATAGTCGAAAATACGATTTTTCTGCCCTCTAAAGTCACGATATCTCGAAAGCGATGCTTTTTAGGAGAAAAGTGTTGAGATTTTTTTGTAGACAATTTTACGATCTACAAACTTTGTCTGAACCATTTTTCGATAGCTCTCGTAGTTTCAGAGATATACGCAAAAAACGCAAATTTGTGACCTTTGACCCTCCCTCCCCCCTCCGCCTCACCTCCTAGAGGGGGGGACTTTTAGTATGTTATCTCTCTAAGTATCCTGAATAAGTTTCTGTAGAAGTCACTTAGGTTCCCGTTCACGCACTCTATACCCCCCTTTGAGTCATTCGTTGACTGGACTAAGAAGAGCAGTTTTGCAGTAGTGCAGCATAAACTTTTAATGCTGTTCTTTTTTGTGTATAACTCTTTTAATGTATTACTTAAGCCTGGTACGTAAATATATACGTTACGTACATGAGCCCATAAAAAAGAAATAAAAATAAAATTAATATTTCTTATTCTTTACTACGAATATATACTGCGATACGTTTTGATGGTTAGCAGTTACTTTTATTATATTAAATAACAGCAAGCACAACATTTTAAATTTGTAAAGTATTGAAAAGAAAAGTTCAATTTATTTTCATGTTCACTAATTATGTGTCAAAAGTTTTATTTGAAAGTCTACTTAATATAACCCCTCTGTAGCAGAAGGACAGATACGCAAAATCCCGGAATAGCAAAATCCCAGCCCCTTACTCATACATACGTCTCTTAAATTTAATCGCTGTTTAGCGAGATTTTCATTAGCAAAACCAACGTTATACCAAACAAAATCGTAAGAATTTAAGCTAATCAATTGACTAATATTAAAGAGGCGTTTATGAGTAAGGGGGATAGTTTGCAAGATTTATTGTTTAAACTGCCTTTTATCCCTTTCGTCACAGAATTAGACTTGGTTCAGGTACAAGGTACAGTAAGCTTGCCGTTTCATCTCAATACGTCACAGTGGACTTTGTAATGTGTACTACTGCATACGTAATGGACGTAGTACATTACAACATGTACGTTTTGTATTAGTACTTCTACCTTGTTTCTTTTTTAACTGGTAGTCATCTAACTTGTTCCAAAATAAAATTTGATTTACAATTAGGTATGTAAAGTAAAAGTTTACCTATGTCGAATCCAAAACCATTTAGAGATTTTAGATCGGTAAGGAATAAAATCATATTTTTAGCGCAAAAAACCGCAAGATTGTGTTAATTTTTACAATTATAAGTCTAAATGACGTCATGTCGCCCAGCTCAACAGAAGTTTGTTTCTGCTTTCATTGCTCAAGGAATTCGGCCGCATGTATGACGTCATCACAATTAAAACTTAAAATGTTTATTACAAATAAACTATAAATAGGAAAGCAAAAATACTCAAATTAGTTGCTTATAATTAATAAACTTTTAAAATAGAAATATAAAAAAAAATACCAAAAAAAACTTTTACATACCGAATTGAAATCTATTTTATCTGAGAATGGTGTTACTTTTTTTTAAATAAATTGACTCTACTATTACCGTAATATAGAAGTTTTCTATCATTCTTTTAATAACAATTATATTTAACTAGTAGAAGCCATAATAGTTCATAACCAAACTTTTACTAAACTTTACTCTTTTACTTGTTTAACCGTTAAAAAGAATACCATGAATAACCATTAATTTTGTCTTATTTAAAGAATAGTTAATAGCAAGAACAGATTAAGTCCGCTGTGGAATAAGCAATGCCAGTTTTATCCTAAAAATTCACATAAAGTCATTTACAACACACAGAACGTATTATTAAATTGTTGCAAAAAACAAAACAAAGAATATCTCAATTTATACAAAGAGCAAACAACAATTAAGTGCATTAGCACTATCTTGTTACAAACTTTGTACACACGTACAGAAGCAGAAAGCAGCTGTTAAAACAAAGTTATAATTATTTACCACTTCAACCTTAACAATTCTAAAACAAAGCCAAGTGTGAGTACTCTACAAACTCTTCCTATTGTTCTTCGCAACAGATAGTTTTCACCTGTAATTAAAGTTTGCGGCGCGGATTATATTGGCTGTGATTGCAGGCAACTACTTAATTACAAAGCAGGCCAATCTCGGGGGAGGCGATCGGATCGCAGCTCTCGCCCCTGAAGATTTACTGTACTTGACCTCACTGGATCTAACCTAGCCCGACAACTTGTAATTATAACATCGATTACAATCACTGTTACAATT
The DNA here is from genome assembly GCA_905475405.1 of Schrankia costaestrigalis. Lineage (NCBI taxonomy): Eukaryota > Metazoa > Arthropoda > Insecta > Lepidoptera > Erebidae > Schrankia > Schrankia costaestrigalis. The sequence goes on from FR997827.1 coordinate 13,668,919, forward strand.
ACCAACTTTAATAAAGCAATAATGTTTGTCCCGCTATACGAGTTTCACAATTATTGATGAGCCGCGTTTTAATGGGCACAAAGAGTAATATACCTCTGTAATGTTTGTCATAGCGATTGTTCTTTGGGTAATTTCGGCGACTTTCTAAACTAATTATACATTCGGTCGTCGTCTGCCGCGTCTCGAGCGCCTTCACTGGAAAATTGGAATTTTATACTGTCGTTTTTGTGACAGGATATTAAAATGTGCACAAAACATTTTAAAATTGAAATTTTCATCATTCATGTCTTGTGTTTTATTGCTATTGTTTCCAAAGTGAATTTTTAAGCTAGCTTCAAAATAAATAACAAATTCATATCATTTCTTCTCTGACGAAAGTCTCAGGAGTTTACTCATCTTATTTTGTTTGTGAACAAGTTTTAAATAAAATAATGAATACTTTATTAAAAAAGAAAAAAAAAAAAATTCTTTATAACTTCCGATGACTCGAAGTCATGTCCACTGTCGCTTAGACTTACTAAGGGCACCATGTTTTTAGTCGTCATAAAATTGGATCAAGGATTTTGTCATAAGGCTTAAGTATCTCATTATTTTTTACTTCCATCAAGATGACGTTACCCGAGAAAAAAATTATTGCCAAGACGTTAAAATAAAATGAAACAAGTAAAATTTATTTAATTAATTGTATTGAATATTTAAAAAAAACAATAAATAATATTAAATAATCAGTTAATAAACTTATCCTGATTTCGCTATACCAGGCTGCATCCCGTATCCCGGACCGTTCGGATAGATTAGTAACGTTGTTTGTCCAGTGATTGGCTCGGCTGCGGATCTACCAGATCTGGAAAAATAAGTACATTATAAAGATAGCTTATTATTTTTGTTGGATTCTGAATGTCCGTGTGGTGACGGAGTAAGAATACAATATGTCACCACCACATCTCATCCCATGGGTGTCGTAAAAAACGACAAAGGGACTATCCGTACTAAAATATTATCTTTACGAAGTAAAAAGAAGGAAAACTTGAAATTAAACCGTCGCCGTCGTGAAGCTAAATCCGTCTGGCCAGCGTGGTGTTGGTAGGCCAAGTATCCCTCCGTCGCGGGAGGAGGCCCGTCCCTGCAATGGGCTGTTATGATAAATATTACCTTTCATAATCTTTTAATGTTAGACTGCCTCAGTGGCGCGACGGTCACCAAAGCGACTGCCATCTACGTGGTCCAGTGTTCACTGGACGTGGTTTGCTGAACATAGGCCTCCTCTAAATAATTCATCGTTGCCGTCATAACGAGGTTGTCGGTGCACCGTGTGAGGGGCCTCCACACCCTGCGTCCTCCAGTATGCCATCACCATTCCATAACCTTTCTGCTCCAACGGCTGTCAGTTTTTCGAACGATGTGCTGTTCCCACCGCTATCTGGCAATCCTGAGCCCTATGTCGGGTCACTTTCAATTTAAAAGTATACTTACTGTGGCCCAGGCGGAGGTATACAACCACATCGGATTGCTTGAATAATATTGTATACGTTATCTACCTGCAGGTCTTCCTAGAAGTATAAAAAATAAAGATAAGTTCGTTTCGCCTCTTAAATTTTAGTCAATTGATTAACTTATATTCATAAGTACGATTTTACTTAGAAAAATCTCGCTATACAGTGATTAAATTTAAGAGGCGTTTATGAGTAAGTGGGTAATTTCTGAATGTTGTGTTTGAAGTGATTGTCTATTAGTGGAGGCACGTTCAGTAAAAAATGCTATGGCGGTTAAATGGTTAGGTTAGGCGGTTAAATGGTTAAAAAACTAATATTATTCTTACTCGGTACCGACTTGTTGTAAGTAATTTCAATATTACGGTAACTTTGTGTTACATTAAACTATGTACAGCAATGGACTTTAAAATTATGACCTAATTTTACAAAATATGCGTCATGTTCTGTATATCAATTTTGTTATATTCCAGGGTCGATGTGCTCTCAGATTCGATTTCCGAAAACAGTATGACGTTCTTAAAAAAGTGGTGAATAGGTTTTTAAAGGGTGGGCAACGCACTTGTGATTCTTTGGTCCTGCTTTGGTTGCATCAGACATGGGAGCCGTACCTGATGTTGTGCGAACAACGAGAATAACGCTCTGCTTCTCCGCGGGTGAATACGCCTGCCCCGTATGGGGTCGATCTGCCCACACGAAACTAGTGGATACAGCTCTAAACGAAACGTGCCGGATCATCACTGCTTGTCTTAAAACGACTCTTGTACAAATGCTGTATCCACCAGCTGGAATAGCGCCTCCGAAAATTCGCAGAGAAGTAGCGAGCTCTTAAGCTACAGTAACCATCACCATAATAATTATAAAGAAAAATAATCATAGTTACTTACATAATAATCATCGTCTATAACCATCATAGGAGCATTAACACATGCGCCCTGACACTCGACAATGTCGACTCCAAACATTCTGTCAGACGACACACCGCCCACACTACAACACGTGGCTTCTTGTACAGCCCTCAGTATTATCTCTCCACCTCTTAGCATACAGGGTGTTGTTGTACAAACTTATAAACTTAGTTACTTACGTAATAATCATCGTCTATAACCATCATAGGAGCATTAACACATGCGCCCTGACACTCGACAATGTCGACTCCAAACATTCTGTCAGACGACACACCGCCCACACTACAACACGTGGCTTCTTGTACAGCCCTCAGTATTATCTCTCCACCTCTTAGCATACAGGGTGTTGTTGTACAAACTTATAAACTTAGTTACTTACGTAATAATCATCGTCTATAACCATCATAGGAGCATTAACACATGCGCCCTGACACTCCACAATGTCGACTCCAAACATTCTGTCAGACGACACACCGCCCACACTACAACACGTGGCTTCTTGTACAGCCCTCAGTATTATCTCTCCACCTCTAAGCATACAGGGTGTTGTCGTACAAACTTTCACATGGTATTTGCCTCGGAAACGTCTGAAATAATTCTTCAATTAAATATTTGAATCGGGGATTGCTGCATAAATCAAACAATCAAAGTTCTGGAATGGCGACCGCGCACCGGAAGGCGCAGGGTGAGGAGAGAACGGCGGGATGCCGATAGATGACGGAGGCACAAGACCGCGCTGAGTAGAAACTTTTGGAGGAGGCCTATGTCCAGCAGCGACGTCCATAGGCTGATATGGATAAATCAAACATTTTGTTTGCATGAAATGGCTGTTTGATTTTTTTAACCATCCTACACTAGTTCAAATTGACTGATTCGTTGGCAAAGTGGTCGTGTATGGGTCAATATCAAACGGGCAAATTTTTCGTGTCTTCGTTGAGAATCTAGGTGTAAAATAATATTTCAGTGCTGATATTTTTTTGTAATCAACTACGAAACTACATTTATTCAGGGCCATGATCCAATTTTAGTATAAATATGTAAATAATTTAAAATAAAATAAAGTGTCTTAAAATTTCTAGTTAGGTGGCTTGTCCCAACTCCATATTTTTATACAATTTCATTCGCTACGGTTACATTTCATGTTACTTTACTAAATACGCAATTATATATGTTAATATATAAAATAAACAATTTAAAAACATTTATGATGTATTTATATATCTATTATAGATACACGAAATACCTAATCAAAGTTTGTCCCAAGAAAAAATAAAATTTTGGTGGCATTTATTCAACTGACTATACCACGAGTTTTATACGACATATGCGTATAGCGTTTTATTGTGTCGAGTGTCTCAGTTGTGGGCCCGCGTTTGCATGTAGCAGTTATGTGTATAAGTGTTGTGATTTCCCGCTAAAAAGGTAACTATCTACCTTGGTGGCATGGGGGACAAGATTTTTCAAATTTTTGGTGGATCGATTTTTTATTCAATTTGTTGTTTTATGGATAAATAACTAAGTCTATAGATACACATTGAGTTAATGTTTAAGTTAACTACACTCACTTAGTGGTAACCTTAACCCCCTACTGTTTCTGATTATTTTTATGTCTGGTTTCAATATTGGTGGTTCAATTTTGGTGGTTTTGGTGGCATTTTCATGGCACCAAAATTGAAAACGAGCCACTAAAATTGACACATTAGAAGCACTTACGTACGTATGACGGCGAAAAGCCGATGGATGAAGGAGGCACTAGACCGCGCAGAGTGGAAACGTTTGGAGGAGGCCTATGTCCAGCAGTGGGAGTCTCTAGGATGATATAATGAAGCACCTACGTATTTTACTAGTTTTGTACTGTCGCGTGCGTAACAATAATTGAGAAAAATTATTTCATAGTTATATTCACTCCATAAATGTTACAATAGTAACTTTCTGAGCCAGCTTTTGATGACTTGTGATGCTATGTTAAAACTGCACAACATACTTAAATTTTTTTTAGTAAGTATGTGTAACGGAGCATTCGGTGCTCCGTTTTGCCATACTTGCTGAAAGAGCCTGCTTAAAAAGAGAATGCCAGAAGAAAAGCAAGAATTAAAAACAATCCTGAAGAAGCTCTAAGAAAAAAAGAAAGGGAAAGATGCCAAAAAAAGCAAGAAGGTAAACTTGTTTTACAGCGACAATTGTCGGAATGAGATCCTTCAGCTTTACAAAGAAATAAATAAAATATACCAAAATCAATATTACCAAAGAAAAAAGCATTGAAAAGACTGGTAGAAGAAGAATCAAATCCATCAACTCAGCACGTACGTACCAGCTGCAGACCAGAGAAGAGAAGAGAGTATAAATCAACATGCTACTGTTAGTAGATGTTTATGGTCTAGAAAATTACCGACAATCACAAGTAGTTCAAATCTACATCTTCGCACGAGCAGTCCCGTTCAAATTCTGGAACAATCACGCCCAACTTCGCCATGTGTTAGCAGTATTAGTGTTTTGACTGTCCCTATGCCCCTGTGCCTAGATAGTCCAAATTCAGATGCATCATCAGTTACTTCAGTAGACTTTAAACGTGAATTTAAGAATAAATTTAGATGATACCAAGAAGGTAAAGCTAAGGAGCTAAATTTATTACGACTTAGAATAACAGAACTAAGAAGAGATAATTGTACTTACAGGAAACACGTTTAAAGATTACAAAATGTTAGTAAGCCATTAAAAAATAGAGAATCATAATATAATTGATAAGACTATGAAATCACTGAAAAGTACTTCAAAGGCTTACTCCTAATTCGTTAAAACCTTTTCATGGTTCCACCATGAACGTGCACGAAGCTATTTGGTCCAAACATTTATGGATCCAGTGACATTACGTTTTCTGTCTTGTGTCGAGCCTCAGCGCTTATACAGCTCCACTGAATGCCTTCATGGTACGCATTTGGGTTTTTACAGGTTACCAAGAAATGACAATGTAGATTCCGAAATTCAACCCTCTGATTACGAAGATGCAAAATATAATTTTACCTATTAAGCCTTATTGAGAGTGCCTAGCAGTCTCGTGGCCTAAGCAAATTAATAGTCGGAGTCATAGAAATTATGACTCCGACTATTAATTTGCTTAGGCCACGAACAGAGACAGCACTCTCAATAAGGCTTATTAGGTAAAATTATATTTTAAGAGTAAAGACTGATTGTAAAACGAATTCATTTCGTTTGGTGATTTTGTTATTATATAATTAAATTAAAAAATTATATGATTAAAATTTTTTTTTTTTTTAAACTAGTTATCGGATTGAGGGGATTATTTTTGTTATTAATGTTTTAGTTTTTTTAAATAGTATAATTGTTTAACAATTGTTTTCAAAATTTTGTAATTTTTCTGATCATTTTAAATGTTATTTGATTCCTAGTGATTGATGATTGTGATAATTTGATTTAAAAAATTCCTGGTTATTGACGTAATATTGAAAAACCAATAAATATATTAAATATAAATATCTTAATTATGTAAAATCATGTGTTATTTTATCCTTTATGAGTCTAAATGGTAAAAATTCAATTCTGTTGTTGCTTATTTTCAAATTCAGTGGGCATTTCCATTTTGGTGTATCAATTTCAATTTTGGTGGTCACTACAGACTTTAAACTTAAATATCTTAAAAACCTATCGAGATATAGACGGCCCTCTTACAATAACTTATATAGTAGACTTCCCTTTTTCATATTACGTGATTATTTTTCATGAAAACTGAAAAATAAAAATTGCCACCAAAATTGACTAAAAAATAAACTTTTTGATATTCACCCGTATACCGTGCTCGAGGTCGCGGGTTTGAATCTCACGTAATGTCACGTAATTTGGTTGTTGCTAGTGCCCATTCTCTCTGCCTCACTCATTTCATGTCTGTAGAAGTCGCGCGACACAGGGGACTTTGCGGAGATTTAAAAAAAGGTGAAATAAAAGAAGACTTTTATCATCATCATAACAGCCCATTAATGTCCCGCTGTACAGAGGGATACTTGGCCTACTAATACCACGCTGGCCAAACGGATTGGTATTGGGTTTAATTTCAAGTTTTCCTTCTTTTTATTTCGTTAAGATAATATTCACGAATAGTCCCTTTCGGTTTTTACGACACCCATGGGATGAGATGGGGTAGTGACATATTGTACTCTTACTCCGTTACCACACAGCAAACTCCGAAAAAGACTTTGATTCAAGGTAACTTAAAAAATAAATTGGATTTTCAGACAGTTAATAGCATATAGTTTACCTTTTCACCATTGTATAAAACGTGCACCACTCATACACTCTGATGCGTGGTACGCTAAGTAGTTCTGCAACTTTGTGCATCGCCGATATAGGCACCCATCCCATCTGCCTCTGGGCTAGATCTAAGAGCGAACTCATCCCTGATCTTTGTGCGCCTCTTGGATAATTTTGTACTATAGCAGCAATGCGCTGTCAAAAATATATTATGTTATATAATTAATTAAACAACTAAATATTATACAATTACGGTTGCAAAGCAGTCATGATGAATGTTGTGCACGAAGTGAACCACAAATACTTATTTGTACGGTGCCCAAACGGGCTTGAACCTATGATGTATTTTGTGTCTGTTAATTTCTTTACACCCCACAACCGTCGTGGGCTGTACGGGCATTAATTAAAAAAAACATACATTTAACTGCTCTCCCATTAAAATGTGTAAAGCTCAATAACCAGAATTCCTATAAGAATAAAGTCTGTTCTGGGCTCCTATGCTCTGTATGTATAAATAAATCATTACGGCACAGAGCTGGAATTCTAGTGACTTAAACCCCATTTTAAAATAAAAGAAACCATCCACATCACAAAAATAATAGCACAATATTAAACAATAATAGCTGTACAAACAAAACAAATTTATTTTCCAAACCCCTTCCTTTTTTATAAATGTGTAACATGAACAAACCTGGTATGACAATATACGTAATTTCAGCTGACGAATGATCATTTTAATAAAAATGAGATCGGCTTAATACGTTGTTGTTATTACCGGGATGGTGATATTTATCCCTGTGGCTTCGTAATCGCCTTTTACGACACCCATGGGAGGTAATGGGATGGTTACGATTTATCACCCTGGCATCTTCACTCAGAATATTTTGAGAATAATGACTGTTCGACTCAAGTGTGAACGTTCGTTTTGATAGTACGTTCTTACTTGGGGAATGGGTAAGAGCGTTGATTTATTTTGTTTTTTTTTTTTGCTTTTGTATTTGATGGTATGCAATAATTAGTTTACGACAATGTGGTCTTTAAACATATTGGTAGGTACACGATTTATCCATTGGCAAAAACATGATCTAACAAAAAAAATCTAATGTGTTCCAGAATAACGTGCAATGTGTAAACGTATTAATATAGTTCTTACTAAAAATCATATCCTACTTTCAAAACAAACTGTTCTTAGACTAAAGAAAAAAGTTCTTCCTACCCATAGGTATTACAAATTATAACTGAGACTAACTCGTTTAAAAAGAAACCTAATAATGAGTATCGGAGTATGAAACAACCGGGACAGCTGGAGCCTTCACCTCAACTAAGCCCTGACTCGGTGAACTCAGCGACGTTTAATAGACTATCCAAACTTAGCTCGTTTCTACATAACTTTGGATAGTTTGCTATTCGCGCTCAGGGAACTGCTTATTATGGAAGATACTAAAGCTTCTAAATACATTAACAACGGGATTATATTATAGTGAGCTATTTTATAACATTGTAATTTAAAATGATTGCTAGCTATTATTACTTTGATTAAGTACTTCAGTATGTATGTCTTTTTGGAATAGTTATGCTGTATCTTAGTGTCACGCCGAAGTCGTGCTTTGGTTAACCAACAATTTGTATTTGTGAGCATATTAAGGGCCAAGTGGTTTGATTTAAGTACCCATTTCTAAATTTTACTCATATCGTAGTCAATCTAGTGAAATATAAAAATATCTTTTAAATGTTTTATCTTGTTATGAGTCGTGGCTTAATTAAATAACTGTACGCAACGTTATGACAAAAATAATTATAAAAAATGAAAACAGTTTTCGGCGAAACGTGCTTTCTAGGAATAGAGATTTCTATGAGCCATGTTTTTTGTGTACAATCATATCGTACAAGCGTGTTTCTGTATAACGTTCCACACTCATAGTTTACACGTTCAATAAAATATGACAGGTATTTAAAATTTTAATGATATTAAAATCATGAAATAAATGAATTTTATTAAGCCACCATTGTACTTACAATAATGACTTCATTGACAAGGCTTGTTATTTAATGAGGGTAGGTAATTTGTAAAATTGATTCGCCGTATATAAAGATATGTGTGCGTCGCTCCAGCGGGTTTGTCGTTCCAATTATTTTAATTACGACGAGCTTGTGAGAAATATATAAAATTGTTGATTGTTAAGTTGTTACTACAACATTTTATTTTTGTATAATAATATTGGTATTCCTAGGTAGATAAAATATATCTTAAAGGGACTCTATCGTCTTGGCTACGTCCCAATACATGCCTTCCAAAGGTTTAAATTGATAAAAAATTTAAGCAATAAAATAATAGTTTACGTACTGAAATTAATTTTTATACATAATTGAATTATGAATACATTTTATTTGCAAGTGTTAGTTTAGTAAGTACTTAGTTAGTATAAAGACATCTACCAGTTATTCGCATGTCCCTTCTACCTTAGCAGATAACATTTATTTCAAACGTCGTATAACGTTGATTACGTAAGTAAATTTTTAAGAACTACTTCATGCCCCACTGCTATGATTAGATCACTGATAATCCAATTCATTTCAAGCAGCTCAATAATTATTTTCATAACATTTGATTCCAAGTTTGTCGTCACAATACAAAAGTTGAACTCGACTTTTAAAAAGCTGCTTCCATGATGTACTTTTAAAATAAACTTGTTGTAAATCTAAACTCCTTACAAGGAAAACAGCTCATCTTACTGCACTACGCAAAGCGTAGAGGAGTAGCTACACATCTACAGTATTTTGAAGACTGCTACGAACACGGAAGAACGAATTAAGTGGAAGTGCTAAGTAGCTGTGGTAAGCGTGTCACTAATACGCGTTGGTTCGTGTAACTTGGCGCTGAGGTATATAGAATATATAACGCGAATATTACCCTTGATACGTAACCTTGGACTGCCTTTTAGTAAACCTATCGAGTTTGGGCGTGTTGGATTTGCCATAACTAGTTCTGTTTATTTTTATAGATCGGAGGTTTTTTTAGTTTTTAATTTGATTTTGGTATTATTATACTTCGCTTTACTTTTATAATTTAATAATAACATATTATTATTATCCATTGTCGCACTGTACGTGCGGCCGTTTTGTGGGGCCCACTCAACGAGATGGCAAGTCACTACCTGTCTTTTTATAATATAGAGACTGATTATCACGACAGGTATCCGGTAGTCTCCTTCTATAGCCCAATAACTTATCCACCGAACATACTCATCCATAGACTATTATTTAAATTTCCATCGCATCCTTAGAGATGCACTACAATAGTTTTTGCACTCGGCAGGGACCATCTCTGGATGTATCATATTGTGCGTTCAGAGATGGTATCTGCCCTGTGTATCCATTACCTGATTAAATATCTCTAAAAGGGCCTCTTCGTCTTGGCTTCGGTCCGATGTATGCCTTCCAAAGAACCGGGTCTCCAATAGACCCGAGTATTATGGAAAAGAGAAACATAAATAAACTTACCATCATATTGGCATCAGTAAACTCAAAAGGATTTTGTACATGATTATCTTTCGAATCCCTGTGAACCACCAATTCATCGGCAACCAATATAGGTGTAGTGAAGAACTTTCGCGCACATGATATCTGAAAAGTGGTTAACAATTTTTTTAAATATCCTCATATAGAGGGTTTGCAATAAATTAATAATAATAACTCTATTGGGTGCTTAACATCAGGCACCATAAAGTCATTCTGGTACGCCAATTTGAAAAAAAAAATATTGAAATTTATCTAAATCAACATTGGAAAACTTTTTATTTTCAACTTAGAAATTGTGTTTTGGATACAACAGGTTGCCTGTCCCGTCAGTAGATACAATAGTAACACAAAAATATCATACTGATACATGGGAAAGGGTTAAAGATTTAACAGGCCTCCCCTAGACAAAGGTTTTTAAGTCTCATGCCCTTGTAATTACACTAGGTACAGAGCATAAACAAAACAACACACTTTGACCTAAACGCGGACTTTTTCTATTGTGAATAATCTTAATCCAATCGAATTCGATCATTTAGTTCCTGTTTCAGATACAAAACTAATCTAAATTAGTGTCTTGGTTTTTAACACTTCACATTAAGTCACATGTCTGCCTACCCCGGACGGGATAAGGCGCGGGTTTATGTATGTATTAAATCATAACACTTCGGACTCTGCCAGAATTGTTGACATCAGCATAGTTTGCCATATAAAAGAAAGAAGAAGAATCTTTCTAAGAAATATGCTTTTATAAATAAACATAAACTTACAGTTGGATGCATATTATTTTTAAGTAAAAATATTCTTGATAATGCCATTATTTAATTGATTATTACTTTCTCTTTCTGTTTGTATTGCTTTCAAAAAAAATGTTTACACAATTGACTTGTATGGCAAATGACGTATTTGACAGATTTTTCTTTTTTATTCTTGATGCATTTTATGTCTAGTTTACTTTTACCGGCCTATTTATAACCATTCTCTATCATCTTCATCTCAGTCTATTTTTATCTTTGTGAGTCTTCTTTAGTTGTTTAACTCTCGAATTAAAGATGTTAAATAGTTACAAACATTAATTTGACGGACACGAAGAACAGCCAAATGCAGGACAACAATTTCTGGATTGCACAAATAAAATGTCTTCGTGTGGTGACGGAGTAAAAATACAATATGTCACCACCCCATCTTATCCCATGAGTGTCGTAAAAATCGACTATCCGTGAATATTAACTATACGAAATAAAAAGAAGGAAAACTTAGAATAATCCGCTTGGCCAGCGTGGTATTAGTTCCCTGCAGTGGGACATTAATGGCTGTTAGGATAGACAAATAATTGTCCTGCGTGGGTTACGAAGCCGCGACCTCGTTCACGGCAGTTTTGCCACAGAAGCAATTTAATGCATTGCTCACATTTAATAATCGTATTTAAGTTTTATTGACTACAAAACCTGTTCTGGCATAAATATCTATAGCATGTAAACTTGTCTGTTTTTTTATTTGTTATTCTATTTTCAAAATTCCAATAAATCAACTTACAACAACGACCTGAGCTTTCAAAATTACTGGTACCAAAATATTAATTATAATGTATAGTTATTTCTCGCAACCAGAAATACAATAAACGGACTCAAAGTACACTCTGCTATGTACCGCAAACTTTGCCGTATTTTGTAGTTACACAAAATGCACGCTTGTCTAGTTTCACTATGTTTAATAGGCACACAACGTATAAAGTAATAAACTATTAATTACATGCATTTATTTATTTTTGTATTTAAAATAGTTTTCTAATTAAAATTTCAATAACAGAGCATTGTTACTGATTATAATAACTAATTACATTTACTGGGATTTTACACAGAATTATTGTTTTGATATGTTTTGAGATAGAAATAAAATAAAGCATCTTCTGAAGCCGCCATAGTAGAGACATTCATGCCTCTACAAATATTGTAGCTGGCATGGTGCTTGCCATTCTTGGACTCTATTCGATGCTTAACATCAGTCAGTAGGCCAATTTAACAAAAAAAATCTTTTCAATCTTTTTTATGCTATTTTCAGCGCATAAACTAGGAATAAATACATTTCAAACAAAAAGTTTTATTTCGAATTGATTGATGACCGAGATCTAAGGTAAGTAATGTTAAAAAAATACAACGGTTTTGTAACTTCTACTCGTTTTGGAGTCGGTAAAAACAAAAAGACTTATTTGTTACTAAAATACGAGCTGTTAAGTTACTACCGTAGATAAAGATCCTGTAAATGTAAAACACAACTTCTCGCTTTCACTCAGGTATCCCTTTTGTTACGAGGGACGTGATGATGGCAAGTTAAGTGGTGAACTTTATTAAAATCCCACCCGACCTTACGTACTAGTGTCGCATTAAACTTTTAGCAAGCAGTAAAAATAAGTAAGGACTTATATTTTACTACTCCCTACCCAAACGACGACGAAATTTAATAACTATTAGAAATATTTAGGGAAACATTTTAGCCATTACATAAAACGATGTCGCAAAGTAATGTACAAACCCAAATAATATGTTAGGGTTACTTCGTAATAACGTAAGAAAACATCGATGAAAGTGATTCCAACAAACTAAAAGTTGTTACCAGCCACCCAATATTAACGGATATTGGAAAAAGATGGTAAAAGATGGTAGTTGCCGGATCAAGGCTAGTAGGCACTAATATTCCCTGGATGCAATATCGGGGTTCATTGCCATAAAACCGCTCGAGGCGAATATCTCGGGTACGATATTGACCTTATAGCATTTCGCCGAGGAAGCAGATATCTGAGGCAATTTCAGCATCGTAAATGATGTTTATCGTAGTAACCTAGTGACCCTGTACCTATGAACACTTGTCAAATAGCACTGTATCGCTTTCCGTACACGTAACGGAGGCACGTGTCTCTAAGCTCCTCTGTCGTTATGTACATCAATATATTTACATACGAACATGTAGGAGCTGAATACAATATTGGATATTTTATCCGTGCCCGAAATATCAGTTAGTTAACTTAAATATGTCACAACGTGCTTTTTATAATAAAGTAGTCACCGACGAGTATAATCATTTATCTTACACACATTAGGGGAGAAAGAATGAACAGTATTACTACCGAAATTCAGAACATGTGTGAAAATCAACTAAGACCATCATCACCATGAAAGATACCCTTTTTGCTTGTTCACTGTACACTAGAAGAACAAAACTATTGTTCTCATCCTAATAATTTTCAATTTACCGAAGTGCCAAGAAAATACCAATAATATTAATATGCAATAAAGCTGTTTGCTCCATTAACATACGACTCAATAAGTAAGTAATAAATTGAGGAAAAATCAACGCTAAAATTAGAACGGCAAATTTAATTTCTTGTTGACTGCGGCATTCGTTCGTTAGATTGAAACGAATTTTCAATCGAGCGACAAAAATATTCGGCGTCAATTTTAAACGCAACCAGTGAGGTGATTCGTTAACACGTCTGCCTAACTTCTGAATCAAGAATATTCAAATGAGAGTTTTCTTAAAAGAGCTTCGGAACATTCTTTTTTTTTTTGAAGTAATGCAAATTCGAAGCGGCGAATGGTTTACGAATTTCTTTCTTTCATATCTTCCCTTTTAGAACTACACTGTATACATTAAATTTGATTCTGTTCTATTATCATATTTTAAAATACGATATTCTTTTAATCCAGTGGATCTTGAAATGGCAGGCATCACTTAGAAAAACGCAAAACTTTTATATGTGGATAGCTGTATTAGTAATAATGTGTAATTTTTATGATATCCCTACAGAAGGTTTAGTTAGGTTCCTACACTTTTATTCAATAAATTTAATAGGAAAACATAACAATTGCATGAACAAAGATACAATTGTCGTCGGTACAATAGCACGTAGTAACTTTGCAGTACTCGCTAAAACAAAACAGTAAAGATGAGCAATTCAAGAAGTACCCATTCCGTAACCGCCCTAACCACTTAAAGACGGTCCGAGCAAAAAGACAAGGTGTGAAATTTCTTAAGTAAATAGATGACCTTTTATGTGGGAGGCAAGCGTGGTATTTTCATTTCCTCTAAATGCCACAATTCGCTTACAAGGCTTACCTTTTTTATCAAGTTTGGTAGAAAAAAAACCGGTTCATTGTACCTTAATCATGAGGTATGAACTCAGATAAAAGCATGATTTTGCAAAATCCGTAAAATGGGCTGAAAGATTAAAGTATTCCTTGATTTTTGTGCCGCGTGAATTTGTTACACAAATCTTAATATATTGAAGTAATCCTATAGAATGAAGGGATACTCGTAATTAAACTGAACGAGCCTCGCGGAAAACAAGAGGGAAATATTGTGAATATTTAGTTTAACAAAGTAAATTACTAAAAATAGAATTTGAAAGTATTAATTAAAATAATTACAGTACAATAATACAGTAATACTACAACATTGAGCAGTTATCATTTATATTAAATAATTATTATAAGGATTAGTTATAGGTATTAAATCGAGATTGTGTTTGTAAAACTTATGTAATTTCAATTTTTTTTCCCCTCTGGACTGCTTATAACTAGTAGATATCACACAGCCTATTGCTGAAAAATTGTTACGAGAAAACATGATAAGTGATATTTCTTTATGTATTTAGTACATTTTTTTTTTTTAAAGACAACTCCCGCACTAGGGATCATGCCCTGTGTCGCGGGAACCTTGTACAAACATCAATTAACGGACACAAAGAACACCCAGACCAGGAAAATAATTTGTGGATCTCACAAATTATTGTCCTGCGTGGGGATCGAACCCACAACCTCTTGCACGGCAGCCGCTTGCGCTACCGTCGCGCTACCGAGGTCGTCATTAATTATAACATAACATTAGCATTTTATGAAAAAGTAAAACTTAAAGAAACGGTAATGGCATTTAATGATAGTACATGTTAGTTAAAACCTTTCACCGACTAAATAACGGTTTGCATGTTTACAAAGCGACATTTGCTAGGGAATGCCACGGCCCGTGCCTGGATAATGTCAATCTGGCCGACAGGGGACTAGGCGCACCCACACCAACATACTAAGCCCAGCTTTACATACCAGACCTGGATTTAGAATACCCCTATTTTAATAATAATGGTAAAGTTTAATATCCTCTCATATGTTACGTTTTGATTAATGGTTGCCATGTTTCTCGATCCAGATTCTGGATCCGCGACAAACACGGAATTTTTGGCGCCAAGATGCACAAAAAAAAAGTTCTTTTAAAATATAAATATTTGACAGTAATTTTCTGCTCTAAGACGTATTGCTAACATTTTCTTTAAATATCAATGAAATGTCTTTTTTATTATATTAAAAATGACAGACGAGAGGTTATACAACAACATACTGAAAATTATATGTTATGACTTTATTGGATATGAAGAGGCTTATTTTCAGTTAGTGTTCATATCAATTAATTATATTTATTCTTATAACGTATGCAATATGACCATAGGATTAATACATTATAAGTAATGGATATAAGCAATGAAACCCAAGACCATTGTGTACCAGAAATAACTGTAACCAGTACTTATCAGAGGCCGTCAATTATCTCTAAAATTGATACCTCATCAAAGATGTTTTTTTTAAATATTTTTATCGGAGTAAGAATACAATATGTCATCACCCCATCTCATCCCATGGGTTTCGTAAAAACCGACTAAGGGACTAACCGTAAATATTATCTTTACGACGTAAAAAGAAGGAAAACTTGAAATTAAACCAATCCGTCTGGCCAGCGTGGTTTTAGTAGGCCAAGTATCACTCCGTCGCAGGAGGAGGCCCGTCCCTGCAGTGGGACATTAATGGGCTGTTATGATGCACATGTTTTCATAATTTACTATGAAAACAAACTACTGAAATATTTATATACTGCCCACAGCACTATTTTTACTTAGCTTGGAAGTTAACCGGGACCTTGCATGAATGAGTAAAATATATTATTTTATTACAGTTTTTGATGTATGGAAATATCAAATGTACTTTTAGAAACCAATAAAATCATTTGCGATCCTCCAGATTTAATGGTAGGTACCCCAGATTCAGGGAAAATTTTCCAACACTGGTAATGTTAATACTCCACTTAGCTGTAACAATTATGTACAGACGGCACACTTGAACAACACTAGCTTGATGGCTACTTCAGTTTGAGAGAGCTTTGAAAGCCCTACATACTGAGAGCAAAACACATACCTATTACTTATATTAGCTACTTGTTTATTCGTAAAAACAACATCCAAAGCAATCGAAAGACTTATTTTATTTATCTGTGTTATATTTGTTTCGCTTTTCTACGATATATTATTGGAATCTCATCAATCAAAAGGATTTACTCAGAAAAGGAGCAAGTAATGCTAACTAAATAGGTTACTGAATGGGAAATTTTACATAAAAAAGTATTTTATTCAATAGATACTTACTCTTTATATAATGTTTAGGTTTACCGTAGGTTAGTTGGTTAAATTACGATTGCTTAGAACATTTATTTTTAAAAGAAGTAGTAAAAATGAATTCTTTATGAACCCTACTCTTGTGACCTTGAATTTTAACGAAGACCATATTTTGTAGGGTTCAAAGGGAAGTTCTTAAAATTCAAGAGAAAAAATTTATGTGAAGGATTAGGCTGAACGCAATGAAAGAGAATCTTCCAAAAGAGCCGAGATTAAATAACTTTACTGGCTACCTACATTTTATTTTGTGAAAATTTGTTTTGTCACATTTTGTACTCTATCTTTAACTTTATTGTATCGAAAGATAACATTACAAACGGATACAAAATATATGTAAAACATCAAATATGGTTTATTGCCCTATATTTCTAAATTATCTTATTTTTTTGTAATAGGTCTTTGCCTATGTAATTGCTGTTTTGTATGGAGATTTTATGCGAAGTTAGATTTTTCATACTGACGTTTTCTTAGTTTTTCCAACAATGACTGAACTTAATAAAATTAAATTTGGTATAAGTATATAATAGCGCACATCTTAGCTAACTTATAGCATTTTAATCACAAGAAAAAAAAATAGGGACAAAGTTACATTCCTTTAAATAGTAAAATCCGCTATTTTAAATTGGACCCATGTTCACAGACTTATTACTAATACAAATAATATTTATTTTTCTTAATTATCTTAATATAAAAATAATTATTACATATTAGTATTATAACAATTATTGTTGGTAATGTCTTGTTTTTACCAAATTACAAAAATAATACAAGCACTCTATGATTTATAAGAAAATAGAGGCTAAAGACTCAAGCAAAAAAAAACGGCAATATCATAGGTAAAGACCTATTAGGTATAATCCAAACTGTACCAAACCTTGTTAGAAAAGATATTAAATACAATATAATTATAAGCTTTTATAAGAGCAAGCACTCATTACTAATGAGAGAACAAACAAGTTTGTCATAACGCAGTAACCTCTATAATATTCCGAGCTCTATTCAAATAAAAAGAGTCTTGAAACATTATTCGGAGACTGAACTGGTTACGAAGCGCTCTTACAAAATGGGAGTACTGGGGACGCAAAACGGTTCATTCCCTTTGTTTTATGAGACAATTAAGAAGCGAAGGGACGTTGGGGTGGCGCGAAGAGTAAATTTTTGTTCCTTGTAATAAAAGAAGCGAGAGCATTTAAATAGCAGATTGAAAACTCCTAACGATCTATGTTAAGTTCACGACGTAACAAGGATTTTTTGGTAAAAAGGTTACGGAACGGTAATTTACATTTTATTATCTTGTGGTTGGATTTATTTTAAGGTGCTTCTACACAACGCAACAGCCGTTATGTAACGTCTGAAAGACGGGACCAACTTTATGATTCTCATTTGTATGTTCAAGGACTTTGCTAAGCCTAGCTTCGTATCTATAATAAAGTAAAGGTTTTGTCACACTCGGCATATTATACACGATGCGGTTTAAGTTCACTTTTGACAAGGTCTTTTTGCGTTTATCTATAAGGCTATACAGGGCAGTTATAATGTCTGTGTAAAATTTTAGCATTACTATAATTTACCTAGAAATAAGGATTACGAACCATACAAGGTGGCAATATTTGGAGGAGGGATCAAAACTGTCTTCTTATCCAAACATTTGCAAAGAAAATTCTTTATTATTCGTTTTGAAAACCCCAACATTATCGCTATATATATATATATATATATATAAGTAAATTTCTGACCACATCACCAAAGCTTCACAGATTTCTGTGCTGCGGTATTTCATACTTGTGTTATATGAAAAGCTTTTTCCGCAATATTATATTTTCCATTTTACTTGAATTGAGTTGAACATAATTTTCCTGTAGACAATGATGTGCCAACCACAATATGCGACAAGTATTAACACGAATTTAAAATATGAAGTGCACTGTTTAATCTTTTAGGTATTATAATCGAGTGAATTATTATCGACTTTAAAATTTCAGCGCGGCCTCTGAATTTTGTTCATGGCAACCGCACCTGAAAGTCTCGGTTATTCATACCAAGCTGGCTAGATTAATTGGTATAAGGTATGTCAATTTATTCTTCTTTTGTTTTGGTTGTAAGCTCTTTCCCGCTGTCAACACAGGCACCCGTGCAATAAAAAGAGTTGGTGTCTTCATTCATTGAATTCTGAAATCTTAACGTATTGTATGTTGCAAAGTCGTACTGCCAAAATGCATTGATCTTGTTTACACGGTACAATCTCTCCTTATTTTTGGACTAGATGGCATTATGTAAATGTGTTAGGATTATTGTATTACTATCGTTTTTATTAATGAAATTATATATAATTATTATTCATTTAAACGTACTTTTGAAAATAACGTATCAAGAACACAAATGTACCTTTTATAACCCGGATAAATAAACATCCTTCATATAACACGGTATCAGTGGCCACGATAAATATTTCCAAGATCGCCGAGGTTAATATTCAGACTCAGTGAACTATGTTAAGCTAAAGGATTTGCTACAATCTTTAGGATAACTGTGCAAAGAGTTCAAACGCTGAGAAGTTATTAACTTACATTTAAGGTAAAGGCACCTAATTCCGTGGTGTTTTTGACAAAACACGAAAGAACATTAAAAATTAAGTAATTATCGTACCTTTGTATACAATTTTATATTTTTATCAGAAGGGTTAACTATCTAATTTTTGAAAAATATATGCAGTTTGTCAGTAAAAGGTTATTAAAAATGATAAAATAAATAAAAATATGAAAAAGAACGATGCGCCTAATTCCGATGTAAAAATCGTAATTCCGATGCATTTGGTTCCTAATTCCGAGTATAAAAATAGAAAGGGAACTACTTAGGTAGGGTTCTCATACATGATGTTCAAAAATAAAAGGAGTTTATTTTTTATGTTAAATCAGTTCTTTTTTTAATTATAATCCTTAATCTTATAAAAATCAACATAAAAATCAACGTAAAAATCAACATAAAAATCTACTTGTATCATGATTACAAAAATAATCTAAACATGTACTTAAATAAAAAAACTAAAAAGCAATAAATAAGTGAAACTAAAATGCAAGTTTAAGACTTTTGAAATAATTTATTAGGCGCGGTTATGCTAAACTTTGAAGCACTATAAATCATGAAGGATTATTATGCAATAAAAAAAATGACTTAGGAAACCTAATAATGATGTATGTAAAACTATCCAGGTCCAGTCACTAAGTGTGTAGGAGGATACAAAGAAAATTACATAAAAACACACGCTGAAAATAGTCTTCAAATAGGCAGACTGACAGACAAAAAAACTTTTAATTGGTGTAGTTTCATAATTGGGTTAAAGAAATATGAATACGCACACTCCAATTTTATGTGATTGTACAGTCACGAGCAATAATATGTACACATTGTCAAATTTTTTAAACTATCTGGACCTTTATCTAGACATTAGAATACCAAAATTATTTCGTAATTTAGAAGAGGTTCCGTACAGTTTTGAACTAATCTTCGAACATTCAATTTTGGATTAGCAGAACTTTAGATAACTGTATTACAAAATGTGAAAATGTGTACATATTATTGCTCGTGACTGTACTATAGATGATTAGTATTCTTTCAGTTACTACGTACTAAGCACATAAAAAAAAGGAACACTCTGTATTTAAACAGGGTCAATACTCTCTATGACCGGGTCAAAACATCGGAATTAGGAACTCATGTAAGCTTATTCCGATGTAAATACAACGCAATTAGGTGCTCATATAACCTTATTCCGACGTATATACATCGGAATAGCGTTTTATGATGCTGAATCAAAGTTTCTAATTCCGAGTAATAAAAATTAAAAGATTTTTTGATATTATGCAAATTAAATAGTGGATAGTTGCAATATGAAAGGGAAACAAATATAAGACACATACATATAATAACAGAACAGATCAAAAACCGAACGTCTTCATAAATTTTTTCCCGTACAACGTATTAAGAAAGTACCTATAATAGTCATTTTTAACCTGCTATAATTAGTGAATCCGACTCCAAGGTGTACCTCGGAATTACATTTTTAAATGCATGAGTTATTTAATAAGTCAGAACTAACACATTAAACTTTGTAATCATAAAACACACACCGAAAATTTATAAAAAGTAAATGTCTTAAAATTTGTTTTTCCGTGGTATACATCGCTTTTAGGAACACACTAAAATATTTTGCACCTAATGCCGTGGTGTTTTCGACACGTATTTTCTTGCTAATTTGCAAATAAAATACTCAAACCTTAAGTGTTTTCGATAAAATATATTGTCCTTTCAATAATTCAATCTCAACAAAAACTCGCATTGTATAAAATTATCACGTAAAACACTATTTGGCAAATCGTAATACTCACGTGCATGAGGTCCTAAACGTATGAAGTGTGCTTTAAAGGCGGCTTCCCGTGGCAAAATGACCGATTATTCTACAGTGTGAACACACTTATCTCTCTTTTGTTTATATAAATATGAACAGATAAATTATTAATTGATTATTTTATCATGCAGATCAAAATAACTAGTGAATTACTTTAAAAACCCGTTTTACTAAATACCTCGGATTTTACTGCCATTTTTAGAACCCCTCGTAGTTAGGTGCTTTTACCTTAGGTAATATTATGTAAAAAGCTTTTTTGTAATATTATTAAGACAAATATGTTGTTGGTCAGGCTTTTCTCTCTCTACAGTAGAAATATAAAACTGAAACATCACTAAGTTTTTTCTTATTTTTATTTATATATCAAGCATATTTATAGCACATCTTATTAACACTAAAATACCTACTTAAACCTTGTAGATTTGTGTGTGATATTAAGGCGGATTCATTCTCCTTAGACTTTACTATAAGTAGTTAACTACTTTAATTTTACAATACCTTTACTCGTCCACCTAAACAGAGTAGGTTTTGCATACTACTGCTTAACTGTGGATTGAGCAGACACAGCAATGGTACCACCCACGTCCCATGACAGCTACTTCCTTGGTAGAGAGGCCTTCTGTCCTGTCGATGAGATGTTTTTATGACAACAGCTGTCGTATTATTATGACTGTTTTTAGGTACCAAAGAAAATACAGCAGCATCGTTACAATATATTATATAATCATTAGGTACTTATATCATTTACTTACTTAGGTATATATTCATTTAGGGTCAATTCATACTACAGCAGAGTCGAAGCGCATCGAAGCGTCAATCCAAAACTGAACATATCAAATTCAACCTTAACTCCACAGTATAACGCACACATTATTTTTGAGATTGCGCGCGCACCAATCAGCGTTTGTCAAGCGCAGACGCGCGAATTCGAAAGAATGCGCGCGACTTTTTTAAATCTCAGAAGTAATGTGTGTGTTACACTGTGGAGTTAAGGTTGAATTTGATATGTTCAGTTTTGGCTTGACGCTTCGATGCGCTTCGACTCTGCTGTAGTATGATTTGACCCTTACTTATATATTCCTTTACACTGTTATGTCATAAATAATACAAGTTATTTTATCTAATATTCTTCTAAATTATATTGTCTATGCTTGTAACAGTTAAACATAATCCGTTATATCTATCTTAAAATATAATTAAATAAGGTCTAGAGGTTGTATTATTTCGTAATACTAGTGTCCTTATAACAACAAAGCCTTTAAACATTAAGAAATGAACGTTCATTTAAGTATAAATAACTAATTACATAACAATGTTATCTCTATATCACAGTTCCTCGAACCTCTTCAGCTTTGTATCTTGTAACAAATACTTCAACGGTATAATAATGTTATATTACAAAATAAGACATTGATAAACACACATTATCGTGGGCGGTATGCGATGTTACCTTGTTACGTCTGTGTGTATGTGTACGAGCATGTTTCAGTGTATGGTGATCATATTTCGTCGAGCGCTAGTTTCAAAGCGCTGCCTGCTAGGACAGATAACGTTGTAAATGTCAATCTCTGAAGGTCTGCTCCATTT
The DNA here is from genome assembly GCA_905475405.1 of Schrankia costaestrigalis. Lineage (NCBI taxonomy): Eukaryota > Metazoa > Arthropoda > Insecta > Lepidoptera > Erebidae > Schrankia > Schrankia costaestrigalis. The sequence goes on from FR997827.1 coordinate 13,691,581, forward strand.
TGAGGGGATCAAAGTTCCGGGTAGGGATTATAAGGGTCTAAGATAAGCTTATTTTCTAAAGCCTAATTTTGTACCCACCTACTTCCTTTGTTGAAACGTTGATGAGTCGAGTTTTTGTCAATGTATCTGGGTCGGTGTGCGGCCTCTCTTTAAAATGTATTTTACAAATTAGACAATTCCTTTTGTAGTCATTCATTTGAATTATGCTTGACGTGGTGTAATTTATTAAAAATTTAATTATTTTTTCCGTTACGTACATACGTTGTTATGTAGTTAGGTTGAATTTAAAACTTTGACTAAATTAGAAGAAAGCTCGGATGGTGTGGAAGAACATTTTAGGAATCCTGTAGTTTAGTTAGACTTTTAGGATACTTTTGGCAGTTACAAAAAGTAAGAAGTGATGAGCCATTAAAATCCTAAACAAGAAGAAAAGGGAGAATGTAGAATTTTCTAGAAACCAATCAATCAATATTCCGAAATCGGTATGTACAACGATATTATGTGCATGTAAATAAAATACATGACACTAGTTTGTTTCTATATATAGACTTATATAGAAATTTACTCAAAATAAGTTAAACGATATCAATCCTAGATAAAAGGAAAAACAGAGCTCGTATTTACTCCAACTAAAAATGTCATGTTCCTTGCTCTACTTTGATTAGCCAGTAGAACAAAAAGCAAACCTCGCCTCAAGCTTGGCTAGTGAAAATATAAATTAATTAGTATGTAACAAAATTACTGTGACGAGGGTCAGAAAAAAAACACAATACCGTCCTCTTACCAAAAACCTTTTAACGAGGGTGTTAATGTTAAGCTAGGGTGTTATAATCTGGTGGCGTTTTCTGATGGCTAAATAAATACTGTACACATATTAAAAAACATATTATGAGACAAAACAGACATGACATGGGAAAATACTTGAGGGAACATACTGGCTGAATTGTACTGCCGGCCGTAGCTTATAATCCCGAGTGCTGGGTTTACATTTCCTAACATTGTACAGGCTAATTGTGTGTGATTGTTATATTTTAATGTATAAAATGTTTTTACTTTACGCAGCTGTGAAACGTTTTTTGGTCAGTCAGTCGTGTTTTGGTCAATTTAAATAAAAACTTTTTGTTTTACAGGTAGGTATGTTTCAGAAAATAGCGTCTTCATTTATTTTTCCGTTAATCAATAATTAAACACACTTCTTACTATTAGAAGAACACAATAAATTAATACAAGATTTCACTATTATGGATACCTAATTACCTACTCAATTGCGGTATCATATTTTGATTCCGAAGAACCTAGAAAATCAATTAAATTAAATTAATTATTTTCAAATGTGTATTAAAATGTGAGTAATAGTTAACAATTTAAAGGTCGACTTATTATAAAAATATTTTCTCTCGAAACCCCATGACGTAAAATAATTAAAATGTAACATTATAAGAATCCTTTGATGTTTATATAAAATGTTCGTTTTGTACGTTGTGCTCCTATCAAACGTTTGTGCGTTTCCCGTGGGGTATCACTCCAGGTACACGAGACAAAGGAGAGCGTTACTGATGTATTCTCTTGTTCTACTCTCACGTAAGCTTCAGCACTGTATAGCTTATCTGTATTCACAATACACTATCTGTCTATACTGCCTTACGTAATGTCTGTAGGGGCTACCTAACTATGCACGAATTAGAGAAATAGGAACACTAAGATAGTTGTAGTATATCAATAAGATTTGCTTCAGCTAGATGGTTTTAACACGATGGGTACAGCCGTCTTTGCACTAATAATAAATAAAGTACAGAATATACTTTGGTAAGTGTGCTTTCTACGCAGACAAAACTAAGGTTAGCAATGAGCATAAATTAAAAAGACACCTCGGTGAGTAGTCACGTGGTCCAACTTACTGGATTATGCCTCAGATCCCTGAATATTTTTTAGGCTATCTACATAAGCACTTGCTTCTATATCTAAATTTCTCTTTCATAAGTTATCCAAACATAGAAGCAATTGGCTTCTATGTTATATTTCATTCACTACCTCCTATACATTTTGACATGTTGTCAGTTTGTACCCGAAGTGATCTAGAAAGGTTACTACGGTTTCATTATAAAACCGTCAACTATTTTTGTAAACGTGAAAAAAGCGCTACGTCCATTTTCTCTTAGTGTACCTACTTAATATTTTAAGTAATTTTTAATTGAAGTAAAATATCAACATTTTAAAATGGCCATGAAGGAACAGCAAGGAAGTTTTAATGGAAAAGTTTTTAGTTGGAAGTAACACGCTTGGAGTGCACTGTTAAACGGTTAGAATGTTTTTTTCTGTGGTAACCATAATGGTTTTTCTTATAAGGAACGAGTGGTTTATCTTGATTCAAGCATACTGTATTTTTTTTTAATTTAACTTTTTAATCAAGACAAAATTAGACTAATACATTTACACTATTTTTGAAACGTGAGGACGTTTTAAAAATAGTACAAACAATGAATGTCAACTGTAGACTTTTACCCATTCTTTGATATTTTTGTTTTGTTCTGACAATAAAAAAACAAAGGAAAACTTGAAAGTAAACCCTATACCAACCCGTTTGGTCAGCGTGGTATTAGTAGGCTAAGTATCCCTCCGTCACTGGACGAGGCCCGTCCCTGCAGTGGATCATTAATAGGCTGTTATGATGATAATGAATAAAAAAAACAGTCATTAAGTTAAGTTAATTTTAGACGTAGAACAGATGACTCGGTCAAAGCAGCAGGAAATCCATTAATGTGGGAGACACAACACCGCACATAGAAGAAACATTTAGAGAAGACCTTTGTTCAGTAGTGGACGTCCTCCAGCCAATACACTTCAGTAAAATAAATATTAATAACATTATGCAGTCTATGCTCTGAATATTAACGCGTAAGCTTTATTAGTACGCCGAAATAATTAGGTTTATGCCAAATTGATGGATTGAGATAGATTACATAATTACCTACTTAATTCTGATTCGTTGAAAGGTGTAATGATAAACATAGGTACTGCAAACTCAAATGTTCAAAATGTTACTCTAATGAAACATAATTTTGTTAGATTTTTATAATTTGCTACCTAATTAGGTATGGGTTAACAATAAAATTTACAGAGCTAGTGACGCAGAGAAATTTTGTATCCATTCATCTGAAGTTATCTAAAACGGATACAAAATTTCTGTAAACCTAAAAATACATTCATCTCACAATAACAACTGTCATTTTTAGAATCGGTCAATAACTACATGTAACAACATAAATATAATGTTACAATATGTCCCAAAAAGAGAACTAAATTACTAATATAGGTAAGTACCTACTCATCTCAAAAATTAATAGCAAAAGCCTGTCAATACACATTTCTTAAGAAGCGATATCAACAAATTGGATACTCAAATGGATCGCAACAAAATGCTTAAACAGTATTAATTTGCAATATGAACTGAACAGAATGCGTGACATTCTCGTATATTGGCTCACGTATAATTCGATACGTGAAGACAATGTGACTATAATATCATACAATCGAATACCGATAACGGTACTATTCAACATGAAAGCAATGACATACTAAACGATATATTCAATTAAGAGATACATCCTTCAATTAATTAATTGTTCTTATTATAAGGTGCTACTAAATATATCCTATTTCATTGATTTAGCTCTGTAATTATCACAATTTCGTCATGCTGCCATTGTATGTTGATATATCATTGCTAATTCCCCGATGTAACTGTCTAACACAAAACAATGTTTTTTGAGGCAAACCCTTCTCCAGGGATTAAACATAGCGCAGTTGCGATTTTAACAGACTTGAAAACAACACACACAATAAACATCCAAGCTTAAAAGTATTATTATTGATTGTATGACAAAAGTTTACGCAAAGGAAAAAAATGGATGTTTTTTTAAGTACATGGCAGAAAGGCAGACCTAAAATGAGGAGTTACTTTCCAAAAGGGCTTATCTCGAAACATTTCTTTTTTTTATGCAAAATATTATTTGTTTATAAATACATCGTACTATCTAAGTTTCCGACGATAAAACGGCATATTTCCCTATGAAAAATAAACCCAAAATACACGTTTTGGACACATTGACTTCTACTTCAAACAGTCAATCCTGTGAAAATAAGAAAACTTTACACAGAATAAATAATAAATAATCTTTACACATTCACACAACGCCCTCTAGCGCCAAACTAAGCTGAGCTTGTACTATGAGTACTAGATAACGGATAAACATACATAAATACATTTTTTTTGTAACAAACACCAAGACCAATGCAAGCAATCATGAACATGCACACATAGATTTGCATTGAGCGGGAATCGAACCCGAGACCTCTGCGTAGTAGTCATGTTATATAACCACTACACCACAGGGGTCGTCTTAAAACATTGCATCGGGGCATTGCAAGTTTTCCTTCTTTTTATTTCTTAAAGATAATATTCACGGATAGTCCCTTACTCGGTTTTTACGACACCCATGGGATGAGATGGGGTGGTGACATATTGTATTCTTACTCCGTCACCACACGGAGAACTCCGTCACCACAAGGAGGGTTAAATAAAATATAATATAATTATTCTTTATAATTTGTAAACAAAATAGTCTAAAATATGTGACAATAACTCTTCATTTTATCCTGATGTTCACCGTGAGACCTTTGAGTTATTAAATGTGAATAACACTCCCTCGTGCCTCTTTTTCAGATGAAATATGAGTAAGCTTTTAATGATTTTTAAAAGCTGCTAAACAGTTCATAAAAGTCAAACATTTTATAAAGCTATTTTCTTTATTAATTGTTTTTTTTTGTGTTATTTTTATTTAGAAGGGTTTTTATTATGTTTATTATAATTATCTTACTAAAATACCGATTCTAGACACAGCGTTAATGTGACACCACCCCATCTCATTCCATGGATGTCATAGAAACCGACTAAGATACTATCTGTGAATATTTCCTTTACATGGAAAGATGGAAAACTTGAAATTAAACCCTATACCAATCCGTCTGGCCAGCGTGGTATTAGTAGGCCAAGTATCCCGTCGTCACGGGAGGAGGCCCGTCCCTTTAGTGGGACATTAATGGGCTGTTATGATGATGAAGTTTTATTTAGATTGGTCAAGAAATGGCTGAGTTCTGCGGTTAAAAATGTGTAAAATAAATACAGTCTAATTTAGAACATTGACGCGCCGTTCAAGAGGTTATGGATTCGAATCTCGCCCAGTACGCTTATTCGGGTGATCAACAAAAGAATGTACTGGACCTAGACGTTATCTGTATGTCTTAAATTGTTGTTTTCTACCCGGACCAAAAGTCCTCTACCAAGACCAAGCAGAATTTTAGATGTACGAAAAATTTTATAAATAAAACAATCAAACTGATTTTATATTCACTCATTTTTGAGGTACAAAAATTCTAAAATACAAAAAGTTTTTATTCAATAGCCAGGTAACCGTCTATTTGTTTGGCTCTCCAATTAACGACTCGTAGATAGAGCTATTTTAAAGTGAACACAAACATTTGTTTTCACATACAGTCGGCAGTAAAAATCGATACAGCTATTGTTTCTCACATGATTTGTGCGTTTCACATTTCAATTGAGGAAAAAGTATGATACAGATAGAATAGAAGTTCGTATGCGTATACACAATGAGTTGAACGAGTTTAACTCATGCTTTTTTTCGATTGAAACAATGTTTACAATGTTTTCAATGTTTTTGTTGCAAACTCTACATAACACGTCATAGGAAACAAACATTTTGATGCATAAAGATAAGTTTGTTATGGAAAAAACAATAGATATTTTTTTTAAGCTTAAGGCTGGTTTTGAACTATTGTTTGGTTAATCGCCGATATTATAATTTGATACATCAATACTTTAGAGTTATTAAGTTACTACAAAATATTCAATTACACAGACGGGGTTTTACATAAGGAAAGTCCCTTTCGTCGTCGTAATATAATAATGTTTACCACGAAACTAGGGAAAGTACCCAGGATTAATTTGATATTTGCGTTGACCCCACAACTAGGAGTTTTCCCTTGTGGTTACAAACGACATCTACTACTCAAAGGAGCTTAGTTAAAATGTATTGAAATCTTATTAATTATGGTTGCTTCCTTGTAAGCGTTAGTAAGCACAATCTTGCTACTTACCTACTTTACATAGTAACTTGCGGTTGTATTTTTTTTAAATATTTTGACAAAAGAGTTAAGAATAAAATGTAGCTTATTTCAAGTAGCTTGTGATTTATTTTAATGTATTATCGCTAAGAAATATCCCTACAATTTATTCACATAGTAGGTACTTTTAACCTCCACTTAGCCAAAACATCGAAAACCTTAAAAGTACTTATATAACTTACAATTTCTTACCGATTAACAAGCTAGATAAAAATAAAAAGAGACCCAAGAAAGCATGTTTAACAATCGTAAATACAAAGGTTCATATGGGCTATTCTGCGTAAGACGCCTGCCGTACTTATAGCCCTTAAAAAGACAATTTTCTCTCACGCTACATTAGAAAGAGCGATAAAATACGCATTCAACATCTTATGTACCGTTACCGCAAACTACAGCCTAATAACTGTTATGAATGTATACAACATTGACTTCTACAAAGGACCGTATGCTGAGAGTACAAACGACTTGTGTGTTTATTTTTGCTTAGTTATTGAACGTTAAAGCTCTAAACATGTTAGTCAATGAACTGTGAAAAGAAATAGTGTATGAAGTAAATGTTTTGGTTCATTTAAGTGGAAGGTAAGAGGTAAATGAAGACTTTTTGGGAAGGAATATTATGATGTAATGGATTTGTCGAATGTTGGCGGTAACGGAAGACTTGGGGGTGAGGGAAGGTTATCTCCAGCTTGGAACTTCTTTCTGCTGATATGAGAGATGTTCGATTTAAGGATCAGCTTTCTTCCATCCATACGTGTTGAACTTGACTTACTAATGGCACGGTAATCGGGCGAATTAGAACAGTGTTTAATGACGAGGTGATGAGTACAGAATTTGCCTCACCATCTATACCTATGAAGGCTATAGGATCTGTCCTCCTAAGTGGTTATGCAGCAAGTCAACTATTCGCCGCTAGTGTAGTGCCTACTGTACATTCGAGACGTTCAACACAATTCTTGAAGCTCTGACTAATCTCTCAATAGCACTAAAAATGTTTACATAACACTAAAAGAAAATGACTTTAAGTTCTCAACAACAAGAGAAATATTCGACACATTTAATCAAGTTTAAAATGTTATTTGGAGCAAATGTTAAGTGGTCAACACAATCTTGTGGATTCGGAACCGTAGGTATAAACTTTATAAGGGAACTGAGGAAGCATCTGGTTCACACATTGTACGGGTAATGGACCGAGTTTGGTTAAGATTTATATACCATATACGTATGTATTATATAGATGTCTGCCTTTGTCCGCAAGGCGACCCTATTGGGCTCGTAATATACTGTCTTAATGTAACGATGTAGGAGCTTTCTGCCTCGGGAATATTACCTAAGTATTCGAGAGGAATTACGACCTTCTAACTATAACATTGGTAAACATTTTATGTGTATATTGTATATTAATATATTTATTTTATCTGTCCATTATTGTCCTATTACTTTCTCCAAAATAGGTCCACGCTGGTCAACGGATTAAATTGATTAAATGGTTTTATGAAAATTTAAAATTTGAATACCATAATTTTATTTAATCTGAGTATGTCTGTAATGTACATATCAGGCCACCAGAACCAGAGCGGCCCAGACCACAATTTGTGATTTTTTTAGTTAGGCACGGCAATGCCCCCCTAAAACCCCTAAGTTTATAATCAAAATGATTTTAAGTTAATTTTAAAATAAAATCATAGATGGCGTTATAAAAAAGAGTTTTGCCATTTCGAATTTTAAAGTAATAGCGATAGAGCACAGTGACCCAGATCACTTGGGTCACTATGGTTTTCGGCGCCATTTTGGCTCATGTGACATGAGTTACTCTGGTTTTGAAACTTATGTTTTTACGAGTAGAGATTATTATTTTTGTACTTATTATTAACTGAATAGTGTTTTTTAGAAATAAGCGTGTATAAATTTGTCATTTACGTAAGCGTTCAAGAAGTTTGCAGTAGTGCAATAAGTTTAAAGGGAAGAATATCAATTTATTAGTCAATATTTTTTTGTTTTTTGGCGGCAACTAATTCAAACTTATAAATTACCATAATTTAAAGTATTTTTGTTTAGGATAGATCTAGCTGGAGTTACAATGAGTGTAATTAAGAATAAATCTACTTACTACATTGAAGTTGACTTAAATGGCAAGTATATCTTTCTAGAGTTCCGTAGTAAAACAATGTAAGTAGGTATGAAGTTTTTCGCGGGTCTTGAATAGTTAATTTGAAAAATCGTTTTTAAATGTAGGGGCGTTACAGACGGGTAAGAAGCTAACTATATATGATCTTATGATTATAAATTAAGTATATATTAGGCCATCACAGACTACAAAGATATAATATACTTATCACTACAAAGTAATTATTACATACTTGTAATAATTACTTTGTAGTTTTCCCTCATCAAATTCCTGTAACTAAGCTTTTCTTTTTATCCGACTCGAATATTGTTTTCATGTTTGGAACCTCATAACTCAGTCAATTATAAACTGATAAGAGAGAAAGAAAGAGAAAGAGTTTTCATTCAGATTAGTCTCATGGCAATTTTATTAGAATAGGTTTAGTAATTTATTACTATGTAATACCAAGAACACCATTACATTATACCAATAATTAATCTCTAGCTTAAGTAAGTTTTTTAATTGGAAATTTATAATAAAAAAAAAATTCGAGTGGTGACAGATTAAGAATACAATATGTTACCACCCCATCTCATTCCATGCGTGTCGTAAAAAGCGACTAAGAGACTTTCCGTCAATATTGTCTTTACGAAATAAAAAGAATGAAAACTTGAAATTAAACCCTATACTAATCCGTCTGGCCAGCGCCAGTAGCTTGCAAACTTAGTTTAAGAGGGAATCAAACCAGAGTTTTAAATGTTTTTTTATTATTCACAATTGATTTATTTAATACGAGACGAATGTAAACATTTGTAAATTAAAATGTAAAATGGAAACTGACGTCTAAAAAATGCAGTAATAAAGTTTGTAGTAAATATTCCTTCTTCTTTACTACCTAGACAGCGGTGGCAAAGTTTAGTAATTTTTAACTGTGTAAACTTAGACTAAGTAGAATAAAATTTAAATCAATAAGTTAATGAAATTAATAAAGTTGAGACGTCTGCTTAGCAGCCATGAACTATAACCTCGTCACAGAAATCGTTTATTTATCTTTTAATCTGTGTTGGTATAGGATCTTGAGACGCCAGTCTTATATTATGTTATGTATCCTTCGGAACATTTACTACGTCAGTCTAATTATTCGATATTGAGCCAATTTTTAAAAAAAAATCAAGCGTTTAAGTCATAAAAAAGAAAAACTTATATAACTTACTCCAATAGTTTGGCTAATAAAATCTTTAATATTTGCATTCGATTATTGGCACTTTTTATCCATTATTTTGTATGTAAGCCTAAAAATCACCAAAAGTACGATGTTATCATTAGAAGCCTTATTTATTTAGTTTATTACAATGTTCTGACATTCAAAAATAGTCTAGTGTATTTATTAATAGGATTGGAAACGATTCGAAACTAGTTGTCTAAGTGCATTGTTTACGTGTTATTCAATGTATGGTTTTGCCCACGTAAATGAAATGTTATTTTTTATTTTAAAAGGCTAAACTAAACCTATTTATTAAATAAATAACCATACCAGGTTGTCCTAAGACGCGCTAAGTGTTTATAAATAAGCTAAAATTAATATAGTCTAAAGTCAAAATTAAACTATGAAAAAAAAATTAAGATAAAACATTAATTTAATCAAAATTACACAGTAAATAAGTTAGTTTTAATTTTAATTTATCCTATTTAAGTTTAAAAAGGCCAACCTGCATTTAAATCAAAAGAAAAGGTTATAAATTTCATACCTAGTGGCCCAACCCACTACACTATTTTTAAATTTATTGTCAATGCTAAATGCCATAGTGGCCCATGTCCAAATAAAATGGTAAATAAGTAAAATACCGATTGTTTTAATAGTTTATCTAAATTTTATCAATAACTACATCATATTTTTACAAATATTAAACATACTGTCCATATATTTTTTTAAAGTTACATTAACTTAAAATTTCGCATAAACTCTTTTGGCAGATATCCACATATTTGTATTTTTGGTCTGGGCCACTCTGGTTCTGGTGGCCTCATATCTAATGGCACCTTAAACTTCAAAATAGGTCAAGCTGATCAATCAATGCTACAGAAGGTATACGGCACAAATACACATACAGTTACGCAAAAAAGTTACTCTCATTCTGGATTATTCAAGTAATTATGGCTTTGGCTTCCCATAATACTAATACCTATGTCATTATTTATGTAATAATAATATGTCATATTTTTACAAAACATACTCTTTGTCAACAATAATTAGGTTTAAAATATAACAGCATAGAATATAAAAGTCATTTTCGCGTTTCATTTACAACGACTAATTCAATTGGCAATATTTCAATCGTACTGAACGAAGCAATACAGAAATTAAACACTGGCAATTTCCTCTGTACAATGTTCATTGTCGTCCCCTTCTCCGTACATTCGTACTGTTCATACGTCACAGGCTTCAACGTAACGTTTCTAAGTAATAATGAAGGGGGATAACTGCTAGATATATATCTTCGAAAAGCTTTCTTGATTTATTCTGTTTAGAGTTAGCTTGTATTCGAAAATGCTGTGATAAATAAAAGTTGCGCTTTATAGGATTGGAATGTTTGTTTGTCTGTTGGTTTTATAGTGTTCCGTATTTATGTAGTGAAAGATTGACAGTTAGTTCTTCTGCAAGCTGAGGGAGGTACAATACATGCTACGATCCATAAAAAATATTAAAACTTGACACAAGTTCCATATTATTATTTTTATCCCCAACAAGATACAACAAAGACAGTAGTACTACTACTCATCATCATCATAACAGTCCATTAATGTCCCACTGTAGGGACTGGCCTCCTCTCGTGACGGGGGGATATATTTCAAGTTATCCTTCTTTTTATTTCGTTTAGGTGATAGTCCGTTAGTCGGTTTTTACGACACCCATGGGCTAAGATGGGGTGGTGACATATTGTATTCTTACTCCGTCACCACACGGAGAACCACTACTGTTCCGAACAAAATGCTAGATCACAGTTGCAAATCCCAGGCAAGACAATTATTTGTGCGATCCCCAAATTATTGTTTAAAGCCTGGATTTATTTTGTAACCGCTAACAGTAAATAGTTTGTGACATTCCCCACGATAAAAATCATAATCCGCAGTATTTATCTTTAGAATAAGAACCATTTCTCTATTTACGTTCATAATCATAACATCATTGCTATATAAAAGACAGCAACTGCGTCTAATTAAGGCTTCAGCTTATGTTAAGGCGCGCTCTTATAGCAAACAGAACAGTAATGAAAACTTCGCTTCTCGTTCAATCAACGAGTAAATGGAGCAGCACATTCTTAGTTTACTTTAAATTAAAGCATATTTGAATATTAAAGTTTTATAAAGTATGCTCTTATTATCAGAATATAATAAAAGTTTCTTTGAAACTAGAAGACTCGTAATTCTAACTGTGTGATATATGAATACATAATGTCGCAACTTGACCTCATCCGTTGGTTATTGTATAAGTAGAGTAATAGAAATTTCTTGCAAATCCCGTATGCTAATTTGCTAAACGACCTCTATGGCGTAATGGTGCTACGCAGAGGTCGCGGGTTCGATTCCCGCTCAATGCAAATCTTTGTATGCATGAACATGATTGTTTGCATTGGTCTGGGTGTTTTCTATATATAAAATATACGTATTTACAAAAAAAAAGTATTTAAGTATGTATTATCCGTTGTCAAGTATCCACAGTACAAGCTCTGCTTAGTTTGGGACTAGATGGCGTTGTGTGAATGTGTAAGAAATATATAAACAAATTACGGGAACTGTTCCCGTGCCCACTTCGTTGGGCGGCGAAAAAAACGCGTCCCATTTTTAAGCATATTTCATTATTGCTCCACTCCTATTAGTCATAGCGTGATACTATATAGCCTATGACACTACCCGTTAAATGGACTATTCAACACAGAAATAATTATTAAAATCAGTATATTAGATTCAGAGATTACCCCCTACAACGTCACAAACTCACAAACACACAAACTTTACCTCTTTATAATATTAGTATAGATTATTAGTATTAAATGCTAACTGTATCACATCTCTTCAAGCTTCGGATTTTTATATAACAGTTTATGTTTATTTCATCACAAACTTTTCGATTACTTGCCCTTTTTCCCCAATAACTAGGGTTAGGACGTAAAATATATTGAATGTTTACTTATGTTTATTGTCGGCAATATTCTTCTTTTGGTTTTCATAAAGTGAACAAGTTTTTACATTCTTAAACAATGAGAATATAGACCTCTCTGTATTAAATTCGCTATCTAGCTTTTACGTATACTTACTATGAATGGGAACTAGACAACACTTACATATTTTATTTTGTAAATAAATACCTATTATACATGGAAAAAATTCCCTACCATTGAAACCTTCATGATCATACAAAAAGATTTACTCTGAGCGAAATTTAAGTCTGAAAACTGCATAGTAAACATGGCCTATTATTCAGAGATTATCAATCTTTAAAATTTACGTTTGTAAAATTGTTAAAGACTTGATAGCCCAGTCAAAATAGACTAAATTATGATGAAAGTTTGCATTAATTCCCAACAAGCTGGATTTTTGTGCAGGCCTTGAATAAGTCATTACAAATGATAATTAATATGTCAAAAGTCCCCATCGATCCCGCTTGTGCGTTGTTTTTTATTCGAGGTCAAAGGTCACAAATTTGCGTTTTTTGCGTATATCTCTGAAACAACGAGAGCTATCGAAAAATGGTTTAGACAAAGTTTGTAGACCATAAAATTATCTACAAAAAATATCGCGACACTTTTCTTCTACAAGGCATCGCTTTCGAGATATCGTGACTTTAGAGCGCAGGAAAGTCGTATTTTCGACTATATGCACACACTTGCTTTTTCCCGCGATTTCGCTTGCGTTTATAAGTATTATTAAAAATAAGGCTTATTTCAATATATAGTAGCAATATGCATGCTTGGTCTCAGCCTAATCGGCTTGAAATTGACAAAGTTACATACAAACTTTTATCCCCTATTTTATCCCTTTAGGGGTAACATTTATCAAAATCCTTTCTTACCAGATGCCTACGTTATATCATCTACCTGCATGCCAAAATTCAGCCAGATCTGCCCAGTGGTTTGGGCTGTGCGTTGATAGATAACTATGTCAGTCACCTTTGAGTTTTATAAATATAGAAGATTTCCGCACCACTTCCGAGGTAGGTAAGTCCAATCTTGCACCAACATTATATCAAATACAACAGTACATTGAATCAAGTACACGGTGCTTTTTTTTAACGTGTTTTCTCCAGTAGTAATACTCCTACCACATAGTGATCTATGAACGCACAGCCCAAACCACTGGGCAGATCTGGCTGAATTTTGGCATGCAGGTAGATGATATAACGTAGGCATCCGATAAGAAAGGATTTTGATAAATGTTACCCCTAAAGGGATAAAATAGGGGATAAAAGTTTGTATGTAACTTTGTCAATTTCAAGCCGATTAGGCTGAGACCAAGCATGCATATTGCTACTATATATTGAAATAAGCCTTATTTTTAATAATACTTATAAACGTAAGCGAAATCGCGGGAAAAAGCAAGTGTGTGCATATAGTCGAAAATACGACTTTCCTGCGCTCTAAAGTCACGATATCTCGAAAGCGATGCCTTGTAGAAGAAAAGTGTCGCGATATTTTTTGTAGATAATTTTATGGTCTACAAACTTTGTCTAAACCATTTTTCGATAGCTCTCGTTGTTTCAGAGATATACGCAAAAAACGCAAATTTGTGACCTTTGACCTCGAATAAAAAACAACGCACAAGCGGGATCGATGGGGACTTTTGACATATAATTTGTAATGACTTATTCAAGGCCTGCACAAAAATCCAGCTTGTTGGGAATTAATGCAAACTGGATATCTATTTTGACTGGACTATGAACATAATTGGTACATACTTACTATAAACAAGTATTTCGTTATGTATCAATGCTTCGTGTCTTTTATCGACGGGTCCTACGTAGACTAGTATAAGTGCAAAAACACAAGTTTACAGGAGAGCAATTCAAAGGTTCAAAAGCTTATAACTTTGTCAAAGTTCTACAGAGATTACTGAAATTTTGATAGGTTATACCTGGAAATGAAAGGAAAAAACCGGACTAAATATATTTTTATATTTCTTTGTATTTTAGAAAATAGCTGTACTTGCATTTGTTTAGCTTGTTTTGATCAAAGTATCCAAACAAGTAAACTGTTACAAGTAACCACTTGTACTAGTTTACAAAGTTCTGACTTAGTTTTAAAATAATGAAAATAAAAGAAATACACATTATTAGTCATACATAAGAGTGTAATTTGTAAATCATGAAACCTCGAAATATGGGAAAATAATTTCATGTATCTACTTTTAGCACTTGCACTACTTTACAAGCTACTAAGAAACTAGTTGTACCAGTAATATGTAGTTTTGTGGTTGATTTTTTATGGAAAAATGAAACAAACAAACGTACAAAATAGTAAAACACGTTTATTGTGTAACATTAACCCCCTTACTCATAAAGGCCTCTTAAATTGAAACACTGTTTAGCGAGATTTTTATTAGCAAAACCAACCTTATGCCAAACAAAACCGTAAGGATTTTAGCTAATCAATTGACTAAACTGACACAGGTGGCGCCACTGCCACGGTAAAGATCAGCTCTGTGTAAAAAAATAAATTTAAAATATAAAAGTAGCTTTCTCGATACCCAGTACAGTGTAAATTGTTTATACCATAGTAATACTTGCCACAAAATGTTTGTGGCCGAAAATACAAAGTTTATCTTGACAAAATCCTGAGACAAATTAGTGATCAAATTATTATCTGTACAGTGCGTTTTGATAGCGGAAAGTAACAAAGAGTGACAATAAAGTGAATAATTAAGACCAATTACACAAATAAATAACATAACAATAACTACAAGTAAGTGGAATGTTAAATATTAAGTGTGTGAAAAACCGTTGGTAAAATTTTTGCTCAAGTACACTTCTCATAAAATTCAAACGATAACTGACCTTTGGACCTAAAACATTGCTGGACAGATACTCGTAGTGGAAAGGTGAATCACAATTTCGACTAGTTTTCTATATACCATTTGCCCGGTAGCGTAGTGCGTTTGACTGCTGTGAAGAGACGATACGGATCGATCCTCAGTGTTATTACATTAACTTTTTGGTGTTTTTTTTTTTAATTTTTTTATTATTATATTTTTTTTTTTTAAATGGCTAAGTGCAGCGCCTGTAATAAAAGTGTTTCTGCACAAGAGGGCATCGCTATTAAATGTCCGAAATGCAAAAGTTTTATTCATCGCAAGTGCTTAGGATTCGACCAGAGCACAGTGGTGTCCCCCTCCTGGGCATGTCCAGATTGCAGTGCAAAAATGCCCAGGAGCAATAATGATAATACACCAATAAAGTTAGTCGAACAGCGAGAGATTGCTGATAATGCTGATCATAGCTCGCTTTTAGAGGAAATCAGGGCATTTAGAGTGGAGATGCGCGAGTCCATGCAGGAGATGCGAGGCCTACGAAAAGAAATATTGCAGTTAAAACAGTCGGTGAGTGCATGTGAGTCTCGTTTAGATCTGTTGGAGGGAAAAGTGGAATCCCTTTCAGCACCAGCTAAAAATGAGGAGGACCTTACAGTAACCAATACGATCAGATCTCTGCAGGAAAATGTGGTTCAGCTGCAAGTCGACCTCAACGAACGAGACCAGGAGATACTGTGTACTGACGTGGAGATAAGTGGTATTAATGAGGTACGAGGAGAAAATCCCACTCATCTGGTAATGGCCTGCGCAGTCAAGCTTGGTGTGGAGCTGGAGGAACGGGACCTGGTGAGCTGCTCGCGATCTGGACCACCACGTGCGGGGGAGGGTGCCAAGCCGCGACCTATAGTCGTGAGACTGGCACGACGTGACGTACGCGCTAATCTTCTGAGCGCCGCACGTGTACGTAGACACCTAACCACTGAGGGCCTCACTCCCGGCTCGGAACCGCGTCCTGTATATGTAAACGAACGTCTGACTCGAATAAATAGACAGCTGTTTTACAAAGCACGGGAAATTAGTCGACGTTTGTCTTGGCGCTTCGTTTGGACTAGAGACGGAAAGATATTGGCAAGACGTGACAATGGAACCCAAGTATATCGCATTCGCTCGGAAGCTGACTTAGACAGGGTTTTTGGTACTGATAATGTTCGACCTCTATAAAGAAAATGAGTTGCGAGGGACTGATTGCAGTACAAGTAATAATCGTAGCTTTATAACAGCTATATTATTATGTAAAATTGAACTGCAGGGGTCGCTTTTGTTTTTATTTTGTTTGTTTTTTATTTTTTATACATTGATATTTTTTATATTTGTCTCATGTACATGTTTAAGTTATGTTATGAATATTTGTTTAATATGTGCAGAGAGTAAAATCATAATTACCCTTATTATCTTTTGTCAAAAAATTCTCAAAGTATATACGATAGCTTTATATTTTATTTACATGCACACTTTTCTATACATTATTCCAATTCAATTTACTCAATATAAAATATACAAACCTGTTATCACAACATATACACACACAACTTACTTAGCAGTAACTACACACAAACACAAGTCACGCGTGAGCCTAACTATAGTTTTTTATAATAATAAGTCGCCAGGTAACAGCGTCATTCATAAGTTGCAAAATTATCAGTTTGAATTTATTGTTACATGTACGACTGTATATACATTTTTACGTTTTTCTATAATTCTATTCCATTCAATGTAAAACGTAAGTTTAAGTTGGGTTTGTTGAATGCTGGTTCTCTGGGTACAGGTCATGATGAGCTCTTGGTTGCTGTGGATCGACATGATGTCGATTTACTGGCTATCAATGAGACATGGCTGCGAGAGGGAGAGGAAGGTCGGGCGCCGGCTGTGCCCGGGTATCGTCTGCGTCACGTGCCTCGTCCTGCGCAAGTCCGCTCGCGCGGCGGTGGTGTAGGTTTTTACATACGTCGCGGAATAACGGCTCGTACACTACCCCACCCTGCGGCTCCTCTCGTGGAGCAGATGTGGCTGAGCCTAACCATAAATGGCTTAAAGATGATAGTCGGAACAGCCTACAGACCACCATGGTTAAACGTTGATACGTTTCTGAACGCGTTGTCTGAGAGTCTGGGTAGTTTTCCATACCATAAATATGTTGTTTTGCTAGGTGACTTCAATATTAATTGCATAGAAGATCGTTGTTCTAATTATAAAAAATTAAACGAATTCTTAACCTGTCACGGCCTACATCAGTGTGTCACTTCACCCACACATTTCACTGAGTTTAGTGAGACGCTGATTGATCTCGTATGCACGAATGTAGAAAACCAATCAATTGGCGTAGAGTATATACCCGATTTGAGCGCCCATGCCCTTATATCGTGTCAAATGAACATCCGTAAGGACAAACCTAGGCCGGAAAGAGTGAATCGTAGAAACTTGCGTGATATTGATGAAAGCATTTTTAGTAGTCACTTGGAGGATATAAATTGGTCATATATACAGTCGTTGCCTGACGTAAACGAAATGGTAAAAGCTTTTTCATCTGTTTTGCTGATGTTGTACGATGTTCACGCACCACTACGTACTTACTGTATTAAGCAACGTCAACACCCGTGGGTAACGTACAATATTAGGGAAATGATGAAGCGACGGAATGAGGCCCATGTCGCTTTACAATGTAGTAGAACACATACCGATAGTAATCAAAAAGATTACTATAAAAGTTTGAAAGGCGCAGTTAATCAGGCGCTGTTTGCAGAAAAGAAGGCGTACTATGAGCGTTACGTAAACAAACAAAATAATCCTCGTACAATGTGGATGCATATTAAAATAAATGTATGAATAAAAACTAAAGCTGAACTACCATCAGGCATATACCACGATCCTAACCTAATAAACGACCATTTTTTGCAGGTACCAGGTAATTCACAGTTAGGGGCATCTTGTTTTTCAGCGTTTGACGGACGCTTTAATGATTGCAGTACTTTTTCTTTTCGCTCAGTGGGAGAACAAGAGGTGTTCGTAATACTGAAGTCGCTGAAGTCAAATGCTGTAGGTCACGATGGAATGACATTGGACATGTTATTGCTTGCTATGCCTAATATATTGCCTACTATTACAGCTATCGTTAATAAATCTTTAGAGGACAGTGTATTCCCGCGCGAATGGCAGAAGGCTGTAATAAGACCAATTCCTAAGGTAAGTAATCCTAAGGATTTTAAAGATATTCGTCCTATTAGCATTCTCCCTTGTGCATCGAAGGTTCTGGAGAGGGTGGTGGCTCAGCAGATAACACAGTACATCGAAAAGAACAAAATTCTTCCAGAAGTGCAGTCGGGTTTTAGGAAAGGTCATAGCACAACAACAGCTGTACTCGGAATGGTGGACGACTTCCTTGCTGCGCAAGACGACGGGAAGTGTACATTGTTGACTCTGCTGGATTTCTCTAGGGCCTTCGATTGTATCAATGTGCAATTGCTTCTGGCCAAGCTAAAATATTATGGATTCACAGAAATGGCTGTCAAATGGTTTGACAGTTATTTTAGGTACAGGACACAGCAAGTTGAATTAACAAAAGAGGATGGATCCAGTATACTATCAGAACCACGAGCTGTCGGTAGAGGGGTACCTCAGGGTTCAATTTTGGGTCCTATTCTTTTTATCATCTACAGTGCTGATATGATGAACAGCATTAGGCACTGCCGATATCATTGTTACGCTGATGATGTCCAGTTTTATACGTTTGGCAGACCCGACGACATACATACAACGGTTGCAAAGCTTAACGAGGACCTAGAGAATATCGCGCGTTGGTCGGAATCGAACGCTTTAGTTCTTAACGGAGCTAAAACCAAGTACATGCTGATAGGAACTGATAAACAAATAGCTAAAGTCGAACGCCAGGGTATCAACATTGCAGTTAGAGGGGTCAATGTGGAGCGTGTCACTGAAACAAAAAACCTTGGTCTTTTAATGGATCAACATCTTCGTTTTGAGACACATGTGTTGAATACCGCAAGGAATTGTTTTTATAGACTTAAGATATTGTACGAGATAAGGAGTTACCTAAGCACATCTACTCGTATAAGGCTCTGTGATTCACTCGTGCTGTCTAAATTTAATTATATGGATGTCGTATACGGACCTCGTTTACTAGCACGGTCACAGCTGTTAATCCAGAGAGTACAGAACGCTTGCATGAGGTACTGCTTCACAATACCACCGCGTACACACGTTACTCCCTACATTAATGAAAACAACATCTTAAAAATGAATTCACGCAGAAATATACATTTAGCAACGTTACTTTTTAACGTAATAAAATTCAATGTTCCATCATATCTGTTCGATAAATTAGAGTGGTCTCGTGATGTCTGTCGTTATCCAACGCGATGGTCAGCATGGGCGCTTGCAGTGCCGCAACATAGGCATGTTGCCTTTCGTGGAAGCTTCAGATACGCCGCAACCAAATGTTGGAATAATCTACCACCCCCATTACGTGAATTAAATTTCGTTCTTGCTTTTAAAAATAAGTTTAAAAGGCACATGTTGGAAGTGCAAAGGAATATTATATGAGGGTTTTTGCGTTGCATGCATAGACTTCTTATATTATAAACTCTTAGTTGCAAAATGTAGGCGCTAGCGCACACACCCATCCACTCACTCACCGCACACACACAAAACCACTCACTCAAACACGACACACACACACAACCACTCACTCAAACACGACACACACACACACAACCACTCACTCAAACACGACACACACACACACACACAACCACTCACTCAAACACGACACACACACAAACACAACCACTCACTCAAACACGACACACACACACAAAACACAATTATGATTTCTAAATCTGTAATAAATATAATTTAAGTATAATATAATTTCGATCATATATTTGCAATGTAGCATTATGTCAATTTAAAGTAATATAATTGTTTTTTATTGTAATAATTTGTGTGACCTTTTTGTGATGTATTTTTCTGGTTATTGATTTTGTTTACCTACTTTAAAATGTGTAAGTATGTTAATTAGTGCTGATCAAATATGCTGTCCGTATACTGCTTAGGAGGGCACTGAAAACCAGCGTCATAGTCTCAAGACTGTGGCATATGCTGAGTGTCCCCCTTTTGCACGATGCTGCAGTATTAAATATCTTTTATGTGTCTCCTTTTTAATATTTTTGTTTTTTTTTTTTGTAATTTGTACCTATTTTATTTTTTATCTTTAAATCTGTAGCTTGTGCAATAAACGATTTCTATTTCTATTTCTAAACTTTAAGAGGGGTAAATGTGTAAAAATAAACGTATTTACTATTTTTATAATGACTTCAAATTTTGAAGTCTTTTCCATTTAATTTAAAATGTTAAAAATTTAACATGATTCTCGCTCTGATAGTAAATATCCCCTTTAACAGGTTAAGGAGATATTAAATTATTAAATCAGTCTTTAACAAGCTATAAACTTTAATAAAATATATACTTGGCTTCGTCTTTTTAGTAATAATAATTAGTTAAAGTAATCAGTGCTTTCTTTACCATGTTAATAAAATAATCTATAACAAAATGTTTGATTCTTTTTAGGTAAGAACTGTACGACTACTAAGACTAATTAAATAGTTGTCTTACAGACTCATCAAAATATACAAAGCACAATTAATTTTGTACCACAACAACAATCTACTAAGTGGTAAAAATAACTTAAAAAAATAAGACTTCTATTAAAATAAAAACCTAGTCAGATACGTTTACGTATATATAAAACGTTCTAACTTTTTATTTATTTACAAGAAGGCGTGCAGGATGGCCATCTTTTTGTTTAGTGAAAACATTGTTGTCCCTCCAAGTGGATGTACTGGGAAAAGTTGTCAGATACTAATTCTCCCGTGATAACTTCTCACTCTTTCACAAGATCGATTGAATTGCATAATGTCACGTATTATTCACGGCTGTGCTGATACACAAGTGGTTACAAGTGATGACAAATTTATGAAAGTGAGATTTTTTTTTAATGTATTGAACAAAAATGTCTTAGCTATATGGCTCTGTAGAATTATATTATCTATAAAGTAGCGTTGCCTTATTGTGGTAGCTATAGCTGCAAGCAATTTAAGCACTAACTTGTAAATAATGCAAAAACTATTTTTTTTATGTTAGAAATGTTAAGTTTATTTGCTCCCTAAGAGTTCTTTCATTGCACAACTAACGTAAATTTTAGCTGCATATTTATTCATTTACCCACAATTTATTAAAATATATAAAAAAGATTTAAAAATCAATAAATTGTAAAATTTTATTCAAAATATTCCCCATAGTTCTCTACTAGCAATATGCTACCCATTTTCTTACCAGGTGTTATAACACCGATCATTTTCCAGATTTCCCAGAGAACCAGGATTACTTTTTATGTAGTTTTTCTAAAACGTTAGTGACACAAATACCAACATATTTTTTTTAAAGATCTGAGACCCTTAATAGATGGAGATACTCCTGAAACTTGACTCCGAGAACGCTTCATACTTATTATTATTTTTATTTTCACTGATCTTAAACACTCAAAACGTCGTAAAAATATGAATAATTTTTAGAAATTCAATACATAAAGTAAAGTTCGTTGCAGTTACACCCGTATCGTACGTACGCGCTGTATCGTTGCCGCGCGTATACTGGTGCAACGGTCACTTACACTCACGCGTCACGTAGATCGTAACTACGTAAACAAATGCAAGTAACTTATATCAGTTTTGACCGTCTCCTTGCATTAAATTGTGTTACTTACATCAGTTTACGAGTTTGTATCGCCGAAACTAAAATAAATTTTAATTTTTTTTTTACTGATTTGAGAAGAATAGGTTATTTTAAGGCCATTCAAACAAAAAAGTCATTTTCGTCAATTTGCGGGTTACACCAGTATACGTAGGACCCGTCGTTATAAAGACAATACGGAAAAGCAACTGAGGTAGTCAGAGCTTTGTAAGCGAAAAGGTTGACTGTTTCAATACGTGTTCAAGCTTCCCTGCGGACTAGAGAGCACTCTAAGCCGTCATTTGAGTGAACCACCAGTTAGGACACGTCAAAAAGTTACTGCTTTTTATATTTATAACTACTTTTAGTCTTTAGTTGCTTTGGAACATTTGTATTATGTGTCGAATTGTGTCACTGAAAAGTGTTTTTTTTTGTATTTTATCTCAGTATATTTCACGCATTGAATTGCTACACAAACTGGTATTAGGTAATTGGAATTTTTTTTGTGGCTGTTGTGTAAATTTTTGTTTGACATTGCAGTTTCTCAAGACACTTCTGTTTTTCCCCAAAACTTCCTTAAGTATGCTCGGTAAGCCATTGGGTCTTACCCCTGCATTTGATTTATTTGCATTGTCTTTCCTTATACTGAACTTACTTTTTCTCGTTGCGTAAGTAAGTCGAAATAAACTCCATTACCAAATGTATTTTCAAAGTACACCATTGTTTTAAAACTCTCTTAAAGTAACACTAAAAGTGTCACGTTCGATATAAACACGTTTATTTTTCAGGTTTACAAATCCAGTAATGGTGAAAGTCGCTTAGTGCGACAGCGTAGCTGCAACGGCGACACTCCATTAACCGACGCATTATCTCCCTCTGTTGTGAACACTCCTCACTTTAAAATATCTCTCATACCTAATACTATATGCTTTTACCACAGCTTTTATATTCAATTATAATATGGTTTACAAATGTTGCTCTCATTTTGATTTAAAGAAGTCCGTTTTTGAGGGAAGACGAGGGCTAACTTGACCTCTCCTGAGTTGGGCTTGACAATGTTGGCAGACAGCAAAACTATGAGACATCTTATCCAGAACTACAATCATTGTAGTAAAGCATTCTAATGAGCTTTTGTGGTGGTATTTACAAAGTACCTATGTCCTAATTGAATATGCTATATTAGTTTTAGTTTTTTAAGATGTTTTTGAATACAATGTTAAAAGATTTATGTCTCTCCGCTGTTAGGCAACGCGTAATTACAAGGCAGGTAATAGGCAATTCTTATTACCCTGTCATTCTCCACAAAATAAAATTTTAAATACTCCAAAAGCTAGCAGGGCTTAATAACGGGTATCGTAAACTGAGTAGCTTTTTGTTCTGGAAAATTTCAAAACTACTTCGATATGAGATACAGATAACACACAACTTGGATGCATTGTTTAACACGGACACGATGTTAACAGCCTTCATTCTAGCTTTGGCTCTTTCTTCCATGACTTAATAAAATAAGCTGTAGTAGTAGCCGTAGTGTGGTAGTGCAGGGTGCACCCGTTTAATTACATTGACCTAACAGCAAGTTTTTCTTTTTTCTTAAAACTCATAAATAGACGAGTAAATTGAAAATACTTTCTTAGTCTACCGTGTAATTCATACTTTCAATAAGATGACCAAAGTAAAGAAGTTTCCTTGCCGTAAGTTTCTTACTACTTGAAAAATAAAGTACTAGTAAAAGCAACTTCAAGTGCACTCAACGTTTTCTTTCATTTCTAGATCAGCGTAAAACAACTTTTAGTTAGTTATTCAATAATGAAGGGAATTTTCGTTCCGATAATACTTTTCCTTTTGAGAATAAATTGCGTTTTTATTTGATTTTCTACTAAGTAAAGGCGCCCTCTGCATAAAAAGCGTTGCAACAAAATTAAAACGAGAAAATGGCTTTACTATTGCAAGCATGTTTTAAAAAAATATAGAGTTTCAAAAGCTTATTTTTCTTTAATGGAAAAATCTCAAAAGATAATATCTATACACGTCTAAATATACATAATACTTTTTATTACATTTTGATGCATGCGGGGTGTTTTTCCAAGCCTGTGTCTGGTTCTCGTGGTAGGCCAATTTCCTATTTAACAGGAGTAGGCTAAACCCCGCAGTGGATTCTTATGGGCTAAATATTTAATACATTCCGATTCACGAAATCGAGTTAGAGGAGTGACCTCTTCATCGATGATAGACTAGCTGGATTAATTATCCCAGGTAAAACATATTCATCGACAACTTCGAGAGTAAAGCCTCCAACTATAAGAGGAGTAGGTAACACATGAGCACTAAATTTTTTTCTTTTCTTAGAAAAATTAAACAGTACGTAACTGTTAAGTGCAAACTCGAAACTATACAGAGTTACTGGTTCACAAAAAAAAACATCAAACACATGTAAAGGAGACATAATAGGTGTCTTAAAACTGCAGACATAAATTTTAAAAGTTTTCCAATTTGAATTTAACTAACAACTTGAGATTTTCTTTCCAGCATACTAAAAACTTTTAGTATTTTAACTAAGCAGCTTCGAAACTAGACTAAAGAGAATGAGGACAATTATTAACAGTAGAGATTTACTGCGCGAAAACGTACGTTTAAAAGTTTACTCCTTTTTTTTTAAAGAAAAAGCTTTTTGGAAAACCTCTAAGTTTGGGATTCGTTAACTTAGTTAATAATTAGTTTTTACTTAATCTAACAAGTTTGTAAGCTAGAAGCGCTTTAAATCTTCGTTCGTTAATCTTACCTACAGAGCTAATAAATTTTAGGTCTTAGAAGTTAAGATGAAAGAAGGTCTTATCTTTACTTTGTACGCCATAAATACTTTAGTAGCCATTAATAGTGTAAACTTAAAGATGATGTTGTTTGTTCTATATTTAAGATAAGCTCTTTAATCATAAGTGCAAGGTTGTAGTGCTAAGTACCTACATAATAGATCAAGCCTCATGAGGGGTCTGCCCATCGTGCTGCCTACCTAACGCGGTAGTCATTCTAGAACTATTCTTTTATATTTATAATGAGTAGAGAGGTAGTAATCAATTATTGTAATATATAGTAGAGTAATAAATTATAAAAATTTTGTACAACCACAATTTACATGCATACTTCTTATTACAGTATTTTTAAGAGCGTTTAAGGGCGCACTAGAGCCGCGCCAATTGATAAAAATCGCGAATAGGATAATTCGCAAATAGGATAAATAATGGAAAATGTCGATAACAAAGTCTTGAGAAAAGGCAATAAAGTATTTGTATAACATACTCTCAACACGTTTTTCAATTAAATAAATATTGCATTATAAACAAAAACAGGCCTTTTCTTTCGAATGCGAAATTTAACAACTGCGAAGTTAATGACATTTGGCTTAGAGTATGTATGGTGTCCACAAAATGTTACAAATAATAATTTGGCCCAGGACCGCGCATCATAGTAGGAATTCGACGAGGAGAATGCCCAGAAGTGGACATCTTTTAGCTGATTTGATAATAATTTGGATCACAATACGATTGACCTAATTTTACTATGATAAACAACTCTGATGTTTACTTTAACGTTTAATTTCAAACTCATTTACAAAATGACATCACAGAGTAGGTAGTAAAACCCATCAATCTATCATATACAACGACGACAGTAACCCATGTCACAAGGTTGACATTCATAAGAGAAAAGTAAGAAGCTGTCACTCGGTACGCTTTTCATACCTAGTCAGCTATAAAAGTGAATGTATGTAAGTGGAAAAGTATTTATAAGTGGGCTAAAAATAGCACAACTACCAACTACTATAAAAAGTTGAATAACTAGTAATCATTTGGTTTCGAGAGTTGTTCAAGTCGCCCAAGACTCTCATCATCATCCTAACAGCCCATTAATGTCCCACTGCAAGGACGGGCCTCCTCCCGTCTCGGAGGGATACTTTGCCTACTAAATCATAATAATTTAAATTAATTATTTATTATTTTAACAGATGCAACCAAAAAACTAAATATAGACGACTGGTCAAATTTCCAGTTTGTGAACATTGATTTACAAAAAACCTTTAAAACTAAATAAATAAATAAAATCTTTATTTGCATAAAAAATTACATTTCTTGATATTGATGCTTTAACCTTTTTTATAAATCAATGTTTGTGAATAATAAACAAGATTAAATATATTTATGTCTTGAAAGATCAAAGCTTTGATAATTAAGATTCCTCTCCGGGCGCGGGTTCTAAGTTACATGAAAAATTCATAATGTAATTAAACAATTTTTTAAAGAAAAATATTTAAAAAAAAATCTTTTTTGAGTTTAATTTGACATTATACAGGGTGGCTCATTCAAAAGGGTCGGTATGGGAAAGTCTTAAACTATAAGTCATACGAAGATTTGTTCTTAGGAACCATGTCACCGATTTTGATAAAAAGAAAAACTGCATTCATACATTTGAAAAAGACACTGCACCCAGTCGGGAATCGAACCCGGTTGTTTTGCAAAAATAAAATTTTACTTTTTTTATTTAAATATCGATTCCGTAGCTTTAAAGCAGTAAATGTCTCTAAGAAACATTATGTCTAAAATTAATAAAATACATTGTTTTCATATACTTTAATCATAGTAGGTGTTCGAAGTGGCCACCGTTTTTTTTCGATACAATATTCAACACGTGTAGGTAAGGATCTTGTTAAATTGCATTTTGTATCTTCATGAGGTGAGTTTGCGTTAAAATTGACCTAAAAGGTGTTCAACGTTATCATAGTTTGTTTTGCACACTTCATCCTAAACGTAACCCAACAAGAAATAGTCTAGAGGCGTTAAGTGGGGCGACCTCGAACAACGGTGCCCACATTGAACACCTACTATGATAAATTAAAGTATGTGAAAACAATGCATTTTATTCATTTTAGACATAATGTTTCATAGAGATATTTATTGTATAATACTTATAGAATCGATATTTAAATAAAAAAGTAAAATTTTATTTTTGCAAAACAACCGGGTTCGATTCCCGACTGGGTTCAGTATCTTTTTCAAATGTATGAATGCAGTTTTTCTTTTTATCAAAATCGGTGACATGGTTCCTAAGAACAAATTTTCGTATGACTTATAGTTTAAGACTTTCCCATACTGACCCTTTTGAATGAGCCACCCTGTATATACATAAATTCAGTACCCGGTCCTGCGTCTTCCGCATCCAGTCCGACCCAGAGACCTTCATGAGGTCGTCGCTCCACCTAGCTGGGGGCGTCCTACACTACGAGTTCTATGGCGCGTGTTGCGATTGAAAGCGATTTTTTTTTAATTATCTTCAGTATTATACAAATTTTAAAGATTGCAGGTCATACTTACATTCTATTCGCTTATTGAAATACTTGTGAAAATATTTTTGAAAAAAAATTGTTGAGTGAAAATTTAATTTGATCCAGTCTCGCCGAGTCGTACAATATTATATTACTTACTCAAGTTTTTGAAGTTATTTCATTTTACTACCTCAGGGACAAAAGTTACCCTGTATATCTTACTAATAATCTCAAATTAACATGGCGATCATAAATCTTGAATCCATCATAACAGCCCATTAATGTCCCACTGCAGGGATGGGCCTCCTCTCGTGACGTAGGGATACTTGGCCTACTAATAGGTACCATCCTGGCCAGACGGATTGGTATAGGGTTTATTTTAAGTTTTCCTACTTTTGATATTCTATTTAACTGTTATTTTTAAGGTTTTGTGTAAATTCACAATGAAAATATTTTATAAAAATACTCTCTTTACGTAAACTGAACTGTTTTAATTACGTAAAATTAAGTGAGATTTGGATTACTTCAGCTAAATCAGATATAGTGAACAAACGTGTAAAGAAAAAAAAGCTAAGCTTTTTTATAAATATAATGACGGCTATACTAAAGGAACAAAACTGCTACTATTTTCCTGCAACATATTGAGGCACAAAAAACTTTTCTATACACTACACGTCTAACCCATTATGCTTTAAGTAATCCCCTTGTAAGGTAAATAAAAGACATGCATAAAATCATGGCACAACAAAACACCGTATGTATTCACCGCTTTAGTAATTTTTCACTGTATTTGACTAAAAACCCTTGACGGGTACGCTTTACCACTTCGATTTTTACTTAACTGTAATAAGTATTCAGTAAACGTAGGTTGAAGTAAGCTTCAGAGGAACGTGCGGGCTATGTCAAATTCATGAGCAGTTTCTGTACAAGCTGCTTATAAAAAATGTCAAGTAAAAGCGAAATATCATCGTCATATCAACTCCGCTAGATCATATCTCGGCGAAAATATCAAGTTTTGGAACTCGTGCCAAATTTAATTTTTTTCTCGAATGAAAATGTATAAAAATGTTTTATCTTTTTCTCTCTGATACTATTAATATCTCGCAAAAAGGGTTTCGTAAAATTTCTTTTGTAATTTGGTGCTACTGAGTAAGTTGATTACGTCTCCCTTTTGCGAAATATAACCGCATTACATATTCAAAAACGGTATCTCCATTATCGCTATGTATATTATAATTCAGAACGAGTGATACTTCAACATCCATTACAAATAGGGTTAACCTATTTTTGCATGTGCCAAAAAACGATGAAAATGATTGCCGCTCGGCTACATATCATGTCTGTTGGACAAAAATGACGGGCATGTTTACTAAGCCCTCAATATCGACACTTTTACACAACAAAGCAATCTCTTGGGTATGAACTCATCAACAACGGCACGGGATCAAATATTCAAAGCTTTGTGAGACTATTGACCTCATATATATTTTATCACCTTTAAAATAGACAACGCAATTTTAAAATGTTTATACCCTTTCCACTATATTTAAGAACATTTGACAGATTGACGTTAGTGACGTTCAGCAGTATCTCGAATGTAATCCCATTCGATTGCAAGCGATTTCGCGATTTTTCAAATTACTTTATTTTACACATTTGGATCCTTACATCAACTTACATTATCATTTTAATATTGTTTCTTTCTTCTATGTTAAGAGAATTAGCCTATAGCTTAAAATGATAAAATTATAGTTAGCTTAGGTATTATTTAAAATACATAATTTATCGTGACACATTCGCGGGTTATAGCTAATCTAACGTATCATATTACATTTTATAAACGTATTATGAAGAGTTCAGGTTTATTCATAGCATTTATTTCAATCGATTATTTGTAATTTGTTTCATAATGGTGGTAATCGTTTTGAGTGTTCATCACTAAGTAACCATGGTAACTGAAAAAAACATGGGTACGTCCATGAAATACAATATAATTTGTTCGAAAAATAAGCGAAAGTATTACGAAACTTAATGGACGTGAACTGTCAAAAAGCTAAACTTACGCTGGAAGGGGTATAGTACCTATGCTTTATTGGCTACCTACATGTTTTATGTAACGTCTGGTTAGTTTAACTTTGCTTTGACACAGTCATGCTAACTAAACGAAACTATTGATCAAAGATAAAAAAACCTTTGCTTATTACAACGCCACCTGTGTAGAAGGATGGGCGTGTTGTATTCTAAAACCGTCGCTAAATCCGAGATAATTGAGAGAATAAAAGATCCCACGGAAAATAAGGATTGGTGACACTTTGTATTCTTAGTACGTCAAGTATATACATAGTAGATACATATTACACCTTTTTATAATGATACGATTATTGTCAATATACCAATTTTGTAGACAATCGTAACTGGCAACTGATATAGGAAAATAATAATAAAAACAGATTGTAAGGGACTCATATACCTAAGCTATTATAGGAAATAGATATTATTATTGTCAACGATTTTGGTACTGCCGAATATCTACGACTTAAATATTACTAATAACTAAAGAATAAAAATGTAATAAGAATTGGTTAAACCTCCAGTCCGTCTTTTGACTGATGTTTAAGATAACGACCTCTCTTTGGAATGGGTATTAATTATATTGTATAGTAGCAATCTGTCCATGCTAAACGCCCGCAAAGGACGAAAACCGCACCATGGTGACCGACAATATTAGTCACAAATAACGCGAGCTGAATTGACTTAAGCGCCGATTACACTAGACTACATGTAGTCAACTACATCTTGTATAAGACTACATCTTGTAGGACACTACATCTTGTAGGAGACTACATCTTGTAGGAGAAATTCAAACAACGAATATTAAACGAGACTAGTATTTCTCCTACAAGATGTAGTCTCCTACAAGATGTAGTTGAGTACATGTAGTCTAGTGTAATCGGCGCTTTAAACTCAACGCAAAACGCATCCAATGTGACATATCTATAAACTAGTTCAAAAGTAATAATAATAAATTCCGTAGTACGTAAGGAAAAAAAACCTAACGCCTTTTTCATAATGTTTTTTGATGACAAACGACAATAATGCTGATCGTGAGAAAAACGTTTGAGGTATAAGCTGTTTACGCGAGGGAATGCTGATTTTCCTGTAGGGAACTTTATGGCCTCGCACTATTTATTATTATGCGATTTCGATTTACCAGGCATCGAATATTCCAGTTTATTTTTATGAAATTTGAACGTGTAAAAAAGTTATTGGAAGTTATAAGGACTACTTGCTCCCTAAGGCATTGCTTCCGCATTATTATAAGACAAATATTTCCAAACGCTATAATAAATATGTACTTAACACATGCCCAGTGCAGTGTACCATATATGGTACACGTACATTGTTTTACTATTGTGTCTGCTGGCGGCACTGTGAAAGGGTTAAGATTAGACATCCAGAACTTACATACAAAATTTTCATTTAAAAGCAATTAAGTTCCTATAAAAACCTTTAACATCTGTTTCACTATTAATTTTGATATTGTACTCCAAAGATGTGTTATTTTTTAATATTATGTATAACATCATTGCTGTACTCGATATGTAAATGCAATCATTTTTTATAGGGTGGAAGAATGTCAAGCTCAAAATATGAAACATGGTCTTTAGACCCTCGGTCATCTCTTACGCCCCGCAGTGGTATGGATGGATAAGCAAATTATATTCTACAGTATCTCATTTCGCGAGGTTTTTATTTTGCTCCAAAAAGTTTTCCTACTGATAATGATTAAAACTCCTGTATTTTTAAAAAAGAATCTTTAATTAAGTTTCATATCCTAAAATAACAAAGTCGGCTATTAATTTTTTATTAACGTAAACTTTTTGCTATCATTTTATCCAATAGTCAAATTTTCTTTTGAAATAAATAAAAGATTTCGTAACTTTCATTAATCTTTAAAAGATAACATCTTTTCTAAAGAGGGATGTAATTTTCCGGATGGCATCTAAACCAATAGAGAGAAGATAAAGTAAACCTGCTTACGAGGGATCAACTTAGTAACTGTTGCTTCAGATCGGCTCTGTAAGCTTTAGGCAGGTTATAGATAAGTCCAAATTATTTTCTGTTCAACTCACTTTGAATTTAGAAAGACTTATTACAATTTATTAACAAATTTACTAATTACGTAAATTAATTACTACGTTCTATCAATATATTTAATTTGATATTGCACAAAGGTGTTTAATAGTTATTAGCTAAGAAAAACCTTAAGGCAAATCCGAGTCCAAATCAGGCGATACACAACAACTAGGGAAGAACATCGTGCGATTTACATCGGGTCGAGTCTGCAATACCCATAAACCCTACAGCTGTATTTATGTCATTTAAACCATTCGGAATTACCGAATGGTTTAAATGACATACGAAATCGCATAATAATAATAAATGACATGCGTTTAAAAAAATGCCAAGTTAGTAAACTCTAAGCTCGATTATTCAGCAAAAAAATCAACTTACAATAAAGTAACTTCCCCCTAAGTCACCTTAAAGTAAATTGCCTTTCATATCGATAACTCGTAAATCTCTGGTAGGAAATTATTTCTAATACAAATAACTTATTATAACTTGCATGACCCATTACAAAAAGGGTGCTAAAATAAATCAACCCGAAATCGCCCACAACGGTAAGCCATAACGTATCCGTCAGTTGGTTATAATAACCGAATTAAGAATTACTTTCACGCTCAAAGATAAAGCTGCAAATTGAGTACAGCTGTACGATTAACGCGGCTCACACTTAGATGAGTGAAATCGCCGAAAGCGATCGTCCTCCATATCACTTACATGCAGGACGATGTTAAGAAAATCATTTTTTTAAGTTTCACTGTAAAGAGAGGAGGAGGTGGCCAATTCGTTATGTACTTAAGTTGAAAGAAAGAAGAAAGAAAAATCATTTATTGGCCTTAAAGACACACAACAAAGAGAAAAAAAATACAAGAAGAAAGAGAGGAAAAAAAAAGTCTGAATGGCCAAAAGGGCTCTGCCTCAGCTGCGATGCTGGTACTCTGGCAAGTTGCTTCGACTATGTTAGAAAAGCAGTAAGAATTACACGACGACGGTGACGTCGCGAAGCCTAATAGATTCATGTCTTATAGATCGACGTCGCGACGCCTACAGTGAGACGTCACGACGCCTATTAGACCTAGCTACGTCCCAATTCCTTTCTATTTGTTGTTGCTCTATTGTTAAGTCAAACCTTCTTTTTTCTGCAGATTTTATATTTGCATCTTCTAAGACGATTATATGAAAAAAAAATCCGTTTCTACTACTATCTTACTACAAAAAGCAGCAATAATAATTTGCGACTTTCCCTATAATTCTTGGTTTCCTCAATATCTCGCCTTGATTTTATATACTGGTTCACTTAGCTTAGGCCCCAGTAACAGTGCCTTACCCCCTAAAAAGTTAGAAAAAAAAACAAAAAATCAAATCATCATAACAGCCCATTAATGTCCCACTGCTGGGACGGGCCTCCTCCCGTAACGGAGGGTTACTTGGCCTACTAATACCACGCTGGCCAGACGGATTGGTATAGGGTTTAATTTCAAGGTTTCCTTCTTTTTATTTCGTAAAGATAGTAGTTACGGTTATTCCCATGGGCTGAGATAGGGTGGTGACATATTGTATTCTTACTCCGTCACCTAATAGAAAATTGGTAACTGGAGAGAGGACGTGCTGTAAACATTCTCCAAACGCTAAGTAAAACGCTCCGCTAACAGCCAATCTAAGTCCTTTACTTCCGTCATATTGATGCCTTTATTTTATGACCGGCTGCTCTCAATTCGGTTTTATTGCTAAGTAATTAATTTCACACGTCTCCCGTGACTCTTGATTTAGTTTCTTAGTACATATAAATCGTATGGGAACAATTTCGTCGCCGGCTTATTGCCTGATACGAACGATATTGTACTCGTGGGTATTGTAATGGCTATCGTCCTGTAAATTTACTTTTAATAACTTGTTCATGTCAATTTATTAGGAAACATTATGGTCTTGTAAGAATGCTATCCCCATTCCCATCCCTACCCCATCTCATTTCATGGTGTCATAAAAACCCACTATAATTGTTAACTTTTATTTAAGAACTAAAAATCCCTAATAACATGAAAAATTCTAAATTTAATATTCCTCATACCAAGTGTGACAGACAGGACAAAATGAAGAGGTTGATACTCTGCAGCTCTGTCTGAAAAACAGAAGTATTTCAGCTGATAGAATTGACCTTACTAAAATGAATAAGGGTAGGTGTCAATGTTGAAAATGGGAAGCATATCACTCGCTATTGTGTAACAGGATTTAACTCTGATAAGGTTAACTAAGTAGAGAATCTTGTAGACGTATCTAATCAACTCTATAATGGGGTTATATTAAATTGTATCTTGATACGGGTAATGTGATGCTATTTTTGGTACATATAAAAAGTAAACCCTGCTTTTTAACCTTTATTTTGGCCCATGGAACACTATTTTATACAATACATAGTTATTATTGGTTTAAAAAAGCATTCAAATATTATTGTCATCATCATATCAAGAAAGAAAGACTTCAGACATAACTACTCGTAACAGAAACAAAAACTACAACTACTTACTTTACTACTTAATTAAACGAGATCGTCTGAAAAGATAATTATGTAGGTATGTCGTCAAATCTAGAGTTTCTTCTTCAAGTCTAAATGAAGCAGATTTCCTCCTTATTATTTTCGTGTTTTAAAACAACTTGGCCTTATTATTAGAGTGCTATGTAAATTGGTAATGGTGCCACCAACAAAGACATCACTAAACTAAGACAAAACTATTTATTGTTTTTCCCCAAAATCCAAATAAATATAATAAGTTAGGGAAGAAAATAACAAGGATTGCCCGCACCTGACATATATTCATTAATGCGACAAGAAAACTCACGTCACCGTGCGACGTTCATTGCTCATAAGCAACATGGGAGCTCATAAAAAGGATCAGAAGCTTTACTGGATCGCGAAGCAAAAGAAATATTTTCTTCATGCTCTTATGGAGCGTGAAATTTCTCGTCAGTTTATATGAAAAAGCACGCACGAAGGGATTTTGTTAAGTACTTATACAAAACTATGACTCTTCTTTATTTAAAAAAAATATATATTTATATATCAGTTCTGGATGTGCCTGCTTATATTTGTTATTTATACTAATACATATTATACTAATACATATACACCGTGTATTTCAATCGGCATTAAAGAATTAAACCACTTAATGTACCTAACCGATTTTAGGAAATTTTAGGTAATATTTAAAATTAATTTGAACAACTTTAATTTGTGAAATTTAAATTTAAAAAATAATCAAAAGTTTTAAAACCATACTGTACATTGCATGAACAAAAGAGCCGCCCATTTCTTTGTTGTAAAAATGCATTTATTGGGTAGGATTATAGCAGGAGAAATTGAATCAACCAATGATTTAGAGTCCACGTGGACTTTTGTCCAATCATAATGATCTGCATAGATCGCTAGCGTCTCACGTGGTCTCACCCCCCGCGCACCCTCTTACAACTCAAACGCACCGCCGCGCGCCGACCGCCGCCGCAGTCAGCCACAAATTTGCAAGCGGAAGTGCGTGCGTCTAATTACCTTTTTATTACGTATGTCGTGACATCACAGTTATGATCAGTCATCCTCGCAATAAACAACGAAAACCACCCATACTCGAATGTCGAGTAACTATTTAGATGTGATGAGAGTGTCCGTATAAAATTAAATTAAATGAACATGAACTAGATATTAAGGAACACCAGGAACAGCTGATCGACCCGCGCGCTTGCGACGTATTTCACGTAAGTATCTAACGCGCGGTCTGTGTTTCGCAGGTCAGTGCCCGCGCCGAGCTTTTGTGTACCTACGTTAGTGTAAAGCGTGTTGCATTTTTAAAGTAATAAAGTATTATTTTTAACATTTTTGAAGTTTTTAAGTCTAATTTAAAACTTTTTTTTGCATAAATGACTTATATACAGTCTACTGATTGCTTGGTTCAAATCTTTAATGTCGACTAAAATACACGGTGTATAAAGAGGTAAAGTTTGTGTGTTTGTGACGTTGTAGGGGGTAATCTCTGGATGTACTAAACCGATTTTAAAAATTATTTTTGTGTTTAATAGCCCATTTATTAGGGAGTGTCATAGGCTACATACTATCACGCTGTGACTTATAGGCGCGGAGCAGTAATGAAATATGTTTAAAAAAGAGACGCGTTTTTTTAGCCGCCCAACAAAGTGGGCACGGGTCAGCTAGTATTATATAAAACTTACATAAATTCATGCTTTTTATTACCATGAAAACCTCTTTTAATGTATATAGGTACCTAAAAGAGGTTTACAAAAAAAAAAATTCACAATATGTCCCTTCGACCGTTTATAATAGCAGTTTACTTTGAGGTAAATGCTTTTACTCTCCCAAGTTAATATTAGGAATTAGCATACTTAAGCCCGATTTACACATCGACAAGTACAGTAGCGAATTAAGTAGTAAGTTGTTGATTAAATTGAATTAAATAGATCATTGTACGAAGTAGCCCCCTCTCTCGCGTCTCGCCAACTTAACTCGTCAAAAAATAGGATGGAGATATATTTAAATCAACTTAATCAACAACTTACTACTTAACTCGCTACTGTACTTGTCGATGTGTAAATCGGGCTTTACAGTCGTAATATAGTTATTTTACTTCAATGTGACCATTGGTCTGATTTCTCCAGTCGTGTAACTTTTAACGTACTCTTTAATAATTCCTTTTATATCGATAGAGGCTTTGAGCTAACGTTTAGCATTTCAGCTTCATTTGGTCCGGATCAAATTCTGGTTAGACGTAGTGGGAAACGCTCCCTCGACGTAAATCGACACAATATTGTTACATTTTCAAAAATATTTAAAAGTGCAGAAATGAGAGATATTTTTTTTTAATTTTTACAGGGGCAGGGGTAATTATTTTTGGATCAACAAACGTTAAAATATTTTTGAAAATTTTACGACCTGTATTATTATCACCCTTGAATGCGCCAGATGGTGCTTTAATTATTCATTACAAGAAGAAAACAGGTACTTAATCATTACAAAATTTTGATAATTTTGTCTAAAAACTGAATGTTATTTGTACTTCAATAATCCTTTTATATCGATAAGCTTTAAATTGAATTGAGTCAACACATTTTAATTCATTGTACCATGATTTTAAAATAGTATTATTTTGTACAATATAAAATCTTTCGTGCTTTCAGAACCGTATTAAAAGAACCAACTTTGCTCTATATTTAACAAATAAACTTGAAACAAGGTTAGGCTTTATATTATTGTTAGGATGTTTTATACATTCAAAATTTCTATAATCATAGTATTGTAGAACTTACTTGTACATGTATCTTTAGTACAGCCACTCAATATCCACAAGAATGTATTTTATGCCCGATTTACACATCGACAAGTAGAGTAGCGAGTTAAGTAGTAAGTTGCTGATTAAGTTGATTTAAATAGATCTCCATCCTATTTTTTGGCAAGTTAAGTTGGCGAGACGCGAGAGAGGGGGCTAATTCGTACTTAACTTGCCAAAATATAGGATGGAGATCTATTTAAATCAACTTAATTTTAAAATACTACTTAACTCGCCACTGTACTTGTCGATGTGTAAATCGGGCATTAGAGCAAGTTGTTTGTGTACATTTTTGGCTATTTTGTAATGTGTACGCAAGCCGTTAGCAAGATGACTACATCCGGAGGCTTGCATCTTGTACTATGAGAACTAGACTTTTGTTTTGGAACATAAAATACCTTTGTCAGTGACAAATGCCTGCGATGAGCTCTAGCTCATCGCAGGTTGGATTCTAATCCAACCTGAGATCTCTATCAATCTCTGAAATACCAAATACAACCGCTGCGCTGTATCACGAAGTAATTTAGTCATTGTGACAGGTCATCATCACAAATCAACATAACGTTTCACCTGTGTTCTATTTCATTTGGTCGGGTTTCACAGTTAAGGGTACAGCGGTTAATACTATTCTTCCACTCTACCCTCTAGGGTACAGCTCAAGGGTACACACAAAAACAAGCGGTCTCACTGCTGATACACGACTCGTTCTCACTCATCACACATACTGCAAAATTATCGAGGTCACAGAATAAATATAAGCATTTACAAGTTATGAATACGAACTTGTCCACTGCGGTAATAAACATAAAATTGACGAAATAAAAACCCTGCGAACATAAAACGTGTCTTTTACAAACTTTATGAAAAATGTATTTGGTCATAAAATGGTTTCAACTTTCACTAGCGCCTTCACCTATAAACCTTTTCTATGTAATTTTTAATAAATATTTATTCAGCATTACTTCCAATACGTGAGGTATTTCCACACATACGCTAAGGTGGAGTTCACGCCATCTCGCGGATTATAAATTAGATTTCATTTCTACGCGTACCGAGTTCTGATTTTCGTATATTTTATAAGATTCTAGGTGCCTAAATGTAATATATCTTAAAAGGATACAAACAGGGAAAATAATTTTAGATTAAATTTTTTTTACACAATAAGTACCTACCTACTCCCAGGAACTTCATTCGAATAAATAATATTTTTTGCAAGATCGAGCCTATAAACTTATTCCTAACTTAATACTTCTTGGCCAATTGATTCAGAACAATTCAGTACAAAGTCACTTCGACGAAGTTGATTTTCCGTTACGAAAAATTTCTTCAAAAGATTCTCTTTCTTCGTTTTGTATCCAAAACCAGTGATTCGCTGGAAACATATTTACAATAGCATTATTTCACGCTCAATATAAAATTGTGTACCACTAAATAGCTGTCGTCCAAATTAACCACAGTTAAAAGCGAGACTGACAGTAGGACGTAAAGTCCCGTAAACGGCTGTTAACTGTTCCGTGAATTGAATTATCACAACATCGCCTTGGTAAAGGCGGTACGCTTTTTTCAATTTCCGCTTTTGGCTTCGCTATTTTCATTTCGAGACATTTTGTCAAATGAATCAATGAATTTATGAAATCGTTGAAATGGTTTATCAATGTAATTTGAATCTCATACAGCCAAGATGGCCGTCTACTTTGTAAAAGGGTATAGGTACCTAATTTTTGGGAATATTTTTGACTATAAATCGAACGTGCGTTTTAATTTTCGCGATAAATGGGGTAAAATAATAAGGGTACATGTATCATCAATTATTTAAAGTTGTGAAGGTTAGGTTAGCGGAACACAAAAGACGAAATACGACGAAAAGAAAAGAAGGAAAAATTTGCATAAATCAATCTATTTAGCCACCATAATATTAATTTGGTCATTCGATACAACACTTTGGACCTTTGATACCATCATAAGACCCCATCCTGAAACTACATCAGATAGTAATTATTACGAATACGATAGAACATCGATTTCTTGAGCCTTTGACAGTGTGTTTGTATCATTCCTCGCGACATAGGGTTTCACGTTTCACCCCAGATGTTTTTTTTACAAAAACAAAAAATAATAATCATAAACTATTTTTAGACACTTCGTTATTTACCTCCAAGCAAAATCAGGCTGACGTGTCGTAAAAAAAAAGTGCATCATTGTATCAAAAATTGAATTATCTTAAAATGCAAAATTAGCTAATCATTTACGTCTAAAACATTTTGTTACATATAAATACTTATTGGTATAATGTGGGTACTTGTATTACGCGGCACTAAAGGACAATGACTATGACAGTTGAAAATATACGCTTGAACCTAACATACGTCTATTATTTATCAGTGGCGACGAGGATAACGGTTAATAGTCAGTGCAATTATAAGTTATAAGTATTACTAGTGACAATCAAAAATGTCGATAGGCAAATTGCGAGACTTTGATATCAAAACAGGAAATTGGTGTGCGTACGTCGATCGTCTCGAAATGTATTTTGTTGCAAATAAAATAACGGACGATTTGAAATTACCGACGCTTATAGCGATTATGGGTGAGCCAGCGTATGAGCTACTGTGCACTTTAGCAAGCCCGAGAAAACCATCCACTATAAAATACAACGAGGCAACGGATTTACTGCAAGCACACCTGCAACCGAAACCTTCAGCTCTCGCGGAGAGATATAGATTTAGACAAAGGCGCCAAGCAGTGAGTGAAACAATAGCGGATTACGTAGCAGATTTAAAAAAGATGTCGCGGTATTGTGAATTTAAGAACAATCTAGAAGAAAATTTGAGAGACCAGTTTGTGTGCGGGTTAAGCAGCGACTTTATACGGCAGAGGCTATTCGCAGAAGACAGCCTAGAATATCAAAAAGCGTTGATATTAGCCAAGACTCTGGAGGCAGCCGAGCGGGACGCCGGGGCCGTAGAGGGAACGCGAGCTCAAGATTCCGATAGGGAACTGAGCGAGAAACTACACAAGCTGGGATTTAACAACTGCTCAGCGTGCGGAGGTAGCGACCATAGGTCAAATGACTGCAGGTACAAGAACTATGAGTGCAGTTATTGTGCGAAACCAGGACACTTAAGAAGAGTTTGTAGAAAGAAAGAACTGGATAGACGCATAAAACCTACGAATTCAAATCGCGATGACAACGGCGCGCGCGGAAGGTCACGCAGAGGACGCGTGATCGGGTCGAGCGACGGCGGAGCGGGCGCTTGGCGGCGCGGTAGCATGGCGCGCGGCAGCGGTCGCAGCGCGCGCGGTACCGGCAAGGTCACCGGCGCGGCGCATTGGCTGAGCGAGCCGACAGCGGCGGAGGACGACTCGGGTTCGGAACAGGACGTACATAGTGCAAGCGAGGAACCGATGTATCAAATGTCACTAGCAAGCTACAAACCGGTGTGTATGACACTTTTAGTAAATAATAAAGCTTTAGCGATGGAAATTGACACAGGATCTGCATTGTCATGTGTAAGCAAATCTACTTATAATAAAGTATTCAAAGAGTTGCCTTTAAAACACTGTAAACTTAAATTGAAATTTTATGACGGCTCTGTTATTCAACCTATAGGATATTTAGAGACTACGGTACAATATAATAAAAATATAAAGAAATTAGATTTATATGTTATAGATAAAGGTACTACTAGTTTACTAGGAAGACAATGGCTATCAGAATTAAATATTAAGATACCTAAATTTACGAGATGTAATAATATAAGTGTATGTAAAAATAAGATGTTTAATGATATTATTTCCAGACATAAGAATCTGTTCGATGGCACATTGGGTAAATACAACGGTGAAGAGGTCAAGTTATGCGTGCGGGATGGGACCGAGCCAATCTACTGTCGCGCGCGCCCCGTGCCTTACGCGCTGCTGGCGCGAGTCGATGCCGAGCTAGACGCCATGCTGCGGGCGGGTGTCATCGAGCCCGTCGAGCGGTCCGACTGGGCCACTCCGCTGGTTATAGCAAGGAAGGCGGACGGAGGAATACGCTTATGCGCAGATTATAAGGTGACACTTAACAAGGCTTTACTGGTTGATAGGTACCCTGTGCCGAAAACAGAGGACTTATTTAGTAATTTAAGTGGTAATAATTATTTTACAAAACTTGATTTGTCACAAGCTTATAATCAATTAGTTTTAAACGAAACATCCCGGAACTATACAGTAATTAACACACATAGAGGTCTATTTAAATACAACCGACTAGTATATGGCCTCTCTTCCAGTCCTGGCATTTTTCAAAAGTTTATGATGAATCTTTTTCAAAATATACCGGAAGTAGTAGTATTTTATGATGATATATTAATAAAAAATAAATCGCTTGAGTCACATTTAGAAAAAGTAGAACAAGTGTTTAGTATTTTAGAGAAGAATGGTTTAAAAATTAAAAAGGAAAAATGTGAGTTTATGGCAAGTCAAGTAAAATATTTAGGTTTCATTATAGGCAAAAATGGAGTAAAGGTCGATCCAAATAAATTAAAACCGATTTTATCTATGCCCGACCCTACCAACGTATCAGAGTTAAAGTCTTTCCTCGGAATGGTTAACTTCTACGGCAAATTTATAAAAAATTTGAGTATGCATATAACACCGCTATACGAATTGCTTAGAAAAGGGAAACATTGGCATTGGACTAAGACACATAAATTTGTATTTAATAAAATTAAACAGCTTTTATGTAGTACGGAAGTGTTGACACATTTTGACATAGCATTAGAGAGCATAGTGACGTGTGACGCGAGTGCGCGCGGCCTGGGGGCCGTGCTGGCGCAGCGCGGGGCCGACGGCGCCGAGCGGGTGGTCGCGTACGCGTCGCGCGCGCTCACTACCGCGGAGGTACACTACAGCCAGATTCATAAAGAAGCCTTAGCTATCATTTTCGCTGTAGACAAGTTTCATCAATATCTGTACGGCCGAAAATTTACACTACGCACAGATCATAAACCACTGGTCACTATTTTTGGACCCCATGCAGGTATTCCAAACACGGCGGCCAGTCGTTTACAACGGTGGGCTATTAAACTATCGGCTTACGATTTTAATATAGAGTATGTTCGTACAGACAAAAATACGGCAGACGTTTTGTCTAGGTTAATTAGCAATCATAAAGAAGGTGTCATTAGTGAAGAATTAGATACACCGGAACAAACGTATTTACATTTTGCAGCAGAGGCTTTGTTATTAGATTACCGAACATTAAAAAAAGAAACCGCTGCTGACAATATATTAAATAGAGTAGCTAGATATATTAACGAAGGTTGGCCAGTCGAGATAGAAATAAAAGAGTTAAAACCATATTTTAATCGTAGAAACGAATTATATACAGAGCTGGGGTGTATAATGTGGGGACATAGGGTAGTTATTCCCAATATTTGTAGAAATAAAGTGATCACAGAACTTCACGAGGGTCACATGGGCATAGTTAAAACGAAATCGTTAGCGCGTAGTTACGTGTGGTGGCCGGGCATCGACGAGGCACTGGAGGCAGCGTGTCGCGGCTGCGCGGTATGCGCCGCTGTGGCGGACGCGCCACCCGCCCACGCGCCCAGGCTCTGGCCGTGGCCCGACCGTCCATGGAGCAGGATACACGTAGACTTCTTAGGACCAATAGCCGGCCTTACATATCTAATTGTAGTCGATGCACACTCCAAATGGATAGAAGCCATTAGCATGGCTAGCACCACAACGCGAGCAGTAATAAAAGAACTACGTGAGATGTGGGCGAGATTTGGCTTACCTAAACAGTTAGTTAGCGATAACGGCCCTCCATTTTTTAGTGCGGAATTTAATCAATTTTTAAATAGTAATGGTATTGAACATATTTTTTCGGCACCGTACCACCCAGCCTCTAATGGAGCCGCAGAAAATGCAGTTAAAATTTGTAAAAAGAACATTAAAAAGGCTATTAAATCGAAAGCAGACGTACATTCTACGTTGTGCCGGTTTCTAATCGCCTACAGAAACACACAACATTATACAACGGGTGAAAGTCCTGCCAAGATGTTGTTAGGGCGCAGCTTGCGCATGCGATTGGACTGCTTAAAACCTGACCAGAAGGAATTAGTTAAAGCTCGTCAAGCGCGGGTAGAAGCAATCTCAGGTGGGGTAATAAGACAATTTAATTCAGGTGACCCGGTATGGTTTAGGGAGTACCGCAGCTTGAATAAGTGGACGGCAGGGACTGTGATAAAGAAAACCGGTAGTACAGATTATAATGTTAAATCGGTTCAGGGCCTCGAGGTGCATAGACACATTGACCAATTAAAACCTAGAACAATAGATATAATGAGTAATCAAGTAGATAAAGTATATAGCGACTTTCAACCAGTTCAGCCTGTTAAAAAGTGTCGTCCTTCTTTAGTATATCCCACAGACAACACTCTAGCGATTAACCGCGAGCCGGACGATGTTGGCTTAACAAAATCTTCGATGCAGGACACATCCCGCACGCAAATAGATGAAACAGTTACCATTACAGCTGAACCATTGTCAACGTCTAGCGAGCCCTTGTATGTACCCAATGAGCAGGAGAATCGTAGTTCTAAGATTGTTGCTAAGAATCAAACCAATACTCGTACACGCTATCCTGTAAAGAGATATGGTTTTGATGACTATTTTGAATAAAGAAAATATTGTATGATAATTTAGAGGTTGTTTAGTAAATAAGTTGTGTAGTATGTAAGTAGTTTAGTAAGTAAGTTTTTTAGTAAGTAAGTTGTTTAGTAAGTAAGTTTTGTAGTAGGTTAGTTATTTGTAATAATTAAGGGTGGAGGTGTTACATATAAATACTTATTGGTATAATGTGGGTACTTGTATTACGCGGCACTAAAGGACAATGACTATGACAGTTGAAAATATACGCTTGAACCTAACATACGTCTATTATTTATCACATTTAAAGTCATTCCCAAAATAAAGGATACTTAGTACCAAGGAAATTACACGGATGAGATAAGCGAGAATACTTTGTAAATGGAAAAGCAACGGGTCAGTACACCCGTGATTTTTTTCGCGTTTTGTGACGTGATAAATGGCTAAGAAACGCAGCCGAGTAGTCCTCGGACGCCCCGCCTAGACCGGAGCGAATGCCAATGACGCGAGAAATTGCTCTTATTTTTCTCATCTCCTTAGAAATGTTTTGTAAACTATTATCAGCGTGAGTTTCCGATTGTAAATTAAGTGAATCCTTTTTTTAATCCAATGTCGATGTCTTACGTAAACCTTGTTCAATTATTAAAAGTGACTTTTTAATAATTATTCTTTTTCTAAACATTTTCATTTTTCCATTATTGTGATAAAATTTATCTTGCCTTGC
This sequence comes from Schrankia costaestrigalis, assembly GCA_905475405.1. Classification (NCBI taxonomy): domain Eukaryota; kingdom Metazoa; phylum Arthropoda; class Insecta; order Lepidoptera; family Erebidae; genus Schrankia; species Schrankia costaestrigalis. The sequence continues at coordinate 13,735,842 of FR997827.1, forward strand.
ATAGTAAGCGATTACTTAAAGTTGCCTAAGTATTTTGCTAGTTAGGTATAGGCGAAATCCAATAATCGCTATTTTAAGGAAAAATAAACACTTTAACGTTATTTATACAGTGTTTGATTAATGTTGAAGCTGGTCGATCTTGAGAGATGCATATTTATGTTACGGGCAATTTGATAAGTCCGGGCACTATCAATAATGGCCGGTCTGTATTAATAATGCCCAACTCAATTGGACAATGTGATTAAAACAGCATAATTAATCACTTTTCCCGGCCATTATGAATAATGCCCAGTTATACCTACACGTTGCCGTAACACATATACATACGTTCGGCAAAAATGCTAATATTATAGTTAGCAGTTAAGAAACAAAGGTAAAGGGTGTTAAATATAAATAAGAAAACATAACGGCCGTCCGAACAAATAACATTTAGATAATAGTAGTCAATTTATCCCTGTTTTTTAAGTTTTATAAAACTGTTTACTAGTTTACTAGTGTTAAAATTCGTTAATTATACCTAACATCATTCGCTTCTTTACTTACATAAAATATTTTAATTTAACAAAACATTACAATAACTTTCCCTATTAATAAAAGTTGAAAATAAAAATGAATTAAATATTTATGTACGTGTATACTGAGAGCCCACTTTTATTTATAACATACATAAACTTGCGCCTTTTTCCTATGAGGGGTTACCTAGGCAAAAACCCCTAAGACCCTTACCAACCGGCTTTCAGCAACCCGTTTTTCGGTTTTTTTTTCGTGTAGTACTCTATGCTTGTATTATCATTCTTATTGATGTTTTTATCGACATTAGAACCACACTTTAACGACGGAAAAGCAAAGTCACATACTTACCTGCTTTGTAATTACCTTTATTTAATTATTATTTTATACGCCTTCAAAGAAAAAATGTAATTTGTAGTGATGTCATACACGATTTAAAATAAAGAAAAAGGAAATTATGAAATAAAACTGAAAAACTATTTCTTTTCGAAACATTTAAAGCAATTCTTTGTGTATAGTGCCATCTATGCTAGATACGTGTAACTATATCCGTTTAAAGCTAGGTGTAAGTATTTTTTTGCTTAGCAGTGCCATCTATCTATACAGTCTTATTTCATGTTGCAACTAATATTTCTAACAGTTTTCTAAAGCATTACACAGATGTCGCTCTAAAAGTAACATCACTATTATAATTAGAATATTTTAGAAGTTTTGATAAAATATTTAAAAAAACACCTTCAATTAACTACAATACAAAACACGATACTGTATTACTTGTTACCCAAAATAAAAATTAAACTAGAAAAAATAAAATAAGAAAAATGTATTTTGTAGCGCCATCTATATTTTATTAAAAGAACTTGTAGTCAAACACATGTTCATTCATTATATAGTAGTCATTTGTTATAAAAATAGATGGCAGTGTACACAATACTATTAATTAATAGCTATTGTATATTTTGTGGCGAGTGGAAAAATGTGATATGTGGTCCAAATTTCCTTCAATCAGTGGAGGAGACCCAATCGATGTACAGGGAAATAAAAGGTGTTTGACTCTTTATGAACTGTATCACATTGCCGAGTCCCTTTCCCGCCGTGAGACTTTTGACGTGATGCTATTCTTACACGACACCATGTCCTTTTTTTATTTGTCTTCATCTCAGAGAATTTTATGTTTAAAATGGCAACAAGCAGATCATGCAGCTTCCAAAAGATAAGCCAGAAAGGTTCCTATATGACATCCGCGGACCGAAAGCAGGCCACAATCCCTCACACACGCAACATTTTGGAAGAACCTTTGCCCAGCCATGAACGTCTTGTAGCTAATATGATGATGAGTAAAAACATTTCCCCTATAACATTGATGAATTAATAAGTATGATAGTCGCTCTTAATACCTTACTTCCTCGTTTTGTTCCGCATTCATTAGTAATTTCAACGAGTTTTTGTCTTCGTGTAAGTTTATCGCTATTCTGTATTTAATTAGTGAGAAATTGTGTTTTTATTTGTTATTATAATGGCTGCGGAATTATAATGTTAAGAATATAATCTCACTGGTATTATTTTAATTACCTACTCTAATGTAAGTATCTAAGTACTTTATCATAGTGTTAATATTATTAATACCTACTATATATTTTTTTGTTTTTTGTTAAATAAGAAAACTTGTCCTTACTAGCCCTGTTCTGCGGGTTCTTTTAACCCTAGATAGCTTACCTTCCTAAACTGCTATGAAAAGCTAACCATTCGACTTTTAATAATACAAAAGTAAATGTTATGTAACTCTTAAGTATTAAATCACATTTTTTAATGGCCAATATTTTTTTTAATAAAAAAGGCACTCTAAATATTATAATGACTAAATTATAAGAATCATTTTTTCTTCTTAAATAAATAAGTTTAAGGTTTATAAGCATTAAATAAATATAAAATATTTAGATATTTTTGGCACAAGTTAGACTAAATCAACTGCGTGTTCACCACAAATGGGAGCTTTGCAACTGTTACAATTATTCTTTGCCATACGCCTCATCTTATAGGAACACAATCTGCAGCTTTCGATGCACCTCGGCGTTCACTAAGTTGGTTTAAATTGGCAATCGTGTAGGTTAAAACGTTAGATAGATAAAGAAAGATAATTATGCACAGATATCTGAAAAAAGGAGATGTGCCCTGAATGTCATTTTGTATGGAAACCTAATGTCGCCAGTTTTATTAACACACACAGCAATAGAATATACGAATAGACTACTGTTCTCAGTTACATCTAGATTATCAATGAACGCAATACTTTGTCTCGTTTTTCCTTGAAATATCTCCCTTACACGGTGTCACAGCGAACCAATCAGCGCTACTATAATATATATACAAATAAAACAAACTTCAAAAAATTTAGATAGAAGAACTACTACAATTTAAAATTACTACATTCAAAAAAATTACATTAATGCTAGGCGTTGACCTTATCGATAAATAATTAATAAAATTTATCGATAGACAAGACTTATATATTATTAAAAATTAAATACTTATCATATACTTAAATAATAATTACTTTTATATAAATATGTATTATATAATAATATATAATTGTACAATACTTTTGTAAAATAATATTCACGACAATTTGTGTAACATCGTACATGTCGTGAAACAAATTAATCCGTGAACTGATGTCGTAATATCGCAGGTTGAAGGAACTCAAGCGTCATACTTCTTTTGCGTCCTTATTGTCGCAGCAGCTTGTAACATTTTGACTGTTGTCATACAAAAGTAACGCACATGTGAGGGAGAGCTAGCGATAATTTAGCCACAGTCGGTAAAACCTAGCCGACTTTAAAACACGACTTTTTCCGCACGTGCTTGTCATGCATGATCTACTTTTCATCGCCAATTATCAATCTCTTCAAAAAGCGCTTTGTTTAATTACATCATGGTTCATTAAATTTCTTTGAGTGAGCTTGTGTGGCCCATATTTTGAGCTTTGGGCCAAAACTGTTTTGTAGTCAATTACAACTTATAGATGTCAATTTTTGGATAGTTGTATAATATAAGACTAAGTATACAGATTATTTTTTGAAGCAGGTAACAGCGTGTACAGTTCATTTATTCAAGCATGTGCATGCCAAAATGCGCGAGCAATATTGCGCCTAGATAAAATTAAAACAATAGCATGAATATAGGAATTGATAGATGAGCATTTAGACTGATTTTAAGCAAATCTGATAAAACCAGTTAAAAGCACGTGTGTGCTAATAAATGGATGAGCGTTTAAAAAAAACTTTTAAAACCACTCTAATCAACATTTTAAACCTTTATGTTCTAGAGTACTTACTCCACCTTTGATTTAGGATATTATTTCAACATTGTAATACTTATATTGAAATTACATAATTTAAACAGCGTAACACAACATTTAAAAAAAAATCTCATTTAACTTAATAAAACTTTTACAATTTAAAATTCCTACAATACACGACTTTTTATCGAAAACGATAGATAGTCGTAGTCATGAACGGATCGTCACTATCGTTTGGTTGTTAGAGCGATCACGGTTAGCAACCACTTGTCATACGTAATATCGTTGAGCGAATAGTTCATTGCTTCATATATCATTGAATGACTAGTTTAGACAGCATTAGAGAAGCAATGTATATGTTACAAAAATATTATAGTACTTAATTGTCCGAACATGAAAATAACATACCTAGTGAGGACATTGAAGATTATTTTTTCATGATTTTAGAGGTAAATACAATAAAATACATGTACTAGCATACGGTAAGTGATTCCATTATTAATAAAGATTTTTTTATTGCTCTTAATTTTACAGGCAACCACTGAACAACTCGGCATTTTATATGTTATCTCGGTCGTTGTCAAAACACAGCTAAACCTAGGTGACAGCCATTTTTAGCTATATAATCGGTCTAATCATATTGCGTTGACAAGAAAACCCCGTCATACCACTTCTCCTTTTATTTAGATTTCTGTGTAATTATGGCATGTTCGTCATTTTGACGAACGTTAGCTATCTAGGGTTAAATTAAAGGCATGAAATAAACGGCCACTAAGAATATTTGGCCATTTGTGGATTGCACAAATAATAATGACAAGTGGCGTTCTGTCGTCTCTGCCTATGCCGTGAGTTTAGGTATGTACAAATAATAATCTAACATGTAATTCGACTTCGTGCTCAAAAGCAGCTTTTTTTGTTGAGGACGAGTAGTTTGTCTCTGACGACAGTTACTACTTTACACGGGCTGTGGTGGGGCGGATGGCCCTCAACCAAAGCACAACCGCGGCTGTCTAGTACTATATTAATATACTGTCTAATTCTCTGTGTCAGCTAATTTTTTATTACAAAAATCCCCGCGACGTCTCTATTGCTGGAGCTAACTTTTAAAACTAAATAAAAAGATATCGTAGATATAAACAATACCTACCTATAATATTAGGATATTTTATTACCTAACAACAATGAGTTCTAAACGGATGCGTATTGCGTACTTATCCTCATTAAAAGCCTTTCAACGTGTAAAGGAAACAGCTGCCTGAAGTAAAAAGTGGTCGTACATACTGAGATAGAATGACCACTCCCTGGATAAGGATGTCGGGATGCAGACTCATTTATGTTTTTAGTTTTAATTATGTTCTAAAAGAGATCTTGTTTTTACTTGTTTTACGTATGTAGGTACTTAAAATAATATTTACTTATATACACATTTTTGGCATAAATGTTATAAATGACTTTCAGAAGAGAAGGTTTTAATTGTTTAAATTCAATTTGCTTGAGAACTCTTATCTTAACTCTTGACCAGGTGCCCCAATACAAAGATTTATTAATAATATATTTTATTATAATATCGGCGGGCGGCCGAACACACGTAGGTACATGTAGGTCGCAGTTTCGCTTCCCTCGAATAAAGATTGTGAAGTCCCAGCGTGCAACAGGATACCATCAGTAATTAGGTTGTCTTCTAAGCAGTTTAACAGCTGTTGTTTATATTAGAACAACCCGATCCGATAAAGCGCCAAGGCATGCGAAGTCCCCTTAAAACGCATGTCCCCTGAAAACAATGTTCTATATGTATTTGGAAACTACTTACTAAAAATAATGTACCTAAGTAATTTAATTATGGTACGTCTGTTACGGACTTGACAATTGTTTTAAAAGCTTTCATGATAAATGTCCCAAAGGCAAATATGTAATTCTTCTATACTTATTTGTTACAATGGTACACAATAAAAGTAAAGTAAAGTAAGTTTGTTAAACTAAAAGTTAAACATGATCTTATTTTGTAGGTGTTAAACTTGTGTTTGAGATCTCAGTTTGTTACTGTTATGTTTGCTTTGATTGTTATCAACTTATCACACTCACACTACACTGTCTAGCCCCGAGCTGAGCAGAGCTTGTACTATGGATAATAAGAAATGTTTAAATTACGTTAGTACCTAAGTATTTTTGTAAATACATGCCTTATTTTCATAGAAAACAATCATATAGCATTTAAGACCTCAGCGTATTAGCCATCGACGCTACGTCACAAAGGTCGTTATCGAACGAATATAAAAACAAATCGATCTCCTTGAAAATAACACGTTTACCAGTGCCATCTGTACCAATTAATTAAAAACTGAAAATGCAAGTACTAAGAAGTAATGCAGTCAAGGTAAGCCAGAACTATAAAAATAATTCGCGTGCCTTTCTAAATACCAATAAAGTTATGTCCTTTTTAACCGACTCGAAAAAAGGAGTCTGCGTCAATTATAAATCGATTTAAAAAAAACATTTTTTTATTTGTATAATATAAGAGTATAGGTACTTACATAATAATATTTCATTAAAATAAGTTCAGTAATTAGGTTTTAAAAAAAATGAAAAATCTATATATATAAAACTCAAAGGTGACTGACATAGTGATCTATCAACGCACAGCCCAAACCGCTGGAGGGATCTGGCTGGAATTTGGCATGCAGGTAGATGTAATAACTTAGGCATCCGCTAAGAAAGGATTTTGATGAATTCTACCCCCAAGGGGATAAAATAGAGGATGAAAGTTAGTATGAAACTTTGTCAGTTTCAAACCGATCGGGCTGAGACTTTGCATGCATATAGCTACTATGACGTTGGCACCCCCTTAGAAAGGACTTTAATAAATTCTACCCCCAAGGGAATAAAATAGGGGATGAAAGTTAGTATGAAACTTTGTCAGTTTCAAACCGATCGGTATGAGGCTTTGCATGCAAATAGTTTCTATGCCGTAGGCATCCCCTTAGAAAGGACTTTATTAAATTCAACCCCTATAGGGATAAAATAGGGAACGAAAGTTAGTTTGAAATTTTGCCAAAATCAAACCGATCAGACTGAGGCTTTGCATGCATAGAGTTGCTATAACGTAGGCATATGCTAAGAAAGGATTTCGATATATTCTACCTCCAAGGAGATAAAATAGGGGATGAAAGTTTGTATTAAACTTTGTCAATTTTAAACCGATCGGGTTAAGGCTTTGCATGCAAATAGTTACTATGACGTAGGCATCCCCTTGGAAAGGATTTTATTAAATTCAACCCCTATAGGGATAAAATAGGGAACGATAGTTTTTATGAAACTTTGTCGATTTTAAACCAATCGGACTGAGACTTAGCATGCATATAGTTACTATGACGTAGCCATCCCTTCAGAAATGATTTTGATAAATTCTACCCCTATTAGTGATCGAAAAGGCTCGAGCCTTTTAACCCTAAATTTAAAGCTTACGAGTCTTTTTTTAAGTGCGGCCTCACAAATAGCGTTCGAAAAGGCTCGAGCCTTTTAGCCCAAAAAAAGCCTTCGAGTCCTTTTTAAAGGCGGACTCACAAAACAGTAGTTAACACAAAAAAAGGGCTTGAGGCTTTTTTAGGCCTAGGTTTTTTTAGAAGACTGGTGATAGATATGATTTTATCATTTATTATAGCGGGCGAAAAGGCTCGAGCCTTTTAGCTCGAGCTTTTTTTTAGACTTGCCGCTTTAAAGCGATGGCTACAATATTAACAGGTTGTCTGTCCCGCCTGTAGACACAATAGTAAAACAATGGGTATGTACCCCATATGATATGGGAATAGGTTAAATATAGACTTATTTTAGCCCAAACTAAGCAGAGCTTGTACTAGGAGTACTAGACAAGGGATAAACATAAGTACATAAATACTTTTTTTTTTGTAAATTTTTACATATTCATACAAACACTTAACCAAATCAAACAACCATGTTCATGCACACAAATGGTAATAGGTAAATATAAGTAGATACGTACATATTTTTCTGTTCGCTGGTACCTATAGTACAAGCTCTGCTAAGTTTAGGACTAGACGGCGGTGTTACTGTCGTGTAATATTGTATTTTATATTGTTATTATGTTATCCATATAAATAAATTTAAATAATAATTTTCTGTATCATTAGATAACTTAATAGGTAATAGGTATTTATTAATATACTTATGTAGGTAAATAATAATATATTAATAGGTATATTATACATAGGTATAATATAATTAACTGTAACAAAACTTTCATTTATAAATAATTAAGTACGTTTCATATTAACCTGATCCTCAAAAAATGCTTAAAAGTTTTTTTTAAAGGTAGAACTCTAATTACAACGCCAGTCTTCTAAAAAGGCTTTAAAAAAGCCTAGGCCTAAAAAAGCCTAGGCCTAAAAAAAGCCTCAAGCCCTTTTTTAGTGTTAACTACTGTTTTGTGAGTCCGCCTTAAAAAAAGACTCGCTAGCTTTAAATTTAGGGCTACAAGCTTGAGCCTTTTTAGACCGCTAGCCAAAAGCCATAAATACAATTTAGCCTCGAGGGCTTTAGAGTTATTTAGCCTTTTAGCCTCTAGCCATCGGTATAAGGCGGTCGAGTCTTAAAAAAGGGCTAAAAGGCTCGAGTCTTTTCGATCACTAACCCCTATGGGATCAAAAAGGGGATGAAAGTTTGTATGAAACTTTGTCAATTTCAAACCGATCGGACGGAGGCTCTGCATACGTGTAGCTACTATGATCTCCTTAGAAAAGACTTTAAAAATTCTATCCCCAAGGGGATAAAATAGAGGATGAAAGTTTGTATGAAACTTTGTCAGTTTTAAACCGATTGGGCTCAGACTTTGCATGCAGATAGCTACTATAAAGCAGGCATCTCCTTAAAAAGTATTTTGATAAATTCTACCCTTAAGGGTAAAATAGGATGAAAGTTTGTATAAATCTTCTTACATTTTTGAATGATTGAACTGAAATTAAAGATTGCAGCTATTATGATGAGGAGTCCGCTAATATAGAATTATGATCGATTCAGCCCCTATTGGGAAGTCACGCCTCAGCTGTCAAAAATTCTATGAAGTCACGACTCAGCTGTTAAAATTCTATGACGTTACGACGAAGTTGTCAAAAAATTATCTATCAAAACCTTTATGTCGTCAGGAATTATATGTCAAAGACGTTACGTCTCAGCTGTCAAAAATTCTATGACGTCACGACTTAGCCATCAAAATTATATGACGTCAGCTGTAAAAAAAAATTTCCCACCAAACTTTATGACGTCACGACGGAGCTGTAAAAATAAAATTTTCCCGCCACAATTTTATGACGTCACGACGTAGCTGTCAAGAAAAAAATTCCCACCTAAACTTTATGACGTCACGACGGAGCTGTAAAAATAAAATTTTCCCGCCATAATTTTACGACGTAACGACGTAGCTGTTAAAAAAAAATTCCCACCTAAACTTTATGACGTCACGACGGAGCTGTAAGAATATAATTTTCCCGCCATCATTTTATGACGTCACGACGTAGCTGTAAAAAAAAAAATCCGCCACAATTTTATGACGTCACGACGTATCTGTCAAGAAAAAAATTTCCCACCTAAACTTTATGACGTCACGACGGAGCTGTAAAAATAAAATTTTCCCGCCATAATTTTATGACGTCACGACGTAGCTGTAAAAATAAAATTTTCACGCCATAATTTTATGACGTCACGACGTTGCTATCTAGAAAAAAATTCCCACCTAAACTTTATGACGTCACGACTCACGACGGAGCTGTAAAAATAAAATTTTCTAGCCACAATTTTATGACGTCACGACGTAGCTGTAAAAATAAAATTTTCCCGCCATAATTTTATGACGTCACAACGTAGCTGTAAAAAAGAATTATCACGTCACAATTTTATGACGTCACGACATAGCCATCAAAATTATATGACGTCACGACGTAGTTGTAAGAAAAATTTTCCCACCCAAACTTTATGACGTCACAAAGTAGCTGTAAAAAAAAATTCCCGCCAAAACTTTATGACGTCACGACGTACGTAGCTGTCAAAAAAAAATTCCCACCAAAACTCGTATGACGTCACGTCTCAACTGTCAAAAATTCTATGACGTCACGAATCATCTTTCCAAAATTCTGTGACATTACGACTTAGCATTACCACGCATTCCTTAGAAAAATGGTTTTGACATACAGGCAGACAGACGGACAACAAAGTAATCTCTTAAGGGTTCCGGTTTTTTTAAACATAATCTATATATATAAAACTCAAAGGTGACTGACATAGTGATCTATCAACGCACAGCCCAAACCGCTGGAGGGATCTGGCTGGAATTTGGCATGCAGGTAGATGTAATAACTTAGGCATCCGCTAAGAAAGGATTTTGATGAATTCTACCCCCAAGGGGATAAAATAGAGGATGACAGTTAGTATGAAACTTTGTCAGTTTCAAACCGATCGGGCTGAGACTTTGCATGCATATAGCTACTATGACGTTGGCACCCCCTTAGAAAGGACTTTAATAAATTCTACCCCCAAGGGAATAAAATAGGGGATGAAAGTTAGTATGAAACTTTGTCAGTTTCAAACCGATCGGTATGAGGCTTTGCATGCAAATAGTTTCTATGCCGTAGGCATCCCCTTAGAAAGGACTTTATTAAATTCAACCCCTATAGGGATAAAATAGGGAACGAAAGTTAGTTTGAAATTTTGCCAAAATCAAACCGATCAGACTGAGGCTTTGCATGCATAGAGTTGCTATAACGTAGGCATATGCTAAGAAAGGATTTCGATATATTCTACCTCCAAGGAGATAAAATAGGGGATGAAAGTTTGTATTAAACTTTGTCAATTTTAAACCGATCGGGTTAAGGCTTTGCATGCAAATAGTTACTATGACGTAGGCATCCCCTTGGAAAGGATTTTATTAAATTCAACCCCTATAGGGATAAAATAGGGAACGATAGTTTTTATGAAACTTTGTCGATTTTAAACCAATCGGACTGAGACTTAGCATGCATATAGTTACTATGACGTAGCCATCCCTTCAGAAATGATTTTGATAAATTCTACCCCTATTAGTGATCGAAAAGGCTCGAGCCTTTTAACCCTAAATTTAAAGCTTACGAGTCTTTTTTTAAGTGCGGCCTCACAAATAGCGTTCGAAAAGGCTCGAGCCTTTTAGCCCAAAAAAAGCCTTCGAGTCCTTTTTAAAGGCGGACTCACAAAACAGTAGTTAACACAAAAAAAGGGCTTGAGGCTTTTTTAGGCCTAGGTTTTTTTAGAAGACTGGTGATAGATATGATTTTATCATTTATTATAGCGGGCGAAAAGGCTCGAGCCTTTTAGCTCGAGCTTTTTTTTAGACTTGCCGCTTTAAAGCGATGGCTACAATATTAACAGGTTGTCTGTCCCGCCTGTAGACACAATAGTAAAACAATGGGTATGTACCCCATATGATATGGGAATAGGTTAAATATAGACTTATTTTAGCCCAAACTAAGCAGAGCTTGTACTAGGAGTACTAGACAAGGGATAAACATAAGTACATAAATACTTTTTTTTTTGTAAATTTTTACATATTCATACAAACACTTAACCAAATCAAACAACCATGTTCATGCACACAAATGGTAATAGGTAAATATAAGTAGATACGTACATATTTTTCTGTTCGCTGGTACCTATAGTACAAGCTCTGCTAAGTTTAGGACTAGACGGCGGTGTTACTGTCGTGTAATATTGTATTTTATATTGTTATTATGTTATCCATATAAATAAATTTAAATAATAATTTTCTGTATCATTAGATAACTTAATAGGTAATAGGTATTTATTAATATACTTATGTAGGTAAATAATAATATATTAATAGGTATATTATACATAGGTATAATATAATTAACTGTAACAAAACTTTCATTTATAAATAATTAAGTACGTTTCATATTAACCTGATCCTCAAAAAATGCTTAAAAGTTTTTTTTAAAGGTAGAACTCTAATTACAACGCCAGTCTTCTAAAAAGGCTTTAAAAAAGCCTAGGCCTAAAAAAGCCTAGGCCTAAAAAAAGCCTCAAGCCCTTTTTTAGTGTTAACTACTGTTTTGTGAGTCCGCCTTAAAAAAAGACTCGCTAGCTTTAAATTTAGGGCTACAAGCTTGAGCCTTTTTAGACCGCTAGCCAAAAGCCATAAATACAATTTAGCCTCGAGGGCTTTAGAGTTATTTAGCCTTTTAGCCTCTAGCCATCGGTATAAGGCGGTCGAGTCTTAAAAAAGGGCTAAAAGGCTCGAGTCTTTTCGATCACTAACCCCTATGGGATCAAAAAGGGGATGAAAGTTTGTATGAAACTTTGTCAATTTCAAACCGATCGGACGGAGGCTCTGCATACGTGTAGCTACTATGATCTCCTTAGAAAAGACTTTAAAAATTCTATCCCCAAGGGGATAAAATAGAGGATGAAAGTTTGTATGAAACTTTGTCAGTTTTAAACCGATTGGGCTCAGACTTTGCATGCAGATAGCTACTATAAAGCAGGCATCTCCTTAAAAAGTATTTTGATAAATTCTACCCTTAAGGGTAAAATAGGATGAAAGTTTGTATAAATCTTCTTACATTTTTGAATGATTGAACTGAAATTAAAGATTGCAGCTATTATGATGAGGAGTCCGCTAATATAGAATTATGATCGATTCAGCCCCTATTGGGAAGTCACGCCTCAGCTGTCAAAAATTCTATGAAGTCACGACTCAGCTGTTAAAATTCTATGACGTTACGACGAAGTTGTCAAAAAATTATCTATCAAAACCTTTATGTCGTCAGGAATTATATGTCAAAGACGTTACGTCTCAGCTGTCAAAAATTCTATGACGTCACGACTTAGCCATCAAAATTATATGACGTCAGCTGTAAAAAAAAATTTCCCACCAAACTTTATGACGTCACGACGGAGCTGTAAAAATAAAATTTTCCCGCCACAATTTTATGACGTCACGACGTAGCTGTCAAGAAAAAAATTCCCACCTAAACTTTATGACGTCACGACGGAGCTGTAAAAATAAAATTTTCCCGCCATAATTTTACGACGTAACGACGTAGCTGTTAAAAAAAAATTCCCACCTAAACTTTATGACGTCACGACGGAGCTGTAAGAATATAATTTTCCCGCCATCATTTTATGACGTCACGACGTAGCTGTAAAAAAAAAAATCCGCCACAATTTTATGACGTCACGACGTATCTGTCAAGAAAAAAATTTCCCACCTAAACTTTATGACGTCACGACGGAGCTGTAAAAATAAAATTTTCCCGCCATAATTTTATGACGTCACGACGTAGCTGTAAAAATAAAATTTTCACGCCATAATTTTATGACGTCACGACGTTGCTATCTAGAAAAAAATTCCCACCTAAACTTTATGACGTCACGACTCACGACGGAGCTGTAAAAATAAAATTTTCTAGCCACAATTTTATGACGTCACGACGTAGCTGTAAAAATAAAATTTTCCCGCCATAATTTTATGACGTCACAACGTAGCTGTAAAAAAGAATTATCACGTCACAATTTTATGACGTCACGACATAGCCATCAAAATTATATGACGTCACGACGTAGTTGTAAGAAAAATTTTCCCACCCAAACTTTATGACGTCACAAAGTAGCTGTAAAAAAAAATTCCCGCCAAAACTTTATGACGTCACGACGTACGTAGCTGTCAAAAAAAAATTCCCACCAAAACTCGTATGACGTCACGTCTCAACTGTCAAAAATTCTATGACGTCACGAATCATCTTTCCAAAATTCTGTGACATTACGACTTAGCATTACCACGCATTCCTTAGAAAAATGGTTTTGACATACAGGCAGACAGACGGACAACAAAGTAATCTCTTAAGGGTTCCGGTTTTTTTAAACATAATTTATAATAATACTTTTTAACGCGAGCGAAGCCGCGGGCAAAAGCTAGTTTATAATAATACTTTTTAACGCGAGCGAAGCCGCGGGCAAAAGCTAGTTTCTGTATAAAGTCAATGTTAACGAATTTCTTTTGGGCTGATAATGCTCTGTTTAACCCTTGCTTTGCTATCACCAGCCTCGCCAGATTAAGAAGTTATGCAGTCAAGGCAACCAGAACTATAAAAAATTCGCGTGCCTTTCTAAACTGACACTGTCCTTGATCAAAGAAAGTTTAATTCAAGTCGGTTTTAAGATTAGTCTCGTGCTTTTGATCTATTTCGTTTTTGTTGTCATTCAAATGAACCTTGAAGTTAATCGAATATAAATATAGTTACGAAAGGTTGCAATTTTAGTGTAATATACAGTACTTAATGACTTATTAAGTAAG